>JAPDVU010000008.1:3138458-3750958 GCA_026230045.1 Corynorhinus townsendii | reverse complement strand
CCTCGGGACAACCAGCCCTGTGTTTGCCAAGGTCACTTCGTGGTTAGCGGTGGATCCACTATGCAAATCCACATCTGCATGCGCCCAGATATCTCCCACCATCCAGTGCTGCCTCCATTAAGCATCAGTGATTCTACTTCTCACATCATCTCCTGAGTCACTGGAGGGAAAACCCTAAGGCTAACAAAACTGAACAAAATGTAACTCTATACTTATATATAAATTTATAAAATGGGCTTAACTACGTGAGATATTCTTTGGACCAACAACCTTCAACCAAGCGAGGTGAGAAGCTATTGCTCTTTAACAGCAAAAGGCACCTGACTTAGTCCGTGGGTGAGGAAAGCCTGCCCTCCACAGGCGGTGGGTGGTATGGCCCCCGCCCAGGTGACTGCAGAGGCAGGAGGCAGAGAAAGAGGGTGTGAAGTTCTCTGTACTTTCCAGAAGCAGAAGAGAAAAAAGAGGAGTAAGGTGGATGGAAGTAGAATGGGAGGGAAGGAAGCACGTGGAGGGGGAAGAGTTGGAGGAGAAGGAAAAGGTAATGAGGACCAAAATAATAAAAACACAAGAATGACAATGCAGACTCACAATGCAGTAATTTACCTTCTTATTCGCAAGCACTTCAGCATGAATTTCATCTAATATCATTACCATGATGGCAGTTCTGAAAATTATGAGATTTTTTTTAAAGACTCTGATTCCTTGGTTTCTACAAGTAAACCACAGGCTGGCTGGATTCTAGATGATTCTCGCTGTTCTTTCTGGGCCCGATGCCAGGTTCATCCTGTGACTCATTCCACCATCTGTGGGAGGGACTAAGTGGCCACCAGGAGAATAAAAGGAGGAGTCTGGGCTCTCACCTCCTAAGTGGGTCCTAATTCCCTTTTACGTCCGAGTGACCAGCCAATAGCAGCTGCCTGGTCCATGAAGCTGGTGCTAGTGCTCATGCTGACCGCCCTCCCCATTTCCTGCTATGCCGCTGAGTGCTGACAGCACCGGGCTTGGTGGGGAGGTTGGTGTCAGGGACCCTGTGGCAGACCTCCTGCTCCCCAAGCCCCAGACCAGAGAGCCTCATTTCTCTGCCTTCTTCCTGGCTCCATCGTGTTTGGTTCTCCGGGCTGTGGAAGCCAGAGGGCTGGGGGAGTTGGGTGCCAGAGGGGGGACAAGGAGGCAGATATACTTGGGCCTCCATTCTGGGGCCCAAGTTTGATCTCCCAGAATGGAGGACTGCGACCCTTGCCCATAAGCTCTCTGAATGTCTGTCTCTACTGGGAGGTAAGAAGATGACCATCGTCATGGCTAAGCCCAGCAAGGAGTTGGTTCCTCTGGATGTGAGCCTGCTTTTGTGTGCTTTCTTCCCAGGTTCTGGCTGCAAAGGTTTGGAGGACTTGATCATTAACACCATTGATCCTGCGGTGAACGAGGGTGAATACATCGCCAGTCTGGAAGAGTTCGAGCCGGACTAGGCCACGAGGGAGGTCCTCCGGAGGTTTAAGCAGTGCTTTCTCCACCAGAGCAACAGCACTCTGAGCTACTTCAGCGCGACGATGGTAATGGCGCTCTCCTCTTCCCTGCTCTGGGAGCACTGGCCGGGAACACGTGAGCTATCAGTTTGCTAGTAACTTCTGAAAAGCAAGTGCTGATCATGCTTCATGTCATCTCAGTGAACTTGGGTGCTGATATCCAGAAAGCCATGCAAGGGACGGGGGCTGCTGTGCCTGCTCACGTGGTGGAGTCTTTCATGAGTGACATGAGAGAGGCCATGAGGAAGGAGCGCGTGTGGACAAAGGCTTGCCTAACGCTCCGCCCCAAACATCTGAATCTCGAGAGGCCCCTTAGGTTTAAGAGCGAGAAACACACGTAGGAAAGCATTTCAAAGACTTTTCTCAAGAGAGCAGAGAGTTACACGTCAGGAGGAGCACACTGCAGTGCCCTTCGAGCACCCATGTCTGCTAGTGTACGTGGCTGGACATCCAGGGAATGAGGAAGGCCCCGTGAGTGAAAAGTGGAAACCTTGGCTGTGAACCGCCATGGGGGGTGGGGTTGTCGAAAACAAGAGTGGGTATAAACGATGAGACCTTCTTTCTAATGAGAGCAGACAGGACTCAGTCCTTTCCTGGTGTTCATTCCCTCCCCAAATAGCCCATGGAAAACAGTCCAGGGCGGCATTGGGGGGATCTCGCCACAGCAGAGATGTACACTCTGCGTAACGAGGAGCTTCCTGACACTGGGCTGCTCAGGAGCTGGGGACTCGCAGGAAAAGGATAAAGCCAAGCACATCGGGAAAGGCACATGCTGGGATGTGTGCGGTGGCCAGTCTTTGAGAAACAGGCAGAGCATGGCCGCAGAGAAGGGGGGATTACCGAGAGGGGGGACACTCAGGGCCTGGCGCTGCACTTTGGCGAGAGGAGAAGTCCCTGGAGGTCGGGACATCACATGACTAAGCTGTGCATTGAAGAGGGAAGTGTCCTGCTTCTGGGTCAGGCGTTTACCGTGGTTCCACCTGAAAGCCTTAGCAACCCTCCATGGCGGGAGAAGGTCTTTCTCTTTGCAAACAGAGGTTAGACAAGCCCCTCGAGGGCGCGTGTCCTCAGCTCTGTGGCCACAAGCACGTGGCCGGCATGAGGGTGCCAGCCCGCAGCCCCCCAGACACACACGGGCTCGTTTTGGGGCTGAGACACGGAGAAGGATCAGTAGAGCTTCTGCAGGGGAGGCCTCGTTGACAGCAAAGGAAACACTCAGGGACCACTCCCAGGGCCACGGAGGGACCGGGGTGGAAGCAGCGCATCCTTGACCTCGAAGGGCACTGCAGTGTGCTCCTCCTGACATGTAACTCTCTGCTCTCTTGAGAAAAGTCTTTGAAATGCTTTCCTAGGTGTGTTTCTCGGCAATGCCTCCCGAGCCCCAGAACAAGGGGAGATCCTGGCTGAACTCCCGCGCCCGCTTCTCTCCGTGGCGAGAGGACAAGGAGAGGCCACATCTGTGCTCAGTATGGCCTTGGTGGGAGAGTGGCAGGGAGTGACTCTGTCTGTTTTCCAGGACGCCATATAAAACAGCGAGCCCTGTGCCTCCTACTGACCCACAAGACCTTTCATCCGAAGACAGAGACCAGCCAGACAGCGACTCTTCACGGGCAGAGACCACAGCTTAGGTGCCCTCTGGGCCTTTTGATCTTCAAACTGCAAGACAATGTTGAAACCTCCCCCACATGTCATTTCAATAAAGCTCCTGCACACTGGCGCTCTTGTTGATTACTGACCAGAAGGGCCTTAGGAGACTCCCGCACACTGCGCTGTGCACACGCTGGGACACAGGCGCTCAGTACTGAACTCGTGGCGGAGATGCTGGGATCTGCAGGGCGCCCTGCCCCTGACCATCCAAAGGCCAACAGGACCCTGTCCCTGGGAAAGTGCCCCCTCACCCCTCTCAGGGACCCTCTGGGCTGAGCTCAGGCTCCAGGACCACCCCCCCCAACATGTCCTCACAACCACACTGTGCCATCTCTCTAGGGCCAGGCTCCCATCTGGGTGATCTCTGTCCCTGACCGAGGTACGCGGAGTGAACAGAGCAGTGAGAGAGGGGACTCGGACAAAGCAGGGCTGCATCCTGGCTTGAACGCCCTCCCACTTCTCCAGAAGACCCCAGACCCCTGACACCACTAGGCGCACACAAAGGACCCTTTCCCCAACCCACAGCGTATAGCTTACCCAACACACATTCTCACAGACACATGCACGCAAACGCGCACAGACATGCACACATGCACACGGGCAAACACACACAGTTCCTTAGTGAGAACTCATGGGTCATGCAGTCTTGGGCTCTGAGGCCTTTGGGAAGTTCCTTTGCTCCTGCTGGACCCCGACCATTTAAAGAGGCGTCTGTGCCTTTGCAGTTGGCGTGGACATTATGGTGGAGCTGCTGAAGGCCCTGCGTTCTCAAAGTTGCTGAGTTGAAAGTAAACGGTACCTCAGATGAAAACTCTATATTTTTACACGTCTAAACATGATCAACCCAACGTTCTGAGTGGAGACAGACTGTACATACTATCCTAGCCTGCTCAGGCTGCTTAAGGAGGTACATAGACAAGGAGGCTTAAGCAAACATTTACTGAGACTGGGAACTCCAAGGTCAAGGTGCCAGCAGAGTCAGTGTCTGTGGGGACCCTTCCCTGCCCACCCACCAGACCCACCAGGGATCGGCCACCCATACCCCGATTGGGGGCAGGGCTTGGCAGCCAACCTCTCGCCTCCCCTTCTCGCGGCAGGACCCCAGCCATGTGTGCATTGGTGACCGGGCCTCTAGTAAAAGTATAAGCAGAAGAAGGGCAATGACAAAGGTGGAGCAGAATCAATGACATTGGTAAAAAGTAATAGAAAATTTTTCAAACAAAACTTGTTCTTTGAAAAGCTCAAAAATAATTCATATACCTGTCTAGACTGAACAGGATAAAGAGAAGGAAATGACCAATGCCAAGAATGATAGAGGTAAAACCACTACTTTGACTAAGATCAAGTGTAAAACTATTTTCAGAGATGACTTGTAGAAAATCTCAGAGTGACTACCAAAAGGTTGAGTGACTTTAGCATGGTTGCAGGATATAATATAAATATACAAAAATTAATTATATTTCTATATTCTTGAATAATCAGAAATGGAAATTAAGAAAGTGCAATTTACAATAATGTCTAAAATTATCAAAAATCTTAGGAATCCTATCTAATAAAGAGGAAATATGCTAATTGACTGGCACACCCTCACAAAGGTGGTGCTGCCCACCACCAATAAGGAGAGCATATGCTAAATAACTGCCATGCCCTCATAGATGGCGGCGCCCACAGCCATATGATGGTGGTGCCCAGTCCCCTCAGCTCCCCAGCCGCCCAGGTCCAGCCCGAGGTGCAGGCAAGCCACAGATGTCAATTGCCCATCCACCCAGGGCCACCTGAGGCTCATGTAACCAGGGCCAGCCAATGGTTGCACTGCTGGGAGTGGCAGCAGCAGAGGTGCGATGGGAGCATTGTTTTCCCCTGACGGCCAGGTCGCCTCCCACACCTGAGGGTGCCGGGAACCAATTCCAGCATGTAATAATCACAAGAATTTCACCAAAAGGTTGGCGAGCCTTGGGTGGTTCAACAAGGGTGAGCCACATATGTAGTTTGCCAGTTGGAATGGCTAAATGGCTTAGGGCGTGGAACTTGTGCGGGCTGTGACCCCCTGCAGCTACTCTGATCCTGACACCTGTGAGTCACCCCGTGCCACCTCCACGGCCCCATCCCTCACACAGCCTGTCCTTTCCCTCTGCACAGCCATCGTCCCCGTCTTGCCCGTGTCCCTCCCAGCTTGAGCCCAAGGCTCCTACCCAGTCCCCTGGGCAGAGCTGCCCTCCCTGCAATGCGCCTGCGCGCCCACCACAGTGACCTCCACAGGAAGAGCATCGGCCCTTCTGCACCTGAGAGCCTAGGCCCTGGTCCCCCGTGTTTCAAGGAAGTGGACTTACCATTCGTCCTCAGCTCCTTCCAGGATGAAGGGCACATGATGCCCCATGACTGAGGGCATCGCCCATGGTTACCTCCTGTTATCAAATGCCCAGTTTCCACAGTGAGTGAGCGGGTGTCACAGCGGGGACACAGACACTCAGTGGCCTCTTTCTGAAGCCCAGGATGTGCTCAGTCTCCGGCCTGCGCTTGGGGGACGCAGGATTCTTGAGCTCTTGCCACAGCCTGAGAGACACAGGCTGGAGTCCTCCGGGAGGGTCAGGGCCCCCGCTGGGGCCACACACAGGGCCTGGCACGACCCGTCCCACACCCGCCCACCTCTCCCTACTCGCCCGGATCTATGCTCAGCCTCCTTGTCTATATGCCACTCACGCAGGCGGTACGTTGCATCACAACCCCACACCTGGTCATGTCAGAGTCCTTCTACCTCCACATTGCTCCCTTCACATGACAGGTGACCACACGCACAGAAACAGACATGCACATAGAATATGCACACAGACAGACATGCATTCAGGCAAACATGGACACAGGCAAACATGAACATAGCCAAAGATGCACACAGGAAGGCATATACATATAGACAGACATGCACACACAGGCATAGTGAACTATCTGTTCTCTCTGTGTCTTTCTTTTTTCGTTCTTGTTCAAATATATTTTATTGATTTTTTATATTGAGGAAGGTAGATGGATAGAGAGTTAGAAACATCGATGAGAGATAAACATCAATAAGCTGGCTCTTGCACAACCCCAACTGGGGATGTGCCCGCAACCAAGGTACATGCCCTTGACCAGAATCGAACCCGGGACCCTTCAGTCCACAGGCTGTCGCTCTATCCACTGAGCCAAACCCGTCACGGCCTCTCCGTGTCTTTCTGTGACGTACTATGCGCATCGCAGAGTGGTAGTGAGAACATAGTGACTACATTCATGACATGAAAGGACAAATGGAACCACCATTTGATGATGCCACCATCATTTCTGACGTGTCGACGGCGTGAAAGTGGAGAGAGACAGAAGCCGGCACCTGTCCCTGCACCCGTGTTCTGTGAGACTGCTCCAAGATCTCGGGCCTGGAAGTGCTCTCTCCCGTGGGACGCTTCCCGGGTTTTCAGAGAGCTCGGTGACTGTGCTCCGCGTTGTCTTCATGGGGCATGAACATTCAAAGCAAAGCAGGCTGCTCTGGAAAAATAAAAAACCCGATGGCGGGAAAGGATAGTGTTTGGGAGACAAACAGAACAGTGTAACAAAGGCCTAGAGACCGGATTGTGAGAGAAAGGAACAGCATGGTAAGGCTTCCATTCAGGAGGTCCAACCAACAGGATTCCAAAATGAGAGCGGTCAAGGTGGAAAGAAAGTCACCAAAGAAGTACATCAAGCAAATCTCCCCACAGTGAAGACAGGAAATGGGCCTGGCCAGCGCAGCTCAGTGGTTGAGCATCGACCTGGTAACCAGGAGGTCTCGGCTCCATTCCCCGTCAAGGCACATGGGTTGTGGACTCAATCCCCCGTAGGGCGCAAGTAGGAGGCCCCTGATAAAAGACTCGCTCATCATGGATGTTTCTCTCTCTCTCTCTCCTCTCTTGCTCTCTGAAACAATAAAAATGTATTTAAAAAGAGAATATGAGATGGAGTAGCTCACTGATTCCCCAAATCAAAACACATCTGTGTGCCTTTTTGGAACAGGGCCCTAAGGAAAGGAGCTCCTTTCAGAAGGAAACACAAGTCACAGGCAAGGATGGGAATCAAACAGAATCCACACAAGACTGGGAGCTACCGAGTGATACTGACACTTCTGAGGCTCTGACCTGTAATTGAATGGGACCATGATCCTACCTGCAGTTCACTACCATTTTAACAGAAAGAAATGAACATATTTCTGAATGCTGATCTTCAAAAGTTTGATCTGCAATGTTGTTTCCCTCAGAGGCGGGGAGAAGTCCGCTCTACAAGAAGGAGTAGATGAAAAACCCACAAAACACAAGGCATGGAACCCAGTACACACGGGAGAGAACAGAGGTGCTCATGGATGAATCTGTATTCCTCACAGGTGTTTCCACAGCAGAAGACAGTGCTCATGCTCTCAGGGGAGCTGTCTTTCAATGTTTTCTTTGGGGACAATGCTCCTGCATCATCGTTTCCACATGAAATGTCTAAAATTCAGGAAGTTGTAAGACAGAAATGAAAGCAACCTCAGGAATGAAGAAAAAGAGAAAAAAAAATGGTCAGGGGCAAAATTAGGCAAACACAGATGAGGTGCCGCAGATCATTTAAGGTAATGGGCTTCTACGCTGAACCAAACCTAGGGGAAACGTGATGAGTTTCTGGAAAGGGTTAACGGATTTCCTTAAGGAATACATTCGCACGTGAAAGGTCAGGGCAGAGAGGAGAGTGAGATGTGTCACTAGCATGAGATTCTATCATAGACATGAAAGACCTACAGACATCCAAGGCAGATGAAGCCTGAGGAACGTGCATTCTCCAGGAAGAGAGGCTCGGTGAGGAGCTGAGGACTGGGCTGGACCTTGAAGGACAAAGTCTATGAGGGTGACCGACAGGAGCTCGTGCGGCCTTCCAGGAGTGAGGACCAGCTAGGCGAAGTCAACACCTTGAAGCTGAGCTCCGAGCTGTAGGACACACCGGCCCCACTCCTGTGGGCCAAGGTCTGCACTGAGCCTCCACTCACTGTCCACTGAGGGCGAGACCCCCTCACACTCCACCAGCAGCAAGGCTTCCAGAGATTTCTCCATCATGGCTGTGTCAGCCATGGCTCTAGTGCCACTGGATGGAGAAGAGTTCTCTTCTGGTGGATGCCCAGAGCACTGCCTACCGTTTAGCATCACACCTGGTCTCACCCAGTGGATGCCAATACCACACCGCCCACCTGTGAGGACACAAAGGTATCTCTAGACATGGACAAATGTCCTCATGGGTGGGCACAAGAGGGCGAAATCGGCCCCAGGAAAGAGTCGCATTTCTGGCATTGGAAAGAAGTATTCTTACTTCTCTCATAGTTCCCTTGCCATTCCCCTAAGGGCCACAGGTTCCCAGTCTGGTGGCCTGGGGTTAGCGAGAAAATGTGGGCGTGAGCTGGAGGGAAATTAGTACCGGAATACAGAAAATAATGGTGTAAAAATGAATGACCCATATGGACCGTCATGAGTGTGCAGGCTAAATATGTAACCACACATTTTGTATAAAGAACAAGTTATGTAAAGGTCAGGGTTTTCATGACGGAGCCAAGGAGAACTGGCTGGAGGCAACACCTGCTCTGACTCAGCTTCCAAATCCGGGTCCCTGTCCCCAGACATCAGATGGATCCGGGTTAGATGGGATCAAGCAAATGTTTACTGCTAGGGAACAGGACAGCGGTGTCCCGCGTCTCTGCCACGAGTTCAGTACTGAGCGCCCGTGTCCCAGTGTGTGCACAGCGCAGTGTGAGGGAGTCTCCTAAGGCCCGTTCTGGTCAGTAACCAAAGAGAGTGCCAGTGTGCAGGCGCTTTATTGAAATGACATGTGGGGGAGGTTTCAACAATGTCCTTGCAGTTTGAAGATCAAAAGGCCCAGAGGGGAGCTAAGCTGTAGGGTCTGCTCATGGAGAGTCGCTGTCTGGCCGGTCTGTGTCCTCAGAGGAAAGGTCTTGTGGTTCAGTAGGCGGCACACTGCTCGCTGTTGTATATGGCGTCCTGGAAAACAGACAGAGTCACTCCCTCCCACTCTCCCAACAAGGCCATCCTGAGCACAGACGTGGCCTGTCCTTTTCCTCTCGCCACGGAGGGAAGCGTGCAAGGGGGTTCAGTCAGGATGTCCCCTTGTTCTGGGGCTCCGGAGGCACTGCCTGAGGCCAAAAAAATGCTGCTTCCACCCCGGTCCCCCAGGGCCCTGGGAGCCGGACCATGCATGTTTCCTCCTCTGTGAACGAGGCCTCCCCTGCAGAGACTCTTCTGCCCCTTCTCTGTATCTCAGCCTCAAAACGAGCCCGTGTGCATGTGGGAGGCTGCGGGCCAGCACCCTGATGCTGGCCGCGTGCTTGTGGCCACAGAGCTGAGGAAACGCGCCCTCAAGGGGCTTGTCTAAGCTCTGTTTGCAAAGAGAAAAACCTTCCCCCGCCATGGAGGGTTGCTAAGGCTTTCAGGTGGAACCATGGTAAACGCCTGTCCCAGAAGCAGGACACTTCCCTCTTCAAAGCACAGCTTCGTCGTGTGACTGTCCTGACCTCCAGGGCCCTCTCCTCTCGCCAAAGTGCAGGGTCAGGCCCTGAGCTTCCCCCATCTCCTTCCTCCCCTCCTTCTCTGCGGCCACGCTCTGCCTGTTTCTCAGAGACCGCCCACCGCACACATCCCAGCATGTGCCTTTCCCGACGCGCTTGGCTTTATCCTGTTCCTGCAGGTCCCCACCTCGTCAGCAGCCCGGTGTCAGTAAGCTCCTCATTTCGCAGAGTGTAAATCTCTGCTGTGGCAAGAACCCCCCATTGGTGCCCTGGACTGTTTTCCATGGGTTATTTGGGGAGGGAATGAACACCAGGAAAGGACTGAGCCCTCTCTGCTCTCAATAGAAAGAAGGTCTCATCCTTTATACCGACTTTTGTTTTCAACAACCACACCACCCATGGCGGTTCACAGCCAAGGTTTCCACTTGTCAGTCATGGGGCCTTCCTCATGCCCAGGATGTCCAGACACATACACTATAAGAAGTGCGTGCTCGAAGGGCACTGGGAGCTGCGTTCCGGAGCGTGGGCTCTTCCAGACATGTAACTCTCTGATGTCTTGAGAAAATTCTTTTTTCAAAAATGTATTTTTATTGAATTTAGAGAGGAAGGGAGAGGGAGATTGAAACATCAATGAGGACAGAGAATCATTGATTGGCTGCCTCCTGCACGCCCCCTACAGGAGATCGAGCCAGCAATCCATGCTTGTGTTCTTGACCTGTATCAAACCCAGGACGCTTCAGTACCCAGGTCGACTCTCCATCCCCTAAGCCAAACCGCCTAGGCAGTGCTTGGCAAACTCATTAGTCAACAGAGCCAAATATCAACAGCACAACGATTGAAATTTCTTTTGAGAGCCAAATTTTTTAAATTGAAACTTCTTCTAACGCCATTTCTTGAAAATAGGCTCGCCAAGGCCATCGCATTTTGTGGAAGAGCTACACACACGGGGCCAAAGAGCAGCATGTGCCCGCGAGCCGCGGTTTGTCGAGCACTGACCTAGGGCATTAGAAAATGCTTTCCTATGTGTGTTTCTCACTCTTAAACCTGAGGGTCCTCTTGAGAATCAGATGTTTGGGGGCTGAGGGGCAGGCAAGCCTTTACCCACACGCGCTCCTCCCTCATGGCCTCTCTCATATAGAGACTCCACCACGTGAGCAGGCACAGCAGCCCTGTTCCTTGGATGGCTTTCTGGATGTCAAACTATTCACATTCCCAACAACCACATTCCCTGGGATGACATGAAGCATGATCAACACTTCCTTTCAGGACGTCAGTACCACCCTAGCTGGATGGGCTCAGTGGATAGAGCATCGGCCTGCGGACTGAAGGGTCCTGGGTTTGATCCTGGTCAAGGGCACATGACCGGGTTATGGGCTCGATCCCCAGTAGTTGATGTGCAGCAGGCAGCCGATTCATGATTCTCTCTCATCACTGATGTTTCTGTCTCTCTCTCTCCCTCTCCCTTCCTCTCTGAAATCAATAAAAATAGATTTTAAGAAATAATAGTTAAGAAACAAGTAGTTGGTAGCGAAATGAGAGCCCGCTGATCCATGGCCAGAGCGGCCAGAGTGGGAAGAAGAATCCGCCATTACCATCATCACAAAGACATTGTTCAGGGTTTCATTTCTCTGGTTGAGAAAGCACTGCTTCAGCTTCCTGAGGGCATTAGCAGTCATTGTATTCGGGATGAACTCCTGAAGGTCTTTGATGTACTGAGACTTGGACTCTGTAGGATCAATGGTCTTAGAGATCACAGATTCTATTAGTTCACAGCCAGAACCTGGAAAGAAAGCACACAAAAGCAGGCTCACATCCAGAGGACCCAACTCCTTGCTGAGCGTAACCATGAGGATGGTTAGCTTCTTACCTCCCAGTAGAGACAGACACTCAGAGAGCTTATGGGCAAGGGTCGCAGTCCTCCATTCTGGAAGAGCAAACTCGGGGTCTAGGATGTTCTCTGAGACCCAGGATATCTGCCTCCTTGTCCCCCCTCCCGCACCCAACGCCCCCAGATCTCTGGCTTCCACAGCCCGGAGAACCAAACACAATGTAGCCAGGAAGAAGGCAGAGAAATGAGGCGCTCTGGCATGGGGTTTGAGGAGCAGGAGGTCTGCAACAGGGGCCCTGACACCAACCTCCCCACCAAGCCCGGCGCTGTCAGCACTCACCGGCATAGCAGGCAAGGGGGAGGGTTATCAGCATGAGCACTATCACCAACTTCATGGCTCAGGCAGCTGCTGTTGGCTGGTCACTCGACGTGGCAGGGAAGAAGGACTCACTTAGGAGGTTAGAGCCCAGACTTCTCCTTTTATTCTCCTGGCGGCGACTTAGTCCCTCCCACAGGTGATGGAATGAGTCACGCCATGAACCTGGCATCAGGCCCAGAAAGGACAGGGAGAATCATCTAGAACCCAGCCAGCCTGTGGTTTACTTATAGAAACCAAGGAGTCAGAGCCTTAAAAACCCTCATAGATTCTATAATGGCAATCATGGTAACGAAATCAGTTCAAATTAATGCTGAAGTGCTTGCTAAATAAAGTAAATTACAACATTGTGAGTCTGTGTTGTCATTCTTGTTTTATTAATAGTTGGTCCTCATTTATCTCTTTCTCCTCCTCTAGCTCTTCCTTCCCAGTCCACGTGTTTCCTCCCCTCCCCTTCTCCTTCTAGCCCCCCTACTCCCCTCTTTTTTCTTCTGCTTCTTCTATAAGGTACAGAGATCTTCACATTCTCTTTCTCTGCCTCCTGCCTCACCAATCATCTGGGCTGGCTGCAATACCACCCAGCACCTGTGGAGGGCAGGCTTTCCTCTCCCATGGACTAAGTCAGGTGACTTCTATTGGACAATAGCAATAGCTTCTCACCTTGGTTGGAGGTTGTTGGTACATAGACTATCTCACTTAATTAAGCCCCTTTTATAAATCCTATATAATAGAAAGCTAATATGCAAATTGTCCCCTCGACTGGGATTTCGACCTGGAGTTTGACCAGGTGGTGGAGCCGGCCAGCCAAACACCCACAGCCACTATCCCCAGCCGCCCCTACCCCTGATTGGCCCCCGCAACCCAGATTGGGGGCAGGCCTAGCTGGCCAACTGCCCATGTCCCATCCCTACACGCACCCTTTGACTGGCCTGATTGGCCCGATCAGGGCAGGCTGGCCGGACTCCACCCATGCACCAATTCATGCACTGGGCCTCTAGTTTAGTTATAAATGTAGAGTTACACTTTGTTCAGTTTTGTTGGCTTTAGGGTTTTCGTTCCAGTGACTAAGGAGATGATGTGAGAAGTAGAATGACTGATGCTTAAGGGAAGAAGCACTGGATGGTGGGAGATATTGGCAATGTGCAGATGGGCATTTGCATCTTGGATCCACCACTAACCACGAAGTGACCTTGGGAAACACAGGGCTGGTTGTCCAGAGCTTCAGTTTCTACAACGAGCATAAATGACACTGAGGGGGCTTTTGTAAGAATGCCAGGCACTCCATTTAGGAGCCTAGGACAGGGCCTAGGAAGGGTACACATGACTAACCCACAGGTTTCATTTACACATACTATATATATATATATATATATATATATATATATATATATATATACTTTCATTCAACCATCCATCAATCCATTCATCCATTCATCCATTAATCTATCCATCCACCTGTCATCCTCGCATCCATCCTTCCAACCATCCATCTACAGCAAACATCTATCCAACCATCCATCCATCCAACCACCCATCCATCCCTGTATGCATTCTTGTTCATAACAACCAGGATTCTCCTAAGCTTGGGCCCTGTGCTTCATGTCACAGACTCAGGCATAGGAATAAGTTAAAGCAAGAACTTGCACCTGTGCAGCTTACCTTGAAGTGGATTTCAATAAACAAGCTTCCCATTGAATCCTATCTAATAAAAGAGTAATATGCAGATTGACCATCACTCCAACACGCAAGATGGCTGCCCCCATGTTGACACAACATGGCCTCCACAAGATGACCAGAAGGGGAGGGTCATTGGGAGGGACCAGCCCTGCAAGTGTGGGTAGTTGTGGATGATCAGGCCAGCAGGGGTGGGTAGTTAAGGGTGATCAGGCCGGCAGAGGAGGGAAGTTGGGGTCAACTGGTCTTTCAGGGAAAAGGCAGTTAGGGGTGACCAGGCTTGCAAGGGAGGGCAGTTAGGAGTAAAGAGGCTAGCAGGGAAGAACTTAACCATCTATCAGGCTGGCAGGGGACTGGTTAGGGGGTGATCAGGCTGGCAGGCAGAAGAGGTTAGGGGCAATCAGGAAGGCAGGAAGGCGAGCAATTGGGAGCCAGCAGTCCTGGATTGTAAGAGGGATGTACGACTTCCCATTTAGGCCCAATTCTACTGGGATTGGGCTTAATGGGAAGTCAGACATCCCTCGAGGGGTCCCAGATTGGACAGGATGCAGGCTGGGCTGAGGAACAACCCTACTCCCCCCATGCACGAATTTCATGCACAGGGTCTCTACTATGAAGTAAAGGAGAGTGATTCTGTCCTGAACAACAGAAAACCACTCGGGCAGTATCCTGCAGGAGGTCCCAGCAGGTGATCCCACCAGGACTCCTTAGGTTGAGTGCCATTTCCTGCATCAGTGACAAGTGACTGCCAGGGTCCTGCTGGATAGTAGTGTTCGAGGAGCGGCAACAGCAGGTACTGAGGCCCTTAGTGCGATGGCACTCGGCAAGGGAAGGGAAGCCTGGACAGTGTGCCTCTCGGTGTCAAACACGCAGGACGCCTCACGAGAGAGAAAACTCACATCAGTGTAAGCAGCGCCGGCATGAAGCAGCAAGACAGCTGACGTGGCTTAGAGTAAAGAAAGAGACATGGGTGAGAGTGCCTGAGAGGTGAGCGAATAGTTAATGAGCCGTGAATGCACTGTCCTCTGTAGGGATGGTTTGGGACCCATTTCTTTCCATCACTCAGCTGCACCCCAAGTTGCCAAGCACAATATTGACTTAGGAAGACTCTAAGGTTAAGGAACGTGGTGTTATTATGTGTGCACTTTCTCCCAGTTGACCATTCTTGGCCATCATTCCAAAGGACATGAATGACATTCATAACAAATGGGAGACTTTCTCCTTGAACAGGACTCAGTGAGGGCTCTGCTGGTGTCCCATGGTTGCAGCTGCCCTGTTGTCTCCTGGACAATGGGCCTCATAGCAAAGTCAACCCCCTGTCGTGTACGATGAGTCTGTATTTCTTTACTCCCATGTTTTCGCCAGAGCCCACGATGACCGTTCTCACGTGCGCCCAAGATCTATGACTCGGCTCATGAGAGATTCCTTTAAAGGAATTGTTCACCAAGAGAAACCAAGATGGCGTCACAAGGTAAACACCTGTACATGCTGCCTCTCACAACCACACCAAAACTACAACTAAAAGAGAAAACGTCTATCACCCAGAACCACGAGAAAGAAGGCTGAATAGAAGTTCTACAACTAGAAGGAAAGAGAAAAGTGCATTGAGACCAGGTAGGACATGCACAGGTGTGGAAAAGCAGAGGTACGGAGGCGCGCGAAAAGGGCTGGCGACTGGGTGCGCTGATTTTTCAATCCGAAGGGAGACACAAGCTCCCGACTGCTCTGAACTCCAGTTTCCAGTGAGATTCTGGTGACACAGACTCCTACTGGAAAAAGCGGGACTGTCTGTCATCGGGTCGGAAAGTGAGGATGGCTCTCTCGCAGAGGTGCACGCAGGAATCATTGTTTGCTGCACTGGGGTGCAGGGCGCTGAGACATGAAACCTCGGAGACCCAGAGAGGGATGACTGGCAGCCATTGCTGTTTGCCATGCCCTAGTGACTCCCAGAGACCTCGCCCCACCCAATGTACAAACCCACTCAAACTGTCAGCAGTGGCTTTTGCATAAGAATGGCCTGCCCTATGGCAGCTTAACCTAACCAACTGCAGCTGGGTCAGCTCCAAAACTTCCAAACCCCAAGCAAAGAGGAGAAATCTGCAGATCTTGCTGTAGCTCCTTCTGGGTGCCCTTAGTCAGTAGCTGACCTTCACCTCCTTGGAGATCCAGGAGCCAGTGTACCTAGTGGCCAGTGTGAGACGACACCAGATTTCAACTCCTCATATCCATAAGTGACACATTCAAGAGGCAGACTCAGTGAGCACCAAAGCCCCATTGAAGCAAGGCCTGCCCCATAAGGGTGTCTCCAGCACAGCAGTTCCTCCATTATAGACACAGCGGGTCCTCACAGCCAATTGGCCTGGAGGTCACTTCCTCCCAGTGTACCAACAGCAATCAAGGCTTAACTACAACAAGACTGTGCACTCAGCCCACAAAGGGGTGCACCAAGAGTGTCCACCTCAGGTGATTGGGGAGGCTGAACCACTGGGCCCTATAGGTAACCTACCACACTAAGCCACTCCATCAACACAGGGAAGCAGCCAAAATGCAGAGACAAAGAAAAATATCACGAATGAAAGAAATGGAGGAAAGTAAACTACTGGATATAGAGTTCAAAACCACAGTTATAAGGTTACTCAAGAATCTTTTAGAACCTCGAGGAACTTAGTGAGACCTTTAAGGATCTTAATGAGAGTGCCATAAAAATAGATAAGGACCAGTCAGAAATGAAGTATACACTGTCTGAAGTAAAGAATAATATACAGAAATTCAACAGTAGACTAAAGGACCCCAAGAATCAAACCAAAGATTTGAAATATGAGGAAGCAAAAAACACCCATCGAGAAAAATAAAAAGAAAAAAGTATCTAAAAATATGAAGATAGTGTAAGGAGCCTCTGGGACAACTTCAAGCATACCAACATCCAAATTATGGGGGTGCCAGAAGAAAAGAGAGAGTAAAATATGGAAAACCTATTAGAAGAAATAATGAGTGAAAACTTTCCCTACCTGGTGAAAGAAATAGACTTACAAGTCCAGGAAGCGCACAGAACCCCAAACAAGAGGAATGCAAAGAGGACCACACCAAGACACACCATAATTAAAATGCCAAGGGCAAAAGACAAAGAGAGACTATTAAAAGCAGTGAGAGAGAAACAGTTAATTACCTACAAGGGAGCACCCAAACTAGTGTCAGCTGATTTCTCAACAGAAACTATGCGGCCAGAAGGGAGTGGTAAGAAATATTCAAAATGATGAACAGCAAGAACCTGCAACCAAGATTACTCTACCCAGCAAAGCTATCATTGAGAATGGAAAGTCAGATAAAGAGATTCACAGACAAGAAAAAGCTAAAGGAGTTCATCACCATCAAACCAGGATTATATGAAATGCTGAAGGGTATTCTTTAAGAAGAGGAAGAAGAAGAAAAAGGTCAAGATAAAAATTATGAACAACAAAGTGACAACAAATACATATCTATCAACAAGTGAATCTAAAAATAAAGTGAATTAAAAAAATCTGATGATCAGATAAAACTGGTGAATATAATAGGATCACGGCATACAATGGGAGTGGACTGCCAATTCTCAGGGAGAAGGGGGTGTGAGGGGTTGGGAAGAGAATGGACAAAAAGTTTACACCCATGGTTGAGGACAGTGGAAGGGGGTAAGGGCATGGGGTGGGGGGGAGGGATTCCATTGGAGGGAAGGGAACTATTGTGGGGCGGGGGGGGGGGGGGGAAGGAACATCTGTAATAATCTGAACAATAAAGATTTATTTAAAAAAAAATAAAGAATGTGTTCACAAGCAAAAACAGATAAACCAAAAGGTCCGCATGCTTGATGGCTTGCCTGATGGTTTCTGCTCCCAAAGGACCTTAGACTCAGATCCCCAAATTCACTTCAGAAACTGGAGCAAGGAAGTTAACTTTGGTTTCCGTGTTGGTGTGACATCTCTTGGCCGCCTGCTGTGACAGACCATGCCCTACAGGTGAGCTGTCCAGTCAGAGGGGGGTATAATGTGCGGGGAGAGAGAACAGTATTTGCTCATTCCTTAAGCTCAACAAGTGGTGAGATGCACTGACACCGATGTCATGGTTATTTGAGGTCTGGCCATGCTTAGTGAAAGTCACATCACTCAGTGAGGGCCATTCCTATGCTCAGTGATTCCTCCACCGAGACAAAGCCTGTGAAAGGTTGTGAGGTGTAGCTGACCTGCGAGCTTTTCGTTCTTTGTAAGTTTTCGGTAGAAATGGGCTTCACAGTCTTTGGACGCAAGAAACTTTCTACTTTCCTTTCCCCTGATTCTGTAAACTGGCTCTGCCCCTCGCTTCCAGGGCTGTGGAGACACTAACCTCAACGACGTTCTTCGAGGTGAGCCTCTTCTTCCTTAAGATCATGCCAGCATCTGGAAGCTGGCAGGGAGGTACTCTCCTGGACGGAAACTCAGGACAGGCCCTGGTCTTGGAGACATCTTGATGGCAGTGACATGTTTATTGATCTTGGCGCCTCCCATGGCTTGAGCCTAGCCGGCGGTGGGGTGTCACCGCGGGGTCTATTCGTCCAAGGGAAATATGCCTAGGCTTGTTGTGAGGCCTGAATAACTTACACCCCGTGAGTCCTCAGAACAGGGCTGGGCACAGAGTAGGAGCAGTCCATATATGAGCTGCCAGCGATTAATTATAAACCTGAGAGGGCTCTTCTGTTAAACCCTGGAGGCCTAGGAGGACCACTACAGACCATGGAACTCCCTGCTCCTCTCCATCCTCTAAGAGACGCAGAGATCATCCCGTTCAGATATGAGGGAAAGGTCAAAGTTGAAAGTTAAGCACTGTATTTCCATCCATTCTTACCTGATATTTTTCTGACTCCTTGAAAGAGTTTCATGAGACCCAGTTTGTGCAGATCTTCTCTTCTGAACAGAGTCTACACAGCATTGGCCTGTGAACCTTCTCAATGTCCAGCCGCTCCCTGTGCTACTTGCTTCCAGGTTCAGGAGAGCATGAATGGCAAATAATGAGACAGCGCTCACTCCCTGCGAAGCACTGGTGACCACCTCTCTTCGTCTTCACAGCAACAACCCAATGAGGAGAGAGATGATGAAATTTAGTGTCCAACCTGGGCCACCTCAGCAGGGAGAAGAGGCCACTGAACGCTTGGAATGCAGAGCAGCAGCATAGACCAGGATCCTCCTGAGCAAACTGAGATGTGTGGTCCCCTCCCAGGAGGTAGGGTTACCATTTCTCCCCAGCTGCACACAGTGGGACCACAGAGGTCAAGTCCCTTGACCAACAGAACACAGCTGGTGGGGGGGCAGAGCTGGGAAAGCAACCAGGTGTTCTGACATCAGAGACAGGTCTCCTTAGTGTGACCCTTATAGCACTTCAAGTTATGACTCAGATGGAGTCCTGTGACCTGGACTTGCCCAACTGCCCTGTGTGGATGCCAGGTGGATTTCTGGGCAGGCTCCAAAGTTTTGTGCACGAGGCCCTTCTCCAGGTGGAGTTTTCTCCACTGTCCTAGCCTGACTCCCTTTAGCTTGACAATCTTTATTTATTCCCGAAGCCACAGCACACACAGCCCATTTCCTCTTTCAAAAGGAAGCCTTGAGTCTCTAGGGATCACCTTCCCAAGACCCCGTGGCTTCTGGGTGCACCTTTCTGCTGGTGACCAGGACCTGCCCTCATGGCCATCTCCCCGTGTTGAGTCCTAGAGATCATGACCTGGGCTTTTCTGGTCTTTGAGTGGCAACAGTGAGACAGTAGGTGTCTAATTAGGTGTGTAACTTCTTTGAGGAACAGGATTTGAGATTCTATAAAGAATTCTCTAGTGCGGCCTCCATGGCTCAGTGGTTGAGTGTCAACATATGAACCAGGGTGGCACGTATCCATTCCCGGTCAGAGCACATGCCCAGGATGTGGGCTCAATCCCCAAGTTGGGGCACGCAGGACGCAGCCAATCAATGATTCTCTGTCATCATTACTGTTTCTATCTCTCCCTCTCCTTTATCTCTGAAATCAATAAATATATATATTAAAAAGAGAATTCTCTGATCATATAACATGTTTTATTACTGGATCTATTTAGAAAGAGATGTGCATTTTAACAAGGAAATCTAATGAATGCACGGCTCATGCCTAACACTAAACTCAGGCATCAACCTGACACTCTGGTGCTAACACCAAGTCCTTTGTGTTTATTGAGAAAAGTGTGGCATCAACATAGGTGGGACCAGGTAAGGAGAGCAAGAAGTTGGAGCTCTGACATCCAGGCTCTGGGCCCCGCCACCGCTGTCCTGTTCCCGAGCAGTAAACATTAGCTTGATCCCATCTAACCCGGATCCATCTGATGCCTGGGAACAGGGACCCGGATTTGGAATCTGAGTCAGGATCAGGTTTTGCCTCCAGCCAGTTCTTCTTGGCTCCGTCAGGAAAACCCTGACCTTTACATAACTTGTTCTTTATACAAAATGTGTGGTTACATACTTAATCCCCAAACTCATGACAGTCCATATGGGTCATTCAATTTTACACCATTGTCTTCTGTATTCCAGTATTAATTTCCCTCCAGCTCACACCCACATTTTCTCACTGACCGCAGGCCTCCAGAGTGGGAACATCTGGCCCTCAGTGGCGTCACAAAGGGAATATGGGATATCTAATAACACATATCCTTTTTTAATTTATCTTTCTTGTTGAAAGTGTTACAGATGTCCCCTCTCCCCATTGACCCTCCATTCCACCCTGACCCCTATCCTGGTTGATAATACATATTTCCAATGTTAGAAATCCCACTCTCTCCTAGGGCTCATTTTCGCCCTCCTGTACCCACCCGTGTGAATATTTGTCTGAGTCCAGAGATATTTTGGTGTCCTCAAATGTGGATGGTGCGCTATTGGCATCACGAGAAGACAACTCTTCTCCATCCAGTGGCACTAGAGCCATGGCTGAGACACCCATGATGGAGAAATCTCTGGAAGCCTTGCTTCTGGTGAAGTGTGAGGTGGTCTCGCCCTCAATGCATAGTGGGTGGAGCCTCACTGCAGACCTAGGCCTACAGGAGTGGGGCCCATGTGTCTTCCAGCTCAGAGCTCAGCTTCAAGGTGGTGACTTTGCATGCCTTGTCCTCACTCCGGGAGGGCCGCACACACTTTTGTCAGTCACCCTCATAGACTTTGTCCTCCACGGTCCAGCCCAGTCCTCAGCTCCTCACAGAGCTTCTCTTCCTGGACAATGCACGTTCCTCAGGCTTCGTGTCCCTTGGATATCTGTAGGCCTTTCATGTCTATGATAGAATCTCATACTAAGGACACACCTCACTCTCCTCTCTACCCTGACCTTTCACATGCGAATGGATTCCTTAAGGAAATCCGTTAACCCTTTCCACAAACACATCATGTTTCCCCTAGGTTTGGTTCAGCGTAGAAGCCCGTTACCTGAAATGATCTGCAGCACCTCATCTGTGTTTGCCAAATTTTGCCCCTGACCATTTTTTTGTTGTTGTTGTTCTTTTTCTTCATTCCTGACTTTGCTTTCCTTTCTGTCTTACAACTTCCTGTAATTTTAGACATTTCATGTGGAAACGATGGTGCAGGAGCATTGTCCCCAAAGAAAACATTGAAAGACAGCTCCCCTGAGAGCATGAGCACTGTGTTCTGCTGTGGAAACACCTGTGAGGAATACAGATTCATCCATGAGCACCTCTGTTCTCTCCCGTGTGTACTGGGTTCCATGCCTTGTGTTTTGTGGGTTTTTCATCTACTCCTTCTTGTAGAGCGGACTTCTCCTCGCCTCTGAGGGGAACAACATTGCAGATCAAACTTTTGAAGATCAGCATTCAGAAATATGTTCATTTATTTCTGCTAAAATGGTAGTGAACTGCAGGTAGGATGCTGGTCCCATTCAATTATAGGTCAGAGCCTCAGAAGTGTCAGTATCACTCGGTGGCTCCCAGTCTTGTTTGTATTCTGTTTGATTCCCATCCTTGCCTGTGACTTGTGTTTCCTTCTGAAAGGAGCTCCTTTCCTTGGGGCCCTGTTCCAAAGATGCACACAGATGTGTTTTGATGTGGGGAATGAGTGAGCACCTCCATCCCATATTCTCTTTTTAAATGCATTTTTATTGATTTCAGAGAGGAAGAGAGGGAGAGAGAGAGAGAGAAACATCCATGATGAGAGAGCATCTTTGATCAGCTGCCTCCTACTTCCGTCCTATGGGGGATCTAGCCCACAACCCATGTCCCCTGACGGGGAATGGAGCCGAGACCTCCTTGTTCCCAGGTCAATGCTCAACCCCTGAGCCTCGCTGGCCGGGCCCATTTCCTGTCGTCACTGTGGGGAGATTTGCTTGATGTATTTCTTTGGTGACTTGCTTTCCACCTGGACCGCTCTCATTTTGGAATCCCGTTGGTTGGACCTCCTGAATGGAAGCCTTACCATGCTGTTCCTTTCTCTCACAATTTGGTCTCTAGGCCCTTGTTACACTGTGCTGTTTGCCTCCCAAAGGCTTTATCCTTTCCCGCCATCGTGTATTTTATTTGTCCAGAGCAGCCTGCTTTGCTTTGGGTGTTCATGCCCCATGAAGACAGCGCAGAGCACAGTCACTGAGTTCTCTGAAGACCCGGGAAGGGTCCCATGGGAGAGAGCTCTTCTAGGCCCCAGGGCTTGGAGCAGTCTCACAGAACACGGGTGCAGGGACAGGGGCCGGCTTCTGTCTCTCTCCGCTTTCACGCCTTGACACATCAGAAACGATGGTGGCCACTGGGAGAGAACAGCAGAAGTAAAGGAGGGAAGGAAGGCCAGGTGTTGGTGGGACGCGAATGGAGATTCTGATGCGCACACAGGCCCGAGGAGACTGCTCTCTGAACACAGACGCTTAGTTCCCACTCTAGGAAGCCAGTGGACCGCAGACATGGCCTGGCCTGAGGAGTGCACAGCCTGCAGGGTGTGTCGGGTTGGGATGCAGGCCCTGCTCCCACTTCCGGGTGTCTTTGTGCTGCCTCTCAGAGCCCTAAGGCTGCGGTCGGCAAACTCATTTGTCAACAGAGCCAAATACCAAGAGTACAACGATTGACATTTCTTTCGAGAGCCACATTTTTTAAACTTACACTTCCTCTAACACTACTTCTTCAAAATAGTCTCACCCAGGCCGTGGTATTCTGTGCAAGAGCCACACTCAGGGGACCAAAGAGCCACATATGGCTCAGGAGCCGCAGTTTGCAGACCACAGGCCAAAGGTTTGTGGGGCTTTTCCTGTGTGTTTGGTAAAACATACACAACATACCATTTACCGTTTTCACCTTGTTTGCGTGTAGCATTCACTGGCATTGCTGCATGTACCGTCCTTTGTCACCTCTGTCCATCCAGATTCAGCCCAGACAGGGGCTCCCCTTGAAACAGTCACCTCCCCTTCCCCAGCCCCACCTGTGCAGCCTGTGGCCCCCTCCTCCGTGGCCAGCAGCTCAGGGGGAAAGACCTGTGCAGACCCAGGTGTCTCAGTGGCAGAGCCTGGGAGTGAAGATGGGCCTGCAGCTGCCAGGCTCGCAGGGCTGGTAGGGTTCGGGAGGGGTGTGATTGAGGGCAGGGTCCCAGGGCACCTGCTATGCTGGAAGCTGCACACCCTCAGGCACAGCCTTGCTGTCCTCCCAGGTCAGCAGGCCCTGCCTCCCAGGCACTGGGGGCTGCCCTGCAGGCGGGGGAGGTGGGGCTGGGGACCACGTGGGCTCTCCCCACAGAGATCCCACACCTTAGACCTGGGTGAGGCGGGGGCATCCCTTGCTTTTGCATCTTCCCACCGGGTTTTGAGAGGACACGAGCCAGGCTGCAGGGGCCGTGGGAGGACATGCTTCGTCCCATGTCCGGTGGTGGTGACAGTCTGCCGCGTCCTGTAAGGTGAGGTTCAGGATCGAAGGAGCGGCCGTCACACAAAGGAACATGCTATACAAGAATACCAGTTTGGAAGGCATGGGGGCCAGATGGAAGCCTCTTTGGTGAAGAGGCACCTGAGACCGAGCCCCTCTGCTTTTTATTCCCTCTGAACACACATTGGCCCTTTAGCAATGCCTACAGCAGAGCAAAGGTAACATTTGCGAACCAATGTAAAGGTTATCAGGTCAGACAGGAGGAGCGCTTGTGCTGATAGTCAGCCCTGCTGGACATCCAAGCCCATTGGCCTTCCACTGTCTCTTTTTGATGTCGGCTGCTGTTTGCTTGAGCCTCCCACAATGGACAACAGTGCCTCTCACCTTCCTGGAGACCAGGCTCCAGGAAACGGAAGGCAGGACTGGGACCACCCGGACCTCGTCCGCCCAGGGGCTGCTCGCTTCTGGCAACCTCTGAGGTCATTTACGAATCACTGTAATGGGTGATTCCATTTGTCCTTTCGTGTCATGAATGCATTCACTGTGTTCTCACTACCACTCTGCGATGCGAATAGTACGTCACGGAAAGACACAGAGAGAACACACGGCTCACTCTGCCGGTGTGTGCATGTGTCTCACTGTGTGCATATCTGTCTATGTTCATTTCTGCCTGTGTGCATGTCTGGCTATATGCATGTCTATCCGTGTGCATGTCTCTGTGTGTGCATGTGTGTGTGCATAAGTCTTGCTATGCGTATATCACAGGGAGGTCTCTATTTGTTGAGAACTGTGTATCTCTGTGAGTGTCTCTGAGTGTAAATTGTGTGTCTGTGCATAAAGGTTCACTTTAGGGGTGAGAGTGAGAGAGGCTGCCCTAGGGGAGACATGGAATGGGCCACACAGAGGAGGTCTCCTGTGCTGTGCAGGGAGCAATGTGGAGGCAGAGGGACCCCGACATGACTACGTGCATGGGTGTGACCCAACATACCTCCTGCATGAGTGACATATAGACAAGGACGGCAGAGCACAGATGTGGGCAGAGCTGGGAGAGGTGGGAGGGTGCAGGACAGGACGTGCCAGGCCCTGTGTGCCGCGCCAGCGGGGGCCCTGGCCCTCTCGGAGGACTCCACCCTGCGTCTCTCAGGCTGTGGCAAGGGCTCAAGGACCCCGCGTCCCCCAAGCGCAGGCGGGAGACTGAGCACATCCTGGGCTTCAGAAAGAGGCCACTGAGTGTGCGCGTTCCCGCTGTGACACCCGCTCACTCACTGTGCAAGCGCGGGGCATTTGATAACAGGAGGTAACCATGGGCAATGCCCTTAGTCATGGGGCATCACGTGCCCTTCATCCTGGGAGGAGCTGAGGACGAATGGTAAGTCCTCGTCCTGGAAACACGGGGGACCAGAGCTTAGGCTCTCAGGTGCAGAAGGGCCGATCCCCTTCCTATGGAGGTCACTGTGGTGGGGGCGCAGGCGCATTGCAGGGAGGGCAGCTCCGCTCAGGGGACCAGGTAGGAGCCTTGGGTACAAGCCTGGAGGGATGCGGGCAGGACAGGGAAGATGGCTGTGCAGAGGGAAAGGACAGGCTGTGTGAGGGAGGGGGCCGTGGAGGTGTCACGTGGTGACTCACAGGTGTCAGGATCAGAGGAGCTGCAGGGGGGTCACAGATTCCACGCCCTAAGCCCCGGGCTCCCTTCTTTCCTGTGGGGACTTTGCAGCTGCGATCACAGGGCAGATGCTGTGTGTGGGCCACAGCCCTGGGTTTCCTCGCTGCCATCCCCCTGAGAGGGAGGGGGAGGCGGAGGGTTCACAGAAAGGAGAGGCAATGGCAGCTCCGCGGGGGCCCTGCAGCCCCTGGATCCAGACCAGGCCTGCCATCCGCCTCCCAGGGGGAAGCCTCCAGGGAGCGCTGCCCTGGACTCACAGCCTGAAGGGCCTCCGCACCTGGGTCTGGGCAGAGCGACAGCCCGCAGCTTCCTGCCCTGGCCCCTGGGGAACAGTCCCTGAGGCACCACGCAGCGGGCCTCGAGGAGCAGCTGGACATGAGTCCAGAGCTCTCAAGTGACCGGCTGGCTGAGTGCGGGCCTCAGGGATAGAGGTGCAGGAGCCTATGTGGCTCATGCGGGGGCGGGACCGTCAGACAGTGACCTCTGACCTGTCCCCAGCAGAGCGTGCTGCTGGGACAGAAAACTCCAGGTGGCATCTGGTTGCTGCTCCTGTTCTCAGAGGGACGTGAGGGGGAGCAGCAGCCCGGGGGTGGGGGGTGACATGGTGAGTGTCAGAGCGCAGGGTACAGCCAGGCTTAGCCTGCCACTGCCATCAGATGAGGAGGGCGGCAGCCCATCCTGGCGAGGAGGCCCAGGGAGGGGCCATGCAGGTGACTGGTGCCTCTGAGGGGACCCCGGGACTCACCAGTCAGCTGCAGGTCCCTCGGACATGCCCGTCGCCCTCCTTTCCTCCCCTGGCCAATGGCCTGGGAGGCCTGTGCAGGGACACGGGCCGGGCCCTGAGCCAGCGTTCCCTCTGTGATCCCTGCCGTCAGGCGCCGCGGTCACCGCCTATCGGGTCAGCGTGATGCACTATTGTCAACACCCACGGCCCCTCATGATGCCCCCCACCCTCACCCCCCACGGCCAGAGGCCGGGATATAACAAGACAGGCAGAGACGTGCAGGGCAAGTGATTTATTGAAGCAAGACGTTGAAACCTCCGCATTTTCCAAGGAAAGAGAGGGGTGCTCATAGGTGAGGTATGTGAAATCTAACTCAGGGAGTTGCACTTGTCCAAGACAGCCTTCTGCAATAGACCAAGGAGACAGGGCTGTCAGTCATGCTGCCTGGAGATGCCGCGGGCAGAGTGTGCTCACAAACAAGCCGCGGAGACAGTGCAAACAGAGGAGGGGCACGGGGCAGCGAGCGGGCCTGGGAGCGGTTGGGAGCACAATGGTCCCCATGCGGGCCCAGCCACAGACACGTCACCCAGAGCCCAGCCATGGAGCGGCCTAGGGTTTCTAATGGGGCCGCGAGGGGGACAAGGCTGGCCGAGCAGCCCGGGATTTGCTTTCTCTGAGTCCCAGGTCCTGGGATGGATTTTTACTCCAGAGTGGACACGGGGTGGGGACGGGGCAGGGGCTGGGGCCAGGCAGGAGGGGCCGCGGGAGGATCTGCTGGGGAGATTGGCAGCCCCGGCGGGGCCTTCAATTGGTGGCACACTGACGTTTCCACCCTGGGCCTTGCGCATGGGGACACATGCTTCAAACTCAACCTCACTCAAGGGTGGAGGAGCTGACCCCCCAATGTCTGATTTCCTCAGAGAGACAGGGAGGCGGTCAACTGCACCCGTGGCTGCAGAGGACAGAACTGGGAGGCCCTGCCCTCTGGCCTGATGCATGAGATGCCTGAGCCCAGCAGCCTCCCTCCTGACAGGGTGGGGCCAGCTCCCGCCCTCCCCTGCCTCCCTGTGCGCACACCACCCAATGGCATTCCCCAGGGACAGTGCCTCCTGGCTCCATGTGAGGGGTCGCCTCCAGAACGCTCCCAGGCAGGGAGGCAGCAGTGTGCGGCCCCTCACATTCACCGCCTGGGCCGGCTGACCCCCCTCAGGACACAGGAACCCTGCATCCCAGGGAGCGGCCTGCAGAGGCTGTGCAGCCTGAGGCTGGCTCAGCGGGTCTCTGGTCAACATCCAGCCTTGGCCACAGGCCCCTCTCTCAGAGGTGAGCAGAGGGACAGCGCCCCCCACCCTGTGCCCCCAGGAGCGCCCTCCTCCCGCCTGCCCATGAGCTGAGCAGCAGCCTCATGCAGAAAGGAGAATGAAGTTACCAGAACGTGGGTCATTGCTAATCTGTCAACCCGGGGGATCTTGTCTACACATGTCTTGATTCGCACGGTGTCCCGCTTAGCTGCTGCAGGTGCCTCGAACTGGTCAGTCTTCTCTTTGAAGGCCGCTTTACTCTCCAACAGGATGCTTGACAACTCAGAAGTAAGGGCTGGGCAGACTTCCGCATTACCTGGAGCAGAGGAGACAGAAACACATTTGATGTAGGAAAGTCACTTTCCCCACGGCTCTGTGACCCAGAATGAGACAGGAACCCCGGGCGCAAAGGGCTCCTCCAGTGACAGTGCACCTCCACCAGGTCCTCTCTGGCGCCCGATCGCAGAGCACCCAGCGGACCAAGGATGGCGCACAGGTGACGCCCTGGTCACTCTCACCCGTTGTCAGGTACACCCAGGGCTTCCCCAGAGTCCCCGGCTGTGCCCAGTCACTGTCCCTGGATCTCAGACTCAGCTCTGCCTCTCAATAGAACCACTCCTGGCCTTGTCTGGCTAAGGGGGGAGGGAGCTGTTAGCCTTCAATCTTCCAGGGAGGTGTCGAGGCAGGTCCTAGCAGAGGGCCCAGAGGGAGACAATACAGGCGGAGAGGAGGGAGGAAGCTACTGAGTGAGGCAGGATGCTCTGGGGGCTCAGTCCACCACTTGGACCAGGTCATGGGTTGGAGAGGGCTCCCTCTTAACCAGGGAAGCCTGTGAGGTCACCTCCGACGCAGATGCCCAGACCACCACTGGCTCCTTGGCTCCGGCCTGATGGACAGACCTCCCCAGAGAGACGCAGGGACTGGGCTGACTTTCCACCCAGTGGGTTGTGCTAAGACCTGCAGGAACCACGTTCCGGGTCTGGATTGTCCGTCCCCACTGTCAAGCCTCTGCAGCTGCCTGTAGCTGGGACTGCACCCCCCAGGACCCTCCCACCTGGGAGGCAGCCTTGTGGGGAGGTGGAGGGAGGAGTCACAGGCAACTCTGCAGGGAGGTGGAGGGAGGGGTCAGAGGCCTCGGGGAGAGAGGGGAGAGAGGATGGGGTTCGGAAAGTCAGGTGGAACAGAGCCTCAAAAGGACTTGGCTCAGCCCTGAGGGCGTGAGGACACGCCCAGCACTGCTGGTGAGGGGCCCCCTTCCCATGGACAAGGGCAGTGGCGGCCCTTGTGCTTCAAGGGGCTCTGCACGTCCTGGTGGAGCCCCCGGGGGAGGAGCAGGCCTGTTGGCCCCTGAGCACCTCTGGGTCTCAGAGCCACGTGGACACTGGCCCCTCCAAGCCTCGGGCGGCCCTGCTTCTCCCAATGGAGCCCCCTCCTGCGGAACGTTCTGAGTCTGAACCCGGGAGCCCAGCAGCCTCGGGCTCCACTGGCCCCTGAGAGACCCTGGAGGAGACCTCGGTGAGACCAGGGAAGCCTTGGCCCACCTCCTTCCTGCCATCGCCAGTTCCCTCCTGAGCGCTGTGAGCCAGGACGAGTGGCCCAGGGACACCGCCTTGTGTCCCAGGTCACAACGCTGCCGGGCAAAACCCTGACCCACCGGAAGCTGACTCCGTCCTGCTGCTTCTGCCTCAGACCAGGCTGGCGGGAGCTTCAGTCGGGACCCCGCACGTGCCTGTGGTGCTTTCTGTAGAAGTTCCAGAGTCCCGGGACGTGACACCCCGAGTCCTGGGCTTTGGGGGGCTGGGGCACCGGGGGCAGGAAAGGTCTCGTTCTGACACGTCCCCCTCCCCAGCCAAGTCCCCTGGACCTGAGGAGGGCCTTCCCGGCCGCTGGTGTCTGCGTGGCAGTGACACTCACCGTCGGAGCAACAAAGGGCCAGCGTGAGCAGCAGCAGAGGCAGTGCCAGCTTCATGGTGCCTATGGCCGGAGTTCGGTGAGCCAACAGGAGCCGAGAAGGGCGGGATGAGCAGCCTGGAAGCCCAGGGCTATTTGTACCCAGAGAGCCTCTCGGGTCCTGCCCACAGGGGACGGGCCGGTCACAGGCCTGGCGTCCAGCCTGCCCTTCCTCGCGTAGGGCTGATGCCATCTGTCAGTGCCACAGCCCGGGGACGTGCTCAGAGCCCGGCCCTGCTGGCACCTGCCCACTCCCTGGAGCCCTGCCCACGGGGGAATGGTCGTAAGTGCGCACCCCTCCATGGATGGAGCCCTGGAAGTCACCTCCTTCCGTGCAGGCGGGTCCGTGTCCTCATTTCCTCATCCCAGGGCCTGGGACGGAGAGGGGGGTCCGCACGTGTCCCTGTGGGACATGAGTGGCCCTGAGTGCAGGAGCCATCCGTGTGGCTGGGCCGCACCTTTAGGAACACGGTGCCCGCTGTGCCAGGGCTGCTGCAGGCACTGCAGGGAGCCAGGTCCGTGGTGTCCGCTTCCCCAGAGAAAACAGTGCCAAGACCTGGACAGCCCCCCACCGCCACCTTCCGACTCGAGCTCCTGTGCCCAATCTGCCCAAGCTGCCCTCACGGCTTCACACGCATCACCGCCAAGTGTCCTCGCCGCACTCACGCGTGGGCTTAGGGGTGTCCCCTGTGGACATCGAGCCCCGCAGGAGACACGCCCCCAGGCTGGGCCTCCGCCTGTGCAGACCTTGCAGCTGCTCCACAGGGCACAGGGATGCTACGCGACTCAGAGTAAGGCTGTGGGGGCAGGGGGCAGGGCATCGACCCGGAGGCCACACCAGGCGGACAGGATCTTGGCCGGCCTCGGGCAGTGGGGACTTCAGCCGGAAGGGGGTGCGTGGCACTGAAGTTCAAGCTCAGCGGCGTGCCTCTGGGTTCCTGACTCCGTCCAGGGCTCTCGCTGATGGCAACCTCGCTCCTCACCGGCTCAGCCGCCTCCCTTTCTGGGCAGAAACGCTCCCTGCCTGATGCCCTGTGCTGGCAGCGGAGGGGCAGCGGGAGCCCATGCTCCTCCCTGGAGGGGACGCACAGGAGCTCGGCCTCTCTGCAGCACAGGGGCAGTTCCCTGTGGGCCACACGCCCTCTCACCTTGCACCCGGCCCCGCACATGCGACTCAGGGTCTCCGCAGCCCCGGGCCTGATGCTGACCAGGAAGGCTGTGCGTGTCCAGAAGGCAGGGAGGTGGGCCTCTCTCTGCTCTCTCTGTTCTCAGTCCCACCAGGGCAAAGGGAAGCACCAGCGGGCCCCTGTCCCCGCTGGACGGGCACTGAGGACGCCGCTGGGGTGGAACCTCCCCAGGGACCCACCAGGCAACCCTTCGGGGCACAGAGGGATGCTCACCACTGAGCGGCCCGGCCGGACTCGCTCTGTTTTCTGGGAACTAAAAGCTGCTGGGAATAAAGACCCCCAAACACAGAGGCTCCCCACTTGTTGGAAACCTTCCCTTCAAATCAGAGGGAGCATACAGCAAGCCATCAATAAGTTGGCCATAATAAGCAGATAATGAGAAATCTAAGCGCCTCCTAAGAAACGCAGTGAGAAGGGAAGGAAGCTGATGGCGGAGCTGAATACGGGATCAGCCCGGGGACACCCATCCTCCCTGCAAACCTGTCGCCGTGGACCTCACAGACATAGTGGCCCCTTGGCGACAGGACCTGCAGCAGCAACACAACACAACAAACTGCCGTCCACACCCCTGAGGCCAGCAAGCCCTGAGGAGTCCCTCGCCCTGTGTCCTCAGAGACAGACGCGGGACCTAAGAGCGCCCGCACAGCCTTCCTCCTGAGGAGACAGGACAGCACTCCGGGCACACCTGTCCTCACATTGTGGACATTTCGGTCCTGCCACCTCGGGGTCCCAGCCGGCAACTTCAGCATCGTTGAGGATTCTGGGGTGGCGTGTGGGTCTCTCTCCAATGCGGGACGTTTCCCTCAGGGGGGGTGTGGGCAAGAGCCCACCTCCAGGGCCAGACTCTCGGGGTTCAAGCTCCGCTGTGGAGCTTCCCGCTTGGGGGGGTCCCCAGCAGATGCTCCCCTCCTTGCCTCAGTGTCCTCCTCTGTAAAACAAGGGGGACACCACAGATGTGGGTGAGGACCAGTGGTTCACCCAGGACAAATGCTGGGGACAGTGCCTGGCAGTCAGCGTCAGCCATGACAGTTACGGGAGGAAATGGGAAACTGTGAGTGACAGTCAAACAGAATAAACCTCTTTGTCCCCAAAGGCAAACATCAGGCGATTGTACTGACTCCACACGGAGAGCAGCGGCCTCGCTTCAGGGCTGCTGCACTGCTGTGCTGGCTGTGGTGTGACTGGGATTGCTCTCCATTACCACCAGCTGCTTCCTTCCCAGTCACCTCATCGACTGTTCAATGGACACATCTCAGCGAGGCTTATTGTGACTCTACAACCCTTCACATGGGTATTGGAGTCAGGGTACAGAAGTCCTCGGTGGGGACAGGGATCATGTCCCCCGAAGCCCTCAGGGTCTCAGCTCTAGGTTCTCATCAGGATGCGCCAGCCACGCGCGTCCCGTGGATCCCAGGGCCCCTCCAGCGCTCATTCTCCAACCAGTCCCCAGGTTCCTGGGGGTGGAGGCGCCTCAGACATCACCTCTGGTTCGTGATGTCCCCGTGGGCTTGTGTTGTCTACGTTGTCTCTGGAGACACCGGTACCCATGGACCCCCTACCCCGTCACACACATCCTGTTCCGTGTTACAGGACAGAGGCACCCACGTCATGTCAGACCCTGCAGGCACTCACTCCTCAGATCCAACTCTCGGCGCCAACAAGCAAGCATCAGTGATGTTTGTGGAGCTCTGTGACAGTGGCCTCCCTGTCCTTGCTTCCAATGAAATCAAACAAGGACTCTTAGCCGTGGCTGACAACTCCTTAAAAATAATGTTAATATATTTTTATTGGTTTCAGAGAGAAAGGGAGAGGGAGAGAGAGATAGAGACATCCATGATGAGAGAGAATCATTGATCCACTGCCTCCTGCACGCCCCACGCTGGGGATTGAGCCTGCAACCTGGGCATGTACCATTGACCGGGAATCAAACCAGGACCTCCTGGTTCATAGGTCAATGCTCAACCGCTGCCCCCACTATAATAACTGTGAGCGATAGATCACAGGTCATTTTTGATCCATAGAATTGAGGGACATGGCTCATTGTTTACACATCCGCACAATCATGGGACAAGCATGTTTGCAGTCCCACTCCTAAGGATGGAAGCCAGGACTAGAAGGGCTGCCGGGAACCCATTCCAGCATGTCATAATTACAAGAGTTTCACCGAAAGGTTGATGGGACTTGGTCAGTTCAACAAGGGTGAGCCACATATGTTGTTTACCTGTTGCAAGGGCTAAAAGCACTTCCCCCAAACCTAAATAGGATTGTCTGTTGCCAGACAGCTCAGGGCATGTTATTACCTCCTGGTGGCCAAACACCTGAACAGCTGTAGGCTATTCCCCAATCTGACAATGCTTCTGTCACCCTGCCCTTTGAAGTGTATTATCTCCACCTTGCCTTAGGACAAATTGTGTTAAATAAATACCACCTGGTCCTTACACAAGAGTGAGTCTTTAGCTCCTTTAGCTCAAGATCCTCTGACCCCAATGCCTTTCAAAATTATCTTTGGTCTCTGGACTCTAGTCATCTAAGCACAGCCCCTTTCTCCAGAATGCTGAACCCTTTGTAAGGCTGGGACAATTACCCCGGCATTATGATGCCCGAATGAGGGACACCAATAAAGGGCCTCTGTTTGACCAATAAGTAACACCCCCATCTATACAGAACATGAAACCAGGCCTCCTTCAGCGCATTAAGAGACGCATTGATCAACAGCATTTCACTTTGCTAAGAAGCATCAAAAACTGGAAGGTCCCAGATGGCGCCCAGATCACCCAGGTGCCTCACCTGCAGAGGGAGCCCACGATGTAGGTGGGATGGGGGGTTGTGGGGATGGTGGGGGGTGATGGGGGTGGGGTGGGAGTGGAGGTCCCCATGCATCAGAGATGGTCTCCTTCCTCTGCTCCTCCGATTCTGGCAAGAACTCAGTCTTCCTGTGGGTGCTCAGTGTCCTCTGTCTTTCCCACAGGTCAGCAATGAAAGGGAGGTGCCAGGCCAGCGTGCTTAAGGGGTTGAGCATCCACCTATGAACCAGGAGGTCACTACTGTTCCTGAGTTTCGGGCTCAATCCCCACCCCCACCCCCATTGCTCCTTTGCACAGAAAGCTGCTTGCCCTAGGGAGTTTCTGCAGGCCCTGCTGGGCCCTCACTGCCTCTGACTTTATGTCTCAGCAGGTGCCCGCCCTGAGCTCTATCCCAGTGGAGACTCTTCTCACCAGATGTGGCCACTTTCTCCCCCGCCCCCTGCACTGGGGACTTGACTGCTTTTTCTTCAAAGTCACTCTGTGGTTGTTAAGACCACTTTGTGGTTTTGTATTTAATGTTTTGGGGGGATTTCAAACCAGGATGGGAAGACTTGAACCCCAGGTTCAATCTGTGCTGTGGCCTCAGCCCCAGGTGATGTGGATTCCCACTGGGGTTGGGGCATTGACCTTGTTGCGGCCCATGGACTGTGTTTATGTGGGTTTTTAAGGAAACGTAACTCCCTCTCTCTCCCCTTTGGACGTTGTTTCTGTCCGACAGCCTCAGTCTCCTACGCTGAATGACAGTGACAGAGAGGAGAGGCCTTGGGGGCAGGGAGGTCATATCTGTGTTGCTCAAGGGGGACAGTGAGCCTGGCTCCCCCGTCCAGTGTGGAACCTGTCTCTGCAGCCACCACTGTGGGGGCCTGATGCCTTCCCGGGGCAGCAGGGAAGGGGCAGGGGAACACTCGGGAACATCAGGATTTGGGGCACGGGTCCCACTTTCCCAAGGGGCTCATGTCGACTGTCAGCTGGAGAGAGGCCTTTAACGCCTCCGAGTGTCTGGGCCTGGAGGCTATTCTGTCTTTACAAGAAAATAATAGGAATTCAAAGATTGGGTCCATACAAGACTCAGCACCGGGTCTCGGTCCCATGATGCCCACAGGAGCCGTCCCTGCAACCCCTGACCTTCCTCTCAAAGAGGCACTTCTGAGTCACCTTTCTCCCCCCAGGCTCCTCCTCCACATCCCCCTCCTGGCCTTCCACACCACCAGGGTGGTCCACTGCGGCCCCTTCAGGCCCCGAGCTCTCCACGCTCGCACCTCCCCCGGGCTCAGAGACATCTGTGTCTCAAGCTTCCGTGGCCCCTGGAGGCCTCAGTTTCTCGCCTGCTGCTCTGTGGGTGTCATGCTGGAAGAGGTCTCCTTTGAGCACGCTGGGGGAGGGGAAGAGATGGAAAGGTCTCTTTGTCCAGGAGAGAAGAGCTGGCCCAGTGGGGTTGGCTCAGTGGATAGAGTGCAGACCGAAGGGCCCGGGGATCGATACTGGTCAAGTGCAGGTACCTTGGTCGCGGGCTCCTCCCTGGCCCTGGCCCTGGTTGGGGCGCATGCAGGAGGCCACCAATGGATGTGTCTCTCTCACATCGATGTTTCTCTCTCTCTTTCCCTCTCTCTGCCACTCTCTCTAAAAATCAAAGGGAAAATATCCTCGGGTGAGGATTAAAAAAAAAAGGAGAGAAGAGTTATCCTGTCCTTTTAAGTCCAAATCCAAGTGAAACTCATTTGGAGTCTCTCTGGCCATTGCATGCAGAAAGGAAGCCTGAGGCGCCGCCTGGTGGCGGGCGGTAGATTGCACGTGTCCAGGGAGGGCCTGGTTCTGCATGGAACGGCACCCCTGGTGGGCAGGACTCACAGTTGCGCTCAGGGAAACCTCAGGATGCTCCCTTCTGTGGGCCAGTCCCTTGGGCACCTGACTGCCCCTCCTTACTCCATGATCCATGTAAAAGGCCCGACAGCCGGGAAATGAGAGCCACAAAGGAAGTATATGAAACTAAGGGGACCGTAAATAGTTGAATCAATAATCCATGAGCAAACGCCAAACTTATGAGACATCCCCACCCGGTGAAGAAGACCCAACAATGCCCACTTCTGCCGATGACCCTACAGCTTATGTGAGCCCCACACGCCCTCCAAGAGCAAGCAGAGCATCCACATGAAATGTGAAGTCCAATGGCTGACTGTGATGGAGAGCCGCCAAGGCGGTCTGGACTTGAGGGGTCCAGATTCCAGGAAAAGGGCAGCTACAGAGATGGGGTGCCCCATCTGCATGTTTCCCCTTGGGGCACCTGCCAGGTCCCAGGAAGACGAGGTGCAGGATGCTGGGAGGACAAACGGCGGGAGGCAAGAACAGCCACTCGGAAGGCAAAGAAGGCCATGGGAGTTGCCATGAGCGGACTGACAGGATCACACACGTGATGAGTGGGAAGGACAGGGAGAGGTGCCCTGATGCCTGTTAGTGATCTCATACTGGCGGCCTCTTCAAGAGCCGTGGATCCTACACCCTTTAGTGTGTGCTCGTGACCTGTCTAGAAAAGGCCTGCCGCTTCAGCAGCAGGGTGCAGCCACGCCTTCAATTGCGCGTCCCCTCACTGACCAGTGGCGCCGGGCCCTGGCCGTGCGGCTCCCTTGGTTGGCACACCATCCTCTGCGTCTCTCCAGATGCCCAAGGGGACTTCGGAACTGAGTTCCAGGCCGCGGGGACAGACAACCTCCTGGTATCTGGGTCGTTTGCAAACCTTTTGCAGGTGAGGGCTGGCTTCCCTTCTCATGCCTGCTCTTCTCTCCTAGACCTTCTCCAAGGACGTTTGCATCATGGAAGCCCAGAGGGTACCGACTACCACGCTCGTGCCCAAGCAGAGTTTACCTGGCATGCACTACTGCTCCCAGACGAAGCTGCCCACAGCCCAGAAGCAGCCAGGAAGCAGCTGTGCTTAGGTGGCTTGAGCGAGACCGGGAGTGGCAGCTAGGCAAGGGGATGGGCTACAGTGAGGGTGGGCTTGGCACTCTTGGATGGGTGGTGTGGAGGCAAGAGTGCCTAGATTAGGGGTGGGGAACCGCTTCTTCTGCCAAGGGCCATTTGGATATTTATCACATCCCTCGGGGGCCATACAGAATTATCAACTTTTAAATTAGCCTGCTAACTTGGAGCAATCACTTCATTAACTCGCCCCTAATGCCTTGGCAGGGCGCCCAAATGATTTCTCAGCCCCTTTACAGCCTGCGGCCTGGACAAACCTGAGTCGTTCACCTTCACTCTGACCAGGCGGAGATCATTACCAACTCTGTTCCCAGAATGTGGTTGGTCATTTGCACCATAGCATTAATGGGGAGGGCGCGGGTGGGGGAAATGCTGTAAAACAGTGACTTTTAAAGAGCAGAAAGTGTTAAATTTTAATCATTTTTTTTTCTATGCTTCCTACTTTTTTGCCATGTGTCAGAAATCCCTGCCAAACATATAGACATTGCGATTTTGTCCTGTTTTCTTCTAGGAGTTTTATATGTGTTTATTTCACATTTAGTCCTAGGACACATCAGGAGTTAAATGTGATATATGGTGGGGCTGGAGATGTTTTAATATCTCCACTTGTTCCAAAACAATTTGTTGAAATGCATCCTTCCCACGCTGGATTGCTTAGCCACCTTTGTGAAAAGCCAAGTGACCATGTAGACAGAGTTCCGTTTCTGGACTCCACAGTTCCTTAGGTCTGTTTGTTCATCTTTACAGCAATACCATGCTATCCTGCCTACTGTAGCTTTGTGATACATTTTGAAGTCATGTAGTATTGCCCCTCCAACTTTGTTCTCATTTTTCAAAATTGTTTTGGCTATTGTAGGTCCTTTGCAGTTAAATGTAAATTTTGCAACCAGATTTTTCATAAACTTGTCAAAATAAGCCAAGCCCATTTGGACTTTGGTTGAGAGTGCATTGTATTAAATCCATAAATCAATTTGGAGGAAACTGACATCTTAAGAATATTGCTTCTGGGGCTGGGCGGCAGGGCGGGGGTATCAGGCCGCCAGCGGCCAAGGTGTGAGCGGACCGCGGGGCTTGTGCTCAGAGCGGGGGCGCGCTGCGAGGAGCAGCCAGCCCAGCCCAGCACCCGGGGCAGAGAGGTGCCGGAGGGCAGCGGTGGAGGCTTCGAGTCCAGAGGGTGCAGGGCCTCTGACAGAGCTGCAGCTGAGTGGGGCCTCGGCCGCGCGTTCTGGGCAGTGCTGGCCATGTCGGGCGGGCTCCCCAAGGCCCTGCTGTCCACGGGGCCCCACTCCCTGCGCGACATGCCGCACCCGCTGGCCGGCTCCAGCAGCGAGGAGGCCTTGGGCGGCGACAGCATGCCCAGCCCGAACCTGCTGATGGCCCGCAGCTTTGGCGACAAGGATATCATTTTGCCCAATGGTGGAACTCCAGCAGGCACTTCGAGTGCAGCTTCTTCATCTTCCCTTCTCAATAGACTTCAGCTTGATGATGACATCGATGGTGAGACCAGAGATCTCTTTGTCACCGTTGATGATCCCTAGAAGCATGTCTGTACAGTGGAGACCTATATCACGTATAGGATCACCACCAAAAGTACTCGGGTGGAGTTTGACCTGCCAGAATATTCTGTTCGTCGAAGATACCAGGATTTTGACTGGTTGAGGAACGAACTGGAAGAATCGCAGCCCACTCATCTCATTCCCCCGCTTCCTGAGAAGTTTGTGGTGAAGGGTGTGTGGATCGTTTTTCGGAAGAGTTTGTGGAGACCAGAAGAAAAGCTTTGGATAAACTCCTAAAAAGAATTACGGATCATCCTGTACTTTCTTTCAATGAACACTTCAATGTTTTTCTTACTGCTAAGGACCTGAATGCCTACAAGAAGCAAGGGATGGCGCTGCTGGCCAGAGTAGGCGAGTCAGTCAAGCATGTCACCGGAGGCTACAAGCTGAGGAGTCGGCCTCTGGAGTTTGCAGCCATCGGTGAATACTTAGACACGTTTGCACTCAAACTGGGGACCATAGATCGGATAGCCCAGCGGATCATCAAAGAAGAAATAGAGTACCTTGTAGAGCTCAGAGAGTATGGGCCTGTGTACTCCACATGGAGTGCGCTAGAGGGGGAGCTGGCTGAACCCCTGGAAGGCATGTCAGCATGCATCGGCAACTGCTCCCCAGCCTTGGAAGAGCTGACAGATGACGTGACAGAAGACTTTCTGCCTGTGCTCAGGGAATATATTTTATACTCTGATTCCATGAAGAGCGTGTTGAAGAAGTGGGACCAAGTGCAAACGGAGTACGAAGCCAAACTGGAAGCTGTGGCTCTGAGAAAGGAGGACCGCCCCAAGGTGCCCACAGACGCTGAGAAATGTCAGGATCGGATGGAGGGCTTCAGTGCTGACCTGAAAGCCGACACGGAGAGGTGGCAGAACAACAAGAGGCAGGACTTCCGGCAGCTGCTCATGGGAATGGCTGACAAGAACATCCAATGTTATGAGAAGTGCCTCATGGCGTGGGAGTCAATTATTCCACTTCTACAGGAGAAGCAAGAGGCCAAGTGAGTTCCTTCTGGGGTTAGAGGCTCTTCTACCTACACAGGGCACGCACGCCATTCCAGAATGTCCCTGCTGTGCCAGAGAGCAGGCACCAAGCAAGCAACCACAGAAACATCTCTCCTCGTGTATTTCTTTCCCTTCCCCACCTGCCTTTGTCTGACAGTTGTTTCCACTTAGTATTTATTCCCTGGCGGAGGTGTAAGGCTGTCATCATCTCTCAGCAAAAGCCGCAGACCTCCGTGCTGTGAAGGAACCTATGACACGGCACACTACAAAGATTCAAAAGTGAGGGACCAGACATCCTCAGTTGACACTCCGACATCTTGTCACTGTTTCCTGTTCTGGGACAGCAGAGCTGCCTGTTGCAGAATAGAACCCGGGCCCCGCTTTTCAGGGATGTGAGGAAGGTACACACAGGAGGCCATTCTTGCTTCCCATGGACACACAGCAGCTCTGGACTGACCTCTGTGGGCAACGACATGTCCCAGCCTGGCAGGAGGTGTTGGCACCTCCGTGGAAGGTCCTTAATGTACAGTGGCCTGCTCGTGATGAGTGGTGCCCTTTTGATGGCTTCTGGTTCCCGTGGGGCCATTTAAATCAGTGTCTAAATGCATCCAAACTAGAGCCAGCCAGCCAGCGTCCTTGTCCTTACGTGATGCCTCGGGGAGCTAGAGGACAGGGCTCCCCAAACTTGTTTCTGACACTAGAATGCACAAGATTGGAAGCTGTTTTTGTGTAAAATGAAAAAAAAGGTGCATTTTTCTCTGTGACGTCCTCCATGTTGTTGTTTTGTTTGTGAAATGTCATCAAAGTAGAGAGTAGGCCCGTGGGGGAGTAGCTATAGTCTCGAAGTCAGGGTAGCTCCCCCTGTGGTTGAGATCATGGGGCAGACAGCAAGCCCCGCTCCCCACATCTGCTTTGTGCAATTGCCTTTACCTCACCAAAAAGTCCTAGTTTAATGTTTCCTATTACGTCCACTGAGTGCTCGGGCAGTGTGTTGGTGAGAGGCTGGTGTGTGGTTATCACACAGTCGAGATCCGGCAAACGCAGTGTGAGTGTCCTACAGGAAGTGCTTTCACCCCTACTGTTTCTGAGCAGGAGGAAAGTCAGTCCCCAGTCGAACCTGCACTACGACTCCAGCGGCAGTGGACTCCACTTCTGGTTGAGCGAAGGTCAGTTTGTAGCCAAGTTCCTGGGGCCTGCTGGCTGCATCTAGTCTTTACTCCAAACTATTACCAGGTTTACTTTTAAAATCAACATCAAACAAGCCGATGGGCAAAATAAAAGGTCTATCTTCCAACTAGGTTTTCTCTTCTCCTGACAGGAAGCTACATGTCACATTTGTGTTCTTTCTTCTGTGGCTCATCCTTATAAAATTATAAATCTGAGCCTCAAATACGTGGTAGTTTTCTCTTTTTTCAACGAAGCAGCTGTGCGGAGACAGTGCTGCACGTGGAAGGTAACCGACGCCGCCAGCCCGCGGGCGGCACGTGGAGGTCACTCCACTCCACTTCCGACGGCAGAGCTGACCTGGTGTCAGCCACGCTGTGATGCTGTCGGGGCAGCAGCTGGATGGCACAGGACAGTTGGTTCTGTTTCATCTCATTTGAAAAAGTTGCGGTTTAAATTACAATTTTTGTATCGATGGGTACTTCACTGCACTGTTAGACCCTGTTTGTGCCACGCTCAGACCCTTTGATGTGAATTTCCAGTTTGGTACGATTAGAAATGACACATTGAAGTAGATGGACAAGAACAGCCCATCTACCCCGAGGGGTGATTCAGTGCCTCGTTCTCCCTCTAAGCCATCACGTTGATGTGGGCATGGGTGCCCGGGTCCAGCCTGACCGCTTGCTGGTAGAATCAGGGTGGGTTGATGGCTCTCTATTGATATTTGATAGAAGACACTAGACTGGCCCAGCAGAGAACACTCACCTTTGGGAATGTGTGAAGCCTTGCCTTCTGGAATGTGTGCTTTTAAAATGTTGCCCAGTGTAATAACACTCAGAAAGAACGATGGCAGGAGTTACAGGAAAACTAGACGGTAGTCTGCTAGGTTCATCAACGGGACATTTGGGGAAGGGAGTCGGGTCTGCTGTCATCTTTGAACATTTCTGGAGGTGAAAGACTAGCTCTGAAAGGGTTTGGGCATTTTGGGATTTTGTCTTCCTGTCTTTGGCCCCCCTGTGACGTTCCTGTGCTGTAAGACACCAGCAAATGCTGAAACACGGCAAACTGCCTTCCAGCATGCTACTGGTAGCAAATCTGGGGAAAGCTGTGTATAGTACAGGCTTCCTTGGAGAAATGGCCTAAGCTGGCATCTTAAGGTGAGGAGTCAGGGCCAGAAGGAAAGAGACAGTAGGCAGTGAGGGAGGCTCTCCAGTCCTCCCAGGGCTCCCCTGAGGGACAGCAGGCCCAAGCATTCACCTCTTCATCTCCATCAGCACAAAGGTGGTTGATCCCCTAGGAGAGATGTGTGATCCAGAGACTTCTGTGACAAAGACTGCCTCATCGAGGCTTCGTCACCCCATCCTCCTTGTCTCCACAAAGCCGTGGTGCTGAGAGCACCGACTCCTATCTTGTATTTTATTTTCCAGGAGATTTTTGCTTGCAGCTGCGCCTTGCCTCAGGCAGACAGACATGGGCAGGTTGTGAGGCTTGAAAGCACATGGCAGTGGGATGGACAGTCATCCCGTCTGCTGCCCCTGGGCCTGGGAAGCAACAGGTTTCATTTGCCAGATCATAAATCCAAGCCAAGGCAGAAGAGAAGGTTCCTAGAAACTGAGCAGATTTGGGAGAGCAGGTGGTGTTGAAGATAAGATAGCAGCAGATGCAGGCATTGCTCTTCCTTATCGTGGGCTGGGCCTACAAGAAGATCCTAGGCTACTCTGCAAGGAACCACTGCTCCTGATGGAGGAGGCCAGTCCTGCACGGCGGGGCTTTCTCCTTTAGTAAGGCTTGATGACGATTCCCGGTGAGCTCAGATAAGTGCGATTTGGGACGCGATCAGCTTGTATTTCACTGTGCGGCTCCTTGAATTCACCAGACACCTTTCTTTAGTTGAAATAACACAACCTGGCACCACGCTGGGATCCTGGGGAACGTAACATAAGCTTATCTTCATGCCAAATTTCAGCCACACCAGAGCGTGTTCTGCATGTTGTTGAATGAGTGTTTTCTCAGTCGCCGTCCATGCACACTTTCTGCTCATTTCCTGGGAGGCCGCCTTTTGTGGGAAGCTCTGCTTTAGAGGAAGGTGTGATGGCCCCATGGCAGTCGGCCAGTGGAGTTTCTCTCAGGACGGCATCAGTCCAAGAAACCCAGAGTTTGTGTAACTTGACCATGAGATTGGGAGCATTGAAACCATGGGCACCAGTGACTCTTTTAATGCCATTCATGGGATGGCAGAACAGTCATTCTCTGTACTGTCCTGCCGGTTGAGACAGGAGGGACATCGAGGTCCAGAGCCACCTCCTGGGTCTATGTTGGCCTCATCTGTTTGAGTCTTGGAATGGGCCAGAGCTGGGCTCCGCTCTGGTTGCGCTGAAAGGTGCTTCTGCTGAGCCAGTGGGCTGCCCGTGGTCAGGGCGGGCATACCATCCTGGACCCCACCTTCCTAGACCCCTACTCTAAAAGTCTGTGGAAACTGGTTAATCTAATTATGAGGCTGGAGACACCGCTTTGGGCATCTCCGTTCACAAAATGATGTTGGGAATGGGGGTTTGCCTCTTACTTTCAAAAGTCCTCAAGCTGACTAAACCAGAAACCTGGTTTTTGATCCATCTACCCAGTGGGTGGTTAGCTTTTTGTTTGAGGGATGTCTGGTCTCCCCATAGCTGCACGGATTAGAGCATGCGCAGGACTGGCTACATTAGAAAAGGTGGGGAGGGACTTTGTTACAGGGGTTTGACTGTTGTTTCTTAATCGTATGTATTTGAAATGCTTTCTGGGTACGGCTATCTGATTCCTTCTGTGTGGCAGAAAAATGCATTATCCAGGTAGTTTTTACTACTATAGAGAGCCTGTAAATAAGGGCTTTGAAAAAATAACTGTAACAAACCAGTAAGATTCTGTGTCTCTTACATAAATGTTCTGTGTACTTAACACTTGAAAATAAACCGATCCAGACTTTTTAAAATGCCACATACTGTTAAAAGCCTGGACTCTACTTTTTGAGAATTTGTCAACACCTGTTAAAAATGCCTTATTTTTCAATGGGTGTTTTTTAGATTCTGGATTTAAAAAAAAAAAAAAGAATTTTTAGAAATGTAATCAGTTGTTCAGCTTAAATACAAGAGGTTCTAACATAGTCAGTCCTCAGTCCTCTTAAAGAAACAAGTAAGAAAGTAGGGTTCATAATTACGGCTGCCTTTTGGGAGGAAAAAGCTAACTATTGCTATTGCCAAATGATGTTTTTGATAATGTAAGGGACCACAAGACGTTTTTGTTTTAGAGTGTGAAAGACTAACTTAGTGCCTTTGGGCACACTTTTGATTGTAGAGGAAAAAATGGCATCAGCATCGACAAATCCCACAGATACAAAGAACTCTCTAGATTATGACAATATTAAAGGTGTACCCCGATTCTGCAGAGCAGTTTTTTAAGAGATACTGTGGGGGGTCCCAGACCAGCACATTTCAGGAAGCAATGCTCCACAGGTTGAAATGCCAAAACCAGAAAACGTATGGTGTTGACTCACATAATTTGGTCAATTTTACTGGGGCTTTTTCAGTGAAAACCAGTGACTGAGTATTTATTGTGCGTGCTGTGCTCTCACTGGGGGTCTCTGGCTCCCTGCAGGCCGGGGGAGAGCAGGCAACAGCTGCCATCACCCGTTTGACAAGCTGGTTCACCGCCCCAGGCCAGCCCTCCAGCCACACACTGGAAAGAAAAACGGGCGATGCTTTTTCCTCGGTGTGGAAATGGAGCGATGAAAGTAGATTGTAAACAAAAGCATGACTCGGTATGTTGAAATGGTGCCCGTGTCAGCTGGGCCTTCCCCGAATAACAAGCCACAGCTCTGAACAGTCCACCCCACTCACCTGCTCACCCTGAGGTTCGGGTCCGGCCAGCAGATGCCCTGTCACCTGTACTTCTGTGTGCCTGCTCCCTCGAGGTCTATGAGTTGGGAATGCAAGGGGAAATGATGTACACTGATAGTATTTCCATGACATAAACTGCCAGCAGACTTTCTACTTGTGTTTTAACTGTTGAAAAAGACAAAACAAGAACAACCCTTTGCTTAGGTCATGTCCAAATTATGGACCGTATTTCTTATGTTTAGAAGTCATTCTTTACTTTTAAATTTTTTAAAGAAAAGAAAACCAAAAACACCTTCTGAGGTGTTGATCAAGTCCTCTGTGTAAATGTGTTCTCTCTCCATGCTGCCATTAAGCCAAATCAAAAGCTGTGAATAAAAAAAAAATGTATTCACGAATGTGTGTTGATGAGAAAGTGATTTATTTACAGATCAAAGTCTTTGTGTCATGAAGGTACCAAATTTTAAGAAGAATGTCACCTCTTTTCCCCGTGTTGTGGAACCCAGAGATTGTAAAAAGAAAAAAAGGCCTTTTGTTGCATTTTTTTATGTTGGCATGAGGTTTTTGTCCACTTTTTTTTCATATCTTTGTGTATAAAAAATTCTGTCCATTGTTTCCTATGGGATTACTATTACATTTTGAGGTAAACAAAACAATTTGTATTGCTTGGTAAACTGTTAGCCTGTAAATTTTCAAGGTTTCTTTACTTCAATTAAAGTAATGGACCAATAAATCTATAAAAGATGCTTTCTTTAAATATATATATATATATATTGCTTTCTATCCATGAACACGGTGTGTATCCCACGTAGGTCTTCATGAATTTCTCTCTGCAATATTTTATATGTTTTACTCTACAGGTCTTTCGTGTCTTTTATTAAGTTTACTAGAGGCCAGGAGCATGAAAATTCATGCACTGGAGTGGCGGGGACGGGGGGGGGGGAGTCCCTCAGCCCCGCCTGGCCCTCTCAGAGTCCAGGAGCCCTCAAGGGTGGAAAGCGAACCAGCGATCAGGGGAAGACAATGCCATCACACCTCTGCTGCTGCCACTGCTGGCAGTGCAAACATCAGCCGGCCCTGGTCACATGGGCCTCAGGTGGCCCTGGGCAGATGGGCAGCTGACATCCGAGGCTTGCCTGCAACCGGGCCGGCCCTGGGGGGCTGGGGGGCTGAGGGGACTGGGCACTGCCATCTTTGTGAGGGCATAGAAGTCAATTAGCCTATTCCCTCTTTATTAGATAGGATTCCTAAGATTTTGATAATTTTAGACACTATCATAAATTGCACTTTCTTAATTGCCATTTCTGATTGTTCAAGAATATAGAAATATAATCAATTTTTGTATATTTATCTTATATCCTGCAACCATGCTAAAGTCGTTCTTAACCCTTTGGTACACACTGAGATTTTCTACAAGTCATCTCTGAAAATGTTTTACACTTTTAGTCAAAAGGCCTAAAAGCGATTCTTCATTTATGGGGCTCTTTCCTTTTTGCTCTACTGCATTGGCTAGTACCTCTCACAAAATGTTCAGAAGCAATGGCAGTGGACATCCTTACACTCAACTTGTTGGGTGGAATGCATCCATTCACCTTGATGTTCCGTAGAGTTTTCTCTGTTGTTGTTTTTTTTTTTTTTATGAGCTTTATCAAACCAAGGAAATTCCTTTTAAATTATCATTTGCCTAGAGCTTTTGTCATAAATTAGTGGATTGTCAAACCCAGGTTCAGCTTCTATTCATCACCTGGTTTTCCATAGGTATTAATATGGTAAATTGTATTAGTTGACTTTCAAATGTTCAATCTGTCTTATTGAGATAAACTTATTTGATTAAGAGGTTTATCCCTTTTAATGTAGAATCACATGGATTTGACTTGCTAGAAATTTGTATAATATTGCTATGTTGATGTTCATGAAGAATAATTGTCTGGTTCAGGGATCCCAGCAATGTTGGTTGGCCTCATAGATGGAGTGGGAAAGTATTCTTTCCTCTTCAATTGCCTCAGAGAGGTAGTGTAGAAATTGGTATTATTTCTTCCTTGAATAAATGGTAACATTTACCACTAAAATGATTTGGCCTAGAGTATTCTTTGTGAGATTTTTAATCTAGAAATTCAATTTCATAAATAGGGCTACTTAGGTTTTTTTTTTTTCTTTCTGAGTGAACTACGATATTTTGTATCTTCCAAGGAATTTGTGCTCATTTCATCTACATTAAAAATGTATTGCCATCTTTGTTCATAATATTTGCACTGAATTTTTTTTGGTTTTACCTCCATCGTTCTTGGCACTGGTCATTTCTTTCTCTTCATCCTGTTCTGTCTAGCCAGGTGTATGAATTGTTTTTGAGCTTCCCAAAGAACCAGCTCTTGGTTTAAATTTTGTCGATTAATTTTTTTCCAATGTCATCAATTTCTGCTTTACCTTTGTTATTTCCCTCCTTCTGCTTACACTTTTATTTGCTCTTCTTTTTCTGAAGTGGAAGCTGGGGTCACTGATATGAGACTTTTTCCCCCTAACGTAGCATCTAGGCCTATAATTTTCCCTCTAAGTATTGCTTTCATTGCATCATAAGATACAAGGTTAACATACAAAAGTCAGCTGTTTACGTCTATATGCCAGTGATGAGCAAGTGGAAACCACAATTAGGAAAACAACACCATTTGCAATAGCTCCAAGAAAATAAATACTTGCTGAAACCAGTTTGGCTCACTGGATAGAGCGTCGGCCTGCGGACTGAAGGGTCCCAGGTTCGATTCCGGTCAAGGGCATGTAACTGGGTTGCGGGCACATCCCCAGTGGGGGACATGCAGGAGGTAGCTGATTTATGTTTCTCTCTCATCCATGTTTCTAACTATCTCTCTCTCTCCCTTCCTCTCTGTAAAAAAAAACAATAAAATATATTTTTTAAAAATTTTAAAATAAGAAAAAGAAAATAAATAATCAACTCTAAATCCATTAAAACTTGTGAAAGATCTGTATGCTGAAACTACACAATGCTGGTGAAAGACACAAAGAAAGTGGAAGTAAGTGGAGATATGTCATGTTCATGGTTTAGAAGATTCACCAGCATAAATATGTGACCTCTCCCCAAACTTGCCCTACAGACTCAATGCAATTCCAGTGAAAATCCCAGCAGGGCTTTGGTATGGATAAGCCGATAATGAAACTTACACAGGAAGAAATGCCAAAATAATGTTGTGAGAATAAAATAGGAATCACACTACTAGATTTTTAAATATATATATATATTTTGTTGATTTTACAGAGAGGAGGGGAGGACAGAGAGTTAGAAATATCAATGAGAGAAACATCAATTAGCTGCCCCTGCACGCCCCCTACTAGGGATCGAGCCCACAACCAAAGTACATGCCGTTGACCAGAACTGAACCCAGGACCCTTCCGTCCACAGGCCAACACTCTATCCACTGAGCCAAACCCATTATGGCACACTACCAGGTTTTCAAGACACAAAAGCTACAGAAATCTTGACCATGTACCATTGGCAAAAGGAGAGATTCATAGACCAATGGAAGAGAATACAAAGTCTAGAAATAAACCCATATTAAAATGGCTGATTATGTCCTGACAAAGATACAAAAGAAATTCAGTGCAAAAAGAATAGTGTTTTCACTAACGTCCTGGGATAAGTGGACATCCATTCATGTGTCCCCAAACAAAGACCGTAAACCTCACACGTTGAAAAAATTAACTCAGAATACATCATAAGTCTAAATTTAATGTGAAACTATGAAATATTTAGAAGAAAATCTTCAAGAACTGAGGCTAGACAAAGATTTCTTAGACAACCCACAAAAAGCATAATCCATCTAAGAAGACAATTTGATACACTGGATTTCACCCAAATAAAAAGTGTTGCTCCATGAGAACCCGATGAGTGAATGAAGGAAGAGACAAGCTGCAGACCAGGAGAAAATATTGCAAATCACATAGCTGACAACCAATGTATCCATGACACATAAAGGTTCTAAGCACAACAGTAAGAAAACTACCCAATGCAAAAATGAACAAAAAAGAAGAAAAAGTTAGAAAAGAACAAAAATCATTAAAAAGGAAAAAAAATTAAAAACAAAAGATTTGGACATGTCATCAAAGACACACAGATGGTAAATAAGCACAGGAAAAGGTGTTCACCATATTCCATTAGGAAAATGAAAGTTAAAATCAGAGTGAGTTTTCCCTGCACACCTATTAAAATGGCTAAAATGAGAAATACTGACAACGCCCAGTGCTGACGAAGATGCAGAACTGCAACCACCTTTCCTGAAACACGACAGAATCACGCTCAGCGGCGGTCCTGTCTGTGACTGCAGGCAGACACTCACCATGGGACTCACACAAGTTTCTAGTCAGAGAATATGGCACCAATCTCAACTTGCTGGAACTGGAAGGACGTATGAAACGTTAGCGGGGGCTGGTGGGGCCCAGGTTTCAGCACCCATGGACATTCCTCCTGGTGAAGCACTCCTGGGTGCAGCCGAGGCCGAGTTCTCAAGGAGCCAGCAGGCGCTGTCTGTAAAGGCTCCAAGGTCGCACTGCAGCTGCGCTGCATCAGGCCTGTGGGGCTCCTTCCCTCTGCCCCTGCAGAGCAGTGGAGTCAGTGGGCGTTCCAATGGGGCAGGTCTCAAACCATCCCCATGGAGGACAGTGCATTCACAGCTCATTAAGCATTGGCTCACCTCTCAGGCGCTCTCACCCATGTCTCTTTCTTTACTCTAAGCCATGTCGGCTGTCTTGTTACATCATGCCAGGGCCGCTTACAGTGATGTGAGTTTTCTCTCCTGTGAGGCGTCCTGCCTGTCTGACACCGAGAGGCACACTCTCCAGGCTTCCCTTCCCTTGCTGAGTGCTATGGCACTCAGCGCCTCGGTACCTGCTGTTGCCGATCCTCGAACACTCCTATCCTGCAGGTCCCTGGCAGTGACTGTTCACTGATGCAGGAAATGGCACACAGTCTAAGGAGTCCTGGCGTGATCGCCCACCAGGACCTCCTGCAGGATGCTGCCCGAGTGGTTTTCTGTTGTTCACGACACAATCACTTTCCTGTATCTCATATTCAATGGGAAGCTGGTTTGTTGATTTTCAGTTCGAGGTAACCTGCATAGGTGCAAGGTCTCGGTCCACCTTGTCTCTACATCTGAATCTGTGACATGAAGCACAGGACCCAGGCTTAGGACAATCATGGTTATGAACAAGGATTCATAAAGGGATGGATGGATGGATGGATGGATGAATGGTTGGATGGATGGACAGATGGATGTTTGGATAGTTGGATGGATAGATGGATGGTTGGATGGATGGAAGGATAGATGGATGGTTGGATGAATCATTGTATGAATGGTTGGATGGATGGATGGATGGTTAGATGGATGGTTAAATGGATGGATGGATGGATGGATTTATGTTTCGATGGATGGATGGGTAGATGGATGTTCTGATGGATGGTTGGGTGGATGGTTGGGTGGATGATAGGTGGATGCATATATTAAAGGATGAGGGATAGATGAGTGGATGAAAAGATGTATCTATGTATGCATGCCTCAATGGATGCATGGATGTGTAGATGAAACCTGTGGGTTAGTCATGATTAACCTACCTAGGCCCTGTACTAGGCTTCTACATGGAGTGCCTGGCACTCTTACAAAAGCCGCCTTGGTGTCATTTATGCTCCTTGTGGAAACGAAGGAAAGGAAACTCGGGACAACCAGCCCTGTCTTTCCCACAGTCACTTCGTGGTTAGCGGTGGATCAAAGATGCAAATCAACATCTGCACGCACCCAGATATCTTCCACCATCCAGTGCTGCCTCCCTTAAGCATCAATGATTCTACTTCTGACATCATCTCCTGAGTCACTGGAAGGAAAACCCTAAAGATAACAAAAGGAACAAAATGTAACTCTACACTTATATGTAAATTTATAAAATGGGCTTAACTACGTGAGATCGTCTTTGGACCCACAAACCTTCAACCAAGCGAGGTGAGATGCTATTGCTCTTTCACAGCAAAAGGCACCTGACTTAGTCCTTGATAGAGGAAAGCCTGCCCTCCACAGGCGGTGGGTGGTATGGCCCCCACCCAGGTGACTGCAGAGGCTGGAGGCATAAAAAGAGGGTGTGAAATTCTCTGTACTTCTCAGAAGCTGAAGAGAAAACAGAGGTGTAAGGGGGGTGGAGCGAGAATGGGAGGGGAGGAGTCACGTGGAGGAGCAAGAGTTGGAGGAGGAGAAAGAGGTAATGAGGACCAAAATAATAAAAACACAAGAATGACAACGCAGACTCACAATGCTTTAATTTACCTTCTTATGTGCAAGCACTTCAGCATGAATTTCATCTAATATCATTACCATGATGGCAGTTCTGAAAATTATAAGACTTTTTTTTTAAGGCTCTGATTCCTTGGTTTCTACAAACAGACCATGGGCAGGCTGGGTTCTCGATGATTCTCACTGTCTTTTCTGGGCCCGATGCCAGGTTCATCCCGTGACTCATTCCATCATCTGTGGGAGGGACTAAGTGGCCGCCAGGAGAATAAAAGGAGGAGTCTGGGCTCTCACCTCCAAAGTGAGTCCTTCTTCCCTGCCACATGGAGTGACCAGCCAACAGCAGCTGCCTGAGCCATGAAGTTGGTGATAGTGCTCATGCTGACCGCCCTCCCCCTTTCTTGCTATGCCGCTGAGTGCTGAGAGCACCGGGCTTAGAGGGGAGGTTGGTGTCAGGGCCACCGTGTCAGACCTCCTGCTCCCCAAGCCCCAGGCCAGAGCGCCTCATTTCTCTTCCTTCTTCCTGGCTACATCATGTTTGGCTCTCCGGGCTGTGGAAGCCAGGGATCTGAGGGCCTTGGGTGCGGGAGCGGGGACAAGGAGGCAGATATCCTGGTGCTCAGAGAACATCCTAGACCCCGAGTTTGCTCTCCCAGAACTGAGGACTGCGACCCTTGCCCATAAGCTCTCTGAATGACTGTCTCTACTGGGAGGTAAGAAGATGACCATCCTCATGGTTACGCCCAGCAAGGACTTGGTTGTCTGGATGTGAGCCTGCTTTTGTGTGCTTTCTTCCCAGGTATTGGCTGCAAAGGGTTGCAGGACCTGATCATTAACACCATTGATCCTGTGGTGACCGAGGGTGAATACATCGCCAGTCTTGCAGAGTTCGAGCTGGACAAGGCCACGGGGGAGGTCCTCTGGAGGTTTAAGCAGTGCTTTCTCCACCAGATCAATAGCACTCTGAGCTACTTCAGCGTGGAGATGGTAATGGCGCTGTACTCTTCACTGCTCTGGGAGCACTGGCCGGGGACACGTGAGCTGTCAGTTTGCTACTAACTTCCAGAAAGCAAGTGCTGATCATGCTTCATGTCATCTCAGTGAACCTGGGTGCTGACATCCAGAAAGCACGCAGGGGGCTGGGGCTGCTGTGCCTGCTCACCTGGTGGAGTCTTTGGTGAGTGACACATGAGAGAGGCCACGAGGGAGGAGCATGTGTGGGCAAGGGCTTGCCTACCGCTCCGCCCCCAAACATCTGATTCTTGAGAGGCCCCTCACTTTAAGAGCGAGAAACACACGTAGGAAAGCATTTCAAAGACTTTTCTCAAGAGAGCAGACAGTTACACGTCAGGAAGAGCCCACTGCAGTGTCCTTCATGCACCCATGTCTGCTAGTGTACATGGCTGGACGTCCTGGGCATGAGGAAGGCCCCGTGAGTGACAAGTGGAAACCTTGGCTGTGAACCGCCATGAGTGGTGGGGTGGTTGAAAACAAGAGTCGGTATAAACGATGACACCTTCTTCCTATTGAGAGCAGACAGGGCTCTCAGTTCTTTCCTGGTGTTCATTCCCTCCCCAAATACCCAATGCTAAATAGTCCAGAGCGGAAATGAGGGGATCTCACCACAGCAGAGATGTACACTCTGCATAGCGAGGAGCTTCCTGACACTGGGCTGCTGATGCGCTGGGGACCCACAAGAACAGGAAGAAGCCAAGCACGTCGGGAAAGGCACATGCTGGGATGTGTGCGGTGTCCGGTCTCTGAGAAACAGGCAGAGTGTGGCCGCAGGGAATGGGGGGAGGACGGGGAGGGGGGACACTCAGGGCCTGGTGCTGCACTTTGGCGAGAGGAGAGGGCCCTGGAGGTCGGGAGGTCAAATGACTAAGCTGTGCATTGAACAGGGAAGGGTCCTGCTTCTGGGCCAGGAGTTTACCGTGGTTCCACCTGAAAACCTTAGACGCTCCATGGCGGGAGAAGGTCTTTCTCTTTGCAAATGGAGGTTAGAGAAGACCCTCCAGGCACGTATCCTCAGCTCTGTGGCCACAAGCATGCGGCCGGCATCAGGGTGCCGGACCGCAGCCCCCCAGATGCACACGGGCCCGTGTTGGGGCTGAGACACGGAGAAGGGGCAGCAGAGCTTCTGCACGGGAGGCCTCATTCACAGCAAAGGAAACACGCAGCTACCGGCTCCCAGGGTCCCGGGGGACCGGGGTGGAAGCAGCACATCCTTGGCCTAAGGCAGTGCCTCGCGAACCCCAAAACAAGGGGATATCCTGGCTGAACCCCCGCACCCGCTTCTCTCCCTGACAAGAGGACAAGAAGAGGCCACGTCTGTGCTCAGGATGGCCTTGGTGGGAGAGAGGGAAGGAGTGACTGTGTCTGTTTTCCAGGACGCCATATACAACAGCGAGCCCTGTGCCTCCTACTGACCTTCAAGGCCTTTCCTCCGATGATAGAGACCGACCACACAGTGACTCTCCACGGGCAGAGTCCACAGCTTAGCTGCCCTCTGGGCCTTTTGATCCTGAAACTGCAAGACATTGTTGAAACCTCCCCTATATATCATTTCAATAAAGCGCCTGCACACTAGCGCTCTTGTTGGTTACTGACCAGAACGGGCCTTAGGAGACTCCAGCACAATGCGCTGTGCACAGGCTGGGACAAAGGCGCTCAGTATTGAACTTGTGGCGGAGAGGCTGGGATCTGCAGGGCGCCCTGTCACTGATCATGTGTAGGCCAACAGGACCCTGCCCCTGAGAAAGTCCCCCCCCAGCCCTCTCATGGACCCTCTGGGCTGAGCTCAGGCTCCAGGATCCCCGCCCCCGACCCTGCCGTCCATGTCCTCATATCCACACTGTGCCCTCTCCCCAGGGCCAAGCTCCCCTCTGGGTGATCTCTGTCCCTGACCTAGGTACGCGGAGGGAACAGAGAAGTGAGAGAGGGGACTCGGGGAAAGCAGGGCTGCTTCCTGGCTTGAACGCCCTCCCACTTCTCCAGAACACCCCAGACCCCTGACACCCCAAGCCCATGCAAAGGACCCTTTCCCCAACCCACAGCTTATAGCTTACTCAACACAAACACTCACAGACACATGCATGCACACACACAGACATGCACACACGCACACTGGCAAACACACACAGTTCCTTAGTGAGAACTCATGGGCCATGCAGTCTTGGGCTCTGAGGCCTTAGGGAAGTTCCTTTGCTCCTGCTGCACCCCGACCATTTGAAGAGCGTCTGTGCCTTTGCAGTAGGCGTGGACATTGTGGTGGAACTGCTGAAGGCCCTGCTTTCTCAAAGTTGCTGAGTTGAAAGTAAACGGTACCTCATATGAAAACTCTGTATTTTTACACGTCTAAACATGATCAACACAGCGTTCTGAGTGGATACCGGCTGTACATATTGTCCTGGCTCCCTCAGGCTGCTTAAGGAGGTACATAGACCAGGAGGCTTAAGCAAACATTTACTGAGACTGGGAACTCCAAGGTCAAGGTGCCGGCAGAGTCACTGTTTGTGGGGACCCTTCCCTGCCCACCCACCGGACCCACCAGGGATCGGCCACCCATACCCAGATTGGGGGCGGGGCTTGCCAGCCAACCTCTCGCCTCCCCTTCTCCCGGCAGGACCCCAGCCATGTGTGCATTGGAGACCGGGCTCTAGTAAAAGTATAAGCAGAAGAAGGGCAATGACAAAGGTGGAGCAGAATCAATGACATTGGGAAAAAGTGATAGAAAACTTTTACACCAAAAGCTGCTTCTTTGAGAATCTCAAAAACAATTCATACACCTGTCTAGACTGAGCAGGATAAAGAGAAGGAATGACCAATGCCAAGAATGATGGAGGTAAAACCACTACTTTGACTAAGATCAAGTGTAAAACTATTTTCAGAGATGACTTGTAGAAAATCTCAGAGTGACTACCAAAGGGTTGAGTGATTTTAGCATGGTTACAGGATATAAGATAAATATACAAAAATTAATTATATTTCTATATTCTTGAACAATCAGAAATGGAAATTAAGAAAGTGCAACTTACAATAATGTCTAAAATTATCAAAAATCTTAGGAATTGTTTCTAATAAAGAGGAAATATGCTAATTGACTGCCACACTCTCACAAAGATGGTGGTGCGCACCACCAATAAGGAGAGCATATGCTAAATGACTGCCATGCCCTCATAGAGGGCGGCACCCACAGGCATAAAATGGTGGTGCCCAGTCCCCACTGCCCCCAGCTGCCCAGGGCCGGCCCAAGGTGCAGGCAAGACTAGGATGTCGTCTGCCCATCCACCCAGGGCCACCTGAGGCTCATGTTACCAGGGCCAGCCAATGCTTGCGCTGCCGGAGTGGCAGCAACAGAGCTGTGATGGGAGCATTGCCTTCCCCTGACGGCCAGGTCGCCTCCCACCCTGAGGGTGCCGGGAACCAATTCCAGCCTGTAATAATTACAAGAGTTTCCCAAAAGGTTGGTGAGGCTTTGGCGGTTCAACAAGGGTGAGCCACATATGTAGTTTGCCTGTTGGAACGGCTAAATGGCTTAGGGCGTGGAAGTTGTGGAGCCTGTAACCCCCCTGCAGCTCCTCTGATCCTGACACCAGTGACTCATCCTGTGCCCCCTCCACGGGACCCTCCCTCGCACAGCGTGTCCTTCCCCTCTGCACAGACATTGTCCCCATCCTGCCCATGTCCCTCCCGGCTTGTGCCCAAGGCTCCTACCCTGTCCCCTGGGCGGAGCTGCCCTCCCTGCTATGCGCCTGCGCCCCCACCACAGTGACCTCCACAAGAAGGGGATCGGCCCTTCTGCACCTGAGAGCCTAGACGCTGGTCCCCCGTGTCTCCAGGAAGTGGACTTACCATTCGTCCTCAGCTCCTCCCAGGATGAAGGGCACATGATGACCCATGACTGAGGGCATCGCCCATGGTTACCTCCTATTATCAAACGCCCCGCTTCCACAGTGAGTGAGCAGGTGTCACAGCAGGGACGCAGGCACTCAGTGGCCTCTTTCTGAAGCCCAGGATGTACTCAGTCTCTGGCCTGCGCTTGGGGGACGCAGGATTCTTGAGCTCTTGCCACAGCCTGAGAGACACAGGCCGGAGTCGTCTGGGAGGGTCAGGGCGCCCACTGGCGCCACACACAGGGCCTGGCAAGACCCGTCCCGCACCCTCCCATCTCTCCCTCCTCGCCCGAATCTGTGCACCGCCATCCTTGTCTATATGCCACTCACGCAAGCGGTACATTGGGTCACACCCCCACACCTGGTCATGTCAGGGTCCCTCTACCTCCACATTGCTCCCTTCACATGACAGGTGACCACACACACACAAACAGACATGTACATAGAACATGCACACAGACAGACATGCATTCAGGCACACATGGACACAGACAGACATGAACATAGCCAAAGAGGCCCCACAGGAAGGCATATACATATAGACAGACATGCACACGCAGGCATAGTGAGCTGTCTGTTCTCTCTGTGTCTTTCTTTTTTCTTTCTTTTTTAAATATATTTTATTGATTTTTTAAAGTGAGTTAGGTAGAGGGATAGAGAGTTAGAAACATCAAAGAGAGAGAAACATCAATCAGCTGCCTCTTGCACAAGCCCTACGGGGATATGCCCACAACCAAGGTACATGCCCTTGACCAGAATCAAAACCAGGACCCTTCAGTCCACAGGCCGACGCTCTATACACTGAGCCAAAACCTTTCAGGGCCTCTCTGTGTCTTCCTGTGACGTACTATGCACTTCGCAGAGTGGTAGTGAGAACATAGTGACTACATTCATGACATGAATGGACCAATGTAATCACCATTTGATGGTGCCACCATCGTTTCTGACGTGTCGACGGAGTGAAAGTGGAGAGAGACAGAAGCCAGCACCTGTCCCTGGACCTGTGTTCTGTGAGACTACTCCAAGCCCTGGAGCCCAGAAGAGCTCTCTCCCAGGGGACCCTTCCCTGGTCTTTAGAGAGCTCCATGACTGTGCTCTGCGCTGCCTTCATGTGGCATGAACATTCAAAGCAAAGCAGGCTGCTTTGCATAAATGAAAAACAAGATGGCGAGAAAGGATAAAGCCTTTGGGAGACAAACAGAACAGTGTAACAACGGCCTAGAGACCGGTTGTGAGAGAAAGGAACAGCATGGTAAGGCTTCCATTCAGGAGGTCTAACCAACGGGATTCCAAAATGAGAGCGATCCAGGTGGAAAGAAAGTCGCCAAAAAATATATCAAGCAAATCTCCCCACAGTGAAGACAGGAAATGGGCCTGGCCAGCGAGACTCAGGGGTTGAGCATCAACCTGAAAACCAGGAGATCTCAGCTCCATTCCCGGTCAGGACACATGGGTTGTGGGCTGGGTCCCCTGTAAGGGACAAGCAAGAGGAAGCTAATCAAAGATTCTCTCTCATCATGGATGTTTCTCTCTCTCTGTCCCTCTCTTCCTCTCCGAAATCAATAAAAATATATTTAAAAAGAGAATATGAGATGGAGTAGCTCACTCATTCCCCACATCAAAACACCTTTGTGTGCCTTTTTGGAACAGGGCCCTAAGGAAAGGAGCTCCTTTCAGAAGGAAACACAAGTCACAGGCAAGGATGGGAATCAAACAGAATCCACACAAGACTGGGAGCCACCGGGTGATACTGACACTTCTGAGGCTCTGACCTGTAATTGAATGGGACCAGCATCCTACCTGCAGTTCACTACCATTTTAGCAGAAATAAATGAACATATTTCTGAATGATGATCTTCAAAAGTTTGATCTGCAATGTTGTTTCCCTCAGAGGCAGGGAGAAGACGGCTCTACAAGAAGGAGTCAATGAAAAACCCACAAAACACAAGGCATGGAACCCAGTACACACGGGAGAGAACAGAGGTGCTCATGGATGAATCTGTATTCCTCACAGGTGTTTCCACAGCAGAACACAGTGCTCATGCTCTCAGGGGAGCTGTCTTTCAATGTTTTCTTTGGGGACAATGATCCTGCATCATCATTTCCAAACGTAATGTCTAAAATTACAGGAAGTTGTAAGACAGAAATGAAAGCAACGTCAGGAGTGAAGAAAAGGAGAAGAAAAAAATGGTCAGGGGCAAAATTTGGCAAACACAGATGAGGTGCTGCAGATCATTTCAGGTAATGGGCTTCTACGCTGAACCAAACCTAGGGGAAAGGTGATGAGTTTGCGGAAAGGGTTAACGGATTTCCTTAAGGAATCCATTCGCATGTGAAAGGTCAGGGCAGAGAGGAGAGTGAGGTGTGTCACTAGCATGAGATTCTATCATAGACATGAAAGGCCTACAGACATCCAAGGGATACAAAGCCTGAGGAACGTGCATTCTCCAGGAAGAGAAACTCTGTGAGGAGCTGAGGACTGGGCTGGACCTTGAAGGACAAAGTATATGAGGGTGATCGACAGGAGTGCGTGCGGCCCTCCAAGAGTGAGGATCAGCCAGGCGAATTCAACACCTTGAAGCTGAGCTAGGAGCTGGAAGACACACGGGCCCCACTCCTGTCGGCCTAGGTCTGCACTGAGGCTCCACTCACTGTCCACTGAGGGTGAGACCACCACCCACTACACCAGAAGCAAGGCTTCCAGATATTTCTCCATCATAGGTGTCTCAGCTATGGCTCTAGTGCCACTGGATGGAGAAGTGTTCTCGTCTGGTGGATGCCCTGACACTGTGTACCCTTTAGCAGCACACCTGGTCTCACCCAGTGGATGCCAATAGCACACCAACCACCTGTGAGGACACAAAGGTATCTCAGGACACGGACAAATGTCCTCATGTGTGGGCACAAGGAGTGCGAAATCGGCTCCAGGAAAGAGTCGCAGTTCTGGCATTGGAAAGAAGTATTCTTAGTTCTCTCATATTTTCCTTACCATTCCCCTAAGGGCCAGAGGTTCCCACTCTGGAGGCCTGCGGTTAGCTGGAAAATGTGGGTGTGAGCTGGAGGGAAATTTATACTGGAATACAGAAGATAATGGTGTAAAATTGAATGACCCATATGGACCCTCATGGGTGTGCAGACTAAGTAGGTAACCACACATTTTGTATAAAGAACAAGTTATGTGAAGGTCAGGGTTTTCAAGACGGAGCCAAGGAGAAAGGGCTGGAGGCAACACCTGATCTGACTCAGCTTCCAAATCCAGTTCCCTGTCCCCAGGCATCAGATGGATCCGGGTTTGATGGGATCAAGCAAATGTTTACTGCTAGGGAACAGGACAGCGGTGTCCCGCGACTCTGCCACGAGTTCAGTACTGAGCGCCCCTGTCCCAGCGTGTGCGCAGCGCAGTGTGAGGGAGTCTCCTAAGGCCCGTTCTGGTCAATAACCAAAGAGAGCACTAGTGTGCAGGCGCTTTATTGAAATGACATGTGGGGGAGGTTTCAACAATGTCTTGCAGTTTGAAGATCAAAAGGCCCAGAGGGGAGCTAAGCTGCAGGGTCTGCCCATGGAGAGTCGCTGTCTGGCCGGTATCTGTCGTCAGAGGAAAGTTCTTGTGGTTCAGTAGGCGGCACACTGCTCGCTGTTGTATATGGCGTCCTGAAAAACAGACAGAGTCACTCCCTCCCACTCTCCCACCAAGGCCATCCTGAGCACAGACCTGGCCCCTCCTTGTCATCTCGACACGGAGAGAAGCGGGCACGGGGGTTCAGCCAGGATCTCCCCTTGTTCTGGGGCTCGGGAGGCATTGCCTGAGGCCAAGGACACGCTGCTTCCACCCAGTTCCACCGGGGCCCTGGGAGCCGGTCCCTGCGTGTTTCCTCCTCTGTGAAGGAGGCCTCCCCTGCAGAGGCTCTTCTGCCCCTTCTCTGTATCTCAGCCCCAACACGAGCCCGTGTGCATCTGGGGGGCTGCGGGCTGGCACCCTGATGCCAGCCGCGTGCTTGTGGCCACAGAACTGAGGACACGCGCCCTCGAGGGGCTTGTATAACCTCCGTTTGCAAAGAGAAAGACCATCTCCCGCCATGGAGGGTTGCTAAGGCTTTCAGGTGGAACCACGGTAAACGCCTGTCCCAGAAGCATGACCCTTCCCTCTTCAAAGCACAGCTTAGTCGTGTGACAGTCCTGACCTTCAGGGCCCACTCCTCTCACCAAAGTACAGCGCCAGGCCCTGAGCTTCCCCCCTCTCCTCCCTGCCCCGCTTCTCTGCGGCCACGCTCTGCCTGTTTCTCAGAGACCGGCCACCGCACACATCCCAGCATGTGCCTTTCCCAACATGCTTGGCTTTATCCTGTTCCTGCAGGTCCCCCAGCTCTTCAGCAGCCCGGTATCAGGAAGCTCCTCCTTTCATAGAGTGTAAGTCTCTGCTGTGGCAAGAACTCCCCATTTCTGCCCTGAACTGTTTTCCATGGGTTAATTGGGGAGGGAATGAACACCAGGAAAGACTGAGCCTTGTCTACTCTCAATAGAAAGTTCTCATTGTTTATACCCATTCTTGTTTTCAACAACCCCACCACCCATGGCGGTTCACAGCCAAGGTTTCCACTTGTCAGTCATGGGGCCTCCCTCATGCCCAGGACGTCCAGACACATACACTAGCAGAAGTGCGTGCTCGAAGGGCACTGGGGGATGCGTTCTGGAGCGTGGGCTCTTCCTGACGTGTAACTCTCTGCTGTCTTGAGAAAAGTCTTTTTTCAAAAATGTATTTTTATTGAATTTAGAGAGGAAGGGAGAGGGAGATTGAAACATCAATGAGGACAGAGAATCATTGATTGCCTGCCTCCTGCACGCCCCCTACAAGAGATCGATCCAGCAATCCATGCTTGTGTTCTTGACCTGAATCAAACCGAGGACCCTTCAGTACCCAGGTCAACTCTCTATCCCCTGAGCCAAACGGCCTAGGCAGTGGTTGGCAAACTCATTAGTCAACAGAGCCAAATATCAACAGCACAATGATTCAAATTTCTTTTGAGAGACAAATTGTTTAAATTGAAACTTCTTCTAACGCCATTTCTTCAAAATAGACTCACCGAGGCCATCGTATTTTGTGGAAGAGCTACACAAGATGCCAAAGAGCCGCATGTGCCTCGCGAGCTGCGGTTTGTGGAACACTGACCTAGGGCTTTAGAAAATGCTTTAAAATGCTTTCCTATGTGTGTTTCTCACTCTTAAACATGAGGGTCCTCTCGAGAATCAGATGTTTGGGGGCTGAGGGGCAGGCAAGCCTTTACCCACACGCGCTCCTCCCTCATGGCCTCTCTCATATAGAGACTCCACCACGTGAGCAGGCACAGCAGCCCTGCTCCTTGGATGGCGTTCTGGATGTCATACTATTCACACTCCCAACAACCACATTCCCTGGGATGACATGAAGCATGATCAACACTTCCTTTCAAGACGTCAGTACCAACCTAGCTGGATGGGCTCAGTGGATAGAGCATCGGCCTGTGGACTGAAGGGTCCTGGGTTTGATCCTGGTCAAGGGCACATGACCAGGTTGTGGGCTCGGTCCCCAGTAGTTGATGTGCAGCAGGCAGCCGATTCATGATTCTCTCTCATCACTGATGTTTCTCTCTCTCTCTCTCGCCCTCTCCCTTCCTCTCTGAAATCAATAAAAATACATTTTAAAAAAATAATAGTTAAGAAATAAGTAGTTGGTAGCGAAATGAGAGCCCGCTGGTCCCTGGCCAGAGCGGCCAGAGTGGGAAGAAGAACCTGCCATTACCATCATCACAAAGACATTGTTCAGGGTTTCATTTCTCTGGTTGAGAAAGCACTGCTTCAGCTTCCTGAGGGCGTTAGCAGTCATTGTATTCGGGATGAACTCCTGAAGGTCTTCAATGTACTGAGACTTGGACTCTGTAGGATCAATGGTCTTAGAGATCACAGATTCTATTAGATCGCAGCCAGAACCTGGGAAGAAAGCACACAAAAGCAGGTTCACATCCAGAGGACCCAACTCCTTGCTGAGCGTAACCATGAGGATGGTCAGCTTCTTACCTCCCAGTAGAGACAGACAGTCAGAGAGCTTATGGGCAAGGGTCGCAGTCCTCCATTCTAGGAGAGCAAACTCGGGGTCTAGGATGTTCTCTGAGCCCCAGGATATCTGCCTCCTTGTCCCCTTCCCGCACCCAACGGCCCCAGCTCCCTGGCTTCCACAGCCTGGAGAACCAAACGCAATGTAGCCAGGAAGAAGGCAGAGAAATGAGGCGCTCTGGCATGGGGTTTGAGGAGCAGGAGGTCTGCAACAGGGGCCCTGACACCAACCTCCCCACCAAGCCCAGCGCTGTCAGCACTCACCAGCATAGCAGGCAAGGGGGAGGGCGGTCAACATGAGCACTATCACCAACTTCATGGCTCAGGCAGCTGCTGTTGGCTGCTCACTCGACGTGGCAGGGAAGAAGGACTCACTTTGGAGGTGAGAGCCCAGACTTCTCCTTTTATTCTCCTGGCGGCGACTTAGTCCCTCCCACAGATGATGGAATAAGTCACGCGATGAACCTGGCATCGGGCCCAGAAAGGACAGCGAGAATCATCTAGAACCCAGCCAGCCTGTGGTTTACTTATAGAAACCAAGTAGTCAGAGACTTAAAAACCCTCATAGATTTCATAATGGCAATCATGGTAACGAAATCAGTTCAAATTAATGCTGAAGTGCTTGCTAAATAAAGTAAATTACAACATTGTGAGTCTGTATTGTCATTATTGTTTTATTAATAGTTGGTCCTCATTTATCTCTTTCTCCTCCTCCAGCTCTTCCTTCCCAGTCCACGTGTCTCCTCCCCTCCCCTTCTCCTTCTAGCCCCCCTACTCCCCTCTTTTTTCTTCTGCTTCTTCTATAAGGTACAGAGATCTTCACATTCTCTTTCTCTGCCTCCTGCCTCACCAATCATCTGGGCTGGCTGCAATACCACCCAGCACCTGTGGAGGGCAGGCTTTCCTCTCCCATAGACTAAGTCAGGTGACTTCTATTGGACAACAGCAATAGCTTCTCACCTTGGTTGAAGGTTGTTGGTACAAAGACTATCTCACTTAGTTAAGCCCCTTTTATAAATCCTATATAATAGAAAGCTAATATGCAAATTGTCCCCTCAAATGGGATTTCGACCTGGAGTTTGACCAGGTGGTGGAGCCGGCCAGCCGAACACCCACAGCCCCTATCCCCAGCCTTCCCTACCCCTGATTGGCCCCCACAGCCCAGATTGGGGGCAGGCCTAGCTGGCCAACTGCCCGAGTCCCATCCCTACACGCCCCCTTTGACAGGCCTGATTGGCCCAATAAGGGCAGGCTGGCCGGACTCCACCCATGCACCAATTCATGCACTGGGCCTCTATTTTAGTTATAAATGTAGAGTTACACTTTGTTCAGTTTTGTTGGCTTTAGGGTTTTCCTTCCATTGACTAAGGAGATGATGTGAGAAGTAGAATCACTGATACTTAAGGGAGGCAGCACTGGATGGTGTGAGATATTGGCAGCGTGCAGATGTGGATTTGCATCTTGGATCCACCGCTAACCACGAAGTGACCTTGGGAAACACAGGGCTGGTTGTCCTGAGCTTCTGTTTCTACAGCGAGCATAAATGACACTGAGGCGGCTTTTGTAAGAATGCCAGGCACTCCATGTAGAAGCCTAGCACAGGGCCTAAGATGGGTAATCATGACTAACCCACAGGTTTCATCTACACATGTGTGTGTCTCTGTATGTATATATATATATATATATATATATATATATATATATATATATATATACACTTTCACTCAACCATCCATCAATCCATTCATCCATTCATCCATTAATCTATCCATCCACCTGTCATCCTTGCATCCATCCTTCCAACCATCCATCTACAGCACACATCTATCCAAACATCCATCCGTCCAACCACCCATCCATTCCTGTATGCATTCATGTTCATAACAACCAGGATTCTCCTAAGCTTGGGCCCTGTGCTTCATGTCAAAGACTCAGGCATAGGAATAAGTTAAAGCAGGAACTTGCACCTGTGCAGCTTACCTTGAACTGGATTTCAATAAACAAGCTTCCCATTGAATCCTATCTAATAAAAGAGTAATATGCAGATTGACCATCACTCCAACATGCAAGATGGCTGCCCCCATGTGGACACAACATGGCCTCCACAAGATGGCCAGCAGGGGAGGGTCATTGGGAGGGACCAGCCCTGCAAGGGTGGGTAGTTGTGGATGATCAGGCCAGCAGGGGTGGGTAGTTAAGGGTGATCAGCCGGGCAGAGGAGGGAAGTTGGGGTCAACTGGGCCTTTAGGGAAGAGTAGTTAGGGGGAACTTAGGCCTGCAGGGGAGGGCAATTACTGGTGACCAGGCTTTCAGGGAAAAGGCAGTTAGGGGTGACCAGGCCTGCAAGGGAGGGCAGTTAGGAGTAAAGAGGCTAGCAGGGAAGAACTGAGCCATCGATCAGGCTGGCAGGGGACTGGTTAGGGGGTGATCAGGCTGGCAGGCAGAAGCGGATAGGGGCAGTCAGGAAGGCAGGCAGGAGAGCAATTGGGAGCCAGCAGTCCTGGATTGTAAGAGGGATGTACGACTTCCCATTTAGGCCCAATTCTACTGGGATCGGGCTTAATGGGAAATCAGACATCCCTCGAGGGGTCCCAGATTGGAGAGGATGCAGGATGGGCTGAGGGACAACCCCCCCCCCCCCAATGCACGAATTTCATGCACCGGGTCTCTACTATGAGATAAAGGAAAGTGATTCTGTCCTGAACAACAGAAAACCACTCAGGCAATATCCTGCAGGAGGACCCGGCAGGCGATCCCGCCAGGACTCCTTAGGTTGTATGCCATTTCCTGCATCAGTGACAAGTGACTGCCAGGGACCTGCTGTATAGGAGTGTTCGAGGAGCGGCAACAGCAGGTACTGAGGCCCTGAGTGCGATGGCACTCGGCAAGGGAAGGGAAGACTGGACAGTGTGCATCTCGGTGTCAAACAGGCAGGACGCCTCACGAGAGAGAAAAGTCACATCAGTGTAAGCGGCGCTGGCATGAAGCAACAAGAGAGCTGACGTGGCTTAGAGTAAAGAAAGAGACATGGGTGAGAGCCCCTGAGAGGTGGGTGAATAGTTAATGAGCCGTGAATGCACTGTCCTCTGTGGGGATGGTTTGGGACCCATTTCTTTCCATCACTCAGCTGCACCCCAAGTTGCCAAGCACAATATTGACTTAGGAAGACGCTAAGGTTAAGGAACGTGGTGTTCTTATGTGTGCAATTTCTCCCAGTTGACCATTCTTGGCCATCATTCCAAAGGACATGAATGACATTCATAACGAATGGGAGAGTTTCTCCTTGAACAGGACTCAGTGAGGGCTCTGCTGGTGTCCCGTGGTTATGGCTGCCCTGTTGTCTCCTGGATAATGGGCCTAATAGCAAAAGAAACCCCCTGTCATGTACGATGAGTCTGTGTTTCTTTACTTCCATGTTTTCTCCAGAGCCCTAGATGACCATTCTCACGTGCTCCCAAGATCTATGACTCGGCTCATGAGAGACTCATTTAAAGGAAGTGTTCACCAAGAGAAACCAAGATGGCGTCATAAGGTAAACACCTGTACATGCTGCCTCTCACAACCACACCAAAACTACAACTAAAACACAAAACGTCTATCACCCAGAACCATGGGAAAGCTGGCTGTGTAGATGTTCTACAACTAAAAGGAAAGAGAAAAGCGCATTGAGACCGGGTAGGACATGCACAGGTGTGGAAAAGCAGAGGTACAGAGGAATACAGAAAGGGCTGGCTACTGGGTGAACTGATTTTTCAATCGAAAGGGAGACACAAGCTCTCGACTGCTCTGAACTCCAGTTTCAAGTGAGACTCTGGGGACACTGACTCCTACTGGGAAAAGCAGGACTGTCTGTCATCAGGTCAGTAAGTGACGGTGGCTCTCTCGCAGAGGTGCACGCAGGAATCATTGTTTGCTACACTGGGGTGCGGGACGCAGAGACATGAAACCTCGGAGACGCAGAGAGGGCTGACTTGCAGACACTGCTGTTTACCATGCCCTAGTAACTCCCTGAGACACCTCCCTGCCCAATCTACAAACCCACCCAAACTGTCAGCAGAGGCTTTTGCATTTGAATGGTCTGCCCTATTGCATCTTAACCTAACCAACTGCAGCTGGGTCAGCTCCAAAACTTCCAAACCCCAAGCAAAGAGGAGAAAGCTGCAGATCTTGCTGTAGCTCCTTCTGGGTGCCCTTAGTCAGTAGCTGACCTTCACCTTCTTGGAGATCCAGGAGCCAGTGTACCTAGTGGTCAGTGTGAGACGACACCAGATTTCAACTCCTCATATCCATAAGTGACACATTCAAGAGGCAGACTCAGTGAGCACCAAAGCCCCACTGAAGCAAGTCCTGCCCCATAAGGGTATCTCCAGCACAGCAGTTCTTCCATTATAGACCGAGCCAGTCCTCACAGCCAGTTGGCCTGGAGGTCAATTCCTCCCAGTGTACCAACAGCAATCAAGGCTTAACTACAACAAGACTGTGCACTCAGCCTACAAAGGGGTGCACCAAGAGTGTCCACCTCAGGTGATTGGGGAGGCTGAACCACTGGGCCCTATAGGTCACCTACCACACGAAGCCACTCGATAAACACAGGGAAGCAGCCAAAATGCAGAGACAAAGAAAAATGTCACCAATGAAAGAAATGGAGGAAAGTAAACTACTGGATATAGAGTTCAAAACCACAGTTATAAGGTTACTCAAGAATCTTTTAGAAACCTCCGAGGCACTTAGTGAGACCTTTAAAGATCTTTATGAGAATGCCAAAAAAATGGAAAAGGACCAGTCAGAAATTAAGCATACACTGTCTGAAATAAAGAATAATGTACAGAAATTCAACAGTAGACTAAAGGACTCCAAGAATCAAACCAAAGATTTGAAATATGAGGAAGCAAAAAACACAATACCAGAAAAACAAAAAGAAAAACTTATCTAAAAATATGAAGATAGAGTAAGGACCCTCTGGGACAACTTCAAGCGTACCAACATCCGAATTATGGGGGTGCCAGAAGAAGAGAGAGAGCAAAATATTGAAAACCTCTTAGAAGAAATAATGACCGTAAACTTTCCCTACCTGGTGAAAGAAATAGACTTACAAGTCCAGGAAGTGCAGAGAACCCAAAACAAGAGGAATGCAAAGAGGACCACACCAAGACACACCATAATTAAAATGCCAAGAGTGAAAGACAAAACGAGAATCTTGAAAACAGCAAGAGGGAAACAGTTAATTACCTACAAGGGAGCACCCAAACGAGTGTCAGCTGATTTCTCAACAGAAACTATGGGGCCAGATGGGAGTGGCAAGAAATAATCAAAGTGATGAACAGCAAGAACCTGCAACCAAGATTACTCTACCCAGCAAAGCTATCATTTAGAATGGAAGGTCAGATAAAGAGCTTCACAGTCAAGAAAAAGCTAAAGGACTTCATCACCACCAAACCAGGATTATATGAAATGCTGAAGGGTATTCTTTAAGAAGAGGTAGAAGAAGAAAAAGGTCAAGATAAAAATTATGAACAACAAAGTGACAACAAATACATATCTATCAACAAGTGAATCTAAAAATAAAGTGAAGGAAAAAAATCTGATGATCAGATTAAACTGGTGAATATAATAGGATCAGGGGCATACAAAGGGAGTGGACTGCCAATTCTCAGGGAGAATGGGGTGTGAGGGGTTGGGAAGAGATTGGACAAAAATCTTACACCCATGGTTGAGGACAGTGGAAGGGGGTAAGGGCATGTGGTGGGGGGGAGGGATTCGGTTGGAGGAGAGCTATGCATGGGTGGGGAGGGAAGAGGAACATCTGTAATAATCTGAACAATAAAGATTTATTTAAAAAAAAAATAAAGGATAGGTTCACAAGCAAAAACAGATAAGCCAAAAGGTCCGCATGCTTGATTGCTGGCCTGATGGTTTCTGCTCCCCAAGGACCTTAGACTCAGGTCCCTAAATTCCGTTCAGAAACTGGAGCACGGAAGTTAACTTTGCTTTTTGTGTTGGTGTGACATCTCTTGGCCGCCTGCTGTGACAGACCGTGCCCTAGAGGTGAGCTGTCCTGTCAGAGGGGGGCATAATGTTCAGGGAGAGAGAACGGTATTTGCTCAGTCCTTAGGCTCAACAAGTGGTGAGATGCACTGACACGGATGTCATGGTTATTTGAGATCTGGCCATGCTTAGTGAAAGTCACATCACTCAGTGAGGGCCGTTCCTATGCTCAGTGATTCTTGCACCGAGACAAAGTCTGTGAAAGGTTGTGAGGTGAAGCTGACCTGCGAGCTTTTTGTTCTTTGTAAGTATGCGGTAGAAATGGGCTTCACTGTATTTGGATGCAAGAATCTTTCTACTTTACTTTCCCCTGATTCTGTAAACTGGCTCTGCCCCTCGCTTCCAGGGCTGTGGAGACACTAACCTCAACGACGTTCTTAGAGGTGAGCCTCTTCTTCCTTAAGATCATGCCAGCATCTGGAAGCTGGCGGGGAGGTACTATCCCAGGACGGAAACTCAGGACAGGCCCTGGTCTTGGAGACATCTTGATGGCAGTGAGATGTTTATTGATCTTGGCGCTTCCCATGCCTTGAGCCTAGCCGGCAGTGGGGGTATCACCCCGGGGTCTCTTGGTCCAAGGGGAAGAGGCTTAGGCTTGTTGTGAGGCCTGAATAACTTACAGCCCGTGAGTCCTCAGAACAGGGCTGGGCACAGAGTAGGAGCTGTCCACATGTCAGCTGCCAGCGATTAATTATAAACCTGAGAGGGCTCTTCTATTAAACCCTGGAGGCCTAGGAGGACCACTACAGACCATGGAACTCCCTGCTCCTCTCCATCCTCTAAGGGACGCAGAGATCATCCCATTCAGATACGAGGGGAAAGGTCAAAGTTGAAAGTTAAGCACTGTATTTTGATGCATTCTTACCTGATATTTTTCTGACTCCTTGAAAGAGTTTCATGAGACCCAGTTTGTGCAGATCTTTTCCTCTGAACACGGTCTACACAGCGTTGGCCTGTGAACCTTCTCAATGTCCAGCCGCTCCCTGTGCTACTTGCTTCCAGGTTCAGGAGAGCATGAATGGCAAATGAAGAGACAGCGCTCACTCCCCGCGGAGCACTGCTGACCACCTCTCTTCATCTTCACAGCAACAACCCAATCAGGAGAGAGATGATGAAATTTAGTGTCCAACCTGGGCCACCTCAGCAGGGAGAAGAGGCCACTGAATGCTTGGAATTCAGAGCAGCAGCATAGACCAGGATTCTCCTGTGCAAACTGAGGTGTGTGGTCCCCTCACAGGATGTAGGGTTACCATTTCTCCCCAGCTGCACACAATGGGACCACAGAGGTCAAGTCCCTTGACCAAGAGCACACAGCTGGTGAGGGGCAGAGCCGGGAAAGCAGCCAGTTGTTCTGACATCAGAGACAGGGCTCCTTAATGTGACACTTATGGTGTTTCAGGTTAAGACTCAGATGGAGTCCTGTGACCTGGACTTGCCCAACTGCCCTGTGTGGACGCCAGGTGGATGTCTGGGCAGGCCCCACAGTTTTGTGCACAAGGCCCTTCTCCAGGTGAAGTCTTCTCCACTGTCCTAGCCTGACTCCCTTTAGCTTGAAACTCTTTATTTATTCCCGATGCCACAGCACAGACAGCCCATTTCCTGTTCCAATAGGAAGCCTTGAATTTCTAGGGATCAACTTCCCAAGACCCCGTGGCTTCTGGGTGCACCTTTCTGCTGGTGACCAGGACCTGACCTCACGGCGCTTTCCACCTGTTGAGTCCTAGAGGTCATGACCTGGGCTTTCCTGCTCTTTGAGTGACAACAGTGAGATGGTAGGTGTCTAATTAGGTGTGTAACTTCTTTGAGGAACAGGATGTGAGATTCTATAAAGAATTCTCTAGTGTGGCCTCCATGGCTCAGTGGTTGAGTGTCACCATATGAACAAGGGGGCACGTATCCATTCCCGGTCAGAGCACATGCCAGGATGTGGGCTCAATCCCCAAGTTGGGGCACGCAGGAGTCAGGCAATCAATGATTCTCTGTCATCATTGATGTTTCTATCTCTCTTTCTCTCTCCTTTCATCTCTGAAATCAGTAAATATATATCTTAGAAAAAGAATTCTCTGATCAGATAACATGTTTTATTATTGGCTCTATTTAGAAAGAGATGTGCATTTTAACTAGGAAATCTGATGAAGGCACGGCTCATGCCCAACACTAAACCCAAGCATCAAGCTGACACTCTGGTGCTAACACCGAGTCCTTTGTGTTTCCTGAGAAAAGTGTGGCATCAACATAGGTGGGACCAGGTCAGGAGAGCAAGAAGTTGGAGCTCTGACATCCAGGCTCCGGGCCACGCCACCGCTGTCCTGTTCCCGAGCAGTAAACATTTGCTTGATCCCATCTAACCCGGATCCATCTGATGCCTGGGGACAGGGACCCGGATTTGGAATCTGAGTCAGGATCAGGTGTTGCCTCCAGCCAGTTCTCCTTGGCTCCATCAGGAAAACCCTGACCTTTACATAACTTGTTCTTTATACAAAATGTGTGGTTACATACTTAATCCCCAAACTCCTGACAGTCCATATGGGTCATTCAATTTTACACCATTATCTTCTGTATTCTGGTACTACTTTCCATCCAGCTCACGCCCACATTTTCTCGCTAACCGCAGGCCTCCAGAGTGGGAACCTCTGGCCCTCAGTGGCGTCACAAAGGGAATATGGGATATCTAATAACACATATCCTTTTTAAATTTATCTTTCTTGTTGAAAGTGTTACCGATTTCCCCTCTCCATCATTGACCCCCTCCACCCCACCCGACCCCACTCCAGGTTAATAATACATATTTCCAATGTTAGCAACCCCACTCTCTCCTAGGGCTCATTTTAGCCCTCCTGTAACTACCCCTGTGAATATTTGTCTGAATCCAGAGATATTTTGGTGTCCTCACAGGTGGTTGGCGTGCTATTGGCATCCACCAGAAGAGAACTCTTCTCCATCCAGTGGCACTAGAGCCATGGCTGTGACACCTGTGATGGAGAAATCTCTGGAAGCCTTGCTGCTGGTGGAGGGTGAGGTGGTCTCGCCCTCAGGGGACAGTGAGTGGAGCCTCAGTGCAGACCTAGTCCAACAGGTGTGGGGCCCATGTGTCCTCCAGCTCGTAGCTCAGCTTCCAGGTGTTTTCTTCGCCTAGCTGGTCCTCACTCCTGGAGGGCCGCACACCCTCCTGTCGGTCACCCTCATAGACTTTGTCCTTCAAGGTCCAGCCCAGTCCTCAGCTCCTCACAGAGCTTCTCTTCCTGGAGAATGCACGTTCCTCAGGCTTCGTCTCCCTTGGAAGTCTGTAGGCCTTTCATGTCTATGATAGAATCTCATGCTAGTGACACACCTCACTCTCCTCTCTGCCCTGACATTTCACATGAGAATGGATTCCTTAAGGAAATCCGTTAACCCTTTCCACAAACTCATCACGTTTTCCCTAGGTTTGGTTCAGCATAGAAGCCCATTACCTAAAATGTTTCTGCGGCACCTCATCTGTGTTTGGCAAATTTTGCCCCAATTATTTTGTTTTTTTGCTCTTTTTCTTCACTCCTGACATTGCTATCATTTCTGTTTTACAACTTCCTGTAATTTTAGAAATTTCATGTGGAAACGCTGGTGCAGGGGCATTGTCCCCAAAGAAAACATTGAAAGATGGCTCCCCTGAGAGCATGACCACTGTCTTCTGCTGTGGAAACACCTGTGAGGAATACAGATTCATCCATGAGCACCTCTGTTCTCTCCCGTGTGTACTGGGTTCCATGCTTTGTGTTTTGTGGGTTTTTCATCTAGTCCTTCTTGTAGAGCGGACTTCTCCCCGCCTCTGAGGGAAACAACATTGCAGATCAAACTTTTGAACATCAGCATTCAGAAATATGTTCATTTCTCTCTGCTAAAATGGTAGTGTACTGCAGGTAGGATCCTGATCCCATTCAATTACAGGTCAGAGCCTCAGAAGTGTCAGTATCACTCGGTGGCTCCCAGTCTTATGTGGATTCTGTTTGATTCCCATCCTTGCCTGTGACTTGTGTTTCCTTCTGAAAGGAGCTCCTTTCCTTAGGGCCCTGTTCCAAAAAGGCACACAGAGGTGTTTTGATGTGGGGAATGAGTGAGCTACTCCATCTCATATTCTCTTTTTAAATATATTTTTATTGATTTCAGAGAGGAAGAGAGGGAGAGAGAGAGAGAAACATCCATGATGAGAGAGAATCTTTGATCAGCTACCTCCTACTTGCCCCCGGTGGGGGATCAAGCCCACAACACATGTGCCCTGACGGGGAATGGAGCCGTGACCTCCTGGTTCCCAGGTCGATGCTCAACCCCTGTGCTTTGCTGGCCGGGCCCATTTCCTGTCGTCACTGCGGGGCAATTTGCTTGATGTGTTTTTTTGGTGACTTTCTTTCCACCTGGACTGCTCTCAATTTGGAATTCTGTTGTTTGGACCTCCTGAATGGAAGCCTTACCATGCTGTTCCTTTCTCTCACAATCTGGTCTCTAGGCCATTGTTACACTGTGCTATTTGTCTCCCAAAGGCTTTATCCTTACACGCCATCTTGTTTTTTATTTGTCCAGAGCATCCTGCTTTGCTTTGAGTGTTCGTGCCCCATGAAGACAGTGCGGAGCACAGTCACCGAGTTGTCTGAAGACCCTGGAAGGGTCCCATGGGAGAGAGCTCTTCCGGACCCGAGGGCTTGGAGCAGTCTCACAGAACACGGGTGCAGGGACAGGTGCCGTCTTCTGTCTCTCTCCACTTTCACGCCGTTGACACGTCAGAAACGATGGTGGCCGCTGGGAGGGAACAGCAGAAGTAAAGGAGGGAAGGAAGGCCAGGTGTTGGCTGGGACGCGAGGGGAGGTTCTCATGCGCACACAGGCCCGAGGAGACTGCTCTCTGAACACAGACGCTGAGTTCCGACTCTAGGAAGCTAGTGGACCGCAGACATGGCCTGGCCTGAGGAGTGGACAGCCTGCAGGGTGTGTCAGGGTGGGATGCAGGCCCTGCTCCCGCACCCAGGTGTCTTTGCGCCGCCTCTCAGAGCCCTAAGCTGCAGACGGCAAACTCATTACTCAACAGAGACAAATAGCAACAGTACAACGATTGACATTTCTTCGAGAGCCACATTTTTTAAACTTACAGTTCTTCTAACGCCACTTCTTCAAAATAGTCTCACCCAGGCCGTGGTATTCTGTGGAAGAGCCACCTTCAAGGGTCCAAAGAGCCGCATAGAGCTCACGAGCCGCAGTTTGCCGACCAGGGGCCGAAGGTGTGTGGGGCTTTTCCTGTGTGTTTGGTAAAACATATACAACATACCATTTACCATTTTCACCTTCTTGGCATGTAGCATTCACTGGCATTGCTGCATGTACCGTCCTATGTCACCTCTGTCCATCCAGATTCAGCTCAGACAGGGGCTCCCCATGAAACAGTCACCTCCCTTCCCCCAACCCCCCCCCCCCCCCGTGCAGCCTGTGGCCCCCTCCCCCGTGGCCAGCAGCTCAGGGGGAAAGGCCTGTGCAGACCTGGGTCTCTCAGTGGCAGAGCCTGGGAGTGAGGATAGGCCTGCAGCTGCCAGGCTGGCAGGGCTGGCTGGGTCAGGGTTCCAGGGCACCTGCTATGCTGGGAGCTGCACACCCTCAGGCACAGCCTTGCTGTCTTCCCAGGTCAGCAGGACCTGCCTCCCAGGCACTGGGGGCCGCCCTGTAGGCTGGGGAGGTGAGGCTGGGGACCACGTGGGCTCTCCCCACAGAGATCCCACACCTTAGACCTGGGTGAGGCGGGGGCATCCCTTGCTTTTGCATCTTCCCACCGGGTTCTGAGAGGACACGAGCCAGGCTGCAGGGGCCATGGGAGGACGTGCTTCGTCCCATGTCCGGAGGTGGTGACGGTCTTCCGCGTCCTGTAAGGTGAGGTTCGAGATCAAAGGTGCGGCCGTCACCCAAATGAACAAGCTATACAAGAAGACCAATTTGGAAGGCATGGGGGCCAGATGGAAGCCCTTTGGTGAAGAGGCACCCGAGACAGAGTCCACTCTGCTTTTTATTCCCTCTGAACACACATTGGCGTTTTAGCAATGCCTACAGCAGATCAAAGGTAACCTTTGCGAACCAATGTAAAGGTTATCAGGTTGGACAGGAACAGAGCTTGTGCTGATAATCAGCTCTGCTGGACATCCAACCCCATTGGCCTTCCACTGTCTCTTTTTGATGTCGGCTGCTGTTTGCTTGAGCCTCCCACAATGGATGACAATGGCTCTCACCTTCCTAGAGACCAGGCTCCAGGAAACGGGAGGCAGGAATGTGACCTTCCCGGACCACGTCCGCCCAGGGGCTGCTCGCTTCTGGCAACCTCTGAGGTCATTTACGAATCACAGCAATGGGTGATTCCATTTGTCCTTTCCTGTCATGCATGCATTCACTGTGTTCTCACCAACACTCTGCGATGAGAACAGTACATCACGGAAATACACAGAGAGAACACACGGCTCGCTCTGCCTGTGTGTGCATGTGTCTCACTGTGTGCATATCTGTCTATGTTCATTTCTGCCTGTGTGCATGTCTGGCTATATGCATGTCTATCTGTGTGCATGTCTGTGTGTGTGCATGTGTGTATGCATGAGTCTTGCTATGCGTATATCACAGGGAGGTCTCTGTTTGTTGAGAACTGTGTATCTCTGTGAGTGTCTCTGAGTGTAAATTGTGTGTCTGTGCATAAAGGTTCATTTTAGGGGTGAGAGTGAGAGACGCTGCCCGAGAGGAGACATGGAATGGAGCACACAGAGGAGGTCTCCTGTCCTGTGCAGGGAGCAGTGTGGAGGCAGAGGGACCCCGACATGACCACGTGCAGGGGTGTGACCCAACATACCTCCTGAGTGGCATATAGACAAGGACGGCAGAGCACAGATCCCGGCAGAGCTGGGAGAGGTAGGAGGGTGTGGGACAGGTCCTGCCAGGCCCTGTGTGCGGCGCCAGCGGGGGCCCTGGCCCTCCTGGAGGACTCCAATCTGTGTCTCTCAGGCTGTGGAAAGAGCTCAAGAGGCCCGCGTCCCCAAGCGCAGGCGGGAGACTGAGCACATCCTGGGCTTGAAAGAGAGGCCACTGAGTGTGCTGGTTCCCGCTGTGACACCCACGCACTCACTGTGGAAGCATGGGGCATTTGATAACAGGAGGTAACCGTGGGCGATGCCCTCAGTCATGGGGCATCACGTGCCCTTCATCCTGGGAGGAGCTGAGGACGAATGGTAAGTCCTCGTCCTGGAAACACGGGGGACCAGGGCCTAGGCTCTCAGGTGCAGAAGGGCCGATCCCCTTCCTATGGAGGTCACTGTGGTGGGGACGCAGGCGCATTGCAGGGAGTGCAGCTCCGCCCAGGGGACCAGGTAGGAGCCTTGGGCACAAGCAGGGAGGGACGCGGGCAGGAAGGCGACGATGGCTGTGCAGAGAGAAAGGACAGGCTGTGTGAGGGAGGGGGCCGTGGAGGGTGCATGGGGTGACTCACAGGGTCAGGATCAGAGGAGCTGCAGGGGGATCACAGCCCCCACAGGTTCCACACCCTAAGCCCCGGGCTCCCTTCTTTCCTGTGGGGACTTTGCAGCTGCGATCATGGGGCGGATGCAGTGTGTGGGCCACAGCCCTGGGATTCCTGTGTCCACTCATTGCAGTCCCCTTGTGGGGTAGGTAGAGGCAGAGGGTTCACAGGAAGAAGGCTCAATTGCAGCTCCGCGGGGGGCCCTGCAACCACTGGAGCCAGACCAGGCCTGCCATCTGCCTCCATGCTGGAAGCCGCCAGGGAGAGCTGCCCTGGACTCTCAGCCTGCAGGGCCTCCACACCTGGGTCTGGGCAGAGCGACAGCCTGCAGCCTCTTCTCCTGGCCCCTGCGAAACAGTCCCTGAGTAACCGCATGGCGGGCCTCGAGCAGCTGCTGGACACGAGTCCAGAGCTCTCAGGTGACTGGCTGGCTGCATGTACACTTCAGGGATGGAGGTGCTGGAGGGTGCATGGCTCATGGGGGGGGGGGGGGGGGCAGGCTGACTGTGACCTCTGACCTGTCCCCAGCAGACCGTGCCGCTGGGACAGAGAACTCCAGGTGGCATCTTCTTGCTGCTCCTGCGCTCAGGGGGACACAAGGGGGAGCAGCACTCGGGGGGGTGATAAGGCAGGTGTCAGAGCGCACAGTACAGCCAGGCTGAGCCTGTCACTACCATCAGATGAGGATGGCGGCAGCCTATCCTGGCGAGGAGGCCCAGGGAGGGGCCATGCTGGTGGCTGGTGCTTCTGAGGGTACCCCGGGACTGGCCAGTCAGCTGTGGGTCCCTGGGGCCTGGAACCTGGTGTGCCTATCGCCCTCCTTTCCTCTCCCAGCCAATGGCCTGGGAGGCCTGTGCAGGGACACGGGCCGGGCCCTGAGCCAGCGTTCCCTCTGTGATCCCTGCCTTCAGGCGCCGAGGTCACTGCCCATCCGGTCAGCGTGATGTACTATTGTCACCACCCACGGCCCCTCATGATGCCCCCCACCCTCACCCCCTACGGCCGGAGGCCGGGATAAAACAGGACAGGCAGAGACGTGCAGTGGAAGTGATTTATTGAAGCAAGACGTTGAAACCTCCGCATTTACCAGGGGAAGACAGGTTGCTTGTCGGTGAGGTTTATGGAAACTGCCTTTTACACTCGAGGTTGACCTTCTTCTGAAATAGACCAAGGAGACAGGGCTGTCAGTCATGCTGCCTGGAGATGCCTCGGGCAGAGTGTGCTCACAACCAAGTCCTGGAGACAGTGCACCCAGCGGAGGGGCACGGGCCAGTGGGCGGGCCAAGGAGCTGTGGGTAGCGCAATGGTCCCTGTGCAGGCAGCCACAGACATGTCACCCAGAGCCTGGCCACGGCCGGACGCAGAGCACGAAGGCCCAGGAGCGGCCTCAGGTTTCTGATGGGGCCGCGTGGGGGACAAGGGGGGCCGATCAGCCCGGGATTTGCTTTCTCTGAGTCCCAGGTCCCGGGGCATTTTTACTCCAGAGTGGACACGGGGGAGGGGACGAGACAGGGCCTGGGGCCGGGCAGGATGGGCTGCAGGAGGATCTGCTGGGGAGATTGGCAGCCCAGGCGGGGACCTGTAATTGGTGGCACACTGACTTGTCCACCCTGGGCCCTGCCCATGGGGACACGTGCGTGAAGCTCAACCTCGCTCAGGGGTGGATGAGCTGAGCCCCAAAAGTCTGATTTCCTCAAAGACACAGGGAGGCGGTCAGCTACACCCATGGCCGCACAGGACAGAACTGGGAGTTCCTGCCCTCTCGCCTGATGCCTGAGCTGCCTGAACCCAGCAGCCTCCCTCCTGACATGCAGGGCCAGCTCCAGCCCTCCCCTACTTCCCCCCGCGCACCCCACCCCACAGCATTCCCCAGGGACAGTGCCTCCTGCCTCCGAGTGAAGGGTCACCCTCCAGAACGCTCCAGGGCAGGGAGGCAATAGTGTGTGGCCCCTCACATTCACCGCCTGGGCCAGCTGTCCCCCCTCAGGACACAGGGACCCTGTATCACAGGGAGTGGCCTGCAGAGGCTGTGCAGCCTGAGGCTGCCTCAGCGGTTCGCGGGTCACCATCCAGCCTGGGCCACAGGCCCCTCTCTCAGAGGTGGGCAGAGGGTTGGGCGCCCCCCGCCTTGTGCCCCCAGGGAGCACCCTCCTCCCGCCTGTCCATGAGCTGAGCAGCAGCCTCCTGCAGAAAGGAGAATGAAGTTACCACAAAATGGGCCACTGCTAATCGGTCCACCCGGGGGATCTTGTCTACGCATGTCTTCACTCGCACGGTGTCCCGCTTAGCCTCTGGAGGTGCATCGAACTGTTTAATATTCTCATTGAAGGCTGCTTTACTGTCCAACAGGAAGCTTGATATCTCAGAACTAAGGGCTGGGCAGACTTCTGCATTAGCTGGAGCAGAGGAGACAGAAACACATTTGATGTAGGAAAGTCACTTTCCCCACCGCTCTGTGACCCAGAATGAGACAGGAAACCCCGGGCGGAAAGGGCTCCTCCAGTGACAGTGCACCTCCACCAGGTCCTCTCTGGCGCCCGGTCGCAGAGCACCCAGCGGAGCCTGGATGGCACACAGGTCACACATGGTCATTCTCACCCGTTGTCAGGTACACCCAGGGCTTCCCCAGAGACCCCGTCTGTGCCCAGTCACTGTCCCTGGATCTCAGACTCAGCTCTGCCTCTCAATAACCACTCCTGGCCTTGTCTGGCTACGGGGGCAGGGGGCTGTTAGCCTTCAGTCTTCCAGGGAGGGGTCGAGGTAGGTCCTAGCAGAGGGCCCAGAGGGAGACAATACAGGCGGAGAGGAGGGAGGAAGCTACTGAGTGAGGGAGGATGCTCTGGGGGGTCAGTCCACCACTAGGACCAGGTCATGGGTCGGAGAGGGCTCCTGCTTAACCAAGGACGCTTATGAGGTCACCTCCGACGCTGATGCCCGAACCACAACTGGCTCCTTGGCTCTGCCCTGAGGGACAGACCTCCCCAGAGGGTCGCAGGGACTGGGCTGACTTTCCACCCAGTGGGTTGTGCTGAGACCTGCAGGAACCACCTTCCGGGTCTAGATTGTCCATCCCCACCATCAGGCTTCTACAGCAGCCTGCAGCTGGGACTGCACCCCCCAGGACCCTCCCACCTGGGAGGCAGCCCTGTGGGGAGGTGGATGGAGGGGTCAGAGGCCACTCTACAGGGTGGTGGAGGGAGGGGTCAGAGGCCGCCCTGCAGGGAGGTGGAGAGAGGATCAGAGGCCTCAGGGAGAGAGGGGACAGAGGACAGGGTTGGGAAAGTCAGCTGGAAGAGAGCCTCAAAGGGACTTGGCTCAGCCCCGAGTGTGTGAGGACACGCCCAGCACTGCTGGTGACTGGCCCCCTTCCCCTGGACAAGGGCAGCAGCGGCTCTCGCGCTCCCAGGGGCTCTGCACATCCTGGCGGGCCCCCGGGGGAGGAGCGGGCCAGTGGCCCCTGAGCGCCTCTCAGTCTCAGAGCCACGTGGACACTGGCCCCTCTGAACCTCCGACGGCGCTGCTCCTCCCAAAGGAGCCCTCTCCAGCGGAACCTTCTCAGTCTGAACCCAGGAGCCCAGCAGCCTCGGGCTCCACTGGCCCCTGAGAGACCCTGGAGGAGAAGTCGGTGAGACCAGGGCGGCCTCGGCCCACCTCCTTCCCCCCATCGCCAGTTCCCTCCTGGGCGCCGTGACACAGGAGGAGTGGCCCGGGGTATGCTGCCTTGTTTCCAGGGTCACAGCGCTGCCGGGCAGGTCCCTGACCCACAGGAAGTGACTCTGTCCTGCTGCTTCTGCCTCAGACCAGGCGGGCGAGGGCTTCAGACAGGACCCCGCACTTGCCTGTGGTGCTTTCTGTAGAAGTTCCAGGGTCCTGGCACGTGACACCCCGAGTCATGGACTTTGGGGGGCTGGCGCACCAGGGGCTGGAAAGGTTTCGCTCTGACCCATTCCCCTCCCGAGCCAAGTCTCCTGGACCTGAGGAGGGCCTTCCCGGCCGCTGGTATCTGCGTGACAGTGACACTCACCGTCGGAGCAGCAAAGGGCCAGCGTGAGCAGCAGCAGAGACAGTGCCAGCTTCATGGTGCCTGTGGCCGGAGTTCAGTGAGCCAACAGGAGCCGAGAGGAGCGGGATGAGCAGCTTAGGAGCCCAGGGCTACTTGTACCCAGAGAGCCTCTCGGGTCCTGCCCACATGGGACGGGCTGGTCACAGGCCTGGCATCCAGCCCGCCCTTCATCGAGGAGGGCTGATGCCATCCGTCAGCGCCACAGCCCGGGGACGTGGTCAGAACCCCGCCCTGCTGGCACCTGCCCGCTCCCTGGAGCCCCGCCCGTGGTGGGATGGTCACAAGTGCGCACCCCTCGGCGGATGGAGCCCTGGGAGTCAGCTCCTTCCGTGCGGGCAGGTCCGTGTCCTCATTTCCTCAGCCCAGGGCCTGGCACGGAGAGGGGGTTCCGCATGTGTCCTTGCGGGAGCTGAGTGACCCTGAGTACAGGACCCATCCGTGTGCCTGGGCCGCACCTTTAGGTACACCGTGCCCGCTGTGCCAGGGCTGCTGTGGGCACTGCAGGGAGCCAGGTCCGTGGTGTCCGCTTCCCCAGAGAAAAGAGTGGGGAGCGGTGGACGGCCCCCCACCACCACCTTCCGACTCGAGCTCCTGTGCCCAAGTCGCCCTCACGGTTCACACACATCAGCGCCAAGTGTCCTGGCAGGCACTCACGTGTGGGCTCAGGGGTGGCCCCTGTGGGCATTGGACCCCACAGGAGACGCGCCCACAGGCTGGGCCTCTGCCTGTGCCAACCTTGTATCTGCTCCACGGGCACAGGGAGGCCGCGTGACTTGGAGAAAGGCTGTGGAGCAGGGGGCAGGGCAGCGGCCTGGAGGCCATGCCACACGTTCCAGATCCTGGCAGGTGTTGGGCAGTGGGGACCTCAGCCGGAAGTGGGTGCATGGCACTGAAGTTCTAGCTCAGCAGCATGCCTATGGGTTTCTGACTTTGTCCAGGGCTCTCGCTGATGGCAACCTCGCTCCTCACCTGCTCAGCCGCCTCCCTTTCTGTGCAGAAACACTCCCTGCTGGACGCCCGCATTTAATGGCTGTGGGGCAGTGGGAGCCCTTACTCCTCGCTGGAGGGAATGCACAGGAGCTCGCAGAACAGGGGAAGTTCCCTGTGGGCCACACGCCCTCTTGCCTCTCACCGGGCCCCGCACCTACGACCCGGGGTCCCCACAGCCCCGGGCATGATGCTGACCTGGAAGGCTGTGCGTGTCCGGAAGGCAGGAGGTGGGCGTCTCTCTTCTCTCTCTGTTCTCAGTCTCACCAGGGCCACGGGAAGCACCAGCGGGCCCCTGTCCCTACTGGACGGGCACTCGGGAGGCCGATGGGGTAGGACCTGCCCAGGAACCCACCTGGCAATCCTTCGGGGCACAGAGGACGCTCACCAGTGAGCAGCCCAGCCGGACTCACTACTGTCTCTGTTTTTGGGAACTAAAAGCTGCTGGAAGTAAGGACCCGCAAACACAGAGGCTCTGCACTTGCTGAAAACCTTCCCTTCAAACCAGGGGGAGCATACAGCAAGCCATCAATAAGTTGGCCATAATAAGCAGATAATGAATCCGCCATCAGAGAAATCTAAGCGCCTCCTGAGAAACGCAGTGAGAAGGGATGGAAGCTGATGGAGGAGCTGAATACCGGATCGGACCGGGGACACCCATCCTCCCTGCAAACCTGTCGCCGTGGACCTAACAGACACAGAGGCCCCTTGGCGACAGGCCCCACAGCAGCAACACAACACAACAAACTGCCGTCCACACCCCTCAGGCCGGCAAGCCCTGAGGAGGCCCTCGCCCCGTGTCCTCAGAGTCGGACACGGGACCGAAGAGCGCCCGCACAGCCTTGCTCCTGAGGACACAGGACAGTGCTCCGGGCACACCTATCCTCACATTGTGGCCGTTTCGGGCCCGCGACCTCAGTGTCCCAGCCTGCAGCTTCAGCATCATTGAGGATTCTGGGGTAGCGTGTGGGTCTCTCTCCAATGCGGGACGTTTCCCTTAGGGGAGGTGTGGGCATGAGCCCACCTCTACAGCCAGACTCCCGGGATTCAAGCTCCGCTCTGGAGCTTCCCGCTTGGGGGATCCCTAGCAGGTGCTCCCCTCCTTGCCTCAGTGTCCTCATCTGTAAAACGAGGGGGACACCACGGATGTGGGTGAGGACTAGTGGTTCACCCAGGACAAATGCTGGGCACAGTGCCTGGCAGTCAGCGTCAACCATGACAGTTATGCGAGGAAATGGAAACCTGTGAGTGACAGTCAAACAGAATAAACTGCTTTGTCACCAAAGGCAAACATCAGGCGTTTGGACCAACTCCACCCGGAGAGCGGCGGCCTCGCTTCAGGGCTGCTGCGCTGCTGCACTGGCTCTGGTGTGACTGGGATTGCTCTCCATTACCACCAGCTGCTTCCTTTCCAGTTACCTCATCGACTGTTCAATGGACACATCTCAGCGAGGCTTATTGTGACTCTACAACCCTTCACATGGGTATTGGAGTCAGGGTACAGGAGAGCTGGTTGAGGACAGGGATCATGTCCCCCGAAGCCCTCGGGGTCTCTGCTCTAGGTCCTCAAGGGATGTGCTGGCCACGCGCGTCCCGTGGATCCCAGGGCCCCTCCAGCGCTCAGGCTCGAACCCGTCCCCAGGTTCCTGGGGGTGGAGGCACCTCCCACATCACCTCTGTGTCGTGATGTCCCCTTGGGTTTGTGCTGTCTATGTAGCCTCTGGAGACACCGGTCCCCATGGGCCCCTCCCCCGTCACACACATCCTGTTCAGTGTTACAGGACGGAGGTGCCCACGTCATGTCAGACCCTGCAGGCACTCACTCCAAAGGTCCAACTCTCAGCGCCAACGAGCAAATGTCTGTGATGTTTGTGGAGCTCTGTGACAGTGGCCTCCCTGTCCTTGATTCCAATGAAATCAAACAAGGCCTCTTAGCCGCGACTGACAACCCCTTAAAAATAATTTTAATATATTTTTATTGGTTTCAGAGAGAAAGGGAGAGGGAAAGAGAGATAGAGACATTCATGATGAGAGAGAATAATTGATCCACTGCCTCCTGTACGCCCCAAGCTGGGGATTGAGTCTGCAACCTGGGCCTGTACCTTTGACCGGGAATCAAACCAGGACCTCCTGGTTCATAGATCAATGCTAAACCACTGCTCCCACTATAATAACTGTGAGCGATAGATCACAGGTCATTTTTGATCCATAGAATTGAGGGACATGGCTCATTCTTTACACATCCGCACAATCATGGGACAAGCATGTTTGCAGTCACGCTCCTAAGGATGGAAGCCAGGACTAGAAGGGCTGCCGGGAACCCATTCCAGCACATCATAATTATAAGAGTTTCACCAAAAGGTTGATGGGACTTGGGCGGATCAACAAGGGTGAGCCACATATGTTGTTTACCTATTGCAACGGCTAAAGGCACTTCCCCCAAACCTGAATAGGATTGTCTGCTGCCAGACAGCTCAGGGCATGTTATTACCTCCTGTTGGCCAAATACCTGAACAGCTGTAGGCTATTCCCCAATCTGACAATGCTTCTGTCACCCTGCCCTTTAAAGTGTATTATCTCCACCTAGCCTTAGGACAAATTGTGTTAAATAAATACCACCTGGACCTTACAGAAGAGTGAGTCTTTAGCTCCTTTAGTTCAAGATCCTCTGACCCCCAGTGCCTTTCAAAATTATCTTTGGTCTCTGGACTCTTTAATCATCTAAGCGCAACCCCTGTCTCCAGAATGCTGAACCCTTTGTAAGGCTGGGACAAGAACCCCGGCATTATGATGCCCGAATGAGAGACACCAATAAAGGGCCACTGTTTGACCAATAAGTAACACCCCCATCTATACAGAACATGAAACCAGGCTTCCTTCAGCGCATTAAGAGATGCATTGATCAACAGCATTTCGCTCTGTTACGAAGCATCAAAAACTGGCAGATCCTGGATGGCGCCCACATCCCCCACGTGCCTCACCTTACACACTCCACAAGCCACACCACTGCTTCTCCCCTGCCCTTTGCACTGAGCCCTGAGATCCAGGCCCCAAGGCTCCCAGGACACGCGTGAACTCTGCCCACGCCTCGCCCACCGCAGAGCGCCTGCCGCAGCCCCTGCACCCGGCTATGCTCTGACTTACTGCTCCACCCTCTGAGCTGGAGATGGAGCCCATGATGTGGGGGATTGGGGCGGGGTTGGGGCGGGAGTGGGGGAGCCCAGGCATCAGAGATGGTCTGCTTCCTCTGCTCCTCTGACTCTACCAGAACTGTCGTCCTGTGGGGGCTCAGTGTCCTCTGTCTTTCCCGCAGGTCAGCAATGAAAGGGAGGCACCAGGCAGGCCTGGCTCAGAGGTTGAGCAACCACCTATGAACCTGGAGGTCACTGTTCCTGATTCAAGGGCTCAATCCCCACCCCCCCCGCACCCCCATTCCTCCTTGGCACAGAAAGCTGCTTGCTCTAGGGAGTTTCTGCAGCCCCTGCTGGGCCCTCACTCCAGCTGTGGTTACATCTCAGCAGGTGCCCCCCTGCACTCTATCCTTGGAGACTCTTCTCACCAGATGCGGGCACTTCTGCCCCCCACCCCCCTGCACTAGGGACTTGACTGCTTTTTCTTCAGTGTCGCTCTGTGGTTGTTCAGACCACTTTGTGGTTTTGTATTTAACGTTTGGGGGGATTTCAAAGCAGGATGGGCAGACATGGACCCCAGGTTCAATCTGTGCTGTGGCCTCAGCCCCAGGTGATGTGGATTCCCATTGGGGTCGGGGCTTTGACCTTGTGGCGGCCCATGGAGTGTGTGGTTTTAAGGAAACGTAACTCCCTCCCGCTCCGCTTTAGACATTGTTTCTGTCCAACACCCTAGGTCTCGGATGCTGGGTGACAGTGATGGAGAGGAGAGGCCTTGGTAATGGGTGACAGTGACAGGAGAGGCCTTGGGGGCAGGGAGGTCGTTTCCATGTCGCTGACGAGGGACAGTGAGCTCGGCTCCCGGGTCCAGTGTGGAACCTGTGTCTGCAGCCACACTGTGGAGCCTGATGCCTTCCTGGGCAGCAGGGAAGGGGCGGGGGAACGCTTACCAACCTCAGGATTTGGGGCGCCGGTCCCCCTTACCCACGCGGGCTCATGTGGACTGTCAGCTGGAGAGAGGCCTTTAATGTGTCCGAGTGTCACGGCCTGGAGGCTAGTCTGTCTTTACAAGAAAACAACAGGATTCAACGATCATGTCCATATAAGACTCAGCACCGGGTCTCGGTCCGATGATGCTTACAGGAGCCGTCCTGCAGCCCCTGACATTCCTCTCAAAGAGGCACTGAGTCACTTCCCTCCCCCAGGCTCCTCCTCCACGTCCCCCTCCTGGCATTCCACACCACCAGGGTGGTCCCCTGCGGCCCCTCCAGGCCCCGTGCCCTCCACGCCCAAGCCTCCCCTGGGCTCAGCGGCATCTCTTTCTCAAACTTCCGCGCCCATGGCGGCCTCAGTTTCTCGCCTGCTGCTCCGTGGGTCTGACATTGTAAGGAGCCGCCATTAAGCATGCTGGGGGGAGGCGGGAAGGATGGAAGTCCTCTTTGTCCAGGAGAGAAGAGCTGGCCCAGTGGGGTTGGCTCAGCGGATAGAGTGTGGACCCAAGGGCCCCGGGTTCGATGCTGCTCAAGGGCAGGTACCTTGGTCGTAGGTTCCTCCCCGGCCCGGGCACTGGGTGGGGGGTGTGCAGGAGGCCACCAATGGATGTGTCTCTCTCACATCAGTGTTTCTCTCTATCTTTCCCTCTCTCTTCCACTCTCTCTAAAAATCAATGGGAAAATATCCTCGGGTGAGGATATAAAAAAAATGAGAGAAGAGTTGTCCTGTCGTTTTAAGTCTAAATCCAAGTGAAACTCATTTGGAATCCCTCTGGCCATTGTAAGCAGAAAGAAAGCCTGAGGCGCCACCTGGTGGCAGGCGGTAGATTGCACGTGTCCAGGGAGGGCCAGGTTATGCATGGAACGGCGCCCCCTGGTGGTCAGGACTCACAGTTGCGCTCAGGGAAACCTCAGGTTGCTTCCTGCTTTGTGCCAGTCCCCCAGGAGACCTGACTGCCCCTCCTTACCCCAAGATCCATGTAAAAGACCCGACATCCAGGAAATGAGAGCCACAAAGGAAGTATGTGAAACTAAGGGGACGGTAAATAGTTGAATCAATAATCCTTGAGCAAACGCCAAACTTATGAGACTTCCCCACCCGGTGAAGAAGCCCCACCAATGCCCACTTCTGCCGATGACCCTACAGCTTGTGTGAGCCCCACACGCCCTCCAAGAGCAAGCAGATTATCCACATGAAATGTGAAGTCCAATGGCTGACCGTGCTGGAGAGCCGCCAAGGTGGTCTGGATTGAGGGTTCCAGATTCCAGGAAAAGGGCAGCTACAGAGAAGGGGCTCCCCATCTGCACCTTTCCCCTTGGGGAACCTGCCAGTTCCCAGGAAGACGAGGTGCAGGATGCTGAGAGGACAAAGGGCGGGAGGCAAGAACAGCCACTTGGAAGGCAAAGGAGGCCATGGTGGTTGCCATGAGCGGACTGACAGGATCACACGCGTGATGAGTAGGAAGGACAGGGAGAGCTGCCCTGACGCCTGTCAATGATCTCCTACTGACGGCCACTTGAAGAGCCGTGGATCCCACACCCTTTAGCGTGTGCTCGTGACCATGTCTCAGAACAGGCCTGCCCCCTCGGCAGCAGGGTGCAGCCACGCCTTCCGCTCCATGTTCCCTCACTGACCAGATGCACCGGCCTTGGCTGTGCGGCTCCCTCGGTTGGAGCACCCTCCTCTGTGTCTCTCCAGATGCCCGAGGGGACTTCGGAACTGAGTTCCAGGCCGCGCGGACAGACAACCTCCTGGATCTGGGTCATTTGCAAACCTTTTGCAGGTGAGGGCTGGCTTCCCTTCTCATGCCTGCTCTTCTCTCCTAGACTTTCTCCAAGGACGTTTGCATCATGGAAGCCCAGAGGGAGCCGACTACCACGCTCGTGCCCAAGCAGAGTTTCCCCGGCATGCACTGATGCTCCCAGACGAAGCTGCCCACAACGCAGAGGGAGCCAGGAAGCAGCTGTGCCTTAGGCGGCCTGAGCAAGACCGGCAGTGGCAGGTAGGCAAGGGGATGGGCTACAGTGAGGGTGGGCTTGGCATGCATGGATGGGTCCTGTGGAGGCAAGAGAGCCTAGATTAGGGGTGGGGAACCTCTTCTTCTGCCAAGGGCCATTTGGATATTTATCACATCCCTCGGGGGCCATACAGAATTATCAGCTTTTAAATTAGCCTGCTAACTTGGAGCAAACACTTCATTAACTCACCCCTAATGCCTTGGCAGGGCGCCCAAATGATTTCTCGGGCCTTATACAGCCTGCGGCCCGGACAAACCTGTGTCGTTCACCTTCACTCTGACCAGGCGGAGATCATTACCAACTCTATTCCCGGAATGTGGTCGGTCATTTGCACCACAGCATTAATGGGGAGGGCGTGGGTGGGGGAAATGCTGTAAAACAGTGACTTTTGAAAAGCAAAAAGTGTTAAATCTTAATCATTTTTTTCTTCTATAGTTCCTACTTTTTTGCCATGTGTCAGAAATCAGTGCCAAACATAGAGACACTGCGATTTTGTCCTGTTTTCTTCTAGGAGTTTTATATGTGTTGATTTTACATTTAGTCCTATGACACATCAGGAGTTAAGTGTGATATACTGGTGGGGCTGGAGTTGTTTTAATATCTCCAGTTATTCCAAAACAATTTGTTGAAACGCATCCTTCCCATGCTGGATTGTTTAGCCACCTTTGTGAGAAGCCAAGTGGCCATGTAGACAGAGTTCCGTTTCTGGACTCCACAGTTCCTTAGGTCTATTTGTTCATCTTTACAGCAATACCATGCTATCCTGACTACTGTAGCTTTGTGATACATTTTGAAGTCATGTAGTATTGCCCCTCCAAATTTGTTCTCATTTTTCAAAATTGTTTTGGCTTTTGTAGGTCCTTTGCAGTTAAATATAAATTTTGCAACCAGATTTTTCATAAACTTGTCAAAATAAACCAAGCCTATTTGAACTTTGCATGAGAGCACATTGCATTAAATCCATAAATCAATCTGACATCTTAAGAATATTGCTTCCTATCCATGAACACGGTATGTATCCCACATGGGTCTTCATGAATTTCTCTCAGCAATATTTTATATGTTTTACTCTACAGGTCTTTTGTGTCTTTTATTAAATTTACTAGAGGCTCGGGGCATGAAAATTCATGCACTGGATATGGGGGGTCCCTCAGCCCTGCCTGGCCCTCTCAGAATCCAGGAGCCCTCAGGGGTGGGAGGCGACCCAGCAATCAGGGGAAGGCAATTCCATTACACCCCTGCTGCTGCCACTGCCGGCAGTGCAAACATCGGCCTGCCCGGTCCAATGGGCCTCAGGCGGCCCTAGGTGGATGGGCAGCTGACATCCGAGTCTTGCCTGCACCCAGGTCGGCCCTGTGCGCCTGGGGTGCTGAGGGGACTGGGCACTGCCATCTTTGTGAGGGCATGGCACTCAATTAGCCTATGCCCTCTTTATTAGATAGGATTCCTAAGATTTTGATAATTGTAGACACTATCATAAATTGCACTTTCTTCATTTCCATTTCGGATTGTTCAAGAATATAGAAATATAATCAATTTTTGTATATTTATCTTATATCCTGCAACCATGCTAAAGTCGTTCTTAATTAACACTTTGGTAGACACTGAGATTTTCTACAAGTCATCTCTGAAAATAGTTTTACGCTTTTAATCAAAAGGCCAAGAAGCAATTCTTCATTTGTGGTGCTTTTTCCTTTTTTCTCGACTGCACTGGCTAGTACCTCTGACTAAACATTCAGAAGCAATGGCAGTGGACATCCTTGCACTCAACTTGTGGGGAGGAATGCATCCATACACCTTGATGTTCGGTAGAGTTTTCTGTGTGTTTTTTATGAGCTTTATCAAACCAAGGAAATTCCTTTTGAATTATCATTTGCCTAGAGCTTTTATCATCAAGTAGTGGATTTTCAAACCCAACTTCAGCATCTATTAATCACCTGGTTTTCCACATGTATTAATAAGGGAAATTGTATTAGTTGACATTCAAATGTTCAATCTGTCTTATTGAGATAAACCTATTTTTTAGGATGTTTATCCCTTTTAATGTAGAATCACATTGGATTTCACTTGCTAGAAATTTGTTTAAAATTGTTATGTTGATGTTCATGAAGAATAATTGTCTGGTTCAGGGATCCCAGCAATGTTGGTTGGCCTCATAGATGGACTGGGAAAGTATTCTTTCCTCTTCAATTGCCTCGGAGAGGTAGTGTAGAAATTGGTATTATTTCTTCCTTGAATAAATGGTAACATATACCACTAAAATGATTTGGCCTAGAGTATTCTTTGTGAGATTTTAATCTACAAATTCAATTTCGTAAATAGGACTACTTAGGTTTTTTCTTTCTTTCTGAGTGAACTACAATATTTTGTATCTTCCAAGGAATTTGTGCTCATTTCATCTACATTTAAAATGTACTGCTAACTTTGTTCATAATATTTCCACTGAATTTCTTTTGGTTTTACCTCCATCGTTCTTGGCATTGATCATTTCTTCCTCTTCATCCTTTCCATCTAGCCAGGTGTATGAATTGTTTTTTAGCTTCTCAAAGAACCAGCTTCAGGTTTAAATGTTTTCGATTAATTTTTTCCAATGTCATCGATTTCTGCTTTACCTTTGTTATTTCCCTCCTTCTGCTTACACTTTTATTTGCTCTTCTTTTTCTGAAGTGGAAACTGGGGTCACTGATATGAGACTTTTTCGCCTAAGGTAGCATCTAGGCCTATAATTTTCCCTCTAAGTACTGCTTTCATTGCATCATAAGATACAAGGTCAACACACAAAAGTCAGCTGTTTATGTCCATATGCCAGTGATGAGCAAGTAGAAACCACAATTAGGAAAACAACACCATTTGCAATAGCTCCAAGAAAATAAATACTTGCCGAAAACGGTTTGGCTCAGTGGATAGAGCGTCGGCCTGGGGACAGAAGGGTCCCAGGTTTGATTACGGTCCAGGGCATGTACCTGGGTTGCTGGCACATCCCCAGTGGGGAGCGTGCAGGAAGCAGATGATTTATGTTTCTCTCTCATCCATGTTTCTAACTATCTCTCTCTCTCCCTTCCTCTCTGTAAAAAAAAACAATAAAATATATTTTTTAAAAATTTTAAAATAAGAAAAAGAAAATAAATAATCAACTCTAAATCCATTAAAACTTGTGAAGGATCTGTATGCTGAAACTACACAATGCTGGTGAAAGACACAAAGAAAGTGGAAGTAAGTGGAGATATGTCATGTTCATGGTTTACAAGATTCACCAGCATAAATATGTGACCTCTCCCCAAACTTGCCCTACAGACTCAATGCAATTCCAGTGAAAATCCCAGCAGGGCTTTGGTATGGATAAGCCGATTCTGAAACTTACACAGGAAGAAATGCCAAAATAATATTGTGAGAATAAAATAGGAATCACACTACTAGATTTTTAAATATATATATATTTTGTTGATTTTACAGAGAGGAGGGAAGGACAGAGAGTTAGAAACATCGATGAGAGAAACATCAATTAGCTGCCTCCTGCACGCCCCCTACTAGGGATCAAGCCCACAACCAAAGTACATGCCGTTGACCAGAACAGAACCCAGGACCCTTCCGTCCACAGGCCAACACTCTATCCACTGAGGCAAACCCATTACGGCACACTACCAGGTTTTCAAGACACAAAAAGCTACAGAAATCTTGACCATGTACCGTTGGCAAAAGGAGAAACTCATACACCAATGGAAGAGAATACAAAGTCTAGAAATAAACCCATATTAAAATGGCTGATTGAGTCTTGAAAAAGATACAAAGAAATTCAGTGCAAAAAGAATAGTGTTTTCACGAACGTCCTGGGATAAGTGGACATCCATTCATGTGTCCCCAAACAAAGACCGTAAACCTCACACGTTGAAAAAATTAACTCAGAATACATCATAAGTCTAAATTTAATGTGAAACTATGAAACATTTAGAAGAAAATCTTGAAGAACTGAGGCTAGACAAAGATTTCTTAGACAACCCACAAAAAGCATAATCCATCTAAGAAGACAATTTGATACACTGGCTTTCACCCAAATAAAAAGTGTTGCTCCATGAGAACCCGTTAAGTGAATGAAGGAAGAGACAAGCTGCAGACCAGGAGAAAATATTGCAAATCACGTAGCTGACAACCAATTTGTATCCATGACACATAAAGGTTTTAAGCACAACAGTAAGAGAACTATCCAATGCAAAAATGAACAAAAAAGAGAAAAAAAGTTAGAAAAGGACAAAAAATCATTAAAAAGGCAAAAAAAAATAAATTTAAAAACAAAAGTTTGGACACATCATCAAAGACACACAGATGGTAAATAAGCACAGGAAAAGGTGTTCACCATCATTCCATCGGAAAATGGAAGTTAAAATCAGAGTGAGTTTTCCCTGCACACCTATTAAAATGGCTAAAATGAGAAATACTGACAACGCCGAGTGCTGACAAAGATGCAGAACTGCAACCACCTTCCCTGAAACACGACAGAAACATGCTCAGCGGAGGTCATGTCTGTGACTGCAGGCAGACACTCACCATGGGACTCACACAAGTTTCCAGTCAGAGAATATGGCACCAATCTCAACTTGCAAGAACTGGAAGGAAGTGTGAAACGTTTGCAGGGGCTTGTGGGGCCCAGGTTTCAGCACCCATGGCGTTCCTCCTGGTGAAGCACTCCTGGGTGCAGCCGAGGCCGAGTTGTCAAGGAGCCAGCAGGCGCTGTCTGTAAAGGCTCCCAGGACGCACTGCAGCTGCGAGGCATCAGGCCTGTGGGGCTCCTTCCCTCTGCCCCTGCAGAGCAGTGGAGACAGTGGGCGTTCCAATGGGGCGGGTCTCAAACCATCCCCATGGAGGACAGTGCATTCAAGGCTCATTAAGCATTGGCTCACCTCTCAGGCGCTCTCACCCATGTCTCTTTCTTTACTCTAAGCCATGTCGGCTGTCTTGTTACTTCATGCCAGGGCCGCTTACACTGATGTGAGTTTTCTCTCTTGTGAGGCGTCCTGCCTGTCTGACACCAAGAGGTACACTCTCCAGGCTTCCCTTCCCTTGCTGAGTGCTATGGCACTCAGCGCCTCGGTGCCTGCTGTTACCGCTCCTGGAACACTCCTATCCAGCAGGTCCTTGGCAGTGACTGTTCACTGATGCAGGAAATGGCACACAGTCTAAGGAGTCCTGGCATGATCGCCCACCAGGACCTCCTGCAGGATGCTACCCTTGTGGTTTTCTGTTGTTCACGACACAATCACATTCCTGTATCTCATATTCAATGGGAAGCTGGTTTGTGGACTTTCAGTTCGAGGTAACCTGCATAGGTGAAAGTCTCGGTCCACCTTGTCTCTACATCTGAATCTGTGACATGAAGCACAGGACCCAGGCTTAGGAGAATCATGGTTATGAACAAGGATTCATAAAGGGATGGATGGATGGATGGATGGATGGATGGATGGATGGATGATTGGTTGATGGATGGGTGGATGGATGGATAGATGGATGGATGGATGGTTGGATGGATAGATGGATGGTTGGATAGTTGGATGGATAGATGGATGGTTGGATGGATGGTTGGATGGATGGAAGGATGGATGGATGGATGGATGGATGGATGCATGGATGGATGGATGGATGGATGGATAAATGGATGTTTGGAAGGATGGAAGGATAGATGGATAGTTGGATGGATGGTTAAATGGATGATTGGATGGATGGGTAGATGGATGTTCTGACGGATGGTTGGGTGGATGGTTGGGTGGATGATAGGTGGATGGATAGATTAAAGGATGAGGGATAGATGAGTGGATGAAAAGATGTATCTATGTATGCATGCCTCAATGGATGCATGGATGTGTAGATGAAACCTGTGGGTTAGTCATGATTAACCTACTTAGGCCCTGTGCTAGGCTTCTACATGGAGTGCCTGGCACTCTTACAAAAGGCGCCTTGGTGTCATTTACGCTCCTTGTGGAAATGAAGGAAAGGAAACTCGGGACAACCAGCCCTGTCTTTCCCAAGGTCACTTCGTGGTTAGCGGTGGATCAAAGATGCAAATCGACATCTGCACGTGCCCGGATAGCCCCCACCATCCAGTGCTGCCTCCCTTAAGCATCAATGATTCTACTTCTCACATCATCTCCTGAGTCACTGGAAGGAAAACCCTAAAGCTAACAAAAGGAACAAAATGTAACTCTACACTTATATGTAAATTTATAAAATGGGCTTAACTACGTGAGATCATCTTTGGACCCACAACCTTCAACCAAGCGAGGTGAGATGCTATTGGTCTTTCACAGCAAAAGGCACCTGACTTAGTCCTTGGTAGAGGAAAGCCTGCCCTCCACAGGCGGTGGGTGGTATGGCCCCCACCCAGGTGTCTGAAGAGGCTGGAGGCATAAAAAGAGGGTGTGAAATTCTCTGTACTTCTCAGAAGCAGAAGAGAAAACAGAGGTGTAAGGGGGGTGGAGCGAGAATGGGAGGGGAGGAGTCACGTGGAAGAGCAAGAGTTGGAGGAGGAGAAAGAGGTAATGAGGACCAAAATAATAAAAACACAAGAATGACAAAGCAGACTCACAATGCTGTAATTTACCTTCTTATACGCAAGCACTTCAGCATGAATTTCATCTAATATCATTACCATGATGGCAGTTCTGAAAATTATAAGACTTTTTTTTTAAGGCTCTGATTCCTTGGTTTCTACAAACAGACCATCGGCGGGCTGGGTTCTAGATGATTCTCGCTGTCCTTTCTGGGCCCGATGCCAGGTTCATCCCGTGACTCATTCCATCATCTGTGGGAGGGACTAAGTGGCCGTCAGGAGAATAAAAGGAGGAGTCTGGGCTCTCACCTCCAAAGTGAGTCCTTCTTCCCTGCCACGTCGAGTGACCACCCAACAGCAGCTGCCTGAGCCATGAACTTGGTGATAGTGCTCATGCTGACCGACCTCCCCCTTTCTTGCTATGCCGCTGAGTGCTGAGAGCGCCGGGCTTGGAGGGGAGGTTGGTGTCAGGGCCACTGTGTCAGACCTCCTGCTCCCCAAGCCCCAGGCCAGAGCGCCTCATTTCTCCTCCTTCTTTCTGGCTACATCGTGTTTGGCTCTCTGGGCTGTGGAAGCCAGGGATCTGAGAGCCTTGGGTGCGGGAGCGGGGACAAGGAGGCAGATATCCTGGCGCTCAGAGAACATCCTAGACCCCAAGTTTGCTCTCCCAGAACTGAGGACTGCGACCCTTGCCCATAAGCTCTCAAATGTCTGTCTTTACTGGGAGGTAAGAAGATGACCATCCTCATGGTTATGCCCAGCAAGGACTTGGTGCCTCTGGATGTGAGCCTGCTTTTGTGTGCTTTCTTCCCAGGTATTGGCTACAAAGGGTTGCAGGTCCTGATCATTAACACCATTGATCCTGCGGTGACCGAGGGTGAATACATCGCCAGTCTTGCAGAGTTCGAGCTGGACGAGGCCACGGGGAAGGTCCTCCGGAGGTTTAAGCAGTGCTTTCTCCACCAGAGGAACAGCACTCTGACCTACTTCAGCGCGGAGATGGTAATGGCCCTGTCCTCTTCACTGCTCTGGGAGCACTGGCCGGGGACACGTGAGCTGTCAGTTTGCTACTAACTTCCAGAAAGCAAGTGCTGATCATGCTTCATGTCATCTCAGTGAACCTGTGTGCTGACATCCAGAAAGCCACGCAGGGGGCGGGGGCTGCTGTGCCTGCTCACCTGGTGGAGTCTTTCGTGAGTGACACATGAGAGAGGCCACGAGGGAGGAGCATGTGTGGGAAAGGGCTTGCCTACCGCTCAGCCCCCAAACATCTGATTCTTGAGAGGCCCCTCACTTTAAGAGCGAGAAACACACGTAGGAAAGCATTTCAAAGACTTTTCTCAAGAGAGCAGAGAGTTACACGTCAGGAAGAGCCCACTGCAGTGTCCTTCATGCACCCATGTCTGCTAGTGTACATGGCTGGATGTCCTGGGCATGAGGAAGGCCCCGTGACTGACAAGTGGAAAACTTGGCTGTGAACCGCCATGAGTGGTGGGGTGGTTGAAAACAAGAGTCGGTATAAACGATGACACCTTCTTCCTATTGAGAGCAGACAGGGCTCAGTTCTTTCCTGGTGTTCATTCCCTCCCCAAATACCCAATGCAAAATAGTCCAGAGCGGAAATGAGGGGATCTCACCACAGCAGAGATGTACACTCTGCATAACGAGGAGCTTCCTGATACCGGGCTGCTGATGAGCTGGGGACCCACAAGAACAGGAAGAAGCCAAGCGCGTCAGGAAAGGCACATGCTGGGATATGTGCGGTGTCCGGTCTCTGAGAAACAGGCAGAGTGTGGCCGCAGGGAATGGGAGGAGGACGGGGAGGGGGGACACTCAGGGCCTGCTGCTGCACTTTGGCGAGAGGAGAGGGCCCTGGAGGTCGGGAGGTCAAATGACTAAGCTGTGCATTGAACAGGGAAGGGTCCTGCTTCTGGGCCAGGAGTTTACCATGGTTCCACCTGAAAACCTTAGACCCTCCATGGCGGGAGAAGGTCTTTCTCTTTGCAAATGGAGGTTAGAGAACACCCTCAAGGGCACGTGTCCTCAGATCTGTGGCCACAAGCATGCGGCCGGCATCAGGGTGCCAGACCGCAGCCGCCCAGATGCACACGGGCCCGTGTTGGGGCTGAGACACGGAGAAGGGGCAGCAGAGCTTCTGCACGGGAGGCCTCATTCACAGCAAAGGAAACACGCAGGGACCGGCTCCCAGGGTCCCGGGGGACCGGGGTGGAAGCAGCACACCCTTGGCCTAAGGCAGTGCCTCGCGAACCCCAAAACAAGGGGAGATCCTGGCTGAACCCCCGCACCCGCTCCTCTCCCTGACAAGAGGACAAGGAGAGGCCACGTCTGTGCTCAGGATGGCCTTAGTGGGAGAGTGGGAGGGAGTGACTGTGTCTATTTTCCAGGAAGCCATATACAACAGCGAGACCTGTGCCTCCTACTGACCTTCAAGGCCTTTCCTCCGATGATAGAGACCGACCACACAGTGACTCTCCACGGGCAGAGTCCACAGCTTAGCTGCCCTCTGGGCCTTTTGATCCTGAAACTGCAAGACATTGTTGAAACCTCCCCTATATGTCATTTCAATAAAGCGCCTGCACACTAGCGCTCTTGTTGGTTATTGACCAGAACGGGCCTTAGGAGACTCCCGCACACTGCGCTGCGCACACGCTGGGACAAAGGCGCTCAGTACTGAACTTGTGGCGGAGACGCTGGGATCCGCAGGGCGCCCTGCCACTGATCATGTGTAGGCCAACAGGACCCTGCCCCTGAGAAAGTCACCCCCCCACCCCTCTCATGGACCCTCTGGGCTGAGCTCAGGCTCCAGGATCCCCACCCCCACCCCCCGCCGCCCATGTCCTCATATCCACACTGCGCCCTCTCCCCAGGGCCAGGCTCCCCTCTGGGTGATCTCTGTCCCTGACCTAGGTACGTGGAGGGAACAGAGCAGTGAGAGAGGGGACTCGGGCAAAGCAGGGCTGCTTCCTGGCTTGAACGCCCTCCCACTTCTCCAGAACACCCCAGACCCCTGACACCCCAGGCCCAGGCAAAGGACCCTTTCCCCAACCCACAGCTTATAGCTTACTCAACACACACACTCACAGACACATGCACGCACACACACAGACATGCACACACGCACACGGGCAAACACACACAGTTCCTTAGTGAGAACTCATGGGCCATGCAGTCTTGGGCTCTGAGGCCTTAGGGAAGTTCCTTTGCTCCTGCTGCACCCCGACCATTTGAAGAGGCGTCTGTGCCTTTGCAGTTGGCGTGGACATTGTGGTGGAGCTGCTGAAGGCCCTGCGTTCTCAAAGTTGCTGAGTTGAAAGTAAACGGTACCTCAGATGAAAACTCTATATTTTTACACGTCTAAACATGATCAACACAGCGTTCTGAGTGGATACCGGCTGTACATATTGTCCTGGCCCGCTCAGGCTGCTTAAGCAGGTACATAGACCAGGAGGCTTAAGCAAACATTTACTGAGACTGGGAACTCCAAGGTCAAGGTGCCGGCAGAGTCAGTGTCTGTGGGGACCCTTCCCTGCCCACCCACCGGACCCACCAGGGATCGGCCACCCATACCCAGATTGGGGGCGAGGCTTGCCAGCCAACCTCTCGCCTCCCCTTCTCCCGGCAGGACCCCAGCCATGTGTGCATTGGTGACCGGGCCTCTAGTAAAAGTATAAGCAGAAGAAGGGCAATGACAAAGGTGGAGCAGAATCAATGACATTGGGAAAAAGTGATAGAAAACTTTTACACCAAAAGCTGCTTCTTTGAGAATCTCAGAAACAATTCATACACCTGTCCAGACTGAGCAGGATAAAGAGAAGGAAATGACCAATGCCAAGAATGATGGAGGTAAAACCACTACTTTGACTAAGATCAAGTGTAAAACTATTTTCAGAGATGACTTGTAGAAAATCTCAGAGTGACTACCAAAGGGTTGAGTGATTTTAGCATGGTTGCAGGATATAAGATAAATATACAAAAATTAATTATATTTCTATATTCTTGAACAATCAGAAATGGAAATTAAGAAAGTGCAATTTATAATAATGTCTAAAATTATCAAAAATCTTAAGAATCATTTCTAATAAAGAGGAAATATGCTAATTGACTGCCACACCCTCACAAAGATGGTGGTGCCCACCACCAATAAGGAGAGCATATGCTCAATGACTGCCATGCCCTCATAGATGGCGGCACTCACAGGCATAAAATGGTGGTGCCCAGTCCCCACTGTCCCCCAGCTGCCCAGGGCCGGCCCAAGGTGCAGGCAAGACTAGGATATCGTCTGCCAATCCACCCAGGGCCACCTGAGGCTCATGTTACCAGGGCCAGCCAATGCTTGCGCTGCCGGAGTGGCAGCAACAGAGCTGTGATGGGAGCATTGCCTTCCCCTGATGGCCAGGTCGCCTCCCACCGTGAGGGTGCCAGGAACCATTTCCAGCATGTAATAATCACAAGAATTTCACCAAAAGGTTGGCGAGCCTTGGGTGGTTCAACAAGGGTGAGCCACATATGTAGTTTGCCTGTTGGAACGGCTAAATGGCTTAGGGCGTGGAAGTTGTGGAGCCTGTGACCCCCCTGCAGCTCCTCTGATCCTGACACCAGTGAGTCACCCTGTGCCCCCTCCAGGGGACCCTCCCTCGCACAGCGTGTCCTTCCCCTCTGCACAGACATTGTCCCCATCTTGCCCGTGTCCCTCCCGGCTTGTGCCCAAGGCTCCTACCCTGTCCCCTGGGCGGAGCTGCCCTCCCTGCTATGCGCCTGCGCCCCCACCACAGTGACCTCCACAAGAAGGGGATCGGCCCTTCTGCACCTGAGAGCCTAGACGCTGGTCCCCCGTGTCTCCAGGAAGTGGACTTACCATTTGTCCTCAGCTCCTCCCAGGATGAAGGGCACATGATGACCCATGACTGAGGGCATCGCCCATGGTTACCTCCTGTTACCAAACGCCCCGCTTCCACAGTGAGTAAGCAGGTGTCACAGCGGGGACGCAGACACTCAGTGGCCTCTTTCTGAAGCCCAGGATGTACTCAGTCTCTGGCCTGCGCTTGGGGGACGCAGGATTCTTGAGCTCTTGCCACAGCCTGAGAGACACAGGCCGGAGTCGTCTGGGAGGGTCAGGGCGCCCACTGGCACCACACACAGGGCCTGGCATGACCCGTCCCGCACCCTCCCACCTCTCCCTCCTCGCCCGAATCTGTGCTCCGCCATCCTTGTCTATATGCCACTCACGCAAGCGGTACATTGGGTGACACCCCCACACCTGGTCATGTCAGGGTCCCTCTACCTCCACATTGCTCCCTTCACACGACAGGTGACCACACACACACAAACAGACATGGACATAGAACATGCACACAGACAGACATGCATTCAGGCACACATGGACACAGACAGACATGAACATAGCCAAAGAGGCACACAGGAAGGCATATACATATAGACAGACATGCAAACACAGGCATAGTGAGCTGTCTGTTCTCTCTGTGTCTTTCTTTTTTCTTTCTTTTTTAAATATATTTTATTGATTTTTTAAAGTGAGGTAGGTAGAAGGATAGAGAGTTAGAAACATCGAAGAGAGAGAAACATCAATCAGCTGCCTCTTGCACAAGCCCTACTGGGGATATGCCCGCAACCAAGGTACATGCCCTTGACCAGAATCGAACCCGGGACCCTTCAGTCCACAGGCCGACGCTCTATACACTGAGCCAAAACCTTTCAGGGCCTCTCTATGTCTTCCTGTGACGTACTATGCACTTCGCAGAGTGGTAGTGAGAACATAGTAACTACATTCATGACATGAATGGACCAATGTAATCACCATTTGATGGTGCCACCATTGTTTCTGACGTGTCGACGGAGTGAAAGTGGAGAGAGACAGAAGCCAGCACCTGTCCCTGGACACGTGTTCTGTGAGACTACTCCAAGCCCTGGAGCCCAGAAGAGCTCTCTCCCAGGGGACCCTTCCCTGGTCTTTAGAGAGCTCCATGACTGTGCTCTGCGCTGCCTTCATGTGGCATGAACATTCAAAGCAAAGCAGGCTGCTTTGCATAAATAAAAAACAAGATGGCGAGAAAGGATAAAGCCTTTGGGAGACAAACAGAACAGTGTAACAACGGCCTAGAGACCGGTTGTGATAGAAAGGAACAGCATGGTAAGGCTTCCATTCAGGAGGTCTAACCAATGGGATTCCAAAATGAGAGCGATCCAGGTGGAAAGAAAGTCGCCAAAAAATATATCAAGCAAATCTCCCCACAGTGAAGACAGGAAAAGGGCCTGGCCAGCACGACTCAGGGGTTGAGCATCAACCTGGGAACCAGGAGGTCTCGGCTACATTCCCGGTCAAGACACATGGGTTGTGGGCTGGGTCCCCTGTAAGGGGCAAGCAGGAGAAAGCTAATCAAAGATTCTCTCTCATCATGGATGTTTCTCTCTCTCTCTCCCTCATTTCCTCTCCGAAATCAATAAAAATGTATTCAAAAAGAGAATATGAGATGGAGTACCTCACTCATTCCACATATCAAAACACCTCTGTGTGCACTTTTTGGAACAGGGCCCTAAGGAAAGGAGCTCCTTTCAGAAGGAAACACAAGTCACAGGCAAGGATGGGAATCAAACAGAATCCACACAAGACTGGGAGCCACCGAGTGATACTGACACTTCTGAGGCTCTGACCTGTAATTGAATGGGACCAGCATCCTACATGCAGATCACTACCATTTTAGCAGAAATAAATGAACATATTTCTGAATGCTGATCTTCAAAAGTTTGATCTGCAATGTTGTTTCCCTCAGAGGCAGGGAGAAGTTGGCTCTACAAGAAGGAGTCAATGAAAAACCCACAAAACCCAAGACATGGAACCCAGTACACACGGGAGAGAACAGAGGTGCTCATGGATGAATCTGTATTCCTCACAGGTGTTTCCACAGCAGAACACAGTGCTCATGCTCTCAGGGGAGCTGTCTTTCAATGTTTTCTTTGGGGACAATGATCCTGCATCATCATTTCCAAATGTAATGTCTAAAATTACAGGAAGTTGTAAGACAGAAATGAAAGCAACGTCAGGAGTGAAGAAAAGGAGAAGAAAAAAATGGTAAGGGGCAAAATTTGGCAAACACAGATAAGGTGCCGCAGGTCATTTCAGGTAATGGGCTACTACACTTAAATGTGAGGGTCCTCTCGAGAATCAGATGTTTGTGGGCTGAGGGGCAGGCAAGCCTTTGGCCACACGTGCTCCTCCCTCGTGGACTCTCTCATATAGAGACTCCACCACGTGAGCAGGCACAGCAGCCCTGCTCCTTGGATGGCTTTCTGGATGTCATACTATTCACACTCCCAACAACCACATTCCCTGGGATGACATGAAGCGTGATCAACACTTGCTTTCAAGACATCAGTACCACCCTAGCTGGATGGGCTCAGTGGATAGAGCATAGGCCTGCGGACTGAAGGGTCCTCGGTGTGATTACTGTCAAGGGCAAATGACCGGGTTGTGGGCTGGATTCCCAATAGTTGACAGGCAGCAGGCAGCCGATCCATGATTCTCTCTCATCACTGATGTTTCTATCTCTCTCTCTCCCTCTCCCTTCCTCTCTGAAATCAATAAAAATACATTTTAAGAAATAATAGTTAAGAAATAAGTAGTTGGTAGCGAACTGAGAGCCCGCTGATCCCTGGCCAGAGTGGGAAGAAGAAGCCCCCATTACCATCATCACAAAGACATTCTTCAGGGTTTCATTTCTCTGGTTGAGAAAGCACTGCTTCAACTTCCTGAGGGCATTAGCAGTCATTGTATTCGGGATGAACTCCTGAAGGTCTTCAATGTACTGAGACTTGGACTCTGTAGGATCAATGGTCTTAGAGATCACAGATTCTATTAGTTCGCAGCCAGAACCTAGGAAGAAAGCACAAAAAAGCAGGCTCACATCCAGAGAAACCAACTCCTTGATGAGCATAACCATGAGGATGGTCATCTTCTTACCTCCCAGTAGAGACAGACATTCAGAGAGCTTATGGGCAAGGGTCACAGTCCTCCGTTCTGGGAGAGCAAACGCGGGGTCTAGGATGTTCTCTGAGCCCCAGCATATCTGCCTCCTTGTCCCCCCTCCCGCACCCAATGCCCCCAGCTCCCTAGCTTCCAAAGCCCAGAGAGCCAAACACGATGGAGCCAGGAAGAAGGCAGAGAAATGAGGCGCTCTGGCCTGGGGCTTAGGGAGCAGGGGGTCTGCCACAGGGGCCCTGACACCAACCTCCCCACCAAGCCCGGCGCTGTCAGCACTCACCAGCATAGCAGGCAAGGGGGAGGGCAGTCAGCATGAGCACTATCACCAACTTGATGGCTCAGGCAGCTGCTGTTGGCTGGTCACTCGACGTGGCAGGGAAGAAGGACTCACTTTGGAGGTGAGAGCCCGGACTCCTCCTTTTATTCTCCTGGTGGCCACTTAGTCCCTCCCACAGATGATGGAATGAGTCACGGGATGAACCTGGCCCAGAAAGGACAGCGAGAATCATCTAGTACCCAGCCCGCCCGTGCTCTGTTTGTAGAAACCAAGGAGTCAGAGCCTTAAAAACCCTCATAGATTTCATAACGGCAATCATGGTAACAAAATTAGATCAAATTCATGCTGAAGTGCTTTCTACATAACTAGAAATTACAACATTGTGCGTCTGTGTTGTCATTCTTGTTTTCTTAATATTTGATCCTCATTTATCTCTTTTTCCTCCTCCAGCTCTTCCTTTCCAGTCCATGTGTCTCCTCTTCTCCCCTTCTCCTTCTAGCCCCCCTACTCCCCTCTTTTTTCTTCTTCTTCTTCTATAAGGTACAGAGATCTTCACATTCTCATTCTGTGCCTCCTGCCTCACCAATCATCTGGGCTGGCTGCAATACCATCCAGCACCTGTGGAGAGCAGGCTTTCCTCTCCCATGGACTAAGTCAGGTGCCTTCTGTTGGACAATAGCAATAGCTTCTCACCTTGGTTGAAGGTTGTTGGTAGAAAGACTATCTCAATTAGTTAAGCCCCTTTTATAAATCCTATATAATAGAAAGCTTATATGCAAATTGTCCCCTCGACTGGGATTTCGACTGGGAGTTTGACCAGGTGGCGGAGCCAGCTGGTCAAACACCCACAGCCCCTATCCCCAGCCAACCCCGCCCCTGGTTGGCCCCCACCACCCAGATTGGGGGCAGGGCTAGCTGGCCAACTGCCCGTGTCCCCTCCCTACAGGCCCCCTTTGACTGGCCTGATTGGCCTGATCAGGGCAGGCTGGCCGGACTCCACCCATGCACCAATTCATGCACTAGGCCTCTAGTTTAGTTATACATGTAGAGTTACACTTTGTTCAGTTTTGTTGGCTTTAGCGTTTTCCTTCCAGTGACTCAGGAGATGATGTGAGAAGTAGAATCAGGGATGCTTAAGGGAGGCAGCACTGCACGCTGGGAGCGTGCAGATGTGGATTTGCATCTTGAATCCACCGCTAACCACGAAGTGACCTTGGAAAGACAGGGCTGGTTGGCCCGAGCTTCCATTTCTACAGCGAGCATAAATGACACTGAGGCGGCTTTTGTAAGAATGCCAGGCACTCCATGTAGAAGCCTAGCACAGGGCCTACGAAGGGTAATCATGACTAACCCACAGGTTTCATCTACACATGCATACATACATACATATATATACATACATACTTTCATTCATCCATCCATCCATCCATCCATCCATCCATCCATCATCCATTAATCTATCCATCCACCTGTCATCCCAGCATCCATCCTTGCAACCATCCATCTACAGCAAACATCTATCCAACCATCCATCCCTACACCCACCCATCCATCCCTTTATGCATTCATGTTCATAACAACCAGGATTCTCCTAAGCTTGGGCCCTGGGCTTCATGTCACAAACTCAGCCATAGGAACAAGTTAAAGCAGGAACTAGCACCTGTGCAGCTTCCTTTGAACTGGGAGACAATAAAAATCTTCCCATTGAATCCTATCTATTAAAAGAGTAATAAACACATTGACCATCACTCCAACACACAAGATGGCTGTCCCCATGTGGACACAAGATGGCCTCCACAAGATGGCCAGCATGGGAGGGTCATTGGGAGGGACCAGCTCTGCAAAGGTGGGTAGTTATAGATGATCAGGCCAGCAGGGGGGGGCAGTTAAGGGTGATCAGGCCGGCTGAGGAGGGAACTTGGGGACAACCAGGCCTGTAGGGAAGAGCAGTTTGGGGGAACTCAGGCCTGCAGGGGAGGGCAGTTAGGAGCAATCAGGCTGGCAGGGGAGAACTTAGCCATCGATCAGGCTGGCAGGGGCGTGGTTAGGGGGTGATCAGGCTGGCAGGCAGAAGCGGTTAGGGGCAATCAGGAAGGCAGGCAGGGAGCAATTGGGAGCCAGCAGTCCTGGATTGTGAAAGGGATGTACGACTTCCCATTTAGGCCACTTCTACTGGGATCGGGCCTAAAAGGGAAGTTGGAAAGACCTCGAAGGGTCCCAGACTGGAGAGGATGCAGGCTGGCCTGCAGGACACCCCTGCCCCATGCACAAATTTCATGCAACGGGCCTCTAATATGACATAAAGGAGAGTGATTCTGTCCTGAACAACAGAAAACCACTTGGGCAGCATCCTGCAGGAGGTCCCGGCAGGCGATCCCGCCAGGACTCCTTAGGTTGTGTGCCATTTCCTCCATCAGTGAACAGTGACTGCCAGGGACCTGCTGGATAGGAGTGTTCGAGGAGCGGCAACAGCAGGTACCGAGGCGCTGAGCGCGATGGCACTCGGCAAGGGAAGGGAAGCCTGGACAGTGTGCCTCTCGGTGTCAGACAGGCAGGACACCTCACGAGAGAGAAAACTCACATCAGTGTAAGCGGCGCCGGCATGAAGCAACAAGACAGCTGACGTGGCTTGGAGTAAAGAAAGAGACATTGGTGAGAGCGCCTGAGAGGTGAGCGAATAGTTAATGAGCCGTGAATGCACTGTCCTCTGTGGGGATGGTTTGGGACCCATTTCTTTCCATCACTCAGCTGCACCCCAAGTTGCCAAGCACAATATTGATTTAGGAAGATGCTAAGGTTAAGGAATGTGGTGTTCTTATGTGTGCACTTTCTCCCGGTGGACCGTTCTTGGCCATCATTCCAAAGGATATCAATGACATTCATAACGAATGGGAGACTTTCTCCTTGAACAGGACTCAGTGAGGGCTCTGCTGCTGTCCCGTGGTTATGGCTTCCCTGTTGTCTGATGGAAAGGGCCTCACAGCAAAAGCAACCCCCTGTCGTGTAGGATGAGTCTGTGTTTCTTTACTTCCATGTTTTCTCCAGAGCCCACGTTGACTGTTCTCACGTGCGCCCAAGATCTATGACTCGGCTCATGAGAGACTCATTTAAAGGAAGTGTTCACCAAGAGAAACCAAGATGGCATCATAAGGTAAACACCTGTACATGCTGTCTCTCACAACCACACCAAACTACAACTAGAAAACAAAACAACTATCACCCAGAACCACAGGAAAGCTGGCTGAATAGGAGTTCTACAACTAGAAGGAAAGAGAAAAGCACATTGAGACCGGGTAGGACGTGCACAGGTGTGGAAAAGCAGAGGTACGGAGGCGTGCAGAAAGGGCTGGTGACTGGGTCCAGTGATTTTTCAATCCCAAGGGAGACACAAGCTCCCGACTGCTCTGAACTCCAGTTTCAAGTGAGACTCTGGGGACACAGACTCCTCCTGGGAAAAGCGGGACTGTCTGTCATCGGGTCGAAAGTGAGGGTGGCTCTCTCGCAGAGGTGCACGCAGGAATCATTGTTTGCTACACTGGGGTGCAGGACGCAGAGACATAAAACCTCGGAGACGCACAGAGGACTGACTGGCAGCCAACGCTGTTTGTCATGCCCTAGTGACTCCCTGAGACCCCCAAACTGCCCAATCTACAAACCCACCCAAACTGTCAGCAGAGGCTTTTGCATTTCAATGTCATGCCCTATGGCAGCTTAACCTAACAAACTTCAGCTGGATCAGCTCCAAAACTTCCAAACCCCAAGCAAAGAGGAGAAATCTGCAGATCTTGCTATAGCTCCTTCTGGGTGGCCTTAGTCAGTAGCTGACCCTCACCTCCTTGGAGATCCAGGAGCCAGTGTACCTAGTGGTCAGTGTGAAACGACACTAGATTACAACTCCTCATATCCACAACTGACACATTCAAGAGGCAGACTCAGTGAGCACCAAAGCCCCACTGAAGCAATTCCTGCCCCATAAGGGTGTCTCCAGCAGAACAGTTCTTCCATTATACACACAGCGGGTCCTCACAGCCAATTGGCCTGGAGGACAATTCCTCCCAGTGTACCAAGAGCAATCAAGGCTTAACTACAACAAGACTGTGCACTCAGCCCACAAAGCGTTGCACCAAGTGTGTCCACCTCAGGTGATTAGGGAGGCTGAACCACTGGGCCCTATATGTCACCTACCACACTAAGCCACTCCATCAACACAGGGAAGCAGCCAAAATGCAGAGACAAAGAAAAATATCACAAATGAAAGAAATGGAGGAAAATAAACTACTGGATATAGAGTTGAAAACCACAGTTATAAGGTTACTCAAGAATCTTTTAGGAACCTTGAGGAACTTAGTGAGACCTTTAAGGATCTTAATAAGAGTGCCAAAAAAATGGAAAGGACCAGTCAGAAATTAAGCATACACTGTCTGAAATAAAGAATAATATACAGCAATTCAACAGTAGACTAAAGGACCCCAAGAATCAAACCAAAGATTTGAAATATGAGGAAGCAAAAAACACCCAAAGAGAAAAACAAAAAGAAAAAAGTATCTGAAAATATGAAGATAGTGTAAGGAGCCTCTGGGACAACTTCAAGCATACCAACATCCGAATTATGGGGGTGCCAGAAGAAAAGAGAGTGTAAAATATTGAAAACCTATTAGAAGAAATAATGACTGAAAACTTTCCCTACATGGTAAAAGAAATAGACTTACAAGTCCAGGAAGCACACAGAACCCCAAACAAGAGGAATGCAAAGAGGACCACACCAAGACATACCATAATTAAAATTCCAAGGGCAAAACACAAAGAGAGAATATTAAAAGCTGCGAGAGAGAAACAGTTAATTACCTCCAAGGGAGCAGCCATACGAGTGTCAGCTGATTTCTCAACAGAAACTATGGGGCCAGATGGGAGAGGCAAGAAATATTCAAAGTGATGAACAGCAAGAACCTGCAACCAAGATTACTCTAGCCAGCAAAGCTATCATTGAGAAAGGAAGGTCAGATAAAGAGATTCACAGACAAGAAAAAGCTAAAGGAGTTCATCACCACCAAACCAGGATTATATGAAATGCTGAAGGGTATTCTTTAAGAAGAGGAAGAAGAAGAAAAAGGTCAAGATAAAAATTATGAACAACAAAGTGACAACAAATACATATCTATCAACAAGTGAATCTAAAAATAAAGTGAATAAAAAAAATATGATGATCAGATTAAATTGGTGAATATAATAGGATCAGGGGCATACAAAGGGAGTGGACTGCCAATTCTCGGGGAGAAGGGTGTGTGAGGGGTGTGGGAAGAGAATGGACAAAAATCTTACACCCATGGTTGAGCACAGTGGAAGGGGGTAAGGGCATGGGGTGGGGGGGAGGGATTCCGTTGGAGGAGAGCTATGCATGGGTGGGGAGGGAAGAGGAACATCTGTAATAATCTGAACAATAAAGATAAATTTAAAAAATAAAATAAAGGAAGTGTTCACAAGCAAAAACAGATAATCCAAAAGGTCCTCATGCTTGATTGCTTGCCTGATGGTTTCTGCTCCCAAAGGACCTTAGACTCAGGTCCCCAAATTCCATTCAGAAACTGGAGCACGGAAGTTAACTTTGGTATCCGTGTTGGTGTGACATCTCTTGGCCGCCTGCTGTGACAGACCATGCCCTACAGGTGAGCTGTCCAGTCAGAGGGGGGTATAATGTGCAGGGAGAGAGAACAGTATTTGCTCATTCCTTAGGCTCAACAAGTGGTGAGATGCACTGACACCGAGGTCATGGTTATTTGAGGTCTGGCCATGCTTAGTGAAAGTCACATCACTCAGTGAGGGCCGTTCTTATGCTCAGTGATTCTTGCGCCAACACAAAGCCTGTGAAAGGTTGTGAGGTGTAGCTGACCTGCGAGCTTTTCGTTCTTTGTAAGTTGGCGGTAGAAATGGGCTTCACTGTATTTGGATGCAAGAATCTTCTACTTTACTTTCCCCCGATTCTGTAAACTGGCTCTGCCCCTTGCTTCCAGGGCTGTGGAGACACTAACCTCAACGACGTTCTTCGAGGTGAGCCTCTTCTTCCTTAAGATCATGCCAGCATCTGGAAGCTGGCGGGGAGGTACTCTCCCAGGACGGAAACTCAAGACAGGCCCTGGTCTTGGAGACATCTTGATGGCAGTGAGATGTTTATTGATCTTGGCGCCTCCCATGCCTTGAGCCTAGCCGGCGGTGGGGGTGTCACTGCGGGGTCTCTTCGTCCAAGGGGAAGATGCCTAGGCTTGTTGTGAGGCCTGAATAACTTACAGCCCGTGAGTCCTCAGAACAGGGCTGGGCACAGAGTAGGAGCAGTCCATATGTGAGCTGCCAGCGATTAATTATAAACCTGAGAGGGCTCTTCTATTAAACCCTGGAGGCCTAGGAGGACCACTACAGACCATGGAACTCCCTGCTCCTCTCCATCCTCTAAGGGACGCAGAGATCATCCGATTCAGATACGAGGGGAAAGGTCAAAGTTGAAAGTTAAGCACTGTATTTCGATCCATTCTTACCTGATATTTTTCTGACTCCTTGAAAGAGTATCATGAGACACAGTTTATGCAGATCTTCTCTTCTGAACACAGTCTACACAGCGTTGGCCTGTGAACTTTCTCAATGTCCAGCCGCTCCCTGTGCTACTTCCTTCCAGGTTCAGGAGAGCATCAATGGCAAATGAAGAGACAGCGCTCACTCCCTGCGAAGCACTGGTGACCACCTCTCTTCGTCTTCACAGCAACAACCCAATGAGGAGAGAGATGATGAAATTTACTGTCCAACCTGGGCCACCTCAGCAGGGAGAAGAGGCCACTGAATGCTTGGAATGCAGAGCAGCAGCATAAACCAGGATCCTCCTGATCAAACTGAGATGTGTGGTCCCCTCCTGGGAGGTAGGGTTACCATTTCTCCCCAGCTGCACACAATGGTACCACAGAGGTCAAGTCTTTGACCAAGAGCACACAGCTGGTAGGGGTCAGAGCTGGGAAAGCAGCCAGGTGTTCTGACATGAGAGACAGAGCTCCTTAGTGTGATCCTCATGGCCCTTCAGGTTATGACTCAGATGGAGTCCTGTGACCTGGAATTGCCTAACTGCCCTGTGTGGACGCCAGGTGGATGTCTGGGCAGGCCCCACAGTTTTGTGCACGAGGCCCTTCTCCAGGTGAAGTCTTCTCCAAGTCCTACCCTGACTCCCTTTAGCTTGAAACTCTTTATTTATTCCCGATGCCACAGCACACACAGCCCATTTCCTGTTTGAAAAGGAAGCCTTGAGTCTCCAGGGATCACCTTTCCAAGACCCCGTGGCTTCTGGGTGCACCTTTCTGCTGGTGACCAGGACCTGACCTCACGGCGCTTTCCCCCTGTTGAGTCCTAGAGGTCATGACCTGGGCTTTCCTGCTCTTTGAGTGACAACAGTGAGACAGTAGGTGTCTAATTAGGTGTGTAACTTCTTTGAGGAACAGGATGTGAGATTCTATAAAGAATTCTCTACTGCGGCCTCCATGGCTCAGTGGTTGAGTGTCAACATATGAACCAGGGGGGCACGTATCCATTCCCGGTCAGAGCACATGCCCAGGATGTGGACTCAGTCCCCAAATTGGGGCACGCAAGACGCAGCCAATCAATGATTCTCTGTCATCATTGATATTTCTATCTCTCCTTCTCCTTTCATCTCTGAAATCAATAAATATATATATTTAAAAAAAGAATTTTCTGCTCATATAACATGTTTTATTATTGGGTCTATTTAGAAAGAGATGTGCATTTTAACTAGGAAATCTAATGAAGGCACGTCTCATGCCCAACACTAAACCCAGGCATCAACCTGACACTCTGGTGCTAACACCGAGTCCTTTGTGATTCCTGAGAAAAGTGTAGCATCAACATAGGTAGGACCAGGTCAGGAGAGCAAGAAGTTGGAGCTCTGACATTCTGGCTCCGGGCCACGCCACCGCTGTCCTGTTCCCTAGCAGTAAACATTTGCTTGATCCCATCTAACCCGGATCCATCTGATGCCTGGGGACAGGGACCCGGATTTGGAATCTGAGTCAGGATCAGGTGTTGCCTCCAGCCAGTTCTCCTTGGCTCCGTCAGGAAAACCCTGACCTTTACATAACTTGTTCTTTATACAACATGTGTGGTTACATACTTAATCCCCAAACTCATGCCAGTCCATATGGGTCATTCAATTTTACACCATTATCTTCTGTATTCTGGTACTACTTTCCCTCCAGCTCATGCCCACATTTTCTCGCTAACCGCAGGCCTCCAGAGTGGGAACCTCTGGCTCTCAGTGGCGTCACAAAGGGAATATGGGATATCTAATAACACATATCCTTTTTAAATTTATCTTTCTTGTTGAAAGTGTTACCGATGTTCCCTCTCCACCATTGACCCCCTCCACCCTACCCTGACCCCTATCCTGGTTGATAATACATATTTCCAATGTTAGAAACCCCACTCTCTCCTAGGGCTCATTTACGCCCTCCTGTACCCACCCCTGTGAATATTTGTTTGAGTCCAGAGATATTTTGGTGTCCTCACAGGTGGATGGTGTGCTATTGGCATCCACGAGAAGAGAACTCTTCTCCGTCCAGTGGCCCTAGACCCATGGCTGAGACACCTGAGATGGAGAAATCTCTGGAGGCCTTGCTGCTGGTGGACTGTGAGGTGGTCTCACCCTCAATGCAAAGTGCGTGGAGCCTTAGTGCAGACCTAGGACGACAGGAGTGGGGTCCGTGTGTCTTTCAGCTCCAAGCTCAGCTTCAAGGTGGTGACTTTGCCTGGCTGGTCCTCAACCTGGAGGGCCGCACATGCTCCTGTGGGTTACCCTCATAGACTGTCCTTCAAGGTCCAGCCCAGTCCTCAGCTCCTCACAGAGCTTCTCTTCCTGGAGAATGCATGTTCTTCAGGCTTCGTCTCCCTTGGATATCTGTAGGCCTTTCATATCTATGATAGAATCTCATGCTAAGGACACACCTCACTCTCCTCTCTGCCCTGACCTTTCATATGCAAATGGATTCCTTAAGGAAATCCCTTAACCCTTTCCACAAACATATCACGTTTCCCCTAGCTTTGGTTCAGCATAGAAGCCCATTACCTAAAATACTCTGTGGCACCTCATCAGTGTTTGCCTAATTTTGCCCTTGACCATTTTTTCTTTTTTTTTTTTTTTGCTCTTTTTCTTCACTCCTGACATTGCTTTCATTTCTGTCTTACCACTTCCGATAATTTTAGACATTTCATGTGTAAACGATGGTGCAGGAACATTGTCCCCAAAGAAAACATTGAAAGACACCTCCCCTGAGAGCATGAGCACTGTGTCTTCTGCTGTGGAAACACCTGTGAGGAATATAGATTCATCCATGAGCACCTCTGTTCTCTCCCGTGTGTACTGCATTCCATGCCTTGGGTTTTGTGTGGGTTTTTCATCTAGTCCTTCTTGTAGAGCGGACTTCTCCCCTCCTCTGAGGGAAACAACATTGCAGATCAGACTTTTGAAGATCAGCATTCAGAAATATGTTCATATCTTTCTGTTAAAATGGTAGTGAACTGCAGGTAGGATGCTGGTCCCATTCAATTACAGGTCAGAGCCTCAGAAGTGTCAGTATCACTCGGTGGCTCCCAGTCTTGTGTGGATTCTGTTTGATTCCCATCCTTGCCTGTGACTTGTGTTTCCTTCTGAAAGGAGCTCCTTTCCTTAGGGCCCTGTTCCACAAAGGCACACAAAGGTGTTTTGATGTGGGGAATGAGTGAGCTACTCCATCTCATATTCTCTTTTTAAATATATTTTTATTGATTTCAGAGAGGAAGAGAGGGAGAGAGAGTGAGAAACATCTATGATGAGAGAGAATCTTAGATCAGCTGCCTCCTACTTGCCCCTTACAGGGGATCCAGCCCACAATCCCATGTGCCCTGACAGGGAATGGAGCCGAGACCTCCTAGTTCCCAGGTCGATGCTCAACCCCTGAGCCGTGCTGGCCAGGCCCATTTCCTCTTCACAGTGGGGAGATTTGCTTGATGTATTTCTTTCATGACTTTCTTTCCACCTGGACTGCTCTCATTTTGGAATCCTGTTGGTTGGACCTCCTGAATGGAAGCCTTACCATTCTGTTCCTTTCTCTCACAATCCGGTCTCTAGGCCGTTGTTACACTGTTCTGTTTGTCTCCCAAAGGCTTCATCCTTTCCCGCCATCGTGTTTTATATTTGTCCAGAGCAGCCTCCTTTGCTTTGAGTGTTTGTGCCCCATGAAGACAGTGCGGAGCACAGTCACCGAGCTCTCTGAATACCCGGGAAGGGTCCCACGGGAGAGAGCTCTTCCGGGCCCAAGGGCTTGGAGCAGTCTCACAGAACATGGGTGCAGGGACAGGTGCCGGCTTCTGTCTCTCTCCGCTTTCTCGCCGGCGACACGTCAGAAGAGAAGGTGGTGGCCGCTGGGAGGGAACAGCAGAAGTAAAGGAGGGAAGGAAGGCCAGGTGTTGGCTGGGATGCGAGGATAGGTTCTGATGCAGATGCTGAGTTCTGACTCTAGAAAGTGAGTGGACCGCAGACATGGCCTGGCCTGAGGAGTGCATAGCCTGCAGGGTGTGTCGGGGTGGGATGCAGGCCCTGCTCCCACTTCCGGGTGTTGTTGTGCGGCCTCTCAGAGCCCTAAGCTGAGGTCGGCAAACTCATTCGTCAACAGAGCCAAATACCAACAGGACAACGATTGATATTTCTTTCCGGAGCCACATTTTTTAAACTTAACTTCTTCTAACGCCACTTCTTCAAAATAGTCTCGCCCAGGCCGTGGTATTCTGTGGAAGAGCCACACTCAAGGGGCCAAAGAGCCGCATATGGCCCACCACCGCAGTTTTCCAACCACGGGCCGGAGATGTGTGGGACTTGTCCTGTGTGTTTGCTAAAACATACACAACATACCATTTACCACTTTCACCTTGTTTGCGTGTAGCATTCACAGGCATTGCTGCATGCACCGTCCTATGTCACCTCTGTCCATCCAGATTCAGTCCAGACAGGGGCTCCCCTTGAACAGTCACCTCCCCTCCCCCAGCCCCGCCTGTGCAGCCTGTGGCCCCCTCCCCCATGGCCAGCAGCTCAGGGGGAAAGGCCTGTACAGACCCGGGTCTCTCAGTGGCAGAGCCTGGGAGTGAGGATGGGCCTGTAGCTGCCAGGCTGGCAGGGCTGGCTGGGTTAGAGAGGGGTGTGATCGCGGGCAGGGTGCCAGGGCAATTGCTATGCTGGAAGCTGCACACCCTCAGGCACAACCTTGCTGTCCTACCAGGTCAGCGGGCCCTGTCTCCCAGGCACTGGGGGCCGCCCTGCAGGTGGGGGAGGTGAGGCTGGGGACCACGTGGGCTCTCCCCACAGAGATCCCACACCTCAGATCTGGGTGAGGCGGGGGCATCCCTTGCTTTTGCATCTTGCCAGCAGGTTCTGAGAGGACCTGAGACAGGCTGTAGGGGCCGTGGGAGGACATGCTTCGTCCCATGTCCAGAGGTGGTGACAGTCTGCCGCGTCCTGTACTGTGAGGATCGGGATCAAAGGACGGCCGTCACACAAATGAACATGCTATACAAGAAATACCAATTTGGAAGGCATGGGGGCCAGATGGAAGCCTCTTTGGTGAAGAGACACCCGAGACCGGGCCCCTCTGCTTTTTATTCCCTCTGAACACACATTGGCGTTTTAGCAATGCCTACAGCAGAGCAAAGGTAACGTTTGCGAACCAATGTAAAGGTGATCAGGTCGGACAGGAGCAGCGCTTGTGCTGATAGTCAGCTCTGCTGGACATCCAAGCCCATTGGCCTTCCACTGTCTCTTTTTGATGTCAGCTGCTGTTTGCTTGAGCCTCCCACAATGGACAACAATGCCTCTCACCTTCCTGGAGACCAGGCTCCAGGAAAAGGGAGGCAGGACTGCGACCTCCCGGACCACGTCTTCCCAGGGGCTGCTCGATGCTGGCAACCTCTGAAGTCCTTTACGAATCACTGCAATGGGTGATTCCATTTGTCCTTTCGTGTCATGAATGCAATCACTGTGTTCTCACCACCTCTCTGTGTTGCCAATAGTACGTCACGGAAAGACACAGAGAGAACACACGGCTCGCTCTGCCTGTGTGTGCAGGTGTCTCACTGTGTGCATGTCTGTCTATTTTCATTTCTGCCTGTGTGCATGTCTGGCTATATGCATGTCTATCCGTGTGCATGTCTCTGTGTGTGCATGTGTGTATGCATGAGTCTTGTTGTGCGTATATCACAGGGAGGTCTCTGTTTGTTGAGAACTGTGTATCTCTGTGAGTGTCTATGAGTGTAAATTGTGTGTCTGTGCATAAAGGTTCTTTTTAGGGGTGAGAGTGAGAGAGGCTGCCCGAAAGGGGAGACATGCAATGGACCACACAGAGGAGGTCTCCTGTCCTGTGCAGAAAGCAATGTGGAGGCAGAGGGACCCCAACATGACCACGTGCAGGGGTGTGACCCAACATAGCTCCTGAGTGGCATATAGACAAGGACGGCAGAGCAGAGATCCGGGCAGAGCGGGGAGAGGTGGGAGGGTGAGGGACAGGTCCTGCCAGGCCCTGTGTGAGGCGCCAGCGTGGGCCCTGGCCTCCCGGAGGACTCCAATCTGTGTCTCTCAGGCTGTGGAAAGAGCTCAAGAACCCCACGTCCCCCAAGTGCAGGCGGGAGACTGAGCACATCCTGGACTTCAGAAAGAGGCCAATGACTGTACATGCTCCTTCTGTGACACCCACGCACTCACTGTGGAAGCATGGGGCATTTGATAAAAGGAGGTAACCATGGGCGATGCCCTCAGTCATGGGGCATCACGTGCCCTTCATCCTGGGAGGAGCTGAGGACGAATGGTAAGTCCTCATCCTGGAAACATGGGGGACCAGGGCCTAGGCTCTCAGGTGCAGAAGGGCCGATCGCCTTCCTGTGGAGGTCACTGTGGTGGGGGCGCAGGCGCTTTGCAGGGAGGGCAGCTCCGCTAAGGGGACCAGGTAGGAGCCTTGGGCACAAGCCTGCAGAAATGAGGGCAGATCGGGGACCATGGCTGTGCAGAGGGAAAGGACAGGCTGTGCGAGGGAGGGGGCCATGGAGGTGGCAAGGGGTGACTCACAGGTGTCAGGATCAGAGAAGCTGCAGGGGGGTCACAGCCCCCACAGGTTCCACGCCCTAAGCCCCGGGCTCCCTTCTTTCCTGTGGGGACTTTGCAGCTGCGATCACGGGGCAGATGCTTTTTGGGCCACAGCCCTGGGTTTCCTGGGTCCACTGGCTGCAGTCCCCCTGTGGGGGAGGGGGAGGCACAGGGTTCACAGGAAGAAGTCTCAATGGCAGCTCCCCGGGGGCCCTGCAGCCCCTGGAGCCAGACCAGGCCTGCCATCAGCCTCCCAGTGGGAAGCCACAGGGAGACCTGCCCTGGACTCTCAGCCTGCAGGCCTTCCGCACCTGGGTCTGGCAGAGCGACAGCCCGCAGCCTCCTGTCCTGACCCCTGCGAAACAGTCCCTGAGCCACCTTGCGGAGTCCAGAGCTCTCAGGTGACCGGCTGGCTGCATGAGCGCCTCACGGATGGAGGTACAGAAGCCTGTGTGGCTCATGTGGGGGCGGGGTGGGCAGACTGTGACCTCTGACCTGTACCCAGCAGAGCGTGCTCCTGGGTCAGAGAACTCCAGGTGGCATCTCCTTGCTGCTCCTATGCTCAGGGGGACATGAGGGGTAACATCAGCCCAGGGGGGTGACAAGGCGAGTGTCAGAGCGCAGGGTACAGCCAGGCTTAACCTGCCACTGCCATCAGATGAGGAAGGCAGCTGCCCATCCTGGCAAGGAAGCCTAGGGAGGGGCCACGCAGGTGGCTGGTGCTTCTGAGGGGACCCGGGACTGGCCAGTCAGCTGTGGGTCCCTTGGGCCGGAACCGGGCGTGCCCATTGCCCTCCTTTCCTCCCCTGGCCAAAGGCCTGGGAGGCCTGTGCAGGGACACGGGCCGGGCCCTGAGCCAGCGTTCCCTCTGTGATCCCTGCCTTCAGGCGCCACGGTCACTGCCCATCGGGTCAGCGTGATGCACTATTGTCACCACCCACGGCCCCTCATGATGCCCCCCACCCTCACCCCCCACTGCCAGAGACTGGGATAAAACAAGACAGGCAGAGACCGGTAGGGCAAGTGATTTGTTGAAGCAAGACGTTGAAACCTCCGCATTTGCCAGGGAAAGACAGGGTGTGTGAAATCTAACTGTTGCACTTGTCCAAGACAGCCTTCTGAAAAAGACGAAGGAGACAGGGCTGTCAGTCATGCTGCCTGAAGATGCCGCGGGCAGAGTGTGCTCACAACCAAGTTTCGGAGACAGTGCACCCAGCAAGGGACAGGGAGCGTTGGGGAGAGCAATGGTCCCAGTGCAGGCACAGCCACAAACTGGTCACCCTGAGCCTGGCCACGGCAGGACGCAGAGCCCGAGGGCCCAGGAGCGGCCTAGGGTTTCTGATGGAGCCGGGAGGGTCACAAGGTGGGTCGAGCAGCCTGGGATTTGCTTTCTCTGAGTCCCAGGTCCAGGGATGGATTCCCACCCCAGAGTGGACTCGGGAGTGGGGACAAGGCTGGGGCCGGGGCCGGGGCCTGGCAGGAGGGGCCGCGGGAGGATCTCCTGGGGAGATTGGCAGCCCCAGTGGGGACCTGCAATTGGTGGCACACTGATATGTCCACCCTGGGCCCTGCGCATGGGGACACGTGCTTGAAGCTCTACGTCACTCAGGGATGGAGGAGCTGACCCCCTAAAGTCTGATTTCCTCAGACAGGGAGGCGGTCAGCTGCACCCGTGGACACAGAGGACAGAACTGGGAGGCCCTGCCCTCTGGCCTGATGCCTGAGCTGCCTGAGCTCAGGAGCCTTCCTCCTGACGGGGCGTGGCCAGCTCCCTCTCTCCCCTGCCTCCCCCTGAGTACCCCACCCCACAGCATTCCCCAGGGACAGTGCCTCCTGCCTCCAGGTGAGAAGGTGCCCTCCAAAAGGTCCCAGGCAGGGAGGCAGCAGTGTGCGGTCTCTCACATTCACCGCCTGGGCCCGCTGACCCCCTCAGGACACAGGGACCCTGCAGCCCAGGGAGCGGCCTGCAGAGCCTGTGCATCCTGAGGCTGGCTCAGTGGGTCTGGGGTCACCATCCAGGCTTGGGCACAGGCCCCTCTCTCAGAGGTGAGCAGAGGGACAGGCGCCCTCCTCCCTGAGCCCCCAGGGAGCGCCCTCCTCCCGCCTGCCCATGAGCTGAGCAGCAGCCTCCTGCAGAAAGGAGAATGAAGTTACCACAACACGGGCCACTGCTAATCGGTAAATCATGGGGATCTTGTCTACGCATGTCTTCACTCGCTGCTTGGCACGCTTAGCCACTAGAGGTGCATCGAACTGTTTAATATTCTCATTGTAGGCTACTTTACTCTCCAACAGGAAGCTTGACATCTCAGAAAAAAAGGCTGGACAGATTTCCGCTTCAGCTGGAGCAGAGGACATAGAAACACCTTTGATGTAGGAAAGTCACTTTCCCCACGGCTCTGTGACCCCAGAACGAGACAGGAACCCCGGGCGGGATGGGCTCCTCCAGTGACAGTGCACCTCCACCAGGTCCTCTCTGGCACCTGGTCGCAGATCACCCAACGGAGCCTGGATGGCCCACAGGTGACGCCTGGTCACTCTCACCCTTGTGAGGTACACCCAGGGCTTCCCCAGAAGCCCCGACTGTGCCCAGTCACTGTCCCTGGGTCTCAGACTCAGCTCTGCCTCTCAATACAGCCACTCCTGGCCTTGTCTGGCTACAGGGGGGACGGAGCTGTTAGCCTTCAGTCTTCCAGGGAGGGGTCGAGGTAGGTCCTAGCAGAGGGCCCAGAGGGAGACAATACAGGCGGAGAGGAGGGAGCAAGCTACTGAGTGAGGGAGGATGCTCTGGGGGCTCAGTCCACCACTAGGACCAGGTCATGGGTTGGAGAGGGCTCCCACTTAACCAGGGACGCCTGTGAAGTCACCTCCAACGCTGATGCCCGAACCACAACTGGCTCCTTGGCTCTGCCCTGATGGACAGACCTCCCCTGAGGGACTCAGGAAGTGGGCTGACTTTCCACCCAGTGGGTTGTGCTGAGACCTGCAGGAACCACCTTCCAGGTCTAGATTGTCCGTCCCCACTGTCAGGCCTCTGCAGCTGCCTGTAGCTGGGACTGCGCCCCTCAGACCCCTCCCACCTGGGAGGCAGCCCTGCGGGGAGGTGGAGTGAGGGGTGAGAGGTCACTCTGCAGGGAGGTGTAGGGAGGGGTCAGAGGCCTTGGGGAGAGAGGGGACAGAGGACTGGGTTCCGAAAGTCAGCTGGAAGAGAGCCTCAAAAGTACTTGGCTCAGCCCCGAGGGTGTGAGGACACGCCCAGCACTGCTGGTGAGTGGCCCCCTTCCCCTGGACAAGGGCAGCGGCTGCCCTCGCCCTCCCAGGGGCTTTCCACCTCTGGCGGGGCCCCCGGAGGAGGAGCGGGCCTATAGCCCCCTGAGCGCCTCTGGGTCTCAGAGCCACGTGGACACTGGCCCTTCTGAGCTTTGGGTGGCGCTGCTCCTCCCAATGGAGCCCTCTCCTGCGGAATGTTCTGAGTCTGAACCCAGGAGCCCAACAACCTCGGGCTCCACTGGCCCCTGAGAGACCCTGGAGGAGACGTCGGTGAGACCAGGGCAGCCTCGGCCCACCTCTTTCCTGCCATCGCCAGTTACTTCCTGGGCACCGTGACTCAGGAGGAGTGGCCCGGGGACGCCGCCTTGTTTCCAGGGTCACAGCGCTGCTGGGCAGAACCCTGACCCACAGGAAGCTGACTCTGTCCTGCTGCTTCTGACTCAGACCAGGTGGGAGGGGCTTCACACAGGACCCCGCACGTGCCTGTGGTGCTTTCTGTACAAGTTCCAGAGTCCCGGGACGTGACACCCCGAGTCCTTGGCTTTGGGGGGCTGGCGCACCAGGGGCGCGAAAGTTTTGCTCTGACCCGTCCCCCTCCCCAGCCAAGCCCCCTGGACCAGAGGAGGGCCTTCCGGGCTGCTGGTGTCTGCGTGGCAGTGACACTCACCGTCAGAGCAGCAAAGGGCCAGCGTGAGCAGCAGCAGAGGCAGTGCCAGCTTCATGGTGCTTGTGGCCGGAGTTCAGTGAGCCAACAGGAGCTGAGAGGAGCGGGATGAGCAGCCTGGGAGCCCAGGGCTATTTGTACCCAGAGAGCCTCTTGGGTCCTGCCCACAGGGGACGGGCCGGTCACAGGCCTGGCATGCAGCCCACCCTTCCTCGCGGAGGGCTGATGCCATCTGTCAGCGCCACAGCCAGGGACTTACTCAGACCCCGGCCCTGCTGGCACCTGCCTGCTCCCTGGAGCCCCGCCCGCAGCGGGATGGTCACAAGTGCGCACCCTTCGGTGGATGGAGCCCTGGGAGTCAGCTCCTTCCGTGCGCGCGGGTCCTTGTCCTCATTTCCACAGACCAGGGCCTGGCACGGAGAGGGGGGTCTGCACGTGTCCCTGTGGGAGATGAGGAGCCCTGAGTGCAGGAGCCATCCGTGTGCCTGGGCCGCACCTTTAGGAACACGGTGCGCGCTGTGCCGGGGCTGCAGCGGGCACTGCAGGGAGCCAGGTCCGTGGTGTCCGCTTTCCCAGAGAAAACAGTGCGGAGCGGTGGACGGCCCCCCACCGCCACCTTTTGACTCGAGCTCCTGTGCCCAAGTCGCCCTCATGGTTTCACACCCATCAGCACCAAGTGTCCTAGTGGGAGCTCACGCGTGGGCTCAGGGGTGGCCCCTGTGGGCATTGGGCCCACAGGAGACGGGCCCGCAGGCTGGGCCTCCGCCTGTACCAACCATGCAGCCGCTTCCTGGGCACAGGGAGGCCGCGCGACTCAGAGAAAGGCTGTGGTGAGAGTGGGCAGGGCAGCGGCCCGGAGGCCATGCTGCGTGGACAGGATCCTGGCAGGAGTCGGGCAGTGGGGACCTCAGCCGGAAGGGGTGCGTGGCACTGAAGTTCTAGCTCAGCAGCATGCCTCTGGGTTTCTGACTCCGTCCAGGGCTCTCGAAGATGGCAACCTCGCTCCTCACCTGCTCAGCCGCCTCCCTTTCTGCACAGAAACGCTCCCTACCGGACGCCCCGATTTGGCCTCTGCTGGACAGTGGGAGCCCTTACTCCTCGCTGGAGGGGAAGCACAGGACCTCGGCCTCTGGGCAGCACAGAGGCAGTTCCCTGAGAGCCACACGCCCTCTTGCCTCCCACCAGGCCCCGCACCTACGACCCGGGGTCCCCGCAGCCCCGGGCCTGATGCTGACCAGGAAGGCCATGTGTGCCCGGAAGGCAGGGAGGTGAGCCTCTCTTTGCTCTCTCTGTTCTCAGTCCCACCAGGGCCACTGGAAGCACCAGCGGGCCCGTGACACTGCTGGACGGGCACTCAGGCAGCCACTGGGGTGGGACCTGCCCAGGAACCCACCTGGCAACCCTTCGGGGCACAGAGAGATGCTTATCATTTAGCTGCCGGGCCGGGCTCGCTACTGTCTCTGTTTTCTAGGAACTAAAAGCTGCTGGGAATAAAGACCCGCAAACACAGAGGCTCTCCACTTGTTGGAAACCTTCCCTTCAAACCAGGGGGAGCATACAGCAAGCCATCAATAAGTTGGCCATAATAAGGAGATAATTAATCCACCATCAGGGAAATCTAATCGCCTCCTGAGAAACGCAGTGAGAAGGGATGGAAGCTGATGGCGGAGCTGAATACCGGATCGGCCCGGGGACACCCATCCTCCCTGCAAACCTGTCGCCGTGGACCTAACAGACACAGAGGCCTCTTGGCGACAGGACCCGCAGCAGCAACACAACACAACAAACTGCCGTCCACACCCCTCAGGCCGGCAAGCCCTGAGGAGGCCCTCGCCCTGTGTCCTCAGAGACGGACGCTGGACCGAAGAGCGCCCACACAGCTTTGCTCCTGAGGAGACAGGACAGTGCTCGGGCACACCTGTCCTCACATTGTGTCCATTTCGGACCCACCACCTCGGGGTCCCAGCCGGCAGCTTCAGCATCATTGAGGATTCTGGGGTGGCGTGTGGGTCTCTCTCCAATGCGGGACGTTTCCCTTAGGGGGGGTGTGAGCGAGAGCCCACCTCCAGAGCCAGACTCCTGGGGTTCAAGCTCCGCTCTAGAGCTTCCGGCTTGTGGGATCCCCAGCAGGTGCTCTCCTCCTTGCCTCAATGTCCTCGTCTGTAAAACAAGGGGGACACCACGGATGTGGGTGAGGACCAGTGGTTCACCCAGGACAAATGCTGGGCACAGTGCCTGGCAGTCAGCGTCAGCCATGACAGTTATGCGAGGAAATGGAAAACTGTGAGTGACAGTCAAACAGAATAAACCGCTTTGTCCCCAAAGGCAAACATCAGGTGATCGGACCCACTCCACCCGGAGAGCAGCGGCCTCGCCTCAGGGCTGCTGCACTGCTGCTCTGACTCTGGTGTGACTGGGATTGCTCTCCATTACCACCAGCTGCTTCCTTCCCAGTCACCTCATCGACTATTCAATGGACACATCACAGCGAGGTTTATTGTGACTCCACAACCCTTCACACGGGTATTGGAGTCAGGGTACAGGAGGGCTGGGTGGGGACAGGGGTCATGTCCCCCAAGGCCCTCGGGGTCTCTACTCTCGGTCCACAGCAGGTTGCGTTGGCCACGCGTACCCTGTGGATCCCAGGCCCCTCCAGTGCTCAGGTTCGAACCGGTCCCCAGGTTCCTGGGGGTGGAGGCGTCTCAGACAAAACTTCTGGGTCGTGATGTCCCTGTTGGCTTGTGCTGTCTATGTAGTCTCTGCAGACACCGGTCCCCATGGGCCCCTCCCCCGTCACACACATCCTGTTCAGTGTTACAGGATGGAGGTGCCACATCATGTCAGACCCTGCAGGCACTCACTCCTCAGATCCAACTCTCAGTGCCAATGAGCAAGCGTCAGTGGTATTTGTGGAGCTCTGTGACAGTGGCCTCCCTGTCCTCGCTTCCAATGAAATCAAACAAGGACTCTTAGCAATGGCTGACAACTCCTTAAAAATAATTTTAATATAATTTTATTGGTTTCAGAGAGAAAGGAAAAGGGAGAGACAGATAGAGACATCCATGATGAGAGAGAATTATTGATCCACTGCCTCCTGCACGCCCCACGCTGGGGATTGAGCCTGCAACCTTGACCTGGAATCAAACTGTGACCTCCTGTTTCATAGGTCAATGCTCAACCGCTGACCCCACTATAATGACTCTGAGCGATAGATCGCAGGTCATTTTTGATCCATAGAATTGAGGGACATGGCTCATTCTTTTCACATCCGCACAATCATGGGACAAGCATGTTTGGAGTCACGCTCCTAAGGATGGAAGCCAGGACTAGAAGGGCTGCCGGGAACCCATTCCAGCACGTCATAATTACAAGAGTTTCACCAAAAGGTTGATAAGACTTGGGCAGCTCAACAAGGGTGAGCCACATATATTGTTGACCTGTTGGAAAAGGCTAAACAGCACTTCCCCCAAACCTGAATAGGATTGTCTGCTGCCAGACAGCTCAGGGCATGTTATTACCTCCTGTTGGCCAAACACCTGAACAGTTGTAGGCTATTCCCCAATCTGACAATGCTTCTGTCACCCTGACCTTTAAAGTGTATTATCTCCACCTTGCCTTAGGACAAATTGTGTTAAATAAATACCACCTGGTCCTTAGACAAGAGTGAGTCTTTAGCTCCTTTAGCTCAAGATCCTCTGACCCCCAATGCCTTTCAAAATTATCTTTGGTCTTTGGACTCTTTAATCATCTAAGCACAGCCCCTTTCTCCAGGATGTTGAACCCTTTGTAAGGCTGGGACAAGAACCCCGGCATTATGACGCCCGAACGAGGGACACCAATAAAGGGCCTCTGTTTGACCAATAAATAACACCCCCATTGATACAGAACATGAAACCAGGCCTCCTTCAGCGCATTAAGAGACGCATTGATCAACAACATTTTGCTTTGATAAGAAGCATCAAAAACTGGAAGTTCCCGGATGGTGCCCACATCCCCCACATGCCTCACCTTACACACTCCACAAGCCACACCACTGCTTCTCCCTTGCTCTTTGCACTGAGCCCCGAATCCTGGCCCCATGGCTCCTGGGACACGTGTGAGCTCTGCCCACTCCTCGCCCACTGCAGAGCGACTGCTGCAGCCCCTGCACCTGGTGATGCTCTGACTTACTGCTCTGCGCTCTGAGCTACGGAGGGAGCCCACGATGTGTGTGTGTGGGGGGGGGGGGGGGGGAGCAGGCATCAGAGATGGTCTCCTTCCTCTGCTCCTAGGACTCTCACCAGAACTGTTGTCCTGTGGGGCTCAGTGTCCTCTGTCTTTCCCGCAGGTCAGCAATGAAAGGGAGGCGCCCAGCCAGCGTGGCTCAGGGGTTGAGCAACCACCTATGAACCGGGTTGGTCACTGTTCCTGAGTTGCGGGCTCAATCCCCACCCCACCCCCATTCCTCCTTTGCACAGAAAGCTGCTTGCCCTAGGGAGTTTCTGCAGCCCCTGATGGGCCCTCACTGCCTCTGCGTTTATGTCTCAGCAGGTGCCCCTTCTGCGCTCTATCCCCCTGGAGACTCTTCTCACCAGATGTGGCCACTTTCTCCCCCGCCCCCCTGCACTGGGGACTTGACTGCTTTTTCTTCAGTGTCGCTCTGTGGTTGTTAAGACCACTTTGTGGTTTTGTATTTAATGTTTTGGGGGGATTTCAAAGCAGGATGGGCAGGCATGGACCCCAGGTTCAATCTGTGCTGTGGCCTCAGCCCCAGGTGATGTGGATTCCCATTGGGGTTGGGGCTTTGACCTCATGGCGGCCGATGGAGTGTGTTTATGGGGGTTTTTAAGGAAACGTAACTCCCTCTCTCTCCCCTTTGGATGTTGTTTCTGTCCGACAGCCTCAATCTCCGAAGCTGAATGACAGTGACGGAGAGCAGAGGCCTTGGGGAAAGGGAGGTCATTTCTGTGTTGCCAAAAGGGGACAGCGAGCCCGGCTCCCGCGTCCAGTGTGGAACCTGTCTCTGCAGCCACCACTGTCCGGGCCTGATGCCTTCCCCAGGCAATAGGGAAGGGGCAGGGGAACGCTCAGCAACATCAGGATTTGGGGCACGGGTCCCATTTTCCCAAGGGGGCTCATGTGGACTGTCAGCTGGAGAGAGGCCTTTAACGCCTCCCAGTGTCTGGGCCTGGAGGCTATTCTGTCTTTACAAGAAAATAACAGGAATTCAACGATTGGGTCCATACAAGACTCAGCACCGGGTCTGAGTCCGATGATGCCGAAAGGAACCGTCCCTGCAGCCCCTGACATTCCTCTCAAAGAGACACTTCTGAGTCACCTCCCTCCCCCCGGGGTCCTCTTCCAAGTCCCCCTCCTGGCCTTCCACACCACCAGGGTGGTCCACTGCGGCCCCTCCAAGCCCCGTACCCTCCACGCTCGTGCCTCCCCCGGGCTCAGAGGCATCTATGTCTCAAGCTTCCGCGGCCCCTGGAGGCCTCAGTTTCTTGCCTGTTGCTCTGTGGGTGTCATGGTGGAAGAGGTCTCCTTTAAGCACGCTGGGGGAGGGGAAGAGATGGAAAGGCCTCTTTGTCCAGGAGAGAAGAGCTGGCCCAGTGGGGTTGGCTCAGTGGATAGAGTGCGGGCCTAAGGGCCCCGGGATCGATGCTGGTCAAGGGCAGGTACCTTGGTCCCGGGCTCCTCCCCGGACCTGGCCCTGGTTGGGGCGCGTGCAGGACGCCACCAATGGATGTGTCTCTCTCACATCGATGTTTCTCTCTCTCTTTCCCTCTCTCTTCCACTCTCTAAAAATCAACAGGAAAATATCATCGAGTGAGGATATAAAAAGAAAAAAAAGGAGAGAAGAGTTGTCCTGTCGTCTTAAGTCCAAATCCAAGTGAAACTCATTTGGAGTCTCTCTGGCCATTGCATGCAGAAAGGAAGCCTGAGGCGCTGCCTGGTGGCGGGTCCTAGATTGCACGTGTCCAGGGAGGGCCCGGTTCTGCATGGAACGGCGCCCCCTGGTGGCAAGGACTCGCAGTTGCGCTCAGGGAAACCTCAGGATGCTCCCTGCTGTGTGCCAGTCCCCCTGGGCACCTGACAGCCCCTCCTTAGGCCACGATCCATGTAAAAGGCCCGACATCCGGGAAATGAGAGCCACAAAGGAAGTATGTGAAACTAAGGGGACCGTAAATAGTTGAATCAATAATCCATGAGCAAACGCCAAACTTATGAGACATCCCCACCCGGTGAAGAAGCCCCACCAATGCCCACCTCTGCCGATGACCCTACAGCTTGTGTGAGCCCCACACACCCTCCAAGAGCAAGCAGAGCATCCACATGAAATGTGAAGTCCAATGGCTGACCGTGCTGGAGAGCCGCCACGGCGGTCTGGACTTGAGGGGTCTAGATTCCAGGAAAAGGGCAGCTACATTGACAGGGCGCCCCATCTGTACCTTTCCCCTTGGGGCACCTGCCAGGTCCCAGGAAGACCAGGTGCAGGATGCTGGGAGGACAAACGGTGGGAGGCGAGAACAGCCACTCAGAAGGCAAAGGAGGCCATGGTGGTTGCCATGAGCGGACTGACAGGATCGCACGCGTGATGAGTGGGAAGGACAGGGAGAGCTGCCCTGACGCCTGTTAGTGATCTCGTACTGGCGGCCGCTTGAAGAGCTGTGGATCCTACACCCTTTAGCGTGTGCTCGTGACCTGTCTCAGAACAGGCCTTCCCCCTCGGCAGCAGGGTGCAGCCACGCCTTCCACTGCACGTCCCCTCACCGACCAGCGGCGCCGGGCCCTGGCCCTGTGGCTCCCTCGGTTGGAGCACCGTCCTCTGTGTCTCTCCAGATGCCCCAGGGGACTTCGGAACTGAGTTCCAGGCCGCGCAGACAGACAACCTCCTGGTATCTAGGTCATTTGCAAATCTTTTGCAGGTGAGGGCTGGCTTCCCTTCTCATGCCTGCTCTTCTCTCCTAGACCTTCTCCAAGGACGTTTGCATCATGGAAGCCCAGAGGGACCCGACGACCACGCTCGTGCCCAAGCAGAATTTACCCGGCATGCACTGCTGCTCCCAGACGAAGCTGCCCACAGCCCAGAAGCAGCCAGGAAGAAGCTTTGCCTTAGGCGGCCTGAGCAAGACCGGGAGTGGCAGGTAGGCAAGGGGATGGGCTACAGTGAGGGTGGGCTTGGCACACGTGGATGGGTGCTGTGGAGGAAAGAGAGCCTAGATTAAGGGTGGGGAACCTCTTCTTCTGCCAAGGGCCATTTATCACATCCCTCGTGGGCCATACAAAATTATCAACTTTTAAATTAGCCTGCTAACTTGGAGCAAACATTTCATTCACTTGCCCCTAATGCCTTGGCAGGGCGACCAAATGATTTCTCGGGCCTTATACAGCCTGCGGCCCGGAGGTTCCCCACCCAGAACGAACCTGTGTCTTCACCTTCACTCTGACCAGGCGGAGATCATTACCAACTCTGTTCCCGGAATGTGGTCGGTCATTTGCACCGTAGCATTAATGGGGAGGGCGCGGGTGGGTGAAATGCTGTAAAACAGTAACTTTTAAAGAGCAAAAAGTGTTAAATTTTAATCATTTTTTTCTTCTATACTTCCTACTTTTTTGCCATGTGTCAGAAATCCGTGCCAAACATAGAGACACTGCGATTTTCTCCTGTTTGCTTCTCCGAGTTTTACAAGTGTTGATTTTACATTTAGTCCTATGACACATCAGGAGTTAAATATGATATACTGGTGGGGCTGGAGATGTTTTAATATCTCCAGTTGTTCCAAAACAATTTGTTGAAATGCATCCTTCCCACGCTGGATTGCTTAACCACCTTTGTGAAAAGCCAAGTGACCACATAGACAGAGTTCCGTTTCTGGACTCCACAGTTCCTTAAGTCTGTTTGTTCATCTTTACAGCAATACCATGCTATCCTGACTACTGTAGCTTTGTGATACATTTTGAAGTCATGTAGTATTGCCCCTCCAACTCTGTTCTCATTTTTCAAAATTGTTTTGGCTATTGTAGGTCCTTTGCAGTTAAATATAAATTTTGCAACCAGATTTTTCATAAACTTGTCAAAATAAGTCAAGCCTATTTGGACTTTGGTTGAGAGTGCATTGCATTAAATCCATAAATCAATTTGGAGGAAACTGACATCTTAAGAAGATTGCTTCCAAACCATGAACACGGTGTGTATCCCACGTAGGTCTTCATGAATTTCTCTCAGCAATACTTTATATGTTTTACTCTACAGGTCTTTCGTGTCCTTTATTAAGTTTACCAGAGGCCTGAGGCATGAAAATTCATGCACTGGAGTGGGGGAGGAGTCCCTCAGCCCCGCCTACCCCTCTCAGAGTCCAGGAGCCCTCAGGGGCAGGAGGCGAAGCAGGGGTTAGGGGAAGACAATGCCATCACACCTCTGCTGCTGCCACTGCCAGCAGTGCAAACATCGGCCGGCCCTGGTCACATGGGCCTCGGGCGGCCCTGGGTGGATGGGCAGCTGACATCCGAGGCTTGCCAGCAACCGGGCCGGCCCTGGGCAACTGGGGGGCTGAGAGGACTGGTCACTGCCATCTTTGTGAGGGCATGGCAGTCAATTAGCCTATTCCCTCTTTATTAGATAGGATTCCTAAAATTTTGATAATTTTAGACACTATCATAAATTGCACTTTCTTAATTGCCATTTCTGATTGTTCAAGAATATAGAAATATAAGCAATTTTTGTATATTTATCTTATATCCTGCAACCATGCTAAAGTCGTTCTTAACCCTTTGGTACACACTGAGATTTTCTACAAGTCATCTCTGAAAATAGTTTTACACTTTTAGTCAAAAGGCCAAGAAGCGATTCTTCATTTATGGTGCTTTTTCCTTTTTGCTCTACTGCACTGGCTAGTACTCCCACAAAATGTTCAGAAGCAATGGCAGTGGACATCCTTACATTCAACTTCTTGGGAGGAATTCATCCATTCACCTTGATGTTCGGTAGAGTTTTCTGTGGTTTTTTTTTATGAACTCTATCAAACCAAGGAAATTCCTTTTAAATGATCATTTGCCTAGAGCTTTTATCATAAATTAGGGGATTGTCAAACCCAACTTCAGCATCTATTAATCACCTGGTTTTCCACAGGTATTAATACGGTAAATTGTATTAGTTGACTTTCAAATGTTCAATCTGTCTGATTGAGATAAACTTATTTGATTAAGAGGTTTATCCCTTTTAATGTAGAATCACATGGATTTGACTTGCTAGAAATTTGTTTAATATTGCTATGTTGATGTTCATGAAGAATAATTGTCTGGTTCAGGGATCCCAGCAACGTTGGTTGGCCTCATAGATGGACTGGGAAAGTATTCTTTCCTCTTCAATTACCTCACAGAGGTAGTGTAGAAGTTGATATTATTTCTTCCTTGAATAAATGGTAACATTTACCACTAAAATGATTTAGCCTAGAGTATTCTTTGTGAGATTTTAATCTACAAATTCAATTTCATAAATAGCGCTACTTAGGTTTTTTCTTTTCATTCTGAGTGAACTACGATATTTTGTATCTTCCAAAGAATTTGTGCTCATTTCATCTACAATTAAAATGTACTGCCATCATTGTTCATAATATTTACACTGAATTTCTTTTGGTTTTACCTCCATCTTTCTTGAAACTGGTCATTTCTCTCTCTTCATCCTGTTCTGTCTAGCCAGGTGTATGAATTGTTTTTGAGCTTCTCAAAGAACCAGCTTCTGGTTTAAATTTTGTCGATTAATTTTTCCAATGTCATCGATTTCTGCTTTACCTTTGTTATTTCCCTCCTTCTGCTTACACTTTTATTTGCTCTTCTTTTTCTTAAGTGGAAGCTGGGGTCACTGATATGAGACTTTTTTCCCCTAATGTGGCATCTAGGCCTATAATTTTCCCTCTAACTACTGCTTTCATTTCATCATAAGATACAAGGTCAAGACACAAAAGTCAGCTCTTTATGTCCATATGCCAGTGATGAGCAAGTAGAAACCACAATTAGGAAAACAACACCATTTGCAATAGCTCCAAGAAAATAAATACTTGCCGAAACCGGTTTGGCTCAGTGGACAGAGCATCAGCCTGTGGACTGAATGGTCCCAGGTTTGATTCTGGTCAAGGGCATGTACCTGGGTTGCAGGTACATCCCCAGTGGGGGGCGTGCAGGAGGCACCTGATCAATGTTTCTCTCTCATCAATGTTTCTAACTCTCTATCCCTCTCGCTTCCACTCTGTAAAAAATCAATAAAACATATTTTTTTTTAAATTGTTTAAAAAAGAAAATAAATACCCAGCTCTAAATCCATTAAAACTTGTGCAGGATCTGTATGCTGAAACTACACAATGCTGGTGAAAGACACAAAGAAAGTGGAAGTAAGTGGAAATATGTCATGTTCATGGTTTGGAAGATTCACCAGCATAAATATGTGAACTCTCCCCGAACTTGCCCTACAGACTCAATGCAATTCCAGTGAAAATCCCAGCAGGGCTTTGGTATGGATAAGCCGATTCTAAAACTTACACACAAAGAAACGCCAAAATAATCTTGTGAGAATAAAATAGGAATCACACTACTAGATTTTTTAAAAATATATATTTTGTTGATTTTACAAAGAGGAAGGGAGTACAGAGAGGTGGAAACATCGATGAGAGGGAAACATCAATTAGCTGCCTCCTACACGCCCCCTACTAGGGATCGAGCCCACAACCAAAGTACATGCCGTTGACCAGAACTGAACCCAGGACCCTTCCGTCCACAGGCCAACACTCTATCCACTGAGCCAAAGCCATTACAGCACACTACCAGGTTTTTAAGACACAAAAAGCTACAGTAATCTTGACCATGTACCATTGGCAAAAGGAGAGACTCATAGACCAATGAAAGAGAATACAAAGTCTAGAAATAAACCCATATTAAAATGGCTGATTGAGTCTTGAAAAAGATACAAAAGAAATTCAGTGCAAAAAGAATAATCTTTTCAACAAAGGTCCTGGAACAAGTGGACATCCATTCCTGTGTCCCCAAACAAAGACTGTGAACCTCACAGGTTGAAAAAATTAACTCAAAATAGGTCATAACTCTAAATTAATGTGAAACTATGAAACATTTAGAAGAAAATCTTCAAGAACTGAGGCTAGACAAAGATTTCTTAGACACCCACAAAAAGCATAATCCATCTAAGAAGACAATTTGATACACTGGATTTCACCCAAATAAAAAGTGTTGCTCCATGAGAACCCGTTAAGTGAATGAAGGCAGAGACAAGCTGCAGACCAGAGAAAATAAAACAAATCACATAGCTGACAACCAATTTGTATCCATGACACATAAAGGTTCTAAGCACAACAGTAAGAAAACTACCCAATGCAAAAATGAACAAAAAAGAAGAAAAAGTTAGAAAAGAACAAAAATAATTAAAAGGGGAAAAAAGTTAAAAACAAAAGATTTGGACAGGTCATCAAAGACACACAGGTGGTAAATAAGCACCGGAAAAGGTGTTCACCATCATTCCATTCGGAAAATGGAAGTTAAAATCAGAGTGAGTTTTCCCTGCACACCTATTAAAATGGCTAAAATGAGAAATACTGACAACGCCGAGTGCTGACAAAGATGCAGAACTGATACCACCTTTCCTGAAACACGACAGAAACACGCTCAGCAGCGGTCATGTCTGTGACTGCAGGCAGACACTCACCATGGGACTCACACAAGTTTCTAGTCAGAGAATATGGCACCAATCTCAACTTGCAGGAACTGGAAGGAAGTGTGAAACGTTTGCGGGAGCTGGTGGGGCCCAGGTTTCAGCACCCATGGACGTTCCTCCTGGTGAAGCACTCCTGGGTGCAGCCGAGGCCGAGTTGACAAGGAGCCAGCAGGCGCTGTCTGTAAAGGCTCCAAGGACGCACTGCAGCTGCACTGCATCAGGCCTGTGGGGCTCCTTCCCTCTGCCCCTGCACAGCAGTGGAGACAGCGGGCCTTCCCATGGGGGGGTCGCAAACCATCCCCATGGAGGACAGTGAATTCACGTTTCATTAACTATTCACTCACCTCTCAGGCGCTCTCACCCATGTCTCTTTCTTTACTCTAAGCCATGTCGGCTGTCTTGTTGCTTCATGCCAGCGCCGCTTACACTGATGTGAGTTTTCTCTCTCGTGAGGTGTCCTGCCTGTCTGACACGGAGAGGCACACTGTCCAAGCTTCCCTTCCCTTGCCGAGTGCCATGGCACTCAAAGTCTTGCTACCTGCTGTTGCCGCTCCTCGAACACTCCTATCCAGCAGGTCCTTGGCAGTCACTGTTCACTGATGTAGGAAATGGCACACAGCCTAAGGAGGCCTGGCGGGATCGCCCGCCAGGACCTCCTGCAGGATGCTGCCCGAGTGGTTTTCTGTTGTTCACAACACAATCACTTTCCTGTACCTCATATTCAATGGGAAGCTGGTTTGTTGACTTTCAGTTCGAGTAAGCTGCACAGGTGCAAGGTCTCGATCCACTTTGTCTCTACATCTGAATCTGTGACACAAAGCACAGGGCCCAGGCTTAGGAGAATCATGGTTATAAACATGGATTCATAAAGGGATGGATGGATGGATGGATGGATGTTTGGATGGATGAATGAATGAATGGATGGATGGATGGATGCATGGATGGATGGATGGATGGTTGGATGGATGGTTGGATGGTTGGATTGATGTATGGATTGATGTATGGATTGATGCTTGGATGGATGGATGGATGTTTGGATGGATGGTTGGATGGATAGATGGATGGTTGAATGTATAGTTGGATAGATGGATAGATGGATGTTCGGATGGTTGGATGGATAGATGGATGGATAGATGGATGGTCGGATGGATGGTTGGATGGATGGAAGGATGGATGGATGAATGGATGGATGGATGGATGGATGGATGGATGGATGGATGGATGGATGGATGTTTGGATGGATGGATGGATGGATGGATGGATGGATGGATGGATGGATGGATGGTTGGATGGATGGTTGGATGGATGGTTGGATGGATGGTTAAATGGATGATTAGATGGATGGATCAATGGATGTTTGAATGGATGGATGGATAGATGGATGGCTGTATGGATGGTTGGATGGATGGTTGGATGGATGGATAGATGGATGTTTGGATGGTTGAATGGATAGATGGATAAATAGATGGATGGATGGATGGATGGATGGATGGATGGATGTTTGGATGGATGGTTGGGTGGATGATAGGTGGATGGATAGATTAAAGGATGGAGGGATGGATGGGTGGATGAAAGGATGTATCTGTATGCATGCCTGGATGGATGCATGGATGTGTAGATGAAACCTGTGGGTTAGTCATGATTACCCTTCCTACGCTCTGTGCTAGGCTTCTACATGGAGTGCCTGGCACTCTTACAAAAGCCGCCTCATTGTCATTTATGCTCGTTGTACAAACGAAGGATAAGAGGCTCAGGACAACCAGCCCTGTCTTTCGCAAGGTCACTTCGTGGTTAGCGGTGGATCAAAGATGCAAATCCACATCTGAACGCGCCTGGATATCTCCCACCATCCAGTGCAGCCTCCCTTAAGCATCAGTGATTCTACTTCTCACATCATCTCCTGAGTCACTGGAAAGAAAACCCTAAAGCTAACAAAACTTAACAAAATGTAACTCTACACTTATATGTACATTTATAAAATGGGCTTAACTACATGAGATCGTCTTTGTACCGACAAGCTTTAACCAAGCGAGGTGAGAAGCTATTGCTCTTTAACAGCAAAAGGCACCTGACTTAGTCCATGGGCAAGGAAAGCCTGCCCTCCACAGGCGGTGGGTGGTATGGCCCCCTCCCAGGTGACTGCCGAGGCAGGAGGCACAGAAAGAGGGTGTGAAGTTCTCTGTACTTTGCAGAAGCAGAAGAGAATAGAGAGGAGTAGGGGGGTGGAGGGAGAATGGGAGGGGAGGAGGCCCATGGAGTGGGAAGAGTTGGAGGAGGAGGAAAAGGCAATGAGGACCAAAATAATAAAAACACAAGTATGACAACGCAGATTCACAATGCAGTAATTTACCTTCTTATTCGCAAGCACTTCAGCATGAATTTCATCTAATGTCATTACCATGATGGCAGTTCTGAAAATTATAAGACTTTTTTTTAAGGCTCTGATTCCTTGGTTTCTACAAACAGACCATGGGCGGGCTGGGTTCTAGATGATTCTCGCTGTCTTTCTGGGCCCGATGCCAGGTTCATCCCATGACTCATTCCATCATCTGTGGGAAGGACTAAGTGGCCACCAGGAGAATAAAAGGAAGAGTCTAGACTCTCACCTCCAAAGTGAGTCCTTCTTCCCTGCCACGTCCGAGTGACCAGCCAACAGCAGCTGCCTGAGCCATGAAGCTGGTGATAGTGCTCATACTGACCGCCCTCCCCCTTTCCTACTATGCCGCCGAGTGCTGACAGCGCCGGGCTTGGTGGGGAGGTTGGTGTCAGGGCCACTGTGTCAGACCTCCTGCTCCACAAGCCCCAGGCCACAGCGCCTCATTTCTCTGCATTCTTCCTGGCTCCATCGTGTTTGGCTTTCCGGGCTGTGGAAGCCAGGGAGCTGAAGGCATTGGGTGCGGGAGCGGGGACAAGGAGGCAGATATCCTGGGGCTCAGAGAACATCCTAGACCCCGAGTTTGCTCTCCCAGAACGGAGGACTGCGACCCTTGCCCATAAGCTCTCTGAATGTCTGTCTCTACTGGGAGGTAAGAAAATGAACATCGTCATGGTTACGCCCAGCAAGGAGTTGGTGCCTCTAGATGTGAGCCTGCTTTTGTGTGCTTTCTTCCCAGGTTCTGGCTGAAAAGGGTTGGAGGACCTGATCAATACCACCATTGAACCTGCGGTGACCGAGGGTGAATACATCGCCAGTCTTGCAGAGTTCGATCTGGACGAGGCCACGGGGGAGGTCCTCCGGAGGTTTAAGCAGTGCTATCTCCACCAGAACAACAGCACTCTGAGCTACTTCAGCGCGGAGATGGTAATGGCGCTCTCCTCTTCCCTGCTCTGGGAGCACTGGCCGGGGACACGTGAGCTGTCAGTTTGCTAGTAACTTCTGAAAAGCAAGTGCTGATCATGCTTCATGTCATCTCAGTGAACTTGGGTGCTGACATCCAGAAAACCACGCAAGGGGCGAGGGCTGCTGTGCCTGCTCACCCGGTGGAGTCTTTCGTGAGTGACACATGAGAGAGGCCAGGAGGTAGGAGCGCGTGTGGGCCAAGGCTTGCCTACCGCTCAGCCCCCAAACATCTGAATCTCGAGAGGCCCCTCATGTTTAAGAGCGAGAAACACACATAGGAAAGCATTTCAAAGACTTTTCTCAAGAGAGCAGAGAGTTACATGTCAGGAAGAGCCCACTGCAGTGCCCTTCGAGCACCCACATCTGCTAGTGTACGTGGCTGGACGTCCAGGGCATGAGGAAGGCCCCGTGAGTGACAAGTGGAAACCTTGGCTGTGAACCGCCATGGGTGGTGGGGTTGTTGAAAACAAGAGTCGGTATAAACGATGAGACCTTCTTTCTATTGAGAGCAGACAGGGCTCAGTCCTTTCCTGGTGTTCATTCCCCCCCCAAATAGCCCATGGAAAACTGTCCAGGGCGGCAATGGGGGGATCTCGCCACAGCAGAGATGTACACTCTGCGTAACGAGGAGCTTCCTGACACCAGGCTGCTGATGAGCTTGGGACCCGCAGGAACACGATAAAGACAAGCACATCGGGAAAGGCACATGCTGGGATGTGTGCAGTGGCCAATCTCTGAGAAACAGGCAGAGCATGGTCGCCGAGAATGGGGGGAAGACAAGGAGGGAGGACACTCAAGGCCTGGCGCTGCACTTTGGCAAGAGGAGAGGGCCCTGGAAGTCGGGACGTCACATGACTAAGCTGTGCATTGAACAGGGAAGGGTCCTGTTTCTGCGACAGGCGTTTACCGTGGTTCCACCTGAAAGCCTTAGCAACCCTCCATGGCGGGAGACGGCCTTTCTCTTTGCAAACGGAGGTTAGACAAGCCGCTCGAGGGCACGTGTCCTCAGCTCTGTGGCCTCAAGCACGCGGCTGGCATCAGGGCACCGGCCCGCAGCCCCCCAGATGCACATGGGCCTGTGTTGGGGCTGAGACACGGAGAAGGGGCAGCAGAGGTTCTGCATGGGAGGCCTCGTTCACAGCAAAGGAAATACACAGGAACCGGCTACCAGGACCCAGGGGAGTCCAGGGTGGAAGCAGCGCATCCTTGGCCTCAGGCAGTGCCTCCCAAGCCCCAGAAAAAGGGGAGATCCTGGCTGAACCCCCGCGCCCACTTCTCTCCGTGACGAGAGGACAAGGAGAGGCCACGTCTGTGCTCAGGATAGCCTTGGTGGAAGAGAGGGAGGGAGTGACTCTGTCTGTTTTCCAGGACGCCATATACAACAGCGAGCCCTGTGCCTCCTACTGACCCACAAGACCTTTCCTCCGACGACAGAGACCGACCAGACAGCAACTCTCCACGGGTAGAGACCACCGCTTAGCTGCCCTCTGGGCCTTTAGATCCTGAAACTGCAAGACATTGTTGAACCCTCCCCTACATGTCATTTCAATAAAGCGCCTGCGCACTAGCGCTCCTCATGGTTAATGACCAGAACGGGCCTTAGGAGACTCCCGCACACTGCGCTGAGCACACGCTGGGACACGGGCGCTCAGTATGAACTTGTAGCGGAGACGCGGGGATCTGCAGGGCGCCCTGCCCCTTACCATCCGAAGGCCAACAGGACCCTGCCCCTGAGAAAGTGCCCCCCCACCCCTCTCATGGACCCTCTGGGCTGAGCTCAGGCTCCAGGACCCCCCTTCCCATGTCCTCACGTCCAATCTGCGCCCTCTCCCCAGGGCCAGGCTCCCCACTGGGTGATCGCTGTCCCTGACAGAGGTACGCGGAGGGAACAGAGCAGTGAGAGAGGGGACTCGGGCAAAGCAGGGCTGTATCCTGGCTTGAACGCCCTCCCACTTCTCCAGAACACCCCAGACCCCTGACACCCCAGGCCCAGGCAAAGGACCCTTTCTCCAACCCACAGCTTATAGCGCACCCAAGACACACACTCACAGACACATGCACGCACATGCATATACATGCACACACGCACACGGGCAAACAAACACAGTTCTTTAGTGAGAACTCATGGGCCATGCAGTCTTGGGCTCTGAGGACTTTGGGAAGTTCCTTTGCTCCTGCTGCACCCCGACCATTTGAAGAGCGTCTGTGCCTTTGCAGTTGGCGTGGACATTGTGGTGGAGCTGCTGAAGGCCCTGCGTTCTCAAAGTTGCCGAGTTGAAAGTAAACGGTATGTCAGATGAAAACTCTATATTTCTACACGTCTAAACATGATAAACACAGCGTTCTGAGTGGATACAGGCTGTACATATACTCCTACCTCGCTCAGGATGCTTAAAGAGGTACATAGACCAGGAGGCTTAAGCAAACATTTACTGAGACTGGGAAATCCAAGGTCAAGGTGCCAGCAGAGTCAGTGTCTGTGGGGACGCTTCCCTGCCGACCCACAGGACCCGCCTGGGATCGGCCACCCATACCCAGATTGGGGGCGGGGCTTGCCAGCCAACTTCTTGCCTCCCCTTCTCCCGGCAGGACCCCAGCCATGTGTGCATTGGTGACCGGGCCTCTAGTAAAAGTATAAGCAGAAGAAGGGCAATGACAAAGGTGGAGCAGAATCAATGACACTGGGAAAAAGTAATAGAAAACTTTTACACCAAAAGCTGGTCTTTGAGAAGCTCAAAAACAATTCATACACCTGTCTAGACTGACGAGGATAAAGAGAAAGAAATGACCAATGCCAAGAATGATGGAGGTAAAACCACTACTTTGACTAAGATCAAGTGTAAAACTACTTTCAGAGATGACTTATAGAAAATCTCAGAGTGACTACCAAAGGGCTGAGTGACTTTAGCATGGTTGCAGGATATAAGATAAATATACAAAAATTAATTATGTTTCTATATTCTTGAACAATCAGAAATGGAAATTAAAAAAGTACAATTTACAATAAAGTCTAAAATTATCAAAAATCTTAGGAATCCTATCTAATAAAGAGGAAATATGCTAATTGACTGGCACACCGTCACAAAGATGGTGGTGCCCAACACCAATAAGAAGAGCATATGCTAAATGACTGCCATGCCCTCATAGATGGCGGCGCCCACAGCCATAAGATGGATGTGCCCAGTCCCCTCAGCCCCACAGCCGCCCAGGGCCGGCCCGAGGTGCAGGCAAGCCTCTGATGTCGTCTGCCCATCCACCCAGGGCCACCTGAGGATTATGTAACCAGGGCCAGCCATTGCTTGTGCTGCCGGAGTGGCAGCAGCAGAGGTGTGATGGGAGCATTGCCTTCCCCTGATCGCCAGGTAGCCTCCCACCCCTGTGGGTGCCGGGAAACAATTCCAGCATGTAATAATGACAAGAGTTTCACCAAAAGGTTGGTGAGGCTTTGGCGGTTCAACAAGGGTGAGCCACTTATGTAGTTTGCCTGTTGGAACAGCTAAACAGCTTTGGGCGTGGAAATTGTGGGGGCTGTGACCCCCCTGCAGCTCCTCTGATCCTGACACCTGTGAGTCACCCCATGCCACCTCCACGGCCCCCTCCCTCGCACAGCATGTCCTTTCCCTCTGCACAGCCATTGTCCCTGTCCTGCCCGTGTCACTCCCGGCTTGTGCCCAAGGCTCCTACCCGGTCCCCTGGGTAGAGCTGCCGTCCCTGCAATTCGCCTGCAACCCCATCACAGTGACCTCCACAGGAAGGGGATCGGCCCTTCTGCACCTGAGAGCCTAGACCTTGGTCCCCCGTGTTTCTAGGAAGAGGACTTACCATCCTAGCTCCTCCCAGGATGAAGGGCATGTGATGCCCCATGACTGACGGCAGCGCCCATGGTTACCTCCTGTTATCAAACTCCAGGGTTCCACAGTGAGGGAGAGGGTGTCACAACGGGGACGCAGACACTCAGTGGCCTCTTTCTGAAGCCCAGGATGTGCTCAGTCTCCGGCCTGCGCATGGGGGACGCAGCTTGAGCTCTTGCCACAGCCTGAGAGACACAGGCTGGAGTCCTCTGTGAGGATCAGGGCCCCCGCTGGCGCCACACACAAGGCCTGGCAGGACCCGTCCTGCACCCTCCCACCTCTCCCTGTTCGCCCGGATCTGTGCTCCACTGTCCTTGTCTATATACCACTCACGCAGGCGATACGTTGGGTCACTCCCCCACACCTGGTCATGTCAGAGTCCCTCTACCACCACATTGCTCCCTTCACAGGACAGGAGACCACACACACAGAAACAGACATGCACATAGAACATGCACACAAACAGACATGCATTCAGGCACACATGGACACAGACAGACATGAACATAGCCATAGAGGCACACAGGAAGGCATATACATATAGACAGACATGCACACACAGGCATAGTGAGCTGTGTGTTCTCTCTGTGTCTTTCTTTTTCCTTTCTTTTTTAAATATATTTTACTGATTTTTTACAGTGAGGAAGGTAGAGGGATAGAGAGTTAGAAACATCGATGAGAGACAAACATCAATCAGCTGCCTCTTGCACAACCCTTACTGGGGATATGCCCGCGACCAAGGACCATGCCCTTGACCAGAATCGAACCAGGGACCCTTGAGTCCACAGACCGACGCTCTATACACTGAGCCAAACCTGTCAGGGCCTCTCCGTGTCTTTCTGTGACGTACTATGCGCATCGCAGAGTGTTAGTGGGAACATAGTGACTACATTCATGACATGAAAGGACAAATGTAATCACCATTTGATGGTGCCACCATCGTTTCTGAGGCGTCGACGGCGTGAAAGCGGAGAGAGACAGAAGCCGGCACTTGTTCCTGGATCCGTGTTCTGTGAGACTGCTCCAAGCCCTTGGGCCTGGAAGAGCTCTCTCCCATGGGACCCTTCCCTGGTTTGGAGAGCTCCATGACTGTGCTCCGCACTGCCTTCATGGGGCATGAACATTCAAAGCAAAGCAGGTTGCTCTGGATAAATAAAAAACACGATGGCGGGAAAGGATAAAACCTTTGGAGACAAACAGAACAGTGTAACAACGGTCTAGAGATCGGTTGTGATAGAAAGGAACAGCATGGTAAGGCTTCCATTCAGGAGGTCCAACCAATGGGATTCCAAAATGAGAGCGGTCCAGGTGGCAAGAAAGTCGCCAAACAAATATACCAAGCAAATCTCCGCACAGTGAAGACAGGAAATGGGCCTGTCCAGTGCAGCTCAGTGGTTGAGCATCGACCTGGTAACCAGGAGGTCTCAGCTCCATTCCCCGTCAAGGCACATGGGTTGTGGGCTGGGTCCGCTGTAAGGGGCAAGTAGGAGGCAGCTGATCAAAGATTCTCTCGCATCATGGATGATTCTTTCTCTCTCTCCCTCAATCCTCTCTGAAATCAATAAAAATATATTGAAAAAGAGAATATGAGATGGAGTAGCTCACTCATTCCCCACATCAAAACACCTCTGTGTGCCTTTTTGGAACAGGGCCCTAAGGAAAGGAGCTCCTTTCAGAAGGAAACACAAGTCACAGGCAAGGATGGGAATCAAACAGAATCCACACAAGACTGGGAGCCACCGGGTGATACTGACACTTCTGAGGCTCTGACCAGTAATTGAATGGGACCAGCATCCTACCTGCAGTACATTACCATTTTAGCAGAAAGAAATGAACATATTTCTGAATGCTGATCTTCAAAAGTTTGATCTGCAATGTTGTTTCCCTCAGAGGCGGGGAGAAGTCCGCTCTACAAGAAGGAGTAGATGAAAAACCCACAAAACACAAGGCATGGAACCCAGTACACACGGGAGAGAACAGAGGTGCTCATGGATGAATCTGTATTCCTCACAGGTGTTTCCACAGCAGAAGACAGTGCTCATGCTCTCAGGGGAGCTGTCTTTCAATGTTTTCTTTGGGGACAATGCTCCTGCACCATCGTTTCCACATGAAATGTCTAAAATTACAGGAAGTTGTAAGACAGAAATGAAAGCAATGTCAGGAGTGAAGAAAAAGAACAACAACAAAAAATGGTCAGGGGCAAAACTTGGCAAACACAGATGAGGCGCCGCAGATCATTTCAGGTAATGGGCTTCTACGCTGAACCAAACCTAGGGGAAACGTGATGAGTTTGTGGAAAGGGTTAACGGGTTTCCTTAAGGAATCCATTCGCATGTGAAAGGTCAGGGCAGAGAGGAGAGTGAGGTGTGTCCTTAGCATGAGATTCTATCATAGACATGAAAGGCCTACAGACATCCAAGGGAGACAAAGCCTGAGGAATGTGCATTCTCCAGGAAGAGAAACTCTGTGATGAGCCAAGGACTGGGCTGGACCTTGAAGGACAAAGTCTATGAGGGTGACCAACAGGAGCACATGCGACCCTCTAAGAGTGAGGACCAGCCAGGCGAAGTCACCACCTTGAAGCTGAGCTCCGAGCTGGAAGACACACGGGCCCCACTCCTGTCGGCCTAGGTCTGCACTGAGGCTCCACTCACTGTCCACTGAGGGCGAGACCACCTCACACTCCACCAGCAACAAGGCTTCCAGAGATTTTTCCATCATGGGTGTCTCAGCCACGGCTCTAGTGCCACTGGATGGAGAAGAGTTCTCTTCTGGTGGATGCCCAGAGCACTGCGTACCGTTTAGCAGCACACCTGGTCTCACCCAGTGGATTCCAATACCACACCGCCCACCTGTGAGGACACAAAGGTATCTCTGGACACGGACAAATGTTCTCATGGGTAGGCATAAGAGGGAGAAATCAGGAAAGAGTCGCAGTTCTGGCATTGGAAAGAAGTATTCTTACTTCTCTCACAGTTCCCTTGCCATTCCCCTAAGGGCCAGAGGTTCCCAGTCTGGTGGCCTGCGGTTAGCGAGAAAATGTGGGCATGAGCTGGAGGGAAATTTGTACTGGAATACAGAAGATAATGGTGTAAAATTGAATGACCCATATGGACCGTCATGAGTGTGCAGACTAAGTATGTAACCACACATTTTGTATAAAGAACAAGTTATGTAAAGGTCAGGGTTTTCAAGACGGAGCCAAGGAGAACTGGCTGGAGGCAACACCTGCTCTGAGTCAGCTTCCAAATCCGAGTCCCTGTCCCCAGGCATCAGATGGATCCGGGTTAGATGGGATCAAGCAAATGTTTACTGCTAGGGAACAGGACAGCGGTGTCCCGCGTCTCTGTCACGAGTTCAGTACTGAGCGCCCCTGTCCCAGCGTGTGCGCAGCGCAGTGTGAGGGAGTCTCCTAAGGCCCGTTCTGGTCAGTAACCAAAGAGAGCACTAGTGTGCAGGCGCTTTATTGAAATGACATGTGGGGGAGGTTTCAACAATATCTTGCAGTTTGAAGATCAAAAGGCCCAGAGGGGAGCTAAGCTGTAGGGTCTGCTCATGGAGAGTCGCTGTCTGGCCGGTCTGTGTCCTCAGAGGAAAGGTCTTGTGGTTCAGTAGGCGGCACACTGCTCGCTGTTGTATATGGCGTCCTGGAAAACAGACAGAGTCACTCCCTCCCACTCTGCCACCAAGGCCATCCTGAGCACAGACGGGGCCTCTCCTTGTCCTCTCGCCACGGAGAGAAGCGGGCACGGGGGTTCAGCCAGGATCTCCCATTGTTCCGGGGCTTGGGAGGCACTGCCTGAGGCCAAGGACACGCTGCTTCCACCCCGGTCCCCCGGGGCCCTGGGATCCGGTCCCTGTGTGTTTCCTCCCCTGTGAACGAGGCCTCCCCTGCAGAGGCTCTGCTGTCCCTTCTCTGTATCTCAGCCCCAACACGAGTCCGTGTGCATCTGGGGGGCTGCGGGCTGGCACCCTGATGCCAGCCGAGTGCTAGTGGCCACAGAGCTGTGGACACGCCCCCTCGAGGGGCTTGTATAACCTCCGTTTGCAAAGAGAAAGGCCATCTCCCGCCATGGAGGGTTGCTAAGGCTTTCAGGTGGAACAACGGTAAACGCCTGTCCCAGAAGCAGGACCCTTCCCTACTCAATGCACAGCTTAGTCATGTGAAGGTCCTGACCTTCAGGGCCCACTCTTCTCACCAAAGTACAGTGCCAGGCCCTGAGCTTCCCCCATCTCCTCCCTGCCCCCCTTCTCTGCGGCCACGCTCTGCCTGTTTCTCAGAGACCGGCCACCGCACACATCCCAGCATGTGCCTTTCCCGACGTGCTTGGCTTTATCCTGTTCCTGCAGGTCCCCCAGCTCTTCAGCAGCCCGGTGTCAGGAAGCTCCTCATTTCGCAGAGTGTAAGTCTCTGCTGTGGCAAGAACCCCCCATTGCTGCCCTGGACTGTTTTCCATTGGGTATTTGGGGAGGGAATGAACACGAGGAAAGGACTGAGCCCTGTTTGCTCTCAATAGAAAGAAGGTCTCATCGTTTATACCGAGTCTTGTTTTCAACAACCACACCACCCATGGCGGTTCACAGCCAAGGTTTCCACTTGTCAGTCACGGGGCCTTCCTCATGCCCAGGACGTCCAGCCACATACACTAGCAGAAGTGCGTGCTCAAAGGGCACTGGGCGCCGTGTTCCGGAGCATGGGCTCTTCCTGACGTGTAACTCTCTGCTGTCTTGAGAAAAGTCTTTTTTCAAAAATGTATTTTTATTGAATTTAGAGAGGGAGATTGAAACCTCAATGAGGACAGAGAATCATTGATTGGCTGCCTCCTGCACGCCCCCTACAGGAGATCGAGCCAGCAAACCAAGCTTGTGTTCTTGACCTGAATCAAACCCAGGACGCTTCAGTACCCAGGTCGACTCTCTATCCCCTGAGCCAAACCGCCTAGGCAGTGCTTGGCAAACTCATTAGTCAACAGAGCCAAATATCAACAGCACAACGATTGAAATTTCTTTTGAGAGACAAATTTCTGAAATTGAAACTTCTTCTAACGCCATTTTTTCAAAATAGACTCGCCGAGGCCATCGTATTTTGTGGAAGAGCTACACACAAGGGGCCAAAGGGCCGCATGTGACTCGCGAGCTGCAGTTTGTCGAGCACTGACCTAGGGCTTTAGAAAATGCTTTAAAATGCTTTCCTATGTGTGTTTCTCACTCTTAAATGTGAGGGTCCTCTCGAGAATCAGATGTTTGGGGGCTGAGGGGCAGGCAAGCCTTTACCCACATGCGCTATTCCCTCGTAGACTGTCTCATATAGAGACTCCACAACGTGAGCAGGCACAGCAGCCCTGCTCCTTGGATGGCTTTCTGGATGTCAAACTATTCACACTCCCAACAACCACATTCCCTGGGATGACATGAAGCGTGATCAACACTTGCTTTCAAGACGTCAGTACCACCTTACCTGGATGGGCTCAGTGGATAGAGCATCGGCCTGCGGACTGAAGGGTCCTAGGTTTCATCCAGGTCAAGGGCACATGACCGGGCTGTGTGCTCGATCCCCAGTAGTTGACATGCAGCAGGCAGCGGATCTATGATTCTCTCTCATCACTGATGTTTCTATCTCTCTCTCTCCCTCTCGCTTCCTCTCTGAAATCAATAAAAATACATTTTAAGAAATAATAGTTAAGAAAAATGTACTTGGTAGCTAACTGAGTGCCCCCTGGTCCCTAGCCAGAGCAGCCAGAGTGGGAAGAAGAAGGCTCCATTACCATCATCACAAAGACTTTGTTCAGGGTTTCATTTCTCTGGTTGAGAAAGCACTGCTTCAGCTTCCTGAGGGCATTAGCAGTCATTGTATTCGGGATGAACTCCTAAAGGTCTTTGATGTACTGAGACTTGGACTCTGTAGAATCAATGGTCTTAGAGATCACAGATTCTATTAGTTCGCAGCCAGAACCTGGGAAGAAAGCACACAAAAGCAGGCTCACATCCAGAGGACCCAACTCCTTGCTGGCATACCCATGAGGATGATCAGCTTCTTACCTCCCAGTAGAGACAGACATTCAGAGAGCTTATGGGCAAGGGTCTCAGTCCTCGGTTCTGGGAGAGCAAACTCGGGGTCTAAGATGTTCTCTGAGCCCCAGGATATCTGCCTCCTTGTCCCCCCTCCCGCACCCAACGCCCCCAGCTCCCTGGCTTCCACAGCCCGGAGAACCAAACACGATGTAGCCAGGAAGAAGGCAGAGAAATGAGGCGCTCTGGCCTGGGGCGTGAGGAGCAGGAGGTCTGCCACAGGGGCCCTGACACCAACCTCCCCACCAAGCCCGGCGCTGTCAGCACTCACCAGCATAGCAGGCAAGGGGGAGGGCGGTCAGCATGAGCACTATCACCAACTTCATGGCTCAGGCAGCTGCTGTTGGCTGCTCACTCGACGTGGCAGGGAAGAAGGACTCACTTTGGAGGTGAGAGCCCAGACTCCTCCTTTTATTCTCCTGGCGGCCACTTAGTCCCTCCCACAGATGATGGAATGTGTCACGGGATGAACCTGGCATCGGGCCCAGAAAGGACAGCGAGAATCATCTAGAACCCAGCCAGCCTGTGGTTTACTTGTAGAAACCAAGGAGTCAGAGCCTTAAAAACCCTCATAGATTTCATAATGGCAATCATGGTAACTAAATCAGATCAAATTAATGCTGAAGTGCTTGCTACATAAAGTAAATTACAACATTGTGAGTCTGTGTTGTCATTCTTGTTTTATTAATAGTTGGTCCTCATTTATCTCTTTCTCCTCCTCCAGCTCTTCCTTCCCAGTCCACGTGTCTCCTCCCCTCCCCTTCTCCTTCTAGCCCCCCTACTCCCCTCTTTTTTCTTCTGCTTCTTCTATAAGGTACAGAGATCTTCACATTCTCTTTCTCTGCCTCCTGCCTCACCAATCATCTGGGCTGGCTGCAATACCACCCAGCACCTGTGGAGGGCAGGCTTTCCTCTCCCATGGACTAAGTCAGGTGCCTTCTGTTGGACAATAGCAATAGCTTCTCACCTTGGTTGAAGGTTGTTGGTACAAAGACTATCTCACTTAGTTAAGCCCCTTTTATAAATCCTATATAATAGAAAGCTTATATGCAAATTGTCCCCTCGACTGGGATTTCGACCGCGAGTTTGACCAGGTGGCGGAGCCAGCTGGTCAAACACCCACAGCCCCTATCCCCAGCCGCCCCCGCCCCTGGTTGGCCCCCGCGACCCAGATTGGGGGCAGGGCTAGCTGGCCAACTGCCCGTGTCCCCTCCCTACATGCCCCCTTTGACCGGCCTGATTGGCCCGATCAGGGCAGGCTGGCCGGACTCCACCCATGCACTAATTCATGCACTGGGTCTCTAGCTTAGTTACAAATGTAGAGTTACATTTTGTTCACTTTTGTTGGATTCAGGGTTTTCCTTCCAATGACTCAGGAAATGATTTGAGAAGTAGAATCACTGATGCTTAAGGGAGGCAGCACTGGATGGTGGGAGATATCTGGCAGCATGCCGATGTGGATTTGCATCTTGGATTCACCGCTAACCATGAAGTGACCTTGGGAAAGATGGGGCTGGTTGTCCCGAGCTTCCGTTTCTACAGCGAGCATAGATAACACCGAAGCGGCTTTTGTAAGAATGCCAGGGACTCCATGTAGAAGCCTAGCACAGGGCCTAGGAATGGTAATCATGACTAACCCACAGGTTTCATCTACACATGCATACATACATACATATATATACATACATACTTTCATTCATCCATCCATCCATCCATCCATCCATCCATCTATCCATTCATCCATTAATCTATCCATCCACCTGTCATCCTCGCATCCATCCTTCCAACCATATATCTACAGCAAACATCTATCCAAACATCCATCTGTCCATCCACCCATCCATCCCTTTATGCATTCATGTTCATAACAACCAGGATTCATCTATGCTTGGGCCCTGTGCTTCATGTCACAGACTCAGCCATAGGAACAAGTTAAAGCAGGAACTTGCACCTGTGCACCTTACTTTGAACTGGAAGTCAATAAACAAGCTTCCCATTGAATCCTATCTAATAAAAGAGTAATATGCAGATTAACCATCACTCCAACACACAAGATGGCTGCCCCCGTGTGGACATAAATGGCCTCCACAAGATGGCCAGCATAGGAGGGTCATTGGGAGGGACCAGCCCAGCAAGGGTGGGTAGTTGTGGATGATCAGGCCAGCAGGGGAGGGCAGTTAAGGGTGATCAGGCCGGCAGAGGAGGGAACTTGAGGACAACCGGGCCTGTAGGGAAGAGCAGTTTGGGGGAACTCAGGCTTGCAGGGAAGGTCAGTTAGCAGTGACCAGGATTTCAGAGGAGGGCACTTAGGGGTGTCCAGGCCTGCAAAGGACGGCAGTTATGAGCAATCAGGATGGCAGGGGACAACTTAGCCATCGATCAGGCTGGCAGAGGCATGGTTAGGGGGTGATCAGGCTGGCAGGCAGAAGCGGTTAGAGGCAATCAGGAAGGCAGGCAGGTGAGCCATTGGGAGCCAGCAGTCCTGGATTGTGAGAGGGATGTACGACTTCCCATTTAGGCCCAATTCTACTGGGATCGGGCCTAAACGGGAAGTCGGACATTCCTCAACGGGTCCCAGATTGGAGAGGATGCAGGCTGGGCTAAGGGACACCCCCGCCCCATGCACAAATTTCATGCACCGAGCCTCTACTATGAGATAAACGAAAGTGATTCTGTCGTGAACAAGAGAAAACCACTCGGGCAGCATCCTGCAGGAGGTCCCGGCAGGCGATCCCCCCAGGACTCCTTAGGTTGTGTGCCATTTCCTGCATCAGTGAACAGTGACTGCCAGGGACCTGCTGGATAGGAGTGTTCAAGAGCGGCAGCAGCAGGTACCGAGGCCCTGAGCGCGATGGCACTCGGCAAGGGAAGGGAAGCCTGTACAGTGTGCCTCTTGGTGTCAGACAGGCAGGACGCCTCACGAGAGAGAAAACTCACATCAGTGTAAGCGGCACCAGCATGAAGCAGCAAGACAGCCGACGTGGCTTAGAGTAAAGAAAGAGACATGGGTGAGAGCACCTGAGAAGTGAGTGAATAGTTAATGAGCCGTGAATGCACTGTCCTCTGTGTGATGGTTTGGGACCCATTTCTTCCCATCACTCAGCTGCACACCAAGTTGCCAAGCACAATATTGATTTAGGAAGATGCTAAGGTTAAGGAACGTGGTGTTCTTATGTGTGCACTTTCTCCCAGTTGACCGTTCTTGGCCATCATTCCAAAGGACATGAATGACATTCATAACGAATGGGAGACTTTCTCCTTGAACAGGACTCAGTGAGGGCTCTGCTGGTGTCCCTTAGCTGTGGCTGCCCTGTTGTCTGCTAGACATTGGGCCTCGTAGCAAAAGCAACCCCCTGTCATGTACGATGAGTCTGTGTTTCTTTACTTCCATGTTTTTTCCAGAGCCCACGATGACCGTTCTCACGTGCGCCCAAGATCTATGACTCGGGTCATGAGAGACTCATTTAAAGGAAGTGTTCACCAAGAGAAACCAAGATGGCATCATAAGGTAAACACCTGTACATGCTGCCTCTCACAACCACACCAAACTACAACTAAAAGGCAAAACATCTATCACCCAGAACCACGGGAAAGCTGGCTGAATAGAAGTTCTACAACTAGAAGGAAAGAGAAAAGCATATTGAGACCGGGTAGGACATGCACAGGTGTGGAAAAGCAGAGGTATGTAGAAGCTCCCGTCTGCTCTGAACTCCAGTTTCAAGTGAGACTCTGGGGACACAGACTCCTACAGGGAAAAGCGGGACTGACTGTCATCGGTCGGAAGTGAGGGTGGCTCTCTCGCAGAGGTGCACGCAGGAATCATTGTTTGCTTCACTGGGGGGTGGGACGCAGAGACATGAAACCACGGAGACGCACAGAGGGCTGACTGGCAGCCATCGATGTTTGCCATGCCCTAGGGACTCCCTGAGATGCCCAACCTGCCCAATCTACAAACCCACCCAAACTGTCAGCAGTGGCTTTTGCATTTGAATGGCCTGCCTAGTTAACCTAACAAACTGCAGCTGGGTCAGCTCCAAAACTTCCAAACCCCAAGTGAAGAGGAGAAATCTGCAGATCTTCCTGTAGCTCCTTCTGGGTGGCCTTAGTCAGTAGCTGACCCTCATCTCCTTGGAGATCCAGGAGCCAATGTACTTAGTGGTCAGTGTGAAACGACACCAGATTTCAACTCCTCATATCCATAAGTGACACATTCAAGAGGCAGACTCAGTGAGCACCAAAGCCCCATTGAAACAAGTCCTGCCCCATAAGGGTGTCTCCAGCAGAGCAGTTCTTCCATTATACACACAGCGGGTCCTCACAGCCAAATGGCCTGGAAGACAATTCCTCCCAGTGTACCAAGAGCAATCAAGGCTTAACTACAACAAGACTGTGCACTCAGCCCACAAAGCGTTGCACCAAGAGTGTCCACCTCAGGTGATTAGGGAGGCTGAACCACTGGGCCCTATATGTCACCTACCACACAAAGCCACTCCATCAACACAGGGAAGCAGCCAAAATGCAGACACAAAGAAAATTATCACGAATGAAAGAAATGGAGGAAAGGAAACTACTTGATATAGAGTTCAAAACCACAGTTACAAGGTTACTCAAGAATCTTTTAAAACCTCCAGGAACTTAGTGAGACCTTTAAGGATCTTAATGAGAGTGCCAAAAAAATAGAAAAGGACCAGTCAGAAATGAAGCATACACTGTCTGAAGTAAAGAATAATATATAGAAATTCAACAGTAGACTAAAGGACCCCAAGAATCAAACCAAAGGTTTGAAATATGAGGAAGCAAAAAACACACAACCAGAAAATCAAAAAGAAAAAAGTATCTAAAAATATGAAGTTAGAGTAAGGAGCCTCTGGGACAACTTCAAGCATACCAACATCCGAATTATGGAAGTGCCAGAAGAAGAGAGAGAGCAAAATATTGAAAACCTATTAGAAGAAATAATGACCGAAAACTTTCCCTACCTGGTGAAAGAAACAGAATTACAAGTCCAGTAAGCGTAGGGAACCCCAAACAAGAGGAATCCAAAGAGGACCACACCAAGACACACCATAATTAAAATACCAAGGACGAAAGACAAAACGAGAATCTTGAAAACAGGAAGAGAGAAACAGTTAATTACCTACAAGGGAACACCCAAACGAGTGTCAGCTGATTTCTCAACAGAAACTATGCGGCCAGATGAGAGTGGCAAGAAATATTCAAAATGATGAACAGCAAGAACCTACAACCAAGATTACTCTACCCAGCAAAGGTATCATTTAGAATGGAAGGTCGGATAAAGAGATTCACAGGCAAGAAAAAGCTAAAGGAGTTCATCACCAGCAAACCAGGATTATATGAAATGCTGAAGGGTATTCTTTAAGAAGAGGAAGAAGAAGAAAAAGGTCAAGATAAAATTTATGAACAACAAAGTGACAACAAATACATATCTATCAACAAGTGAATCTAAAAATAAAGTGAAGAAAAAAATGGGATGAACAGAATAAACTGGTGAATATAATAGAATCAGGGGCATACAAAGGGAGTGGACTGTCAATTCTCGGGGGGAATGGGGTGTGAGGGGTGTGGGAAGAAATTGGACAAAAATCTTACACGTATGGTTGAGGACAGTGAAAGGGGGTAAGGGCATGGGGTGGGGGGTGGGATTCGCTTGTAGGAGAGCTATGTGGGGGGAAGAGGAACATCTGTAATAATCTAAAAAATAAAGATTTATTTAAAAAAATAATAATAAAGGATGTGTTCACAAGCAAAAACAGATAAACCAAAAGGTCCGCATGCTTGTATTACTGGCCTGATGGTTTCTGCTCCCAAAGGACCTTAGACTCAGGTCCCCAAATTCCGTTCAGAAACTGGAGCACCGAAGTTAACTTTGGTTACCATGTTGGTGTGACATCTCTTTGCTGCCTGCTGTGACGGACCATGCCCTAGAGGTGAGCTGTCCAGTCAGAGGGGGGCATAATGTGCGGGGAGAGAGAACAGTATTTGCTCAGTCCTTAGGCTCAACAAGTGGTGAGATACACTCACACGGATGTCATCGTTCTTTGAGGTCTGGCCATGCTTAGTGAAAGTCACAGCATTCAGTGAGGGCCGTTCCTATGCTCAGTGATTCTTCCACCGAGACAAAGCCTGTGAAAGGTTGTGAGGTATAGCTGACCTGAGAGCTTTTCGTTCTTTGTAAGTTTGCGGTAGAAATGGGCTTCACAGTCTTTGGACCCAAGAAACTTTCTACTTTACTTTCCCCTGATTCTATAAACTGGCTCTGTCCCTCGCTTCCAGGGCTGTGGAGACACTAACCTCAACGACTTTCTTCGAGGTGAGCCTCTTCTTCCTTAAGATCATGCCAGCATCTGGAAGCTGGCGGGGATGTACTCTCCTGGACGGAAACGCAGGACAGGCCCTGGTCTTGGAGACATCTTGATGGCAGTGAGATGTTTATTGATCTTGGCACCTCCCATGCCTTGAGCCTAGCCGGCGGTGGGGGTGTCACTGCGGGGTCTCTTCGTCCAAGGGGAAGAGGCATAGGCTTGTTGTGAGGCCTGAATAACTTACAGCCCGTGAGTCCTCAGAACAGGGCTGGGCACAGAGTAGGAGCAGTCCATATGTGAGCTGCCAGCGATTAATTATAAACCTGAGAGGGCTCTTCTATTAAACCCTGGAGGCCTAGGAGGACCACTACAAACCATGGAACTCCCTGCTCCTCTCCATCCTCTAAGGGATGCAGAGATCATCCCGTTCAGATACGAGGGGAAAGGTCAAAGTTGAAAGTTAAGCACTGTATTTTGATCCATTCTTACCTGATATTTTTCTGACTCCTTGAAAGAGTTTCATGAGACCCAGTTTGTGCAGATCTTCTCTTCTGAACAAAGTCTACACAGCATTGGGCTGTGAACTTTCTCAATGTCCAGTCGCTCCCTGTGCTACTTGCTTCCAGGTTCAGGACAGCATGAATGGTAAATGAAGAGACAGCGCTCACTCCCTGCGGAGCACTAGTGACCACGTCTCTTCTTCTTCACAGCAACAACCCAATGAGGAGAGAGATGATGAAATTGAGTGTCCAACCTGGGCCACCTCAGCAGGGCGAAGAGGCCACTAAACACTTGGAATGCAGAGTAGCAGCATAAACCAGGATCCTCCTGAGCAAACTGAGATGTGTGGTCCCCTCCCAGGAGGTAGGGTTACCATTTCTCCCCAGCTGCACACAATGGGACCACAGAGGTCAAGTCCCTTGTCCAAGAGCACACAGCTGGTGGGAGGCAGAGCCGAGAAAGCAGCCAGGTGTTCTGACATGAGAGACAGGGCTCCTTAGTGTGACCCTTATGGCCCTTCAGGTTAAGACTCAGATCGAGTCCTGTGACCTGGACTTGCCCAACTGCCCTGTGTGGACGCCAGGTGGATGTCTGGGCAGGCCCCAAAGTTTTGTGCACGAGGCCCTTCTCCAGGTGAAGTCTTCTCCACTGTCCTAGCCTGACTCCCTTTAGCTTGACAATCTTTATTTATTCCTGATGCCACGGCACACACAGCCCATTTCCTGTTTGAAAAGGAAGCCTTGAATCTCTAGGGATCACCTTCCCAAGACCCCGTGGCTTCTGGGTGCACCTTTCTGCTGGTGACCAGGACCTGCCCTCATGGCCCTCTCCCCGTGTTGAGTCCTAGAGGTCATGACCTGGGCGTTCCTGCTCTTTGAGTGACAACAGTGAGACAGTAGGTGTCTAATTAGGTGTGTAACTTCTTTGAGGAACAGGATTTGGGATTCTATAAAAAATTCTCTAGTGCGGCCTCCATGGCTCAGTGGTTGAGTGTCAACATATGAACTAGGGGGACACGTATCCACTCCCGGTCAGAGCACATGCCCAGGATGTGGACTCAATCCCCAAGTTGGGGCACGCAGGACGCAGCCAATCAATGATTCTCTGTCATCATTGATGTTTCTATCCCTCTTTCCCTCTCCTTTCATCTCTGAAATCAATAAATATATATCTTAAAAAGAGAATTCTCTGATCATATAACATGTTGTATTATTGGGTCTATTTAGAAAGAGATGTGCATTTTAATTAGGAAATCTAATGAAGGCACGGCTCATGCCCAACACTAAACCTAGGCATCAACCTGACACTCTGGTGCTAACACCGAGTCCTTTGTGTTTCCTGAGAAAAGTGTGGCGTCACCATAGGTGGGACCAGGTCAGGAGAGCAAGAAGTTAGAGCTCTGACATTCAGGCTCCGGGCCACGCCACCGCTGTCCTGTTCCCGAGCAGTAAACATTAGCTTGATCCCATCTAACCCGGATCCATCTGATGCCTGGGGACAGCGACTCGGATTTGGAATCTGAGTCAGGATCAGGTGTTGCCTCCAGCCAGTTCTCCTTGGCTCCGTCAGGAAAACCCTGACCTTTACATAAATTGTTCTTTATACAAAATGTGTGGTTACATACCTAATCCCCAAGCTCATGCCAGTCCATATGGGTCATTCAATTTTACACCATTATCTTCTGTATTCCGGTACTACTTTCCCTCCAGCTCACGCCCACAATATCTCGCTAACCGCAGGCCTCCAGAGTGGGAACCTCTGGCCCTCAGTGGTGTCACAAAGGGAATATGGGATATCTAATAACACATATCCTTTTTAAATTTACCTTTCTTGTTGAAAGTGTTACAGATTTCCCCTCTCCATCATTGACCCCTCCACCCCATTCCGACCCCTATCCTGGTTGATAATACATATTTCCAATGTTAGAAACCCCACTCTCTCCTAGGGCTCATTTTCGCCCTCCTGTACCCAGCCCTGTGAATATTTGTTTGAGTCCAGAGATATTTTGGTGTCCTGACAGGTGGATGGTGTGCTATTGGCATCCACGAGAAGAGAACTCTTCTCCATCCAGTGGCACCAGAGCCATGGCTGAGACACCTGAGATGGAGAAATCTCTGGAGGCCTTGCTGCTGGTGGAGTGTGAGGTGGTCTCGCCCTCAGTGCACAGTGAGTGGAGCCTCAGTGCAGACCTAGGCCAACAGGAGTGGGGCCCATGTGTCTTCCAGCTCGGAGCTCAGAGTCAAGGTGTTGACTTCGCCTAGCTGGTCCTCACTCCTGGAGGGCCGCACACGCTCCTGTCAGTCACCCTCATAGACTTTGTCCTTCAAGGTCCAGCCCAGTCCTCGGCTCCTCACAGAGCTTCTCGTCCTGGAGAATGCACTTTCCTCACTCTTCATCTCCGTTGGATGTCTGTAGGCCCTTCATGTCTATGATAGAATCTCATGCTAAGGACACACCTCACTCTCCTCTCTGCCCTGACCTTTCACATGCGAATGGATTCCTTAAGGAAATCCGTTAACCCGTTCCACAAACACATCACGTTTCCCCTAGGTTTGGTTCAGCGTAGAATCCCATTACCTGAAATGATCTGCGGCATCTCATCTGTGTTTGCCAAATTTTGCCCTTGACCTTTTTTTTTTTTTTTTTGCTCTTTTTCTTCATCCTGACATTGCTTTCCTTTCTGTCTTACAACTTCCTGTAATTTTAGACATTTCATGTGGAAACGATGATGCAGGAGCATTGTCCCCAAAGAAAACATTGAAAGACACCTCCCCTGAGAGCATGAGCACTGTCTTCTGCTGTGGAAACACCTGTGAGGAATACAGATTCATCCATGAGCACCTCTGTTCTCTCCCGTGTGTACTGGGTTCCATGCCTTGGGATTTGTGGGTTTTTCATTGACTCCTTCTTGTAGAGCGGACTTCTCCCCGCCTCTGAGGGAAACAACATTGCAGATCAAACTTTTGAAGATCAGCATTCAGAAATATGTTCATTTCTTTCTGCTAATATGGTAGTGAACTGCATGTAGGATGCTGGTCCCATTCAATTACAGGTCAGAGCCTCAGAAGTGTCAGTATCACTCGGTGGCTCCCAGTCTTGTGTGGATTCTGTTTGATTCCCATCCTTGCCTGTGACTTGTGTTTCCTTCTGAAAGGAGCTCCTTTCCTTAGGGCCCTGTTCCCAAAAGGCACACAGAGGTGTTTTGATGTGGGGAATGAGTGAGCTACTCCATCTCATATTCTCTTTTTAAATACATTTTTATTGATTTCAGAGAGGGAGAGAGAGAGAGAGAAACATCCATGATGAGAGAGAATCTTTGATCGGCTGCCTCCTACTTGGCCCTACGGGGGATCGAGCCCACAATCCATGTGCTCTGACGGGGAATGGAGCCGAGACCTCCTGGTTCCCAAGGCGATGCTCAACCCCTGAGTCGCGCTGGCCGGGCCCATTTCCTGTCTTCACTGTGGGGAGATTTGCTTGATGTATTTCTTTGGTGACTTTCTTTCCACCTGGATCGCTCTCATTTTGGAATCCCGTTGGTTGGACCTCCTGAATGGAAGCCTTACCATGCTGTTCCTTTCTCTCACAATCCGGTCTCTAGGCCGTTGTTACACTTTTCTGTTTGTCTCCCAAAGGCTTTATCCTTTCCCGCCATTGTGTTTTTTATTTGTCCAGAGCAGCCTGCTTTGCTTGGAATGTTCGTGCCCCATGAAGACAGCGCGGAGCACAGTCACCGAGCTCTCTGAAGACCCGGGAAGGGTCCCTTGGGAGAGAGCTCTTCCAGGCTCAAGGGCTTGGAGCAGTCTCACAGAACAGGGGTCCAGGGACAGGTGCCGGCTTCTGTCTCTCTCCACTTTCACGCCGTCGACAGCTCAGAAAGGATGGTGGCCACTGGGACGGAACAGCAGAAGTAAAGGAGGGAAGGAAGGCCAGGTGTTGGCTGGGACACGAGGGGAGCTTCTCATGCGCACACAGGCCCGAGGAGACTGCTCTCTGAACGCAGAGGCTGAGTTCCGACTCTAGGAAGCGAGTGGACCGCAGACTTGGCCTGGCCTGAGGAGTGGACAGCCTGCAGGGTGTGTCGGGGTGGGATACAGGCCCTGCTCCCATTTACCGGTGTCTTTGCGCCGCCTCTCAGAGCCCTAAGGCTGCGGTCAGCAAACTCATTCGTCAACAGAGCCAAATACCAACAGTACAACGATTGACATTTCTTTGGAGAGCCACATTTTTTAAAATTATACTTCCTCTAACGCCACTTCTTCAAAATAGTCTCACCCAGGCCGTGGTATTCTGTGGAAGAGCCACACTCAAGGGGCCACAGAGCGGCATATGGCTCAGGAGCCGCAGTTTGCCGACCACGGGCCGAAGGTGTGTGGGGCTTTTCCTGTGTGTTTGGTAAAACACACACAACATACCATTTACCGTTTTCACCTTGTTTGCGTGTAGCATTCACTGGCATTGCTGCATGTACCGTCCTTTGTCACCTCTGTCCATCCAGATTCAGCCCAGACAGGGGCTCCCCTTGAAACAGTCACCTCCCCTTCTCCAGCCCCGCCTGTGCAGCCTGTGTCCCCCTCCCCCGTGGCCAGCAGCTCAGGGGGAAAGGCCTGTACAGATCCGGGTCTCTCAGTGGCAGAGCCTGGGAGTGAGGATGGGCCTGCAGCTGCCAGGCTGGCAGGGCTGGTAGGGTTCGGGAGGGTTGTGATCGCGGGCAGGGTCCCAGGGCACCTGCTATGCTGGAAGCTGCACACCCTCAGGCACAACCTTGCTGTCCTCCCAGGTCAGCAGGCCCTGCCTCCCAGGCACTGGAGGCCGCCCTGCAGGCGGGGGAGGTGAGGCTGGGCACCACATGGGCTCTCCCCACAGAGATCCCACACCTCAGATCTGGGTGAGGCGGGGCATCCCTTGCTTTTGCATCTTCCCACCGGGTTCTGAGAGGACACGAGCCAGGCTGCAGGGGCCGTGGGAGGACATGCTTCGTCCCATGTCCAGAGGTGGTGACAGTCTGCCGCGTCCTGTAAGGTGAGGTTCGGGATCGCAGGAGCGGCCGTCACACAAAGCAACATGCTATACAAGAATACCAAATTGGAAGGGGTGAGAGTGAGAGAGGCTGCCCGAAAGGGGAGACATGCAATGGACCACACAGAGGAGGTCTCCTGTCCTGTGCAGAAAGCAATGTGGAGGCAGAGGGACCCCAACATGACCACGTGCAGGGGTGTGACCCAACATAGCTCCTGAGTGCCCGCAGCCTCCTCTCCTGGCCCCTGGGAATAGTCCCTGAGCCACCGCACCGCGGGCCTCGAGCAGCCGCTGAACACAAGTCCAGAGCTCTCAGGTGACCAGCTGGCTGAGTGCTGCCTCCGGGATGGAAGTGCAGGAGTCTGCCTGGCTCATTCAGGGGCGGGGCCGGCAGACAGTGACCTCTGACCTGTCCCCAGCAGAGAGTGCTGCTGGGACCAAGAACTCCAGGTGGCATCTCCTTGCTGCTCCTGTGCTCAGGGGACGTGAGGGGGAGCAGCAGCCCGGGTGGGGGGGGGGGGGTGACAAGGCAAGTGTCAGAGCTCAGGGTACAGCCAGGCTGAGCCTGCCACTGCCATCAGATGAGGAAGGCGGCAGCCCATCCTGGCGAGGAGGCCCAGGGAGGGGGCCAAGCAGGTGGCTGGTGCTTCTGAGGGGACCCCGGGACTGGCCAGTCAGCTGCGGGTCCCTGGGGCCCGGAACCAGGCGTGCCCGTTGCCCTCCTTTCCTCTCCCGGCCAATGGCCTGGGAGGCCTGTGCAGGGACAGGGGCCAGGCCCTGAGCCAGCGTTCCCTCTGTGATCCTTGCCTTCAGGCGCTGCGGTCACTGCCCATCGGGTCAGCGTGATGCACTATTGTCACCACCCACAGCCCCTCATGATGCCCCCCACCCTTACTCCCCACGGCCAGAGACCGGGATAAAACAAGACAGGCAGAGACGTGCAGGGGAAGTGATTTATTGAAGCAAGACGTTGAAACCTCCGCATTTACCAGGAAAAGACAGGGAGCTCCTCAGTGAGGTTTATGGAAACTGCCTTTAACACTCGAGGTTGACCTTCTGAAATAGACCAAGGAGACAGGGCTGTCAGTCATACTGCCTGGAGATGCCTCGGGCAGAGTGTGCTCACAACCAAGTCACAGAGACATGCACCCAGCGGAGGCACAGGGGGCAGCGGGCGGGCCAGGGAGCGGTGGGTAGCACAATGGTCCCGGTACAGGCACAGCCACAGACACGTCACTGAGAGCCTGGCCACGGCTGGACGCAGAGCCTGAGGTCCCAGGAGCAGCCTCGGGTTTCTGATGGAGACAGGAGGGGCACAAGGCGGGGCGAGCAGCCTGAGATTTGCTTTCTCTGAGTCCCAGTTGCTGGGACGGATTTTCACTCCAGAGTGGACGCGGGGATGGGGACGGGGCGGGAGCCGGGGCCGTGCAGGAGGGGCCACGAGAGGATCTGCTGGGGAGATTGGCAGCCCCGGCGGGGACCTGCAATTGGTGGCACACTGACATGTCCACCCTGGGCCCTGCGCATGGGGACACGTGCTTGAAGCTCAACCTCACTCAGGGGTGGAGGAGCTGAGCCCCCAAAGTCTGATTTCCTCAGAGAGACAGGGAGGCGGTCAGCTGCAACCATGGCCGCAGAGGACAGAACTGGGAGGCCCTGCCCTCTGGCCTGATGCATGAGCTGCCTGAGCCCAGGAGCCTCCCTCCTTATGGGGCGGGGACAGCTCCCGTGCCCCTGTGCCTCCCCCCGCCAAACCCACCCCACAGCATTCCCCAGGGACAGTGCCTACTGCCTGCAGGTGAGGGGTCACCCTCCAGAACGGTCCCAGGCAAAGAGGCAGCAGTGTGCGTCCCCTCACATTCACCACCTGGGCCAGCTGACCCCCCCTCAGGACACGGGGACCCTGCATCCCAGGGAGTGTCCTGCAGAGGCTGTGCAGCCTGAGGCTGCCTCAGTGGGTCTCGGGTACCATCCAGCCTTGGCCACAGGCCCCTCTCTCAGAGGTGAACGGAGAGAGAGGCACCCTCCGCCCAGTGCCCCCAGAAGCGCCCTCCTCCTGCCTGCCCATGAGCTGAGCAGCAGCCTCCTGCAGAAAGGAGAATGAAGTTACCACAAAGCGGGCCATTGCTAATCGGTCAACCCGGGGGATCTTGTCTACGCATGTCTTCACTCGCAGCTTTGCCTGCTTAGCCGCTGGAGGTGCATCGAACTGTTTAATATTCTCATTGAAGGCTGCTTTACTGTCAAACAGGAAGCTTGATATCTCAGAAGCAAGGGCTGGGCAGACTTCTGCATTAGCTGAAGCAGAGGAGATAGAAACACATTTGATGTAGGAAAGTCACTTTCCCCATGGCTCTGTGATCCCAGAACGAGACAGGAACCCCGGGCGGGAAGGGCTCCTCCAGTGACAGTGCACCTCCACCAGGCTCCTCCCACCTGGGACACAGCCCTGCGGGGAGGTGAAGGGAGGGGTCAGAGGCCGCCCTGCAGGGAGGTAGAGGTAGGGGTCAGAGGCCGCCCTGCAGGGAGGTGGAGGGAGGGGTCAGAGGCCTTGGGGAGAGAGGGGAGAGAGGACAGTGTTCGGAAACTCAGCTGGAAGAGAGCCTCAAAAGGACTTGGCTCAGCCCCGAAGGTGTGAGGACACGCCCAGCACTGCTGGTGACTGGCCCCCTTCCCCTGGACAAGGGTAGTGGCGGCCCTCGCACTCCCAGGGGCTCTGCACGTCCTGGCGGTGCCCCCGGGGAAGGAGCAGGCCTGTAGGCCCCTGAGCGCCTCTGGGTCTCAGAGCCAAGTGGACACTGGCCCCTCCGAGCCTCGGGCGGCACTGCTCCTCCCAAAGGAGCCCTTTCCTGCGGAACGTTCTGAGTCTGAACCCAGGAGCCCAGCAGCCTCGGGCTCCACTGGCCCCTGAGAGACCCTGGAGGAGACGTCAGTGAGACTAGGATGGCCTCGGCCCACCTCCTTCCTGCCATCGCCAGTTCCCTCCCAGGAGGAGTGACCCGGGGGACGCCGCCTCATGTCCTAGGTCACAGTGCTGCGGGGCAGAACCCTGCCCCACAGGAAGTAACTCTGTCCTGCTGCTTCTGCCTCAGACCAGGCGGGCGAGGGCTTCAGACGGGACCCCGCACGTGCCTGTGGTGCTTTCTGTAGAAGTTCCAGGGTCCTGGCACGTGACACCCCGAGTCCTGGACTTTGGGGGGCTGGCGCACTGGGGGCTGGAAAGGTTTCACCCTGACCCGTCCCCCTCCCCAGCCAAGTCTCCTGGACCAGAGGAGGGCCTTCCCGGCTGCTGATGTCTGCGTGGCAGTGACACTCACCGTCGGAGCAGCAAAGGGCCAGCGTGAGCAGCAGCAGAGGCAGTGCCAGCTTCATGGTGCCTGTGGCCGGAGTTCAGTGAGCCAACAGGAGCCAAGAGGAGCAGGATGAGCAGCCTGGGAGCCCAGGGCTATTTGTACCCAGAGAGCCTCTCGGGTCCTGCCCACAGGGGACGGGCCCGTCACAGGCCTGGCATCCATCCCGCCCTTTTCCCGGAGGGCTGATGCCATCCGTCAGCGCCATAGCCCGGGGACGTGCTCAGAGCCCGGCCCTGCTGGCACCTGCACGCTCCCTGGAGCCCGCCCGTGGTGGGATGGTCACAAGTGTGCACCCCTCGGTGGATGGAGCCCTGGGAGTCAGCTCATTTCGTGCGGGCGGGTGCGTGTCCTCATTTCCTCAGCCCAGGGCCTGGCACGGAGAGGGGGTTCCACACGTGTCCCTGCGGGAGATGAGTGTCCCTGAGTGCAGGAGCCATCCGTGTGCCTGGGCCGCACCTTTAGGAACACGGTGCCCGCTGTGCCAGGGCTGCTGTGGGCACTGCAGGGAGCCAGGTCCGTGGTGTCTGCTTCCCCAGAGAAAACAGTGCCAAGACGTGGACGGCCCCCCAGCGCCACCTTCCAACTCAAACTTCTGTGCCCAAGTTGCCCTCACGGTTCACACCCATCAGCGCCAAGTGTCCTGGCAGGCACTCACGTGTGGGCTCAGGGGTGACCCCTGTGGGCATCGGGTGCCGCAGGGGACATGCCCACAGGCTGGGCCTCCTCCTGTGCCAACCGTGCAGCTGCTCCGTGGGTACAGGGAGGCCACGAGACTTGGAAAAGGCTGTGGGGAGCAGGGGTCAGGACAGCGACTCGGAGACCATGCCACTCGGACAGGATCCTGGCCGGTGTCGGGCAGTAGGGACCTCAGCCGGAAGGGGGTGTGTGGCACTGAAGTTCTAGCTCAGCAGCATGCCTCTGGGTTTCTGACTCCGTCCTGGGCTCTCGCTGATGGCAACCTCGCTCCTCACCTGCTCAGCGACCTCCCTTTCTGTGCAGAAAGGCTTCCTGCTGGACGCCCCGATTTGGCGGCTGCTGGACAACGGGAGCCCGTACTCCTCGCTGGAGGGGAAGCACAGGACCTAGGCCTCTGGGAAGCACAGGGGCAGTTCCCTGGGGGCCACACGCCCTCTCGCCTCGCATCTGGCCCCGCACCTGCGACCCGGGGTCCCCGCAGCCCCAGGCATGATGCTAACCTGGAAGGCTGTGCGTGTCCGGAAGGCAGGGCCTCTCTCTGCTCTCTCTGTTCTCAGTCCCACCAGAGCCACGGGAAGCACCAGTGGGCCCGTGACACTGCTGGACGGGCACTCAGGCGGCCGCTGGGGTGGGACCTGCCCAGGAACCCTCCCGGCAACCCTTCGGGGTACAGAGGGATGCTCACCACTGAGTTGCCCAACCGGACTCGCTGCTGTCTCTGTTTTCTGGGAACTAAAAGCTGCTGGGAATAAAGACCCCCAAACACAGAGGCTCTGCACTTGTTGGAAACCTTCCCTTCAAACCAGGGGGAGCATACAGCAAGCCATCAATAAGTTGGCCATAATAAGCAGATAATGAATCGCCATCAGAAAAATCTAAGAGCCTCGTGGGAAACGGAGTGAGAAGGGATGGACGCTGATGGCAGAGCTGAATACCGGATCGGCCCGGGGACACCCATCCTCCCTGCAAACCTGTCGCCGTGGACCTAACAGAAACAGAAGCCCCTTGGCGACAGGACCTGCAGCAGCAGCACAACACAACAAACTGCCGTCCACACCCCTGAGGCCGGCAAGCCCTGAGGAGGCCCTCGCCCTGTGTCGTCAGAGACGGACGAGGGACCAAAGAGCGCCCGCACAGCCTTGCTCCTGAGGAGACAGGACAGAGCTCGGGGCACAACTGTCCTCACATTGTGGCCATTTCGGTCCCGCCACCTTGGGGTCCCAGCCGGCAGTCAGCATCATTGAGAATTCTGGGGTGGCGTGTGGGTCTCTCTCCAATGTGGCACGTTTCCCTTAGGGTGCTGTGGGCAAGAGACCACCTCCAGGGACAGACTCCCTCAGCTCTGGAGCTTCCCGCTTGGGGGGGTCCCCAGCAGATGCTCCCCTCCTTGCCTCAGTGTCCTTGTCTATAAAACAAGGGGGACACCACGGATGTGGGTGAGGACCAGTGGTTCACCCAGGACAAATGCTGGGCACAGTGCCTGGCAGTCAGCGTCAGCCATGACAGTTATGCAAGGAAATGGAAACCTGTGAGTGACAGTCAAACAGAATAAACCGCTTTGTCCCCAAAGGCAAACATCAGGCAATTGGACCCAGTCCGCCCAGAGAGCTGCAGCCTCGCCTCAGGGCTGCTGCGCTGCTGCACTGGCTCTGATGTGACTGGGATTGCTCTCCGTTACCACCAGCTGCTTCCTTCCCAGTCACTGTAAGGTTTGTGATGCAGGAGACAAAACACAGAGAGTCCAGGCGATTAGAAAGGGGAAGTTTTAATCTTGCGCTCCCGGGCGAAATTCGCTGTTCCCAGAGTGGGCCAGGGAAGGTCTTGCCAAAAAGGGGCATAGGCACTTCTTTTATACAGCTGTTTAGTGAGGGGCGGGCAGAGGGCATGAGAGGTGTGGAATTTGCCTTGGGCCAGGGGTCTAGGAAGGCGCCAGTTATCTCTGTCATCATCTACCTTCCAGTTGCATGCATAAGCTCTGGACTTCCCCCCTGCCTGACCTAATGGTCACCCCATCGACTGTTCAATGGACACATCGAAGCGAGGCTTATTGTGACTCCCAACCCTTCACACGGGTATTGGAATCAGGGTACAGGAGGGCTGGATGGGGACAGGGATCATGTCCCCCGAAGCCCTCGGGGTCTCTGCTCTCGATCCTCAGCAGGTTGCGTTGGCCAAGCCCGCCCCGTGGTTCCCAGGGCCCCTCCAGTGCTCAGGCTCTAACCGGTCCCCAGGTTGCTGGGGGTGGAGGCTCCTCAGACAAAACTTCTGAGTCGTGATGTCCCCGTGGGCTTGTGCTGTCTACGTAGCCTCTGGAGACACGGGTCCCCATGGACCCCTACCCCGTCACACACATCCTGTTCCGTGTTACAGGACGGAGGTGCCCACGTCATGTCAGACCCTGCAGGCACTCACTCCGCAGGTCCAACTCTCGGCGCCAGTGAGCAAGCGTCAGTGGTATTTGTGGAGCTCTGTGACAGTGGACTCCCTGTCCTTGCTTCCAATGAAATCAAACAAGGACTCTTAGCCGTGGCTGACAACTCCTTAAAAATCATTTTAATATATTTTTATTGGTTTCAGAGAGAAAGGGAAAGGGAGAGACAGATAGAGACATCCATGATGAGAGAGAATCATTGACCCACTGCCTCCTGCACGCCCCACACTGGGGATTGAGCCTGCAACCTGGGCCTGTACCCTTGACCGGGAATCAAACCATGACCTCCTAATTCATAGGTCAATGCTCAACCGCTGCCCCCACTATAATAACTGTGAGTGATAGATCACAGGTCATTTTTGATCCACAGAATTGAGGGACATGGCTCATTCTTTTCACATCCGCACAATCATGGGACAAGCATGTTTGGAGTCACGCTCCTAAGGACGGAAACCAGGACTAGAAGGGCTGCCGGGAACCCATTCCAGCATGTCATAATTACAAGAGTTTCACCAAAAGGTTGATGGGACTTGGGCGGATCAACAAGGGTGAGCCACATATGTTGTTGACCTGTTGGAATCGGCTAAATGGCACTTCCCCCAAACCTGAATAGGATTGTCTGCTGCCAGACAGCTCAGGGCATGTTATTACCTCCTATTGGCCAAACACCTGAACAGCTGTAGGCTATTCCCCAATCTGACAATGCTCTGTCACCCTGACCTTTGAAGTGTATTATCTCCACCTTGCCTTAGGACAAATTGTGTTAAATAAATACCACCTGGTCCTTACACAAGAGTGAGTCTTTAGCTCCTTTAGCTCAAGATCCTCTGACCCCCAGTGCCTTTCAAAATTATCTTTCGTCTCTGGACTCTTTAATCATCTAAGCGCAACCCCTGTCTCCAGAATGCTGAACCCTCTGTAAGACTGGGACAAGAACCCCGGCATTATGATGCCCGAATGAGAGACACCAATAAAGGGCCTCTGTTTGACCAACAAATAACACCCCCATCGATACAGAACGTGAAACCAGGCCTCCTTCAGCGCATTAAGAGACGCATTGATCAACAGCATTTCACTTTGCTAAGAAGCATCAAAAACTGGAAGGTCCCAGATGGCGCCCAGATCACCCAGGTGCCTCACCTTACACACTCCACAAGCCACACCACTGTTTCTCCCCTGCCCTTTGCACTGAGCCCTGAGATCCAAACCCCAAGGCTCCCGGGACATGCGTGAGCTCTGCCCACGCCTCGCCCACCGCAGAGCGCCTGCCGCAGCCCCTGCACCCGGAGATGCTCTGACTTCCTGCTCTGCACTCTGAGCTGCAGAGGGAGCCCACCATGTGGGTGGCTGGGGGCCGGGGTAGGGGAATGGGGGGGCCCCGGCATCAGAGATGGTCTTCTTCCTCTGCTCCTAGGACTCTCACCAGAATTGTTGTCCTGTGGGGGCTCAGTGTCCTCTGTCTTTCCCACAGGTCAGCAATGAAAGGGAGGCACCAGGCAGACCTGTCTCAGGGGTTGAGCATCCACCTATGAACCTGGAGGTCACTGTTCCTGAGTTGCGGGCTCAATCCCCCACCCCTACCCGTATTCCTCCTTTGCACAGAAAGCTGCTTGCCCTAGGGAGTTTCTGCAGGCCCTGCTGGGCCCTCACTGCCTCTGCCTTTATGTCTCAGCAGGTGCCCGCCCTGAGCTCTATCCCAGTGGAAACTCTTCTCACCAAATGTGGCCACTTTCTCCTCCGCCCCCCTGCACTGGGGACTTGACTGCTTTTTCTTCAGTGTCACTCTGTGGTTGTTCAGACCACTTTGTGGTTTTGTATTTAATGTTTTGGGGGGATTTCAAAGCAGGATGGGCAGACATGGACCCCAGGTTCAATCTGTGCTGTGGCCTCAGCCCCAGGTGATGTGGATTCCCATTGCGGTTGGGGCTTTGAACTGGTGGAGGCCGATGGAGTGCGTTTATGGGGGTTTTTAAGGAAACGTAACTCCCTCTCTCTCCCCTTTGGACGTTGTTTCTGTCCGACAGCCTCAGTCTCCTACGCTGAATGACAGCGACGGAGAGGAGAGGCCTTGGGGGCAGGGAGGTCATTTCTGTGTTGCTGAAGGGGTACAGCAAGCCTGACTCCCGCGTCCAGTGTGGAACCTGTCTCTGTAGCCACCACTGTGGGGGCCTGATGCCTTCCAGGGGCAGCAGGGAAGGGGCAGGGGAACGCGCAGCAACATCAGCATTTGGGGCGCGGGTCCCACTTTCCCACGGGGGCTCATGTGGACTGTCAGCTGGAGAGAGGCCTTTAACGTGTCTGAGTGTCAGAGCCTGGAGGCTATTCTGTCTTTATAAGAAAATGACAGGAATTCAACGACTGGGTCCATACAAGACTCAGCACCGGGTCTAAGTCCGATAATGCCCACAGGAGCCGTCCCTGCAGCCCCTGACCTTCCTCTCAAAGAGGCACTTCTGAGTCACCTCCCTCCCCCCAGGATCCTCTTCCACGTCCCCCTCCTGGCCTTCCACACCACCAGGGTGGTCCTCTGCAGCCCCTCCAGGCCCCGTGCCCTCCACGCTCGCGCCTCCCCCGGGCTCAGAGGCATCTGTGTCTCAAGCTTCCGTGGCCCCTGGAGGCCTCAGTTTCTCGCCTGCTGCTCTGTGGCTGTCATGTCGGAAGAGGTCTCCTTTAAGCACGCTGGGGGAGGGGAAGAGATGGAAAGGCCTCTTTGTCCAGGAGAGAAGAGCTGGCCCAGTGGGGTTGGCTCAGTGGATAGAGTGAGGACCGAAGGGCCCCGGGTTCGATGCTTGTCAAGGGCAGGTACCTTGGTCACGGGCTCCTCCCCGGCCCAAGCCCTGGTTGGGGCGGTGCAGGAGGCCACCAATGGATGTGTCTCTCTCACATCGATGTTTCTCTCTCTCTTTCCCTCTCTCTTCCACTCTCTCTAAAAATCAACGGGAAAATATCCTCGGGTGAGGATTTAAAAAAAAGGAGAGAAGAGTTGTCCTGTCGTCTTAAGTCCAAATCCAAGTGAAACTCATTTGGAGTCTCTCTGGCCATTGCATGCAGAAAGGAAGCCTGAGCCGCCACCTGGTGGCGGGCGGTAGATTGCACGTGTCCAGGGAGGGCCAGGTTCTGCATGGAACGGCGCCCCCTGGTGGTCAGGACTCACAGTTGCGCTCAGGGAAACCTTAGGATGCTCCCTTCTGTGTGTCAGTCCCCCTGGGGACCCGACTGCCCCTCCTTACTCCACGATCCATGTAAAAGGCCCAACATCCGGGAAACGAGAGCCACAAAGGAAGTATGTGAAACTAAGGGGACCGTAAATAGTTGAATCAATAATGCATGAGCAAACGCCAAACTTATGAGACATCCCCACCCGGTGAAGAAGCCCCACCAAAGCCCACTTCTGCCGATGACCCTACAGCTTGTGTGAGCCCCACACGCCCTCCAAGAGCAAGCAGAGCATCCACATGAAATGTGAAGTCCAATGGCTGACTGTGATGGAGAGCAGCCACGGCGGTCTGGACCAGAGGGGTCCAGATTCCAGGAAAAGGGCAGCTACAGAGACGGGGCGCCCCATCTGCACCTTTCCCCTTGGGGCACCTGCCAGGTCCCAGGAAGACGAGGTGCAGGATGCTGAGAGGACAAACGGCGGAAGTCGAGAACAGCTACTCGGAAGGCAAAGGAGGCCATGGGAGTTGCCATGAGCGGACTGACAGGATCACACACGTGATGAGTGGGAAGGACAGAGAGAGCTGCCCTGACGCCTGTTAGTGATCTCGTACTGGCGGCCGCTTGAAGAGCCGTGGATCCTACACCCTTTAGCGTGTGCTCGTGACCGTGTCTTAGAACAGGCCTGCCCCATGGGCAGCAGGGTGCAGCCACGCGTTCCACTGCACATCCCATCACTGACCAGCGGCGCTGGGCCCTGGCCCTGTGGCTCCCTCAGTTGGAGCACCGTCCTCTGTGTCTCTCCAGATGCCCGATGGGACTTCGGAACTGAGTTCCAGGCCGCGCGGGCAGACAACCTCCTGGATCTGGGTCGTTCGCAAACCTTTTGCAGGTGAGGGCTGGCTTCCCTTCTCATGCCTGCTCTCTCTCCTAGACCTTCCCCAAGGACGTTTGCATCATGGAAGCCCAGAGGGACCCGACTACCATGCTCGTGCCCAAGCAGAGTTTACCCGGCATGCACTGCTGCTCCCAGACGAAGCTGCCCAGAGCACAGAGGGAGCCAGGAAGCAGCTGTGCTTAGGCGGCCTGAGCGAGACCGGCAGTGGCAGGTAGGCAAGGGGATGGGCTACAGTGAGGGTGGGCTTGGCACGCGTGGATGGGTCCTGTGGAGGCAAGAGAGCCTAGATTAGAGGTGGGGAGCCTCTTCTTCTGCCAAGGGCCATTTGGATATTTATCACATCCCTCGGGGGCCATACAGAATTATCAACTTTTAAATCAGCCTGCTAACTTGGAGCAATCACTTCATTAACTCGCCCCTAATGCCTTGGCAGGGCGACCAAATGATTCCTCGGGCCTTATACAGCCTGCGGCCCGGACAAACCTGTGTCGTTCACCTTCACTCTGACCAAGCAGAGATCATTACCAACTCTATTCCCAGAATGTGGTCGGTCATTTGCACCATAGCATTAATGGGGAGGGCGTGGGTGGGGAAAATGCCGTAAAACAGTGACTTTTAAAGAGCAAAAAGTGTTAAATTTTAATCATTTTTTTCTTCTATAGTTCCTACTTTTTTGCCATGTGTCAGAAATCCGTGCCAAACATAGAGACACTGCGATTTTGTCCTGTTTTCTTCTAGGAGTTTTATATGTGTTATTTTACATTTAGTCCTATGACACATCGGGAGTTAAATGTGATACACTGGTGGGGCTGGAGATGTTTTAATATCTCCAGTTATTTCTAAACAATTTGTTGAAACGCATCCTTCCCACGCTGGATTGCTTAGCCACCTTTGTGAAAAGCCGAGTGACCATATAGACAGAGTTACGTTTCTGGACTCCACAGTTCCTTAGGTCTATTTGTTCATCTTTACAGCAATACCATGCTATCCTGACTACTGTAGCTTTGTGATACATTTTGAAATCTTGTGGTATTGCCCCTCCAACTTTGTTCTCATTTTTCAAAATTGTTTTGGCTATTGTAGGTCCTTTGCAGTTAAATCTAAATTTTGCAACCAGATTTTTCATAAACTTGTCAAAATAAACCAAGCCTATGTGGACTTTGGTTGAGAGTGCATTGCATTAAATCAATAAATCAATTTGGAGGAAACTGACATCTTAACAATATTACTTCCTATCCATGAACACAGTGTGTATCCCACGTAGGTCTTCATGAATTTCTCTCAGCAATATTTTATATGTTTTACTCTACAGGTCTTTCGTGTCCTTTATTAAGTTTACTAGAAGCCCGGGGCATGAAAATTCATGTACTGGAGTGCAGGGGAATCCCTCAGCCCCGCCTGGCCCTCTCAGAGTCCAGGAGCCCTCAGGGGCGGAAGGCGAACCAGCGATCAGGGGAAGACAACGCCATCACACCTCTGCTGCTGCCACTGCCGGCAGTGCAAACATCGGCCGGCCCTGGTCACATGGGCCTCAGGCGGCCCTGGGCGGATGGGCAGCTGACATCCAAGGCTTGCCTGCACCCGGGCCGGCCCTGGGCGGCAGGGGGGCTGAGGGGACTGGGCACTGCCATCTTTGTGAGGGCATGGCAGTCAATTAGCCTATTCCCTCTTTATTAGATAGGATTCCTAAGATTTTTGTAATTTTAGACACTATCATAAATTGAACTTTCTTAATTTCCACTTCTGATTGTTCAAGAATATAGAAATATAATCAATTTTTGTATATTTATCTTATATCCTGCAACCATGCTAAAGTCATTCTTAACCCATTGGTAGACACTGAGATTTTCTACAAGTCATCTCAGAAAATAGTTTTACACTTTTAGTCAAAAGGCCAAGAAGCGATTCTTCATTTATGGTGCTTTTCCTTTTTGCTCTACTGCACTGGCTAATACCTCCGACAAAACGTTCAGAAGCAATGGCAGTGGACATCCTTGCACTCAACTTGTTGGGAGGAATGCATCCATTCACTTTGATGTTCGGTAGAGTTTTCTCTGTTGTTTTTTTTTATGAGCTTTATCAAACCAAGGAAATTCCTTTTAAATTATCATTTGCCTAGAGCTTTTATCATAAATTAGTGGATTGTCAAACCCAGCTTCAGCATCTATTCAACACCTGGTTTTCCACAGGTATTAATACGGTAAATTGTATTAGTGGACTTTCAAATGTTCAATCTGTCTTACTGAGATAAACGTATTTGATTAAGAGGTTTATCCCTTTTAATGTAGAATCACATGGATTTGACTTGCTAGAAATTTGTTTAAAATTGCTATGTTGATGTTCATGAAGAATAATTGTCTGGTTCAGGGATCCCAGCAATGTTGGTTGGCCTCATAGATGGAGTGGGAAAGTATTCTTTCCTCTTCAATTGCGTCAAAGAACTAGTGTAGAAATTGGTATTATTTCTTCCTTGAATAAATGGTAACATTTACCACTAAAATGATTTGGCCTAGAGTATTCTTTGTGAGATTTTTATCTACAAATTCAATTTCATAAATAGGGCTACTTAGGTTTTCTTTCTTTTCATTCTGAGTGAACTATGACATTTTGTATCTTCCAAGGAATTTGTGCTCATTTCATCTACATTTAAAATGTACTGCCATAGTTGTTCATAATAGTTGCAGAATGTGGTTTTACCTACATCATTCTTGGCACTGGTCATTTCTTTCTCTTCATCCTGTTCCATCTAGCCAGGTGTATGAATTGTTTGTGAGCTTCTCAAAGAACCAGCTTTTGGTTTAAATTTTGTCGATTAATTTTTTCCAATGTCATCGATGTCTGCTTTACCTTTGTTATTTCCCTCCTTCTGCTTACACTTTTATTTTGCTCTTCTTTTTCTTAAGTGGAAGCTGGGGTCACTGATATGAGACTTTTTCCCCCTAAGTTAGCATCTAGGCCTATAATTTTCCCTCTAAGTACTGCTTTCATTGCATCATAAGATACAAGGTCAACACACAAAAGTCAGCTGTTTATGTCCATATGCCAGTGATGAGCAAGTGGAAACCACAATTAGGAAAACAACACCATTTGCAATAGCTCCAAGAAAATAAATACTTGCTGAAACCGGTTTGGCTCAGTGCATAGAGGGTCGGCCTGCGGACTGAAGGGTCCCAGGTTCGATTCGGGTCAAGTGCATGTAACTGGGTTGCAGGCACATCCCCAGTGGGGGCCATACAGGAGGTAGCTGATCTATGTTTCTCTCTCATCCATGTTTCTAACTATCTCTCTCTCTCCCTTCCTCTCTGTAAAAAAAAATCAATAAAATATATTTTTTAAAAATTTTTAAAAAAAGAAAAAGAAAATAAATACTCAGCTGTATATCTATTAAAACTTGTGCAGGATCTGTATGCAGAAACTACACAATGCTGGTGAAAGACACAAAGAAAGTGGAAGTAAGTGGAAATATGTCATGTTCATGGTTTGGAAGATTCACCAGCATAAATATGTGACCTCTCCCCAAACTTGCCCTGCAGACTCAATGCCATTCCAGTGAAAATCCCAGCAGGGCTTTGGTATGGATAAGCCGATTCTAAAACTTACACAGGAAGAAATAATGTTGTGAGAATAAAATAGGAATCACACTACTAAATTTTTTTAAATATATATTTTGTTGATTTTACAGAGAGGAAGGGAGGACAGAGAGGTAGAAACATCAATGAGAGAGAAACATCAATTAGCTGCCTCCTACACGCCCCCTACTAGGGATCGAGCCCACAACCAAGGTCCATGCCGTTGACCAGAACTGAACCCAGGACCCTTCCGTCCACAGGCCAACACTCTATCCACTGAGCCAAACCCATTATGGCACACTACCACGTTTTCAAGACACAAAAAGCTACAGAAATCTTGACCATGTACCGTTGGCAAAAGGAGAGACTCATAGACCAATGGAAGAGAATACAAAGTCTAGAAATAAACCCATATTAAAATGGCTGATTGAGTCTTGACAAAGATACAAAGAAATTCAGTGCAAAAAGAATAGTCTTTTCAATGAAGGTCCTGGAACAAGTGGACATCCATTCCTGTGTCCCCAAACAAAGACTGTGAACCTCACACGTTGAAAAAATTAACTCAAAATATATCATAAGTCTAAATTTAATATGAAACTATGAAACATTTAGAAGAAAATCTTCAAGAACTGAGGCTAGACAAAGATTTCTTAGACAACCCACAAAAAGCATAATCCATCTAAGAGGACAATTTGATACACTGGATTTCACACAAATAAAAAGTGTTGCTCCATGACAACCCGTTAAGTGAATGAAGGAAGAGACAAGCTGCAGACCAGGAGAAAATATTGCAAATCACGTAGCTGACAACCAATTTGTATCCATGACACATAAAGGTTCTAAGCACAACAGTAAGAAAACTACCCAATGCAAAAATGAACAAAAAAGAGAAAAAAAGTTAGAAAAGGACAAAAATCATTAAAAAGGCAAAAAAAAAAAATTAAAAACAAAAGATTTGGACACGTCACCAAAGACACACGGATGGTAAATAAGCACAGGAAAAGGTGTTCACCATCATTCCATTCGGAAAATGGAAGTTAAAATCAGTGAGTTTTCCCTGCACACCTATTAAAATGGCTAAAATGAGAAATACTGACAACGCCCAGTGCTGACGAAGATGCAGAACTGCAACCACCTTCCCTGAAACACGACAGAAACACGCTCAGCGGTGGTCATGTCTGTGACTGCAGGCAGACACTCACCATGGGACTCACACAAGTTTCCAGTCAGAGAATATGGCACCAATCTCAACTTGCAGGAACTGGAAGGAAGTGTGAAAAGTTTGCGGGGGCTAGTGGGGCCCAGGTTTCAGCACCCATGGATGTTCCTCCTGGTGAAGCACCCCTGGGTGCAGCCGAGGCCGAGTTCTCAAGGAGCCAGCAGGCGCTGTCTGTAAAGGCTCCCAGGACGCACTGCAGCTGCAAGGCATCAGGCCTGTGGAGCTCCTTCCCTCTGACCCTGCAGAGCAGTGGGGACAGTGGGCGTTCCCATGGGGCGGGTTCCAGTAAGACCCCACAGGACTGGCTGAGGCTTGACCTGGCCCCTGGCACACCGTGGGGGCTGGAGGACAGTGGACAAGGGGCGCCCTCACATCTCGAACTCAGCTGGCGGCTCCGGGCAGGACCAGCCGGCTCCCAGGAGCACCGAGCATTCCACTCGCAGCTTCCTGGTTTTGTGGGAAACATCTCAGCTGCTGCAAGCACCGGCCCGAGGTGGTTTCAAGAGACTCTTTCTCCTCATCCCTTTCTGATCCTGTTTAGGAGCTCAACCTGTCACCCTCCACGCAGCGAGGGGCTGAGGGGCTGCCTTAAGGGCGGAGCTGCATGAAGAGCCCGGTTCTCCTGACCTCACCCCAGGCCTCTCCCAGGGAGTAGCACCCCATCACAAACAGGGAGCGCCCCGGAACGCAGGAAGGGTCTGCACCTGCCTATCCCGAGAGCAGCCGTGTTTCTCAGGGCCGCCCAGGGATGGCATCAGGAGCACCCACCACCTCTCATCTCCGGGGGTGGGACCCGTGACCTTGAAGCACAAGGACAAGGCACAGTGCCTAGCTCCTCCAGCCCTTCTGGTGGCCCAGGACACACCGCGGCAGGGCCAGGGCCAGGGTCAGCCAAGGCCCCTGGTCTTCACGAAACCCACAGCAGGCTTAAAGGAATGAACTTTATTAATATCCCTAATAAAGAGTCCAGGCTAACTCACTGCAACCTATTTACAGAATGCTGCCTTCGGGCTACGTGGGGTGGGCTGGGCCAGGACTTCCGCACACTCACACGCATGCAGCCTGCACACAACCGAGGCCACCAGAATATGCATAGAACATACAGAACCACCCTTGGGGACAGAATACAAGCAGGAGCGCACAGGCCAAGGGCGAGATGACAGACAAACAGAGCGGCCTGCCTCAGAACTTCTTCAGGCTGTAGGTCAGGCTGCTGGGGACCCTGGGGCCCTGCAGGGGCGGCGAGCTCCAGACAGCGGAGCTGGTGCGCTTGTGGTAACGTGGCTTGGTCTTCTGGAAGATGTCCTCCAGGTCCAGCGGGCGAATGGTGCCGAAGAGCTCCAGCAGGTTCGGGGGGTGGCAGTATTGGTGGAGGATGGCCTGGCTGAGCTGGGCGCCTGCAGGGGAAAGGGCCGAGCCACTGCCTTGGGGATCCCCATGCCTCTGCCCCACCCAGAGCCCCGGCAGCGTCTCCAAGCCAGCAGGCCCCACTGCTGCCAGGCCAGCTCCTAGGGGGCCTGCCCCTCCTGCGCCCACCAAACACCATCACCCTCTCCTGCCATCGTCCGGCAGCCTCGTCTGACCCATGGTCTCAGGCGCTTACAGGGGCTGGGCTCTCATTACCCCACACCCACCTGGGAGCCCGATCCTTCATTCTCCCCATTTTATAGCAGTCAGCTGTGCCCAAAGGCACCGGCTAGTAACTGGCAGAGCCCGGGTTTCGAGCCAAGCTCAGAACTTAAGCCAATGATGCCGTGCGCCCTGGACTCCTGTGTGCAGCTATATATCTCGGCAGCCAACCACGGGGCCCCGAGGTGGGGTGCAGACAGAGGGGGCCATCAGGGAGGATCAGGGGGAACGTGTGCCCAGCTTGCTCTGCACCAGGCCATCAGTGTGCAAACTTCTTCCTCAATAACCCTTCTCAGCTGGTGCTATTACCATGCGCATTTCAGAGATGTGAAAAAGGAGTTTAAGCTGACGAAGGTCAACTACAGTCAGGTGGCTTTGCCAGTCATCTGGCTCCCTGGCCACAAGGACCCCTGCTAACGGACACCTCCCAAGTGCCCGATGCTGGCCCTTAGGGAGATGACGTCAGAGCGAGCAAGCTGCCTGCTGCAGCCGCCGGCCCGGCCCAGCACCATCGAGACCACTGTTCTCAGGCCAGCTCCACTGCCGCAGCCTGCACACCCAGCCCCAGGCCGCATACGCTCACCCACATCCTGGTTCAGCGCTGGGCCTGTGCACCGTAGGGTCACATCCTCTCCAGCGCCTGCCCCCACCCCGCGGGCTACCCTGCCTTCCCGGCGGGATCTCCCACTGGAGCTCAGGACACTGCTAGCCCCATCACCTCTCGGAGCTCTATCCCACCCCACGCTGCTTATTGAGGCCCCAGTCTCATGGGTCAAGGGGCAGAGCGAGGAGGGCCTAGAGCCGGAGCACCCAGCACCAGGTGCCCATGGCGCGCCCCAAATGAATGTGCTTGGTGAGAACACACGCGTCACCACCTGCTCCAAGTGGGAGCCCACGGGATGGGGAGCCCACGGGACAAGGTCCCACTCTTCCCTGAGCGCGTCCCAAGGCAGGTGCAGGCTTCTCAGGCCAACACGGTGTTTCCAGCCCACGAGCACCACAGCCTCCCAGCACGGCCCAGCGGAGCATCTCTCCAGGGCCCGAAGGCACCTGAGGACCAGGACCCAGAGCTCCGCCCGCTCACCTCGGGCCCAGGAGGGGATGGGCTTCCGGGGATGCGACTCGTCATCGGTGGAGTCGTCGCTATTCAGGTCCATCCCGTAGTTATCGGGGTTGATCTTGGGGGGAGCCCTGTGCCCCTGTGGCGTCATTTGATAGGAGGTACAAGCTGGAGACTGGGAAGTAAACAAGGGCGTCAGCACCCCTCCCCCACTCCTGCACCTCCCACCACCTAGGGGCTGGGGCCCGGCCTCCTCCCCTCCTGTCACAGCAGAAGTCAAAGAGCTCAGGGTCACATCAAGTCACACCCCATACACAGCCCGCCTCCTCCTGTTTCATGTGAAGGTTGCAGACGTCCCTCCAGGTCAGCATGTCTCTGTGCACAGCGCCTGGGAACCCCCTGGGAACCCCGTGGCCTGAAGCCTCCTGTGCTGCGCTGAAACCCTTCCCCACAGCACACTTGGTTTGTAAAGCATTCAAGTGCAAGTCACCGAAGTGCCTGTCAGCAGGTGCTGGTTAAAGAAATTCTGGTGTGACCAGCTGGTACACAGTCAAACATGAGAGATTGACAATGCTGACCTAGATGCGCACAATCTACTTTTTAAAAAATGGAGGAGGAAGAAATATCAAGCTGCCAAGTGGCGTGTACGGGAGTAAATACTTGTGTGCTCCCCAAATCCCGGTTAAACCTCACCCCTCCACAGGATGCTATCAGGAGGTGGGGCCTTAGGGGTGCTTAGCGGGGTGCTCAGGTAATGGGGGTGGAGCCCTGGTGAATGGATCAGTGCCCTTCAAAAAGAGACCCCAGAGCCTCCCCTCCCCCGGCCTCCCCGCCCCGCCCGCGAGGGCGCAGAGGAAGAAGGCTGTCTGTGAACCCGGAACAGCACACAGACACTGACTCCGCTGGCGCCTTGGCCTAGGCGTTCCAGCCTCATGAATGCTGCTTCAGCCACTGGTCTCTCCTGGTCAGAGCAGCCGGGGACTGGGACAGGATGCACAGTCTGTGTCCACTCAGAACTGCTTATAATGTTTAGACGTGTGAAAGTACAGCGCTTTCCCCTGAGGTTCCTTTTACTTCCTACTCTCTTATCAAGTTTAAGTTTCCTTTTTTTTTTTTTTAACCTATTTTGAGATTAAGAAAGAACACGCGTATCCAGCACAGTAAGAACTACTGGCCTCCTGCGCCCTCCGTCTTTCTTAGGGGCCTTAGATCCGATTGTGCCTCCAGCTCCGGGAAGAGGAACCAAACCCGGGCTCCTCGCGACTCCGGGCCCAGCCCACCTGCACGTCCATGGTCGTGTTCAGGCTCTTGCTGGCCGCGGCAGTCTCCTTGGCTTTCTTCTCCTGCTCCTCCTGCAGACGCTGCTGCTCTTCCTGGGACCAGCGGCCGGCAGGGGGTTAGGGGCCGTGTGCATGTCCTCTGTCCGACCCCAGGCCGACCCCACACAGCCAATCAAGGCAGTTCCCACCCCAGGAGCCCCCATGTCTGGGCTCCCCATCCCAAAGCTCAGCACAGACCCCGAGCGAGCCCCACTCCCCTGGCTGCCCTGTACCTTTTTCTTCTTCTCCTCCAGTTCCCTCTGCAGCCTCTCCCTCTGCAGCCGCAGGGCCTTCTCCCTTTCCTGCTGCTCCCTGAGGACCAAGCCAGGGCCTGTCAGGTCAGGGAGCTGAGCCCCGGCTCGGTTCCCATCCCTACCAGGGAAGCCGGGCCCATGGCACTGGCCGTAGAAGGTGCAATGGCAGGATGGGCACAGCAGCCAAGAGCCCAGCGCCTCGCCTGTGCCCCAAGGACTGGAAAGCCACAGCCAGGGGCAGGGAGCACTCGGCTTTGGAGTCCGCCAAACCAGGACCCGCTTCCGGCTGACTTAGGTGTGAGCTCCAGTCTTGTCTGCTGCACATGGGGATCCTGATACCTTCCCTCTAGTCGCCCCGAGAATCAGGGAGAAAATCTGAGTTACCTCGGACGGTCCCAGCCCACAGGGTGGACCTTGGGCTCCAGGCCCGGCAGGAAGCAGGACTGGGCCATTATTGGGCTTTGGCGCCACCACCACTTACAGCTGTGACTTGAGCGAGGCATTTAACCCTCTGCACCTGCCCGCCCCCCAGGAGGTGGAGCTGCTGGCTCCTATGCCACCGGGGCCTTCAGGTGAGGATTCGACAAGAAACACGTGTAAAGCGTGTAGCTGAGGACCACCTAAGCTGCCCACCATTACAATCATCACCCGTCACCCCATGAAGACCGTGGCATTGGGTGGCACACATGCAATCCTAAAGCCACATCAACTGTCACCCCCACCCTTGTTCCCGCCCAGACTCCTGTCTCCGACTGCCCTAGGACCAAGGCACCTTGGTGTCAATCAAGAGGCACAGGAAGCCCTGGCCGGGTCACTCAAATGGTTGGAGCGTCGTCTAGCTACACCAAGGTTGCAGGTTCGACCCTGGGTCAAGGCACACACAAGAATCAACCAACGGCCCTAGCCGGTTTAGCTCAGTGGATAGTGTCGGCCTGCGGACTGAAGGGTCCCGGGTTCGGTTCCGGTCAAGGGCACACGCCTGGGTTGCAGGCTTGATCCCTAGTAGGGAGCGTGCTGAGGCAGCGGACCAATGATTCTCATCCTAGTTCTCTCTCTCTCTCTCCCTTGCTCTCTGAAATCAAAAACTGAAAAAATAAAAAGAGTCAGCCTTGAAAAGATTCCGGAGGCATAAATGAGTGGAACAAACCCATGTTTCCTTCCACAGAAAAGCAGTAACTTAGACAAGCACAGGGAGCAGGCCCCTGCGCTCAGGCCCCGGCTGCCACTCCCCACTCTGCTCGCAGGACTGGCTGTGAGGTCCTGCCCGCACACAGACTTCTGCTTTGGAGAGCTCCAGCCCCAGGCTCTGCTGCCATGGATACCAAGGGGGGCAGTCGGAGATGATGGGGGCGGGGAGGGGGGCCGAGTTCTCATCACCACAGAGGAGGCATGTTTAGTGGGGTCTGCAGTGCACCTCAAAGAACTCCTGCGCAAATGCCCACAGGGGTCCTTGGAGCACCCGCCACCCACCCTGTCAGCTGAGAACAGAATGAACCAAGGGGTCAGCACACTGGCTGGAGGTGGGACAGGAGAGTCCCAAGTGAGCCCGCCCGTCACATCTTCCCTCTCCCAGAGCCACCGCCACATTCGGGCCTGCCTGCTGCAGACCACTGGGTGCAGAGCCAAGGGAAGCGTGACCCTCTTTTGCAAAGCCCAAGGGAAGGGGCAGCTGCGCTAGGGGGCCGCTGTCTCTCGTCCACACAAACACACGTGGCAGGAGGCCGCCGGGGCCCCCAGGGGCTGCCCCACCAGCCTGGCCCTCAGGGCTCCCTCACCTCTCAGCCTGGAGCCGCTCCTGCTCCCGCCGCCGCTCCTGTTCCCGCTGCTCCGCCAGCCTCTTGGCCTCGGCTGCCTTCCGCAGCCGCTCCTGCTCCTCCTCCTCCTCCTTCTTCTTCTTTTGCAGCAGCTCTTGGTGTCGCCGCTCTTCCTCCTCCTCCTGTGAACACACAGCAAGGTCAGGGCTCAGGCCAGGCCTGGGCTGGAGGTGCAAGAGGCCTGGGAAGGAGGCGTCAGAGACGGTCAGGAGCTGAGCCAGGGTGGCCCCACACCGGGCATCACAGCATCACCGCCACCAGCCTGCAAAGGCATCTTGCGGCACCTGCTTTTGCTGCTGCGGCAGAGTTAGTAGTTAAGGGCACAGACTGGAGCCCGGCGCACTCGCTGTGCCACGGGCTACCTTTGAAGCCCTCTGGCCTTGGCTTCCTCATCGAACAAATGGGGACAAACACACAAATACCTACACCTCACGAGGTCGCTGAGTTTATACACATCCCTAGAACAGTGCCTGGCACGGAGCAAACACTCAACAAGTTTAGCCTGAGGGTCATAACGCAGACCGATGCGTGTTCCCGGAGCCGTAAGATCGACAGCTCCAAGGAAGAAGCAGGTCCCCCTCTCACAGGCAGCACATCCCACCCTCACAGCAGCCCGACCGCGTAGATCGCCACCTGAAGGACCCCAAGCACAGAGACGCCCAGTGCCCGGTGCGGACCACACAGCTAACAAGGGGCAGAGCTGAGACTGGAAGTCTGGCTTAGAGTCCATGTGCTTAACCCTCAAAGTGCCATCTCCAACGTGTGTTAATCCTCCTCAGAGCTGAAGCCACAAGAGCCACCAGAATTAAGCCAACCAAGTGGGGTGTGCCCAGCAGCCCTCAGGGGCGCAGGCAGCGCCCATCTGCCCCACCTCCTCCTCGATGCCCTCGCCGCCCCTGCATCGCACCTGCTGCAGCCTCCTGAGCCTCCGAGCCTCCTCCTCCTGTTTCCTGCGCGCCTCCACCTCCTCCATCTTCTTGGCTGCTGCCTTTTTCTTGGCCTTCTCCTCTGCCAATCGCTCCTCCTTGGCCTGCAAAGCCCACCCACACGTGCCCATGAGAGCAGCCCTCCTCACTCAACCCTAGAGCGGGTCCCGGAACTGACAGGCATCCCAGGCCCCTGCAAACCCCTCACAGCCCAGGAAGGGGTGCCTGGCGCCAGCCCACCCACTCGCCAAGGGCTGCTGCTCAGACCTCCTGCCCTCAGCGGGGCTCTGAACCAACTCCAGGTCCCTGCTCACAGGGGAGAGGCGCCCAGGGCGTCAAGCCCCTAACTTACAAGGGTCCAGTTCTAACCCTCGGGACACTAAGTGTGAGCTGCGTGGGCCCCAGCAGGGAACAGCCCACCTTCTCAGTCTTCTCATCCAGCTGAGCAAACTTCTGCTCAATCTGCTTCTTCTTCTCCTCCTTCATCAGCTCCACCCGCTCCCGGGCCTGCAGCGCCTTGCGCTGGCGCTCCTCCCGCTTCCTATGAGCACAGGGCCGTCAGGGGGAGCCCAGCGCGGCCTGGGCCGCCCAGCGCTGGGACCTGGGCCACTTACAGCTTCACCTCCTCCAGCCTCTGCCGCTTGGCCTCCTCCACCTTCTGCCTGCGGAGCTGCTCTGCCTCTTCCTTCCGCCGCAGCTGCTCCAGGCGCTGCCGCTCCTTCTCCTGGGTGGGAGGGCGTGTGAGGACGGCCCAGGACAACCCCCCAGACCCACAGCCTCCAGCCAGATGGGCTGCAGCATCAGACTGCTTCTGAGGGCAGAGTCACCCCCAAACACCCTCCATTGCCACTCAGACTGAGGCCCTCCTTCCGTCTTCCTTCTCAGGGACCCTAAGGCCCTCGACTTAGCCCTGCCAAGTTGCGGGCAGCACAAAAAATAGGTTCAGTTGGATGTATGCTCTGAGGGTAACTATGTTCAAGTGCATTTGAAAGGAGAGCGAAGAACGAGACTGGGAATCTGCGCCTGTGTGTGTGTGCTAACGAGCCATCACAGCATTCTCAGGACACCTGGGGAAGCAGTCCTCCCAGCCAGCAGGAGTCCAAAGAAGAACGAAATGGAAATTTTAGAATAAAAATCCCTGAGATAAATGCAGTGATGGGTCCAAGAGCAGAGGGAGAAGACAGACATCAGTAAAACATGCAGATAAATTAACAACATGCATCCAATCTGAGCACAGAGAAAACATGGAAGAAAAATTAAGAGAGCCTGAGGCAACCTTGAGATGGCACCAAAAGGTCTATCGCTTGTGCCCTTGTCATTCCACAATGGGAAGGGTGCAACGCAGGGGGAAATGTGGGAAAATAATGGCTTGGAAACGCTCCAAATTGGGTAGAAGACATAAATGTGCCGATTCGCGAAGGTCATCAAAACCCAAGTAGGATAAATCCAAGGAAAGCTATGTCTGCCACATCATAATCACACAGCTGGAAACTGAACCCAGAGGGAAACATTCTCAAACACAGCCACAAAGACACAGTCCTTCAGGGGCGGGGCTGGGGCGATGTGAATGACTGAAAACTTCTCCTCAGAAACTATGGGTGCCAGAAGGAAGTGGCACCACACTGGTCAAGTGCTGAAAGCCAAGAACTGGTCACTAAGACCTCCATCTGCATTCAGCGACGCTGACCTCCATCTGCATTCAGCGACACTAGCCTTCGGAAATGAAGTGAGGCCTTCCTTGCCAAGTGAAGGAAAACTAGACAGCCCTCGCCAGTTTGGCTCAGTTGCTAGAGCACCGGCCTGTGGACCAAAGGGTCCCGGGTTTGATTCAGGTCAAGGGCACATACTGAGGTGGCAGGCTCTTCCACAGCCCAGGCCCCGGTTGGGTTGCATGCAGGGAGGGGGCAACCAATCGACGTGTTTCTCTCACATCAATGTTTCTCTTTCTCTCGCTCACTCTAAAAAAAATCAATGGAAAAATGTCATTGGGTGAGGATTAAAAAAAAAACAAAAAACACCAAAAAGCCCTGGAGAATTCGTTGCCAGCAGCAGGCTCCCTCTCAAAGAATTACTAAAGAAAGTTCTCCCGACAGAAAGGAATACCGGAAGGAAACGTGAGACACCAAGAGCTAAAGAATAAACAGGTAAGTGTCTGGTTATATGCGATGGGCTATTTTCCCTGGAGTTCTCTACAGCACGGCAGCGAGAGCAGGACTGGTACCAGCCTGGAAGGGCGTCAGCGTGTGAGGCTGAGGCGTGTACGAGAAGAACGCACCCAGCGGGGAGAGTGAGATTTCCACATTGCAACTGAACGGAGATCCAAGTGACTGGGAAAGCCCTGGTCAGTGTGCTCGGTGGATAGAGCATCGGCCTGCGGACTGAAGGGTCCTGAGCTCCATTCTGGTCAAGGGCACATGCCAGTGGGGAGGCAGGGCGAGGGGGGGAGAAGCATGTAAGACAGAGCCAATCAACGATTCTCTCTCACCACGGATGTTTCTATCTCTATCTCTCCCTTTCCCTTCCTCTCTGAAATAAAAATATATTTTAAATTTTTAAAAAATAAAGTGACACCTAGAGCAACCAGTGAAAAACTGCAGAATGAAATAGTAACATCACAATAGACAAATTAAAATGGAACACTGAAAAATGTCCCTGTGGACCTTTACAAAATACAGGTTTCAGCGCATAATTTCCAACATAAACTTCACTGGCAATTTTTAACATAAAAATATTTTTTCTTGAAGAGGGAGAAAGAGAAAAAATGAGCCCTAGAGGCTGGGAGGGGGGCGGGGAGGCCCTGGAGGAGGATGTGGGTTGGGGGCCCGGGGGGGGGGGGGGGGGTGTGGGAGGCAGTATTAGTTGGCCTTTGGCTGGCTCTCTCCAATGGGCCAGACCCAGAGACCAGCAGGAGGCTGGTCCTCGCGCCACACACCCACCTGCTCTTCTGAGGAAAAGCACCCAGGAAGCGCAAGCGGGTGCCCACCACCTCTTCCTGCCCCGAGAGCACACAGGCTCCTGCTTTCAGAAAACCGGATTTTGTGCCAAAACCTGAGCTAACATTCCCCAGCACAGGGCAGAGGACTCGGGGGTGCACCGTGAGGTTGGCAGAAGACAAGGGCTGTTCGTATCGTAGACTGTGCTTCTGCGCTGCCCCAACCCGGCGGAGGGCTGGACTGTCCCTGCTCCCCGGAGGCCACCGTCCAGGCCAAGGCAGAAGGCGGGAGGCAGGAAGACACCGCAGCACGTGCCCCTCCAGCCGCGAGGGCTTCAACAGCAGTCACCCTGCACGCCAAGCCCCGTGCTGGCTGCTGGACACGACTTGCTGGTCATCCGACCTCTGTGCCCGGCCATGGAAACTGACGCCCAGAGATTAGGAACAAGCCCAAGGCCCCTGGGACCTAGCGAGGACCCTGGTATCCTGAGGATGGTCCTAACCCCACCAGATGCCCTGGGCAGGGACCTGGGCACCCTAAAGCAGGAAAAGGCTGTTTCCCAGACCTCTCGGCCATCCCGTGAGCCCTGCAAGCCCCGCTCAGTCTGGATGGGGCACAGGTCCCTGTGGGGTCCACAGTCCGAGTCTGGTCCCCAGCTCTGGGCCTAGGTGCCCAGCCGGGGCCTGGCAGAGAAGCAGGCACGAAGGGCATCCAGCCCGCTTGCTGGCATATTGGAAGGTAAGCGTCGCCATGGCCACCCAGAGAGCAGCCTCCTCGCAGGAGAGGCCAGTTCAGGGCCCACCTGTCCATCTGCCTGGAAGCCCCTTTGTCTGCCAAGCCGCACGGCCACTGCGGGGCCTGGGCCTTCGGTGGGTACTTAGCAACGAAGCAGCTGCCGCTGTGCCACGCGGAGCCTAGAGAGCAGGACCCGGCCAGTGCATCCCAGCTCCCTGGCTCCCAGCTCCTGGCTGGGCCCAGCCCTGAGGCGTCTGCGAAGAGACCAGCTTTCTGTGGCCTCCTCTCCGGAGGCCACTGCTGCCTGTCCCCCTCAGTCACCTGCCTGGCCTGCCAGCACCCATTGCTCCGCCCTCCCCCCAGGTGGTGGCTCAGGTGTGTGGCCCAATCAATCTCAGCTCAGACCCCAAGAGGAAGCCAGCGCTGGGCAGGAGGGAGGGAGGTGGCTGTGGGGAACTTTAAGCTGTGGCCTGTGACAGCTGCAGGTCACACACCCTTTGCTTCCTCTGCCTCGGGGAGGCCCTGACACCCCTCCTCCTGGTGGCAGGGGCAGAGGCAGGGAGGAGGTCTGTCCAGCCCGGCCGCGCCCAGCAGGGCCCAGCACCTTGGGTTCACCGCCCACCTCCCTTACAGCTCCCGCTTGGCATTAGTGCTCTGCGCGAGGTCAGCGTGCAAGGCCGGTTACAGTAGCCAGTGCTGGGCGGAGCGAGGTTAAGGACAGGAAGAGGTTTTACTTACAACGAAGCTGCACTGTGGAGGAGAGGAGACAGGGAAAAGCCGAGTTAATGCCGAGGGGACGTCCTGGAAGCTGGCCAGGCTCCTGGCTATACCAAGGCGTCTGCTCGGGCCACACCCTCTCATCTCACCCAGCCCGCATCCCAACCAGTGACGGTGTCACAGCATGTTCCTCACCTTAACCCTCCAGGCACTGGGGTGTGGGATGGGGGGTAGGGCGGGCACCTGCTAGGCCAATTCTGCTACTTCCCAGCCCAGGGGTCACACTGAGATGGCCAAGCGCCTCTCGGCCACAGCACAGCGCCCAAGAGTTCAGGACAGTCCCCAGAAGTCGAGGCAGCCCATGGCCGAAGAGGCCTGAGCCGGCCCCGGACCAGTGCCAGGTCACACCTGCCTTGGCGCAGACACAAGCTGCTCCCAGCAGCCTCGGGGCCAGCCAGCAGCCTCGGGGCCAGCCAGGAGCCTCGGGGCCAGCCAGAAGCCTCAGGGCCAGCCAGGAGCCTGGGGCCATGCAGCCCTCCAGCAGCGCTCAGCTCGGGCACGGGCTCCCTCACCTTCGGGTCCACGCGCAGGGGAGTGTTGCGCTTAATGAAGGACTTCATGACGCTGCCGCGGGAGGTGGAGGTCGGGGTCATGAGCATCTGGTTCCTCTGCACCGTGTGCAGGAAGGTTCGGAGAGGCCGCACCGCCTGCAAGATGGGCCAGGGTCAGGACTCAGGGAGGGCACAGGCCCTGAGGGAGGGCCGGCGCCCACTCACCTTGTTGGCTGGACAGGGCGGGGAAGGGGTCTTGCTCCGGGGGGGCTGCAGCTCCTCCTCGTCCAGCTGCTGCTCCTCGTCCAGCTCACTCACAGCCTGCTTGTAGCTGCGCTTCCTCCTGCAGGCGCGGGGGGCAGCAGCATCACGGGGCTGACCCCGGCACCCCCTTCAGAGCCCTAGCCACACCCCAGGAGAATTCACCCCATGGAGAACACCGGGACCAGCCCACTGGACTCCAGGCAGCAGAGGTGGGTCTCCCTGACCGCCCCTCCACTGCCCAGGCAGAGAAAGGGAAGTGGCCAGTCCAAGGTCACACGCCAGGAGGACACAGAAGGATGGGGTCTAGGGTCTAGACACTCCCTCCAGGCCAGGCTCCCCAGCATCAAGCTGCTTCCTTCATTAGGTCAGAGCACCAGGCTCCTGACCACACGCCCACCCGCCCCAAGAGGACTCGAGGTCCGTGCCGCTCTGGGCCCCTCGGAACAGGGGGCCACATGCCTCCCAGGACACAAACCTGGCACTCTGCGGCGGCTCCTCGGGGCCCTCTGCCTGGTGGATCTTGGCCTCTGTGAAGACAGCGATTTCAGTGAGGGAGCAGGGACAGCATGGCGGGTCGGGATGGGGCCCACTGGCACAGCCGTGGCAGACCCCAGGGTGGCCCGTGGCAGAAGCCTTAGCGCCCGCCGACTGGCCTGGGCAGAGCTGTGGACACCCAGAGCCAGCACAGCATCCCCGGCCCATGGACCGCTCAACCCCAGCTGGGCCTCTGTGAGAACTGCAGGACAAACCAGGGCTGGCCACCTCTACAAGGGCTGAGCTGGGGCTCTCCCAGACCCACTGATGAGCTTCCCAATCCCCTCCTCCTGGCCCCCAGCCAGAGCCCACGTGACAGGAGGAGGCGGGGCTTCCATGCAGGGTCTGCACGGGAGGGGGTGGGTGCGTTTCTCGGCCAGGACAAGGACAAAGCACAGAGCTCTCCCGGCCCTGCATTCCAAAGGGTCCTTGCAGCCCCAGGGAGCTGTGGAGCTGGCATGGCCATCGTCCCTGACCCGGGGTCACTGGGGAAGCCAAGTTCAAGACCCCGCAACTACAGTGCTCTCTCCCGACCAGGGAGATGGGAGCTGGACCCCAGGCACCTATGGCAGAGCCCATGGCACTCCCACGCTTTGCAGACAGGGACCCACAAAGGTGGGAGGGGAGCCAGTGGCAAGGACAAAACAAGGCCCAGCACACAGCCCCTCCTGCCCCTGGAGTGGTGTTCCAGGCTTCGCCCAATTCGGGCCCTGCCCCCATTTCCTGCCCCAGCCAGCCACGGCCACTCACACGGCACTTGGCAGCAGCTGCAGCCAAAGGGCGGGAGACGGGTCTCCTTTACCTTCAGCTTCCCTCTCCCCGCGAGCGGGGCAGGCCGAGGCCCCAGGCCCGCCTGGCGCTGGTTTGTGCACACGGCAGGTCAGGAAGACTCACCTCGCTGCCCCACGGAGGGCGTGCCCTGGCCACCGGCCGCAGGCTGCGAGCCAGGCGTGGTAGTGACAATCTTGGGGACCTGAGGGAAGAACAACACTTTAGGGGTCTACCCACGAGGCTTGCAGCCAGGGCAGCAGCAGTTTATCCGGGCAAACCCCTGAGCCTGCCCCTTTTCTCTGGCATCACAGTGAGCCCGCCCAGCCCAGCCTGGGCTCATTTCCCCGAGGCCCTCTCCCGAGGTCCTAGCCCTTCCTGGTTTCGCTGTCCCCAGCTTTAGTCAACGTCCTCTAAAATGCAGTCAGCCCTAGTCGGTTTGGCATGGTGGACTGAGCGTCGGCCTGCGAACTGAAGGGATCCCGTTTTGATACGGTCAAAGGCAGGTACCTCGGTTGCAGGCTAGATCCCCGCCCCTGGTCGGGGTGCGTGCGGGAAGCAACCAATCATGGTATGTCTCTCAGATCCACATTTCTCTCTCTGTGCCTCTCCCCCTCCCTCCCACTCTCTGAAAATCAATGAAAAATATCCTTGGGTGAAGACTAACAAAAATAAATAAATATATGTGCATATTAAAATAAGTAAAAATTTTAAATAAGACTTTAGCCCTGTCCGGTGTGGCTCAGCAGACAGACTGCTGTCCCGCACACTGAAGGGTCATGGGTTTCATTCCCGCTTGAGGGCACATACCTGGATTGCAGGTTCAATCCCCAGCCCCATTCAGGGTGCATGTGGGAGGCAACCAATCAGTGTGTATCTCGCATATGGATATTTCTCTCTCTCTTCCCCCGCTTCCCTTCCACCCTTAATAGAAAAAAAAAAAATCAATGGGTAAAATATAGTCAGTGAAGATGAAAAAATACACAATAGGACTTTAGGGTTCTGCACCTGGCACCCCACAGCACAGAGCACACGCCCCAGGCCCCCGAGAGCCTCCCCTCCCTGGCCTGCCCGCCTCACCTCCGGCTCAGCCTCCTTGCTGGGGTCCTCCTCGGGGCTGAAAGCAGAGCAGCAGATACTGTGAGACCCACCAGCCCAAATCGTGCCCACAAGAGCTCCGCCTCCAATCCCCAGGGCAGAGACCCAGAAGGTGTGCATGTCAGAGACCCTGGTCTGGGCTGCAAACCCACAGCCCCACGCAGGACGGGAGGACAACAGCCTGAGCCAGGGCTCTGGAGCGCCTGCTGCCTGCTGGCGGAGGGATGTGAGTTCTGAATGTGCTTCCTCCCACCCCCACTGGGGCCTTGGCTCAGGATGGGAGCCGCTTCCCCACTCCACCTCAATCCCTTGGGCCTGGGGAGCCACGTCTCTTTTGAGGCCTGCTCTCCGTTCACCACAGGGCCAGCAAAGCTCTGCAGTCACCCGTGTCCCCATCCCAAGCACTGGCCCCTGCTGCAAAGCAAGGTGGGGGCCTCGTGTTAGAGACGGCAGGATGCAGCCTCCAGGACTGGAATGCCGCCCAAAGCAGTGCTGGGTGCGATCCGGGAGCAGGGAGCAGCCCCGCCCCTTCCTCCCCGCCCCGACTGGCAGGTGGCTCCTCCTGGCTGCACTGGCCCATCCACAGGCCTTGGGATCAGACAACCTATGGAGCCCACATCCCCAGGATGAGGCACGGAGGCGCTAAGGCCAGGCCACGGCTGACAAGTGATACTGACCATCAATGTAAGAAGACTTGACCCCGTGCCCCTCACTTCCTGGTCAGACTGGGGCAGGGCAGGGCTGCAGCAGCGGGCAGTGCCCAGGAGGGAAGGGTCGGGCATAGAAAATGCTTCCAATCCTAAGCGCACCAGGGCAACGTGACCCCAGTGTGTCCTGCCCAGACCTGGGAAGGCCCCCAAAACCTGGAAGTGGACTCACCTGACTTTTTGGGGCACCTCAACATTTAGGAGTCTCTCCAGGTAACTGTGACCTGAGGGGAAAACAAAGGAACAAAAGCTAACCTCAGAAACCAGCCAAGTGCCACCGGGCTGGTAGCTCAGTGGTTAGAGCGCCATCCCTCGGACCTTCTCCCTCTTGACCCTCTTTTCTTTCCACAAATGCACATCAAATGACAGGGCCGAGGGGAGGGGCGATAGGAACGGCTCCCGCGCTGGGGACCTGGATTCAGATCCAAAAGCAAAACAGGCTCTAGACTCGCAGGGGTCCTCACACTTGTTAAACAGGGGCCAGTTCACTGTCCCTCAGACCGTTGGAGGGCCGGACTAGTTTAAAAAAAAACTATGAACCAATTCCTATGCGCACTGCGGGCCCGGGACGAGTCGGCTGCTAAGCAGGACAGGCAGCGGCACCCGGCGGGCCGGATAAATGTCCTCGGCGGGCCGCATGTGGCCCGCGGACCGTAGTTTGAGGACCCCTGCTCTAGTCTCTCTCCTGCTGCTGCCTGGAGCTCCAGGCTCCACGCCCCTGGGGCCTCGGGCCAGGATCAGATTCAGGCCTGAGGAAATCCCCAAGGCAGGTCCCACCGGGGCCTTTCTGAAGACCCAACACAGACAGTGGGCCAGACCACACACCTGCATGCACCCCAGGTTAGGTATCCCCGAGACCCGTGGCCAGAGCAAGCCCTTCCCCGGGTGCCCGCCCCTGCCCGCCTCAGCCCCACCCTGGGCTCTCCAGGAGGCCTCCTCAGCAAGTGGCTGACAAACCTCAGTGACCTCGTTACTCAGTTTCCTCCTCTGTGAAATGGGAAAATACCAGCAGGCTAACAGAGCTACTGGGGGACCAAATGAGATAACCTTGAGTTTCGTAAATCTTAAAGTGCCAGGTAGGCATTGACTATAATCTTAATCCACATTAATTTAAAACCTGGCCGTCCTCTCCATCAATCCAACTCCTTCTCCGCCCCCTGCTGGACCCTGCAGCAGCCTCCTCCTGGTCTCCCTGCCTCGCTCCCTCCCTCCCTCCCGGACATTTTTAATAAAGTGCCAGGAACCTCCCAACAGCCAACAAGGGCCACAGCCTCCGCATTAGTGGGGCCAAGCCCCAGCCCCTGTGTGGCACAGGAGGGCCAGCAGCCCATCACTTGCCATTTCATGCCCCAGGGTCTGCCTTCAAGCTGGTCGCTCTGCCAGGGATCCCTTTCCCCACTTTGCTCCACCTGGCAGGACCCCCTCCTCCTCCAGGCAGCCAGCCTGACCCAGAGCTGCCTGTCCTCCTCTGAGGCTCCCACGGGGGGACCATGGTCCTCTGAGCTGGGAGCCAATGAGGATAAAAGCTGAAAGTGACAGAGCCCTTTGTACACGGCAAACACTGTCCTAAGCGCCCTGGGGGTTAACGAAAAGAACCCCAACCCTTTCAGCAGATGCTATTATCCCCCCAGCTGACAGGTGAGGAGGTTCCTGGAACCCGCCAGGGTCGCAGGAAGGTAAAGGGATAAACGGGCCCTCAAACCCAGCTAGCTGTCCCCCCCAGGATGAGTCAGCTCCGGTGACTATTCACACCTTCACCTCAGTATCTTCAGACCCAACCGTTTCACTCACAGGAACAGCCCCCAAACGTGGTGAAGCTGAGAGCCCCTGCCGGAGAGTGGGGCACACTGGCCCCGGGCAGAGAATCGGAATGGCATTAACTACAGGGTCGGCGGTCCACCTCCCCGGCCTCAGTTTCCTCATTTGTAAAACCAGAGGGTTGGCGAGATCTGCACTGTCCAACACAGTAAACACCAGCAAAGTGCGGCTCTGTACACCTGAATTAAGTAAAATGTAACAACAGCCAAATCCAGTTCCACAATCACACGCTAGTTTGCGGCTCAGGAACGGGACGCTGACATCCCCAAAGAGTGCTATGGCCAGCTCCTCGCTGGATGATTAGATGGGTCCCCAGAGCCAAGCTGGGCGCCCAGGACCCCACGCACCCCACCCACTGCTGAGCCCCCGACTCACAGATGATGCGGGCAGAGGCGGCCGGCTCTTTGGTGGCATTCTGGGCAAGTCTGTTGGACCTGCGGACGGTGCTCCTTGGTTTGTCCACCAGGGAGTACTTCTGGGCCAGAGAGTTCTGGGGACCCGGGGAGGACGGGGCGATCAGGCTGCGCCGCACTGACCGCCGGTCCACGAGGGCATCCTTGGGGGTGGGCAAATTATCCGGCAGAATGGGCGCCAGCACCCGCTCCTGCCACGGGGAGGCTGGAGAGGTCCGTGCAATCCTGAGCTTGGAGGCAGACCGGCCCGCGTTGACCCCTCGGCCCTTGGGGTCCTGGGGTGTAGCCATCAGAGAGCTCACGGCGACCGACTCCAGTCTCCCGGCCTCTGACTTCTTGGGTGTCGATTCCTCATCTGAGATCAAGATGACGTGGGAGGCCGGAGCGGTGGCTGGGGACGGGGACGGAGCCTGGGCGGAAATGCGCTGGCTGACATGCTGCTCCGCTCTGTGGCGCTCGCTGACGCCTATCTCCACCCTGGGCACGATCTTGGGCATCCTGGTCAGCAGGGTGGGAGACCCGGGGATGGGCGAAGCAGAAGCCACGATGGCCGCCGCCGCGGCTGCCGCGGCCGCCCGAGTCACCCGCCGCATGACGGTGCCGTTCTCCCCGGCCACCGTGGCCAGCTGCTCCACCTTGTCCTCGCTGCTCGCAGACTTTCTGCGGGACAACCTGCCAAAGCCAGCAGAGCAGAGGCTGAGAGGACCCAGCAGGCAGGGGGGCACCCAAGTTCGAGCGGGGGCACCCGTCTCCCTGGGGGCCGCCAGCTCAGGGCCCATATAGATGAAGGGCTGGGAGGCAGAAGACAGGTTCTGGCCCAGGCTCTGCCCGTTTCCAGGAGACGCTGGGCCGCCCTCTCGGAGCCTCATTTTCCAAGCCTGGGACCTGGGGACAGGCCAGGGGTCTCCGCTTCCGGGAGGATTACAGTCACAGAGACCTCTCGCTGACTGTGCGCTCACCGCCAGCATCCTGCTGCAGGCTTCTCTCATGTTACCACTTAATCCACAGCGCTGAGGGGGCAGGGGCCGTTCTCACTTCAGATTTGGGGAAACTGAGGCTCGGAGAGGTGGGAATTAACAAAAGGACAGAGAGCTTCCTAAGGGGCAGAGCTGGCGTATGTGCCCAGGACCTCCTGCCCCAAGACCCAGCCTCCTTTGCCGGTCGTCTGGGTGTAGCCATCAGAGCCCATGGTCATTTCCACGGTAACACCACGAGCAGGGCACAGGGGCTGAGCAGCAGGCCCTCGCGGCCACAACGGGTGGCTCTCGCCCCAACAGAAACTTGGATGCTGTCTCTTCCCACCTCTGCAAACCCGTCCCATCCTCCGAGGCCCAGATCACACTCCCCGAGCCCAACCCACACAGACACACACGCCCTGGACTCCGCGGTCTTGGGTCGCGCTGTTCCCAGGATAACTCGGCCCTCCGCACGGCCCGCTCGGCGCCCACCACCACTCCTGCGGGCCTCTGCTCCAGCGCGCATGTGGGGATCAAACCTCCTGGGCTCGGACTGCCCAGCTGACCCCGCCCTCCCCAACACCGGCCAGAGGCAGCCCCCGGCCGCCCCTACCTTTTCCGGACGGGGTCTCTGTTTTCATCCTGAACACGTGAAATCCGTTTCTTTTTCCGCCGGTTCTTCTGAGAAGGCGTTTTGGGCATCAGCTCAGGCTCCTTGCTGAATTCTCTGTTTGGTGAAAGAGTGATGTTTGTGGCTGCCTGGGACCACCGGCCTCCTCCACGCCCCAGCCCAGCCCCGACCCATTTCCCCGCAGTGACAGGTCACGTTGGGCTCACCGGCACCAAGTGACATCTCCAAGGCCACCAAGGCCATGTGCCAAGTCCACTGCCGGGCACGTGGGGCTTCCCCGCAGGGACGCAGCAGGGGAGCAAGGTGGCCAGGGGGGCATGCGCAGCGCCATCCTCTGAGGCCCAGCCCACCCCTCTCCTTCCTCTTCCCATGGCACCAGCTCGGGCCGCAGCACACTGGGCACTCGGAAGAGACCCCTGGCAGCCTGTCCGTCTTGCCTGTCCAGTCAGGAAATGGGCGGCTATGTCCCCAGGGCTGTAGCAGCCAGGAGCCCCGGGCGCCTCCTGCCCGGCCCGGCCTGGCCCGGCCCTCACCTGGTGAACATGCGCTTGGCCTCCTCCTCGATCTCCTCGAGCCACACCAAGTGCTTATTGTCCACGTTGCACACAAACTCCACGAGCTTCTGGTCACACAGCTCCAGCAGGTGGACGGGCCCGGGAGCGGTCGTCCCCATGGCGGCTCTGTCTGGTGAAAACAAAGACCAGGGGCACAGGGCTCAGGCTGGGGACTGGAACCTTCTCCAGGAGAGCCTGCCAGGCCTCAGCCCCCAGCCCCCAGTCACCACAAGACGCCAAGCGCCTGAACCAGAGCTGCGGAATTCCAAATGCCGACCCACTCGCCTCCTTTTTGCAAAAAGAAGGGCCCGTCCTCCTCACGCTCTCCTAGCACCTTCCCTCTGCCCTCCACCGCACACCAGTCCCCACCCACGGCACACCGCCCCGCAGGTCCACGCTTCCCGCCGATTCCGGTATCCACAGTCCTCTTACGGTGGCCTTTTCTGGGCTCACAGTGTGCGTCACGGCCGGTGGCCTCCCTGGCTCAGGGAGAAGCTGCGCCGCCACAGGACCTGCCCACCTGCCCAAACGCAGCCTGCTCCTCCCTCCTGTGGGCTCTCCTCCTCCTCCCGTGGCGGGGCAGGGGCTTTGACACAGCCGCCCTGAGCCACACACGAGCTGACCCCAGGCCTCACGCCAAAGAACATGGAACCCAACTGCCTCTTCAAGTGGCCAGGGACCGGGAGGGGCTCTGGCTCCAAGGGGGTCGGGAAGAAGGAGGGGCAGAGGCTGCTTTTCCCCGAGAGGCCCCCCCACCTCTCTCCTCGAGCTGAGATGCCCCCGACGTGGGTACAGAGCAGGAGGGGAGCCAAGAAGCAATGCTTCTTTTTAAGAAAACTCGTGTAGAATTACGGGGCAGGGGAGAATACAAAGCCAGTTTTCTCTTTTCTGTTAGCTCAGCCCTAACTGGTTTGGCTCAGTGGATAGAGCGTTGGCCTGTGGACTCAAGGGTCCCAGGTTCGATTCCAGTCAAGGGCATGGACCTGGGCTGCGGGCACATCCCTAGTAGGGGGTGTGCAGGAGGCAGCTGATGGATGTTTCTCTCTCATCGACGTCTGTAACTCTCTATCCCTCTCCCCTCCTCTCTGTTAAAAACCAATAAAATATATTTTTAAAACAACAACAAGCAGCTCAGGAGGGGAATCCAAATGGTGACAGAGGGAACCGCCTGCACTCGCCACCTCCCACATACACATCAAAATTACACCTCAAATACAGGTGTCAGTCCATCATCCAGAACCACCTGAATGCTGGAAGTCCTTCAACTAGAGAAGAAGAAAGCAGGTTGAGACTGGCAGGAGGGGCAGAGACGGGGAACCAGCTGGTCCAGCACCCACATGGGCTGCGGAGGCCGCCATGAGGAGCAAGGGGTCCCAGCCCCACACCAGACCCTCCACCCAGGGTCCCAGAGCTGGGGAAATAAGTCCCCATAACTTCGGGCCATAAGAATCAGCGGGGTTTGGGGCTGAGATGCACAGAGGCTGCCAGAGACCCAGGTGTCCCTCTTAAAGGGCCAAGCATGAACTTACTAGGACTCGCTTCCTTTGAGCTCCAGTGCCAGGAGGCGTTGGGGGACCCAGACACATATGGGGAGGATCTGGATTGTCTGGCATCAGGGGAGGAACTTGGGACAGCTTTCTACCAGGTGCTCACAGGGGTCACTGTTCCTGTGCTGGGACCACCCTCATTGCAGGACTGACTGGCAGCCATATCTGAGTCCCCATCAACTTGGAGCACACTGTTTGCTCCACCCCATCCAATTTGCAGCCCCACCCAAGCTGTCTGCAGCAGCTTTTCCATATGAAAGGCCTGTCCTGGCTCAGGCTTCAGACTTTGCTAAAATCTCTCAAACAAGCTGCAGCTGGTGTCAGCGGGCCCCAAACCTACCAATAAAGGGCCCAAGATCCAGCACCAGCACCAGCCTGCCTTGCTTCACAGCTGGGCCTTGCCTGGGCACTTCCAAACCTGATACAAATAGGAAGGAGCTGCAGGCCTCTCTGAAGGCCGTAGAGCCAGTGCACCGGTGGACAGCTTCAGACCACAGCAGATTTCAACTCTACATACCCACAAGCAACACACTCACGGGGCAGACAGTGAGCACCTCAGCCCCACTGAAGCAAGTCCTGCTTCACAGGGTGTTTCTGCACAGCAGCTCTCCCACTGTAGTCACAGGGGGTCCTCACAGCCAATTGGCCTAGAGGTCAACTCCTCCCAGTGAGGCCAACAGCAATCAAGGCTCAAGTACAAAACTGTGCACACAAGCAACACAGCGGGGCACACAGAGCTCCCGCCTCGGGTGACTGGGAGGCTGAGCCGCTGGGTCCTATAGGACACCTACTACCCCAGGCCACTCTACCAATTCCAGCAGACCTCGCAGCTCTGCCTAATACATAGAAACAAACGCAGGGAAGCAGCCAAGATGTGGAGACAAAGAAACATGTCACAAGTGAAAGAAATGCAAGCGAGCAAACTACTGGATACAAATTTCAAAACCAGGGTTTGTAACCAGTACTAATTACTCGAGGATCTTCATGAGACCTTGGAGGGACTTAGTGAGACTTTCCAGGGTCTTCCACAGGGACGTTTGTGTTTAGCAGAGCTCAGCTTTAAAAGGGGCCGCCACAAGTTAGGACAAAGGTGAGAGCCTGAGAAAGGAGGCATCAGCGCACCAAGAATGAGGCTCCTGGGAAGAGCAGCAAAAATGTCTTCAGCCCCCGTCAACCCTGTGCACAAACCTGGAGCCCCCCACCTCCCCTCCCCCAGGACTTCCCTCACACCACACAGCAGACTGGGAGGCCCCACCGCCCTCCTTTGCGATACCTGTTCTTTTGAGGGTGCAAGAAGTTAGGGAGCTGCTCCCATTTACCAAGTCCTATTCCATGCCTAAGTCAGGCATCATCTCTTGTCATTCTCACCCGGGGTGCCGAGGAGGAAACTGAGGCAAAGAGAAATTAACTCAGCCACCCTGGGGCCTGGATTTAAACTGTGTTCTTAAACCACAAGCTATGCCACCTCCTCGATCCAACCTCTGACAGGCAGGCATCACGTTTTGGCCTTGGGCAAACCGCCCGCCTCCCCCTGCCCCCCCCCCTCCAAGGCCTGGGTGTCTGGATGGAACTGAACCTCTGACAGCGAGCCTGCCTGGGGAGTGGCAAGGGGCTGCCCTGGCATCCCGGTTGCTCAGCGGGAAGGCTAACTGTGCAGAAAGGCCTTCTGGCATAATCCCATCCCACAACCCGGGCGGTGTGCGCTGCGTCCGCGTACAAGTCAACAAACGGCCTCCCAGACACGCAGCAGGGTGCTGGGCCGCCGGAGGGGACGGGGTTATGTTCTCAGAACCTGTGACCCAGGTAGAAGGTGGGGGCATCTCCGGGCCCCGGGGCTAAGTAAAGTCACCTCGCCACGTGAAAGAGGTGACCCGTCCCTTCCCAGGCCGAAAGGGGGGCAGGGTCCCCCCCACCCCTCCCGCTGCGGAGTTGGCGGGAGGAGTAACAAACTGCTAACCACCACCCGGTTGGGCACATTCTTGCACCCCGTTAGGCTCTGCTGGGGCTCTCGCCCCACCTCCACCCTCGGCGACTGTCGTGTTACTCTCATTGTAGGACTCAGGATGAACGGCCTTGGCTTCCAGTGGGCCGCCTACCCCTGGCCCCCACCTGCACCCGGTCCTCTGACTGGCCCTTACAGGGACATCAATATCCCGCTCCCCCTACTCTGCCCCGCGGATGCCATTTTGGTCTCAGCCCTTCTGCTAGCAGATGTAACTATAAATGCATAATCCTTTTTCTCTCTTGGCCTCCTGCGTTCCTCCTTCAGCGACTCTCACACACACCCCCTAACACACACACACTCCCCCCGCCCCGGGCCCCCGGGCCCCCGCCCCCATGGCCGCCCGCGCACACTCCCCGCATACACTCACTCGGTTGGACCGCGTCTCCTAAGTGCTACTCAATCCAAGTCCAGCGACCTCCCTAGACGAGGCCCCGGACCGTCCAGACCCTCAGCTCCGGAACTCGGAGGCTCACGGCTCCGGGGAAGCAATGGGCCGTGCAGGGCGGGCGAAATCTAGGATTTTCAAAACTGAAGGTTCCACCAATCCCCGGCAAACTTACCTGGGCGGCTGCAAAACTCTAAGCCAATTGGTAAAAAAAAAAGCGCCAGCCAGGCCACCTATTGGCTACTTGGATTGGCAGTCTGCGGGACTAGGAGGCGGGGAAAGGAAGCGTTGAACTTTAACTTGCTTAACTTCCGGGAGCCGAGGCCGCAGAGGAAGTCGCCTGGCGGTTGGGTATGAGCGCGCAGGACTACGCACGCCGGAACTACAAGCCCCAGCATGCACTGCGAAGGACCGGCGGGGCGTGGGAGGCGGGTCAGGAGGGACCTCTCTGGTACCGCTTGCCAAGGGGGTTTTGCGCTTCGTCATTTCTTCTTCCCGCTTTGCCTTCCATGCAGGAAGCGTGATTGACAGCTGGCAGGCGTTGGACAGGGAACGCTCTACAAAATCTTATAGGTTTGCTGGGGCTGCAGTAGCAAAAGCACCACAAACAGAGTGGCTTAAGGGGCGGAAACGTATTGTCCTCACACTCTGAGGACCGGACGTCCGAGATCAAGGACTTGGGCGGAGGTGGTCCCTTCCCAGAGCTGCGAGGGAGACCGGTCCAGGCCGCCCTCCGGGGCCTTGCTGGCGGTGCTTGGCAAACCCGGTCTTTCTTTCTTCACGTCCCGCGGCGTCCTCCCTGGGCGTTTGCCGACTTTGGCCGCATGGCTGTCCTCGAGGCGCCCTCCGCAGCCACAGGTCCAGGCCGGGGTGGCACCCTTCTTGGCCTGGCACAGGCATTAGCCGCGCCCAGCACTCAGGAAGTCCGCAGAACCACGTGGAGTCCGCGCGGCCTCACGAAGCTGCCTGCAGCGCCAGGTGGCGGGATGGGCCGGGACTTGGGACGCGTAGCCCCGGACCCCGCCTGTGACTTTGAGCGTCAACATCCCGCCTGCAAAGTGAGCTACTTTGTAAATAAATTTTAGTTTAATAAAAAATAGAAACAACAAAGTGAAGGAGATGAAACAGGTGGCTTCTTAAGGCCCCTCCAGCCCTGAGGACGAACTCTAGCAGCGCCTGGGAATTCGTTAGAATCTCGATTTAGAGATGAGCCCCCTGCTGTGGCCACTAGGAGGCAGTAACGGTCTGCGTTGGATCCACTGCCCTTTGACCAGAAGCCTGGCCTTACTAGATGTCAGTTAATGTGGGGGGGCGTGGAGGGGGTTCAGGAATCTCTGCACATCCATCCGGATCAGTGATCACTGCTTCAGAGAAGGCGGATGTCACACAGCGACGCTAGTGCAGGTGCTCACCGCCAGCTCCTTCCACCGCGATGCCTGGCCCCCGGACCCACCGGCAGGAGTCCTCTCCAGAAGTGATCTGAAATTACCTTTAGGGATTCCTTCCTCCATCCCTCTTTTTGTCCCTTCCCTGCAAAGGGGGAACAGGGATTGGAGCCCCACTTTTTGTTGAATCTCTAGGAAAAAAAAATGCGTAGTAAGAGAGCGAGACGAACCGTTCCAGGTAGAAACGGCCTCTTCTCCATCTCCCAGCAGAGCTAGTGAGCCTGCAACTTGGTTCTTTTCATTCACTTGGCGTGAGCACCTGCCTACACTGTGTTTGCACAGGGCAAAAAGGAGGAGGGGGCTGTATATTTTTACATACACCCCCCCCACAATATGCAGATGGAGAAGAGTTAAACCAAATGGAAAGAGGCGAACTTGTTCAAATTAGATACGTTTTAGTAAAATCAGGGAGGTTGGAACCAACAGTAAGCCATAAGTTTGGGACGAGGGTGAGGGGGTCTTTAATAAACGGTCTCCTCTAAAAAAAAATTAAATTAAAAAAAAAAATAAACGGTCTCCTCTCAGCCAGGCAAACACTCAGAAGGGAGGCGACGTTCTCGGTGCGCTGAGCTTCCAATACGGTGACAAGGAAGAGAGTGGTTTCTTTAGTCCACGCACAGCCCCCAAGTCCCAACCTTGGGGAGGGGGGCGGCTGAAGCCTGAGACTCCCCGGGCGCATCTTTGGAAGACCCGCAGCTTACCTGCTTCTGGGAGTATGCCCCCCGCGACAGCCTCACCTGGGGACTGGTCTGAAAGGCAACTTCTTAGACCTCAGCTCAGATCTACCGATGAGGAAATCCAGGGCTGGCCCGACAGGCCGTCTCACCGCACCTCCGGGTGAGTCCGAGACACGCTGCATCGGAGGACTCGGCCTGGGAGCACGTCTCCTGCGGTGGCCGACAGGCCCCAAGTGTGTTGTTTCCTGGACTGTTGGTCCCCGGAATGACTTACAACACATTGAGGTAAACACTAACGGGAGCTAGTGACCGGCGGGTCCCTCCACCTGGGATCCTTGTGGCCTGACGCCCAGCGCTCCTTCAGGCTTGGCAGAGACGTTACTGCCCGAGGGAGTCCTTCCTGCGACAGCGGCAACCCCCCCTCCCCCCCTTCTCTTCTTCATGGTCTCCATCACCTTCTAATGGACTTTCTACTTTTCCTCTTTACTTGGTTCATTCTTTCTCCCCCCTCTATGAAATAAGCTTCATGAGGGCAAGGATTTGTGTCTGTTTTCATCACTGATGTATCCCCAGTGCCAAGAACAAGTGCCTGACACCAAAGGCAAGCAGGGTTTCTGAATGGATAACCACGAGCGTAAGGCTTGGCCACTGGGAGACCCAGTGAAAGGACGAGCGATGAGGGAAACGGGTCCCTGGATAAGTCCAAGTCAGAGGTGGTGAGTGAGGAGGTGGCAATGGAATTGAAGAGGAGACGGACGGCAGAGTCCAAGTTCAGAAAAAGACACATCAGCCAAGAAATCAGAGCTCCAGTGTGACCTGACTGGCATTGTGCCCTATGTTGACTCTGGGGCACTGAGGTGACTGTGAAGGGTGCGGGAGACGGAAGCACCGGGACTGGAGGCCTGGGAATGACTCCCATTAGGGGGCGAAGGCGTCTTGGTGAGGGGAGCGATGCTGCTCTAGCCCCAGTTTGGCTCAGTGGACCGGATCCCTCTGAAAGAGTCCCGAGTCCATTCAACAAAGTTCACCTGGGCCATGGGGAAGCCCCAGTGTCTCCAGGATTGCCTTCCAGGAAAGGACCCCTCCGTGAGCACGCCTGGCCTGGGAGCCAGAGGCTGACAGGGCTCCTGACTCTCGAGAGGGGGGTGGCTGTGCAAGTCACACCCTGCACCGAGGCTGGCTCCCTGGGTCCTGCTGGGAGGACGGGTACTGCTGTGGGTGCCCACCAGGCATTCTGCACAAAGAGTCTCGGTGCTCAGTTCGAGATGGCAAAGGGTGTGGGCTTCTTCAGAGGAGGAGCGAGACGTGGAAGACAAATCCAGAATAAAACACAAACTGGTCACACACAGAAACTGAGGAGCACAGGGAAGGTCTGCTAACTAGGACGGCAGGTGGACATCACCTGATGGCCACCCGCAAAGGGAAGGCAGGGGGCTCTGTAGGGGAGGCTGCCCTCTGAAGCCTGCCATCCTGCCCCGCGTGTTCAGAAAACGAGGCTCCCGGGAAGCCTGGCCACAGCCTTGAGCACTGGTGTAGACGTGGCTGTTGGAACTCCAGAGGCAGATAAACGGTCCTCCTGTGACCACCCTGCCTGGTGTATGCGGGGGGCGCCCCCTTCCCTGAGGCCCAGGCTTCCTTCTGTGAGACAGTGGCACCCAATGACCTTCCTGGTTATTGGTTACCGGACTGTGGGCCTGGCAAGTTCTGATCCCCCGGATAGCATGTGACCTGTGAGGGGGAGGCCCTGCATTTCAATCCCATCTCTGGCTGTGGCTCAGGTGTGTTCCTGCCTGAGTCTCAGGCTCCCACTGGTGCAAAGCAGGGTGGCTACACGTCACCTCTATCCCTTCCTGCTGGAACGTTCTAGGGTTCCAAGCTTGCTCTTTGCTCTTCTGCCTGTGCTATTCCCACCATCATCGCTTCTTGTGGCTTCCCGATTCCAAACCTGCGTTGCCGGTGCCCGATGTGGGGAGGCGGGGGTGGCGCCCACAGTTGCCAGCACACGGGGAGGTACTGCCACACAAAAGGAGGCGCCCACCCAGAAGGCCTCCCACACCCTCCCCCAGCCCCACCCTCGTGCTAAACACGTTCTCCGCCAGCTCAGACACGGAGAGGACGGAAACGGGCCTCATCCTTCCCCATCCACCTGCCATCTCTGACTCCTGCTTCCCAGTGGGACTCCGGGTGCCTAAGGCACTAAGTCGGGGACTCCTATGCAGTCTGTGCAGCCTCCTCTTCTGCCCCCCCCCACCCCCCGCATCCCCTGAATGGCTGATTGGCTTGGAAAAGACGGTCTTTGGTGAAAGAGGCAACTCCAGAGTTCTTGACCAGCTGAGCAAGAGGACAAAGGGCATTCGAGATCCTAGACCAGCGGTCAGCAATCTTTGTCGGTAGCAGCCAGAGAAAGAACGGCTGGTGGTCTCTATTGAAACTCCAAGTCTCTCCTCATAGTGTGACAGCAGTCATAGACAATATGCACACAAATAGGTGTGGCTATCTATCTATCTATATACACACACACATACATATATATGTATGTATATATACATATATATGTATATATGTATGTATGTGTGTATATATATATATTAGTATGTAAAAGGCTAATATGCTAAGTGCCCATCTGACCGGTCGCTATGACGCGCACTGACCACCGGCGGCAGACACTCAACACAGGAGCTGCCAAGCTGCAGTGACTTGGCAGCAGTGGTTCTCAGGTGACCCACCCCGAAACCAGAGAGGAGGGAGCCCGATCCCTCACGGGGCCGTGCGATTCCACCTTCGGCCGTGGGTCATGTTGTTGCTGGGACACTGTCGGCCCGAAGCTGGTTTACTGCACTCCTGTGTTTGAGTTCCACACGCTGTACGACGGCAACTTTGCAGAGTGCCCTCCCGCACTCCGGGACCCCTCGGGGGATGTCAGAGAGCCAGTTTCAGCCTGATCCCCGTAGGCCAGGCCGAGGGACCCCACCAGCCAGAGGGACCCCGCTCACTCCGCCGATGCCCTTTGAGCCATGGTGCCACCCCAGGTGCGGCCAGCCAGGGAGGGACCATGGAGGTTGGCTCCAGGGCGTGTACAGCCCGTCTCGCCCAGTCCAGCCCCACTAGCCACCTTCTAACTAATTCCCTTTCAATGTGCATGAATCCGTGCACCGGATCACTAGTATTCCAACACTGTATTTGTGGGCACTAAAGTGTGAATTTCATATAATTGTCACGTATTAGGCTCGGAGGCTCTGAGGCGCTGCTCCAAAGCTAGACTAGGCTCATAGGCTAAGCTCATACACTAGGCGAGGCTCATAGGCTAGGCTTATCCATTAGGCTAGGCCAGTGGTGGGCAAACTGCGGCTCACGAGCCACGTGCGGTTTGCCGCTCTGTTGACTAATGAGTTTGCCGACCACTGGGCTAGACTCATAGGCTAGGCCAGGCCCTGCCCCTGGCCAGTGGGCTCTGCTCCTCCGTGTTCGAGCCCCGCCCAGTCTTCAGCGGGAAGGGAAACTGCACTGGCAGGTGGTTCATTGAGGCAGAAGTCCCTTCCCCTGATCCCTGATTGGTCCCTTCTCGCAAAGGATGACTCTAAATCCTTGCCGTTTTTGTGTTGTTGTTCAAAAGGCCAGGTCCTGATTAGTGAGGCGGGAGCCACGCTGCTTGGTAGAGCTTCACGGCGCCGATGGGGCGGGGAAGGAACGCCTTGGTGAGGGCTGGCCCAGGGCGGGCCCGCGGTGCAGACAGTTCAGGGCGGAGGCAGGCAGCTTCAGCAGGCTTCTCCCGCAAGTGCAGTTCCCACGAGAGGCCCCTGCGCAGAAATGGCTGCTACGCTTCTTTTTTAGCCCAGTTAGCCACCAGAAGCCCTTCTTAGTAAGCGTCTTCCTTCTCGACGTTCACATTTACATGACAGAACCTTCACCCAGCCCCACACTGGGGCGTCTGGGCGGTGTGGCGCTGGTTGGCTGACACTGAGACCATCCTTTCGCGCGTCTCGCCAGCAACGCCACCCCTCGCGCAGGAGGAGGCGGGGAGACATCCCCCTGGGAAGCTCACCTGGTGCAGCGCCCACGTTGCCCCGTCTGGGGGCCAGACCCCTGGGGTCGGGCGGAGCGGAGACACCCGCTGAACCGGGAGGTGTGCGCCAGCGCCGCGCCGCCCTCGGGGCGTTACGGCCATTCCGCGCGCGCCCCCTCGTGGCCCCGGCGCCCTGGCAGGCGGGGCAGTTGCGAGCCCAGCGGTTTCCAGACCCGCCGGGCGGAGGGTCTGGGCCTTGCAGGTTCCGAGTCCTGCGGGGCGGCCCGGCCCGTCCCGTCCCGAAGCCCGGCGTCCGCCTCCCGCGGCGCCTCGGTGAGTCCACGCCCCGGCCCCAGCGGCGGCCCCCGGCCCGGGCAGCACCCTTCCCGGGGCCTGTGGTTCGAGGCGGGAGGGCGCCGGTGAAGCGGCACCGCTGGGTGTCCAGCCTCAGGGATGCCCGGGGAATGGCTGGCGGGGAGCCGCGGGGCCCCGGCAGCGTGGGGTGCCCCCAGCAGTCCATGTCCGTGACGCTCAGACCCGACGTGGAGCCCGGGGGGCGGGCTGGGGCTCTGGCCCGGGAGCCACCCTCGCACCTGCCCGGCCAGTGGCCCAGCCCCCGGGAGGGGTGGGGGCGGGAGGACACGGGAGCCAGGGGCGCTCTAGGCTCTTCCTGCCAAGTTCAGACCCAGTCGCCCCTCTCCCTCCCCTTTCCCCCCCTCCACCGCCCTGGTTTCCAGAAGGGGCCCGAGCTGTAACCCCGCCTTCCTCCGGAGTAGAAACCCGACCTGGTCCCCAACGGAATCCCCGAGCGGTCGGCGCCCGTGCGGGCTTCCTGGGCCCCTTAGATGACCTTCTCGTCTCGTTGACCCCGAGCGCCCGTCGGCATGAATCCCGTGGTCGTGGTCCACGGGGGCGGAGCCAGCCACATCGCCAAGGAGCGCAAGGAGATGGTGCGCCAGGGCGTGCTCCGCGCCGCCACCGCGGGGTACAGCATCCTGAAGGCGGGGGGCAGCGCGGTGGACGCGGTGGAGAGCGCGGTGGCCGTCCTGGAGGACGACCCCGAGTTCAACGCAGGTGCGTGTGCGCTGCGGCCGGTGCGGCCGGGCGCCTCCCCCAGGGTAACGCGAGCCTTCCTGAAGTGAGAAACAATCCGCTTTGTGGCGGAATTCAATCCGCGTGAGAGATTTCATTTTCCTCTTTCCTGTGGACCAAATTGCTTTAAACCTTTTTTAAAACTTTTCCTCCCTTCCCCCCCTTCACCTCTTCACATCGGTAAGAGGTGTTTTCATTACTTCCTTTTGTGGGGGCGTTGGGGGTAGACTACAGACCATAATCTGTGTCCATTTTAAGTTGTGAAAGATGCGTAATACACCCGTGTAACCACACCACAAGCAAGATTTTTTTTTTTTTTTAATTTTGAGAGGACGTTTATTAAAGTTGGGGATAGTGACACAGGAAGGGCCTGGGGCAGAAGCAGCAGCAGGAGAGAGACTGGGCTGCTTTAGCCGCTGAGAAGTCAGATAAAAAGGGACCTTGGCGGCAGGTGGGGGCTGGGGGGGGGGAGCTGCCACTGGCCATCGTGCGGCTGGTGCAAGGCTGGCGGGGTCTCCTAGAGTTGAGGGGATGCAGGCCTGGGGGGGGAGAAGAGGGGAGGGAAAGGCTCGGGCATGCTGCTGGGAAGGGGAGCGCGCCCACAGTCAAGGTTTAAAACCTTTCCATCACCCCCAAAAGTCGCTTCTTTGCAGTTACTCTCCCCGACTCGTCCCCAGCACCAAACACCCACTGATCTGCTCCTGTCACTGTAGACGAGTTTGAGTTCTCTGGGATGTCATGTAAATGCAGTCTTTTGTGTTTGCCCTCTTTCACTCCGTTGATTCGAGTGATAACAATCCAGACCACTCTTGAGTGCCTACTGCTTAGCAGACAGTGGTCTGCGAAATTTACGGGATTAACTCATTTAATCTGCACTCTAGGCTTATGAGTGGGGTGTAATTGTTATGCTCATTTATCAGATGAGAAAACTAAGGTACAAAAAGGTTAAGTCGCCCAGCCGGTGGCATCAGGGGTTGAGCGCTGACCAATGAACTAGGAGGTCAGGGCACATGCCCGGGTTTCGAACTCAATCCCTGGGGTGGGGCGTGCAGGAGGCAGCCGATCAATGATTCTCTCTCATCATTGATGTTCCTCTCTTTCTCTCCCTCTCCCTCTCTCTCTGAAATCAATAAAAATGTTTTTTAAAAAAAGAGTAGCTAGACTTACAGGCATTATGTAGGCAGAGAAAGCTGGCAGAAGCGTACCAGCGTTAAAGGGCACAGCATTGCCAAGGGCAGGGCAAGGATGGTGCCAGGGAAGCCTAACATCGCAGGACCACCTCACCAGGGAGAGGAGGTGACGCTGGGAAAGTGAGTCAGGAGGGCTCCGTTGTGATGCTTGGCAAGTCACGGGTACCAAGTCAGGTTTTCGTCTTAAGAAATATCCCTTTGGCGACCGAGCGGAGGACGAGTTAACGTGGGCAGCTTAGCGGAGACCCGGAAGCCAGTTCTAAATTCTGGACTCTTGCTTTCACCTGCCTTGTGGGTTTAGGTTGTGGATCCGTCCTGAATATAAATGGGGACGTGGAAATGGATGCCAGTATCATGAATGGAAAAGACCTGTCATCGGGCGCCGTGTCCGCCGTCCGATGTATCGCGAACCCCATCAAGCTGGCACGGCTTGTGATGGAGAAGGTACGTGCGACCCAGGAAGCATCCTCCGCCTCGGGGCCTGCCCCTGCCGTGCCTTAGTGACTGAAGGGGTCTGCCCGTGGGGAGATACCTGAGGTCACTCTTCCAACACGCATACAGGAATGGAAGGAATGTTAAGTTCCCCCACTAAGCCGGGATTCCGACTCTGTGGACGGTGTCACTCGGCCAGCGATCACTTTGTTTCCGTGTTAGCTTCCCGTGTCCTGCCTTCTCACCACACATAGAACCTAGCACATGCAAACTGAACAGACCAGCCGTTTACTCGTATGTAGTAAATAAAAATGGATCGTGTTCTCTATATGCAACATCCTATGTAGCCCTGGCCGGGTGGCTTGGTGGTTTGGAGCGTCATCCGTACACCAAAATGTCAGCGTTCAGTTCCCAGTCAGGGCACAGACCTAGGCTGCAGGTTCCATCCCCGGTCGGGATGCATACGGGAGGCATCTGATGGATGTTTCTCTCTAACATTGATGTCTCTCTCCCTCTCTCTCTCTCTCTCTCTCTCTGTGTGTGTCTCTGTCCCTCTCTCTCTCTCTTCCTCCCTCCCTCCCTCCCATTGCCTCTCTTTTTCTCTCTCTCTAAAATGTTTAAATATATCCTCGGGTAAGGATTTGGAAAATTAAGATCATATGTAAGTCACATTTCTAGCACTATACCATCGTTTTGGGTTTTGTGGGGTGTTTTGTTGTTTTTTTTAATAGAAAACTCAGAGCCAGCCTCTTTTCAACATTCAGAAAAGTAAGCCACTGAAATGTGCATTTTTGAGGTTTTGTACCCGGAGGGGAATCCTTCTCTTCACACAGTAGGAGCGGTTAAAAAGATCTCAGCCTTTTCAAAACCTCGCCATGTTTCCATCTGGTCCAGACGCCTCACTGCTTCCTGACTGACCGGGGCGCCGCAGAATTTGCCGCCGCCATGGGGGTCCGAGAGATTCCTAGGGAGCAGCTGGTAACAGAGAGGAACAGAAAACGCCTCGAGAAAGAGAAGCGCGGGAAGGACGCTCAGAAACAGGAATCACAAAAGTAAGCGCCGCCTGTGGCAGCGGTGGGGGTCCCTCGGGTGTGCAAGCTGGGCAGCGGCTAGGCGCCTTACAGTTCCTGAGGAAGTCCAGCAGCGCTCGGCAGGCTCGCTCTTTGAACAAAGTTAATGCACACTGGGTAACGGGAAAACTGCTCCTTTGGTTTCTAATAATGAACTTACCCTCATTTATTACTGCTACTAGAGGCCCGGTGCATGAAATGCATGCGCTGGCAGAGTCCCTAGCGGCTGCCGGCTGCCCGCCAGGCACTCTCTCCCTTCCCCCCGCCACCTGCCAGTACCAGGACCTCCCTCCCTTCCCCGGGCCAGCCCACCCCCTGGTTAAACTCCCGGAAGAACTCCAGTTGAGGGGGTAATTTGCATACTGTGCTTTTATTATATAGGATGAGAACTCACACTAGGCTAGCAGAGCTCCCTCCCAACATGATTTAATACAAGAGTGCCTGTGTTACTGTGTGAATTCAATGCTTCTTTTTCTTTTCTTTTTTAATATATTTTTATTTTATTACTAGAGGCCCAGTGCATAAAATTCGTGCACAGGAGGGGGGGGCAGGTCTGCTCACCTGCCTGATTGCTCTTAACCACTCTGCCTGCCTGCCTGATTGCCCCTAACTGTCTCTGCCTGCCAGCCTGATGCTCCTAACTGCTCCCCTGCCTGCCTGATCGCCCCTAACTGCTCCCCTGCTGGCCTGATCGCCCCTAACTGTCTCTGCCTGCCAGCCTGATGCCCCTAACTGCTCCCCTGCCTGCCTGATTGCTCCTAACTGCTCCCCTGCCAGCCTGATTGCCCCTAACCACCCCTACCTGCCTGCCTTATCTCACCCCTAACTGCTTGCTCCCCAGTCGGCCTGATCGCACCCCTAACTGCTTGCTTGCTTCCCTGCCAGCCTGATTGCCCCTAACGGCCTCTGCCTTGGCCCCCGCCACTGTGGCTTTGTCCGGAAGGAAGTTGGATGTCCGGAAGACATGAGGTCAATCTGGTCTAATTAGCATATTACCCTTTTATTAGTATAGATTACTTTTAAAAATATTTTTTTATTAATTTCAGAGGAAGGGAAAGGGAAAGAGAGATAGAAACATCAATGATGACAGAGAATCATTGATCAGCTGCCTCCTGCACGTCCCCTACACTGGGGATCAAGCTGGCAACCCAGGTACATGCCCTTGACCGGAATTGAACCCGGGACCCTTCAGTCTGCAGGCTGACGCTCTATCCACTGAGCCAAACGGGCTAGGACTCACTGATGCTTCTTGACCAGCTTGCTATCGTATAGACTAAACACAGTCTCTGTCGTCTCGTGTCCCCTCTGACCCTCCCTAAGCCCTTGTACGGTGCAGAGAAGTCAGCACAACTCTCTGAGGTTCACATTAGTCACACGCCCTGAGCTACAGTTTTCTGTTATGGGGTTCAGAATCCCATATAAAAACCCACTCCTTGGAAACGAGGTGTGAAGAATAAAACTTGAACACGGCCTGGGAGTTTACAATGGGACGTGATGAACTGACGCCGCCTGGTTTCCGAGGTGGCCATTGACCCAGAGGCGTCCTCCAGGGTCCCCTGGGCCCTAGGGAGCTCCTTCCAAAGAATCAAGGCCGGGCCTTCGATGGCGCGGCCAGGCGGCGCACCGGAAGCCGTCCCCACGTTAAGAATGGGTTTCACAAGGACGGCCTCACGTCGGTGGCTGTTGATAACCAGAGTGCGCCGTGGTGTCACCAGGCCCGAGTGCCAGGAACGGGGATGCTCTGTCAGTGGTTCAGGTACTGGTTCGCAGATGCCGCCACGTCATTTCCTAAAAGTCTTGGAATAACACCCCTCTCCACCCGCCAGTCTTGCACGAGGGGCTCCTGCCCTTCGGGGGGCCCTCAGGTCACACACCCACAAAGCAGTGTGTTACAGGTACCCGGGCACCTGTCACTCAGCCGCGGCACCGCGTGAGCCGTAGCCCTCGTCGTCCGTGCTCGTGGCTAACACCGTTCAGTCCCCAGGGAGGCGCCTCTGTCCGCCCCCCGCTCTGTGCCCTCGAAGCAAAGGCCGCCGGAGTCTAAAGGGGGCGGACCGTGCCTCTGCCGGCCTCGGCGGCCCCGCCCGGAGCGGGGAAGAGCGAGCAGCAGCATCAGGTAAGAGAAAAGGGCAGGCGAAGAGCTCGTCCAAGCAGTTCTCGCAGAACGAAGTGCTGCTTCTCAGTCGTGCCACGTCTCCGTTCTCTTTAAGTTCGTGGTGCTGGGGCGGCGGTGAGTGGGTAAAGCAACTGTAAGACTTGTACGCGAGGGCTGATTCCCGTCACTCTAAGTTTGTTATGCAGGGCGTCCTCCCCTCCCCAAATCTATACACACTTTAACAGCTGATAGCTCCGTGTTGAAAAGGAACTGTGTTTTAGTACACTCTGCCTTTATCATTATTCCAAGTGTGAGTGTACATTTCGGGGGGACACCCTGTATAGGGAGGGCTAGATCAGCACTGTCCAATGTGAGTGCCTTATTTTTAAAAAGTGAGACAGGTGAAATCAATATCCTATATTGAGCCCATTACATCTACACACGTCATCAGTATCAGAAATTATTTGAGGCCTGGCCGGTTTGGCTCAGTGGATAGAGCGTCCACCTGCGGACCAAAGGGTCCCGGGTTCGATTCCGGTCAAGGGCACATATGCCGGTTGCAGGCTCCTCCCCGGCCCGGGCCCTGGTCAGGGTGCGTGCAGGAGGCAGCCAGTCAGTGTGTCTCTCTCACACAGATGTTTCTCTCTGTCTTTCCCTCTCCCACCTTGTCTCAAAACCAATGGGAAAATATCCTCCAGTGAGGATTAAAAAAAGAAATTACTTGAGATGTTTTATATTCTTCTTTCATACGAAATCTTCAAAACCGGATGTGAATTTGACATTTGCAGCCCGTCTCCTGCGGACTCCGCGTCTCCTGTGCTGGGTGCCCCGTGCGGCCGGTGCCCGCGAGACTGGGCGGCGCAGTCCACACAGCGCCTGCAGGAAGGCCCGGCGCTTTATGTTGGCCGCTGAACGCACACTGACTGTTAGAAGTAGGAATGCTTTTCTTCTTAAAAAAGGTTTAAACAAGTTAGTTGAATTTTCAAAGGTATAACGTTAAAATGTTCAGTTTTTAAGCGATTTTGGTTTTAAGAGTCACTGTGATTCATGGTTTGGCTGCAGTATCAATAGATAATTTTGCATCTTTTAGGAAAAAAAAGACTATTCTCAACGGTACCGAACACTTTTCCTGCTGTTTTGCTCTTTTTTTTTTTTTTTAAATATATTTTATTGATTTTGTACAGAGAGGAAGAGAGAGGGATAGAGAGTTAGAAACATCCATCAGCTGCCTCCTGCACGCCCCCTACTGGGGATGTGCCCGCAACCCAGGTACATGCCCTTGGCCGGAATCGAATCTGGGACCCTTCAGTCCGCAGGCCGACGCTCTATCCACTGAGCCAAACCGGTTTCAGCCTGTTTTGCTCTTTATTTTTGGTGGAACTATATTCTGATTCTGGGCATTCAATAGCATTCCATGTCTCTTTTTCATCCCTAGATGGTTGAATACGGGTGCAAGCCTCACGCTCTTGCTAGAAAAAGACTAGGGGCGCCCAAAGGAAAAGTGGGGGAGGAAAAGGAAGGAAACCCTCCAGGAAGCCATCTGCTTGCATTTCTAGAGGCAAAACAGCGGAAGTAAGGCGCCTCCTTCCCGGCTGAGCCCGCAACGGCTGCACGCGGGCACGCGCGTCTGTGCGGTGAAGAGCTCGTGACCTGCCCCGACAACGAGAGTCACGGCCGCACTGTTCCCTGCAGACCCACAACCTGAAGCCCTGCAACCTCGGCTCCTTCGCCAGCGGAAGCCTGAGCTGCCCACCGCACAGCATCCCGCTCAGAACAGCACCGAGCAGGCGCCGGTGCGGGGACGCCGCCTCGACAGCAGACCACGGACAACACGGGGAAAACGGCGGCCTGAAACATGAGTGGCACGTCCTTCAAAGAATGAGACCAAGTGCCCGACTTTAACTGGAGACTCTCTAGGTTTGAGTCACAGTTATTTCACACTTTGATAAAATGCCAAACGTGCGATTAGGATAAATAATAAGTGAACTAATGATCGCTCTCTAGAATAGAGAGTCCAAACAGATTGAGTGAGTGGGTAATACGTGAGAGATGAAATCACATGCGAACTTCTTAAAGGACTCCGTTCAACCAGCAGGTTCCACGGCGAGAAGACACGTCGAACAGCTAACATTCTCTGGATCATCGCCCTCCCCAGAGAAGGAAAGCGAGCTTAAATCAACGACCATTTCAGTGGCTTTCCGCCTGCTTTTTAAAGGGTGCGTTTTGGATGAAGAGAAAAATTGGGGAACACTTTTTAACTTAGAGTAAAATTAGTGTTTAACATGCTTGCCTAGCCCTAGCGGATTTGGCTCAGTGGCTAGAGCGTCAGCCTACGGATTAAAGGGTCCCGGGTTTGATTCCTGTCAAGGGCACATGCCCGGGTTGTGGGCTTGATCCCCAGTAGGGGGCGTGCAGGAGGCAGACAATCAATGATTCTCTCTCATCATCAATGTTTCTCTCTTCCTCTCCCTTCCTCTCTGAAATCAATAAAAACATATTTTAAAAAAAATAAAATGGTCACCTGGCCGCATGGCTCAATGGTTGAACATCAACCTATGAACCAGGAGGTCAGGGTTCGATTACCGGTCAGGGCACTGGCCCTGGTTGCGGACTCGATCCTCAGTAGGGGTCGTGCAGGAGGCAGCTGATCCATGATTCTCAACATTGATGTTTATATATATATCTCTCTCTCTCCCTCTCCCTTCCTCTGAAATCAATAAAAATATTTTTTTAATAAATTAAATAAAATGATGGAAGGCAAGCCTGGGATAAGGAAGCTAACGTGGTTGGTAAGCAAACGGTATATAAGCATGAAGTGTGGCCAAGAATCCAGAAGTTCTCTGTGTGGCACGCAGACAGCGTGCTGTTTGAATTTTTCTAGAAGACACGCCTCAGCTGGGCCAACAGTGGTGATGCTGTGGGATCCCCAGGGGTCCAGCACCAGGCTTCCCAGATCTGCCCAGAGTGGAACAGCTTGGTCAGACGCACAGCTGACTCTGCAATGAATCTCAGACACGTGGTGGGCACACAACTAAATGCGGTTGAAGCAATTAAATCCAAGCTAGATCAGAAGAGTTGATCGGAACCACAGAAGATTCTCAAAGAACAAATCACGGCCCTCAACAGAAAGTGGAGGTTCGTTTTGAATTTATGCTGTCGACAGTTACCTCGCTGGAACTGTTCATCTCCATCGCTGAGCTTAACAAACGCCTTGAGGACATCCACGTGTGGTTATTTGCTTTTTAAAAGAATTAAAAGTATTCTTTTGGGTTTCGAGACACAAACCCCAAAGCGCCTGTGAAATGTGCAAGAACAACAGCCCAATGCAATGAAAGGAAATTGGATCAAGGACACAGAGACCCTGGTCTGACTTGGCGCCAACGCGCGCACCGGTCCTGGAACCCGTGTCCGCGGAGGCCGCCTTGCTGTTCGCTCAGGGCGTAGCGCCGCGCGTGCGGCTCTTTTCCGTTCGCCCTGTGTCTACCAGCACTTCAGTTGGGAAGAACTGAAGGGTGTCCTGCATGGGTCTAAGGGACCACAGTAAGTGATCGAGATGCAGCCGATCGAGGGAAAACGGTAACATCTTCTGTGAGCAGAGTTTATCATACGTAACCCCCTGTTGCATGTGAGCGTGGTCATGTTAAAATGGGGATCCACCTCCAAACCTAGGTCATTCTGCCTTCAGAATTCTCTCGGGGAATTCCAGTTGCTGCTGGGGCAGCAGAGCGAAGTTTCTCCAGCTAAAATGAGTTAAGAACTCGCTAAGAGCCCTGACCGGTTTGGCTCAGTGGATAGAGCGTCGGCCTGCGGACTGAAGGGTCCCAGGTTCGATTCCGGTCAAGGGCATGTACCTTGGTTGCGGGCACATCCTCAGTAGGAGGTGTGCAGGAGGCAGCTGATCGATGTTTCTAACTCTCTATCTCTCTCTCCCTTCCTCTCTGTAAAAAAAAAAAAAAAAAAAAAAAAAAATCAATAAAATATATTTAAAAAAAGAACGTGCTAAGAAGTCTATGGACTCAAGGCTGCCTCGTTTGGCGCATCCCCTGTGGGGTAGGGTGGGTGTCGGGTGGAAATGCTGATTCTGAGAACATCATCAGTGCTCTCTGATACGAGGCGAGGAAAATTAATGTTACGGAAAATTAATGTTACGGGATAGAGACACAGTTGATGTATTTTGTGTGTGCATCTTGTTTCACTCATCCAGGCGTCCCCAGCTGATGAGAGGGTCCAGGTGTGAACAACAGCAACTAAGTCATCGTTGGTGGTTTGTCAGCGTTCAGTCATATGAATACCATAGCAGGACAGAATAATTTGAGACACATTTATCACATGTTTATAACTATTAAACTAGAAGCCTAGTGCATGAAATTCGTCCCTCGGCCCGGCCTGCGCCCTCTTGCAATCCGGGACCCCTCAGGGGATGCCGGGCCTATACCGGCAGTCGGACAGCCCTCTCGCAACCCGGGACGCTGCACGCACCAGTGACCATACTTTTCGCGCAGGTGAAAGGCATCTTGCTGCCGTATGGGCAGCTGCGTTTTTGTGCCCTGGTGATAAAAAGTAGTACGTACCATGATCCTTCCGAGGCAGTAGCACCGTCTCTCCCATCTTATGGTGGGAACACCGAAGCAGAGAGAAGTTACGTAATTGGCTTTGTCACACAGTCGTAAGTGTCAGAATCGGGGCTGACCACAAAATGTGCAAGCCAGCGTCCGTGCATGTCATCGCTGCATCATCCTGATTTTACAGTGTCAGAGCAGCCTTGCCAGGTTTTAATTTTTAACTCTAAGAGACTGTTCCCAACATACAGGGTAGGGTCCCCAGGCCTGGCGGGCAATCAGGGCCATCTGCGGGGCGATCAGGTTGGGGGGGGGGGATCCCCCACTGCACCCGCCTTGGCTGATAGCCGGGCGCTGCCTGCTGGCCGGCCCCACACCCACTCCCCACCCCATCGCCTCCCTCTTGGGTGGGGGGGACAGAGGGTCCTGCGTTGAGCGTCTGCCCCCTGGTGGTCAGTGCGCGTCACAGCAACCAGTCGTCCTGCCGTTCGGTCGATTTGCATGTTAGGGTTTTACTCTACAGGATAGCGTGGGCCTCCGTTCGTATTGTACTCTTGCCTTGACCCCTTGCACGTGTTAGGGGTGGGCTGCCACCTGCAGTGACTGGGAGTACTTCTGATCTGACACAGAAAGAAGGATGTTGTCCTTTTTTAAAAATTTATCTTTATTGTTGCAAGTATTACAGATGTCCCCTTTGTGTGTGGGGGGGAGGGGCGTTTCCCACTGACCCCCTCCACCCCGTACCCGCCCCTCCCAGGCCTTCACCACTCCATTGTCTGTGTCCATGGGTTATGCATACGTGCACAGAAGTTCCCTGGTGAAGCACCCCCCTCCCGCCCTCACCCCCACCTTCCCTCTGAAATCCGTCAGTCCGTTCCATGCGTCTCTGTCCGGTTCTGGTTTATTCATCCGTTTATTGTGTTCCTTATATTCCACGTATGAGCGAGATCTTAGGACACTTCCCTTTCTCCGACGGGCCTATTTCGCTCAGCGCGGTGCGCTCCAGATCCGTCCATGCTCTTGCAAGTGGGCGGAGTCCTTCCTTTTGTCCAGCCGCATAGCATTCCGTTGTGCAGATGCACCACAGCTCTCCCGTCCACTCCTCTGCTCCCGGGCACTTGGGCTGTTTCCCAACCTTGTAGGTTGTAAATGGCGCTGCTGTGGACACAGGGGTGCACGCGTTCTTTCCGATTGCTGTGTCAGGGTTCTTGGGATGTATTCCCAGAAGTGGCGTCGCTGAGTCCAATGGCAGCTCCATTTTTAGTTTGTGGAGGACACTCCTTGCTGTTCCCCACAGTGGCCGCACCAGCCTGCACTCGCACCAGCAGTGCACGAGGGTTCCCTCTCTCCGCACCCTCGCCAGCACCTGTTTGCGGCCGTTCCCTTCTGCTGGGGACCAGGTTTCTCCTCCTCGCCCCTCCAGTGCCGGCCGTGTCTAGCCTCGTCGCCTGCATTTCTTTATCTTTACTTTTAATTTGATTTTTACTGTATTTTAGTCGCCTCCATTTGAACAGATGCTTCCCGCAGCCTTTCCGTTGCTGAGGCCCAGAGCCTTAGCACTGTTCATGGTTCCTCTCACACCTCGTGCCCAGTCACCTCTCCAGCCTACTTGTCACCTTCCCCTGAGACCCCCCACAAACCACTGTGTCCTCCACCTCCTCGCTGGCCGTGGCCGCCCCTGTCTCCCTCGGTCACCCGCGGCAACCAGAGTGACCGCTGTGAGGGGAGCTGGTAGCAGCGCGGCCTCCGTGCAGAAGCGCGCACATCAGTGTGTCCCTGGAGGGATGTGCAGAGGGGACACCCATGGGATCGGCACTCGGAGCAAGAAATCGAGCCCTTGCCCGGCCGGCGTGGCTCAGGGACTGAGCATCGACCCAGAAACCAGGAGGTCACTGCTCGGATTCCGGTCAGGGCACAGGCCCGGGCTGCGGGCTCGGTCCCCAGGAGGGGGCATGCTGGGGGCGGCCGATCCGTGACTCTCTCTCATCATTGACGTTTCTATCTCTCTCTCCCTCTCCCTTCCTCTCTGAAATTAATTTAAAAATTTTTTTTCTTTTTTGTTTTCTTTTTTTAAATATATTTTATTGCTTTTTTACACAGAGAAAGGGAGAGGATAGAGAGTTAGAAACATTGATGAGAGAGAAACATCAATCAGCTGCCTCCTGCACACCTCCTGCTGGGGATGTGCCCGCAACTAAGGTACGTGCCCTTGACCGGAATCGAACCTGGGACCTTTCAGTCCATAGGCCGACGCTCTATCCACTGAGCCAAACCAGTTAGGGCAATTTTAAAAATATTTTTAAAAGAAAGAAAAGCATGCTCACTCTAAAAAAATCAAAAGAAACGGAGCAGTGCGTCCACTTTTTTTTTTTTTTTTTCGCTTACTCGGAAAAGCAGGCATTTACTTCCAGTCGCAGTGTAGGCTGTCCGTCGCCAGGAGGAAGACCGTGAGCGGCAGTGGTCACGTGCTGTGCGGGTCCCTGCGTTACAGACACCCCGGCCTCAGGGCGGGCGCCCTGGGGTTACAGACCCCCCCCTGCCCCAGGGTGGGCGAGCGCGGCCTGGCCCTGAGGTTTATCTCGGTGGGACAGCGCCGTCCGTGTTCTTGACCTCCCCGGAGGCATGCGGACCACTTGCCGTTGCTGTCACTGCAGAGGCCGCGCCCTGGTGCCCCCGCCCCGCGCAGGCCTGCTGGCCCGCTGGGCAGGCTGTAGGAGCCCAGTCGCTGGGCCGCGGCCGCAGGTGCTGCGCGTGGGTTCCAGAGGCTGTCTCTGTTGTTTAGTTACCCTCATCCGAGGGTGTTTCCACTGGTTTCTAGAGAGAGTGGACGGGAATGAGCAGAGAGAGAGGGAGAGAGAGAGAGAGAGAAACATCGATGTGAGAGAGAGACACATTGATTGGTTGCCTCAGGGCTGGGGATCAAACCTGCAACCCAGGTACGTGCCCTTGACCCAGAATCAAACCCGAGACCCCTCGGTGCACTCACGGGCTGATGCTCTATTCACTGAGCCACCGGGCCAGGGCTCCGGAGGGGCTTCCCATTCCCTGCAGGGGAGAGTGAGGGCCCCGCCCTGCACGGCCTGGCCCACGCCCATCACCAAGGCCTGCGTTGGAGCCATGTGGGGGAGGCGCCGATCCTGTCTACGCCCCGGGCCCGGCCCATGCTGTGAGAGTCTCGGCTCACAGGCACTCAGGGTCAGCCCTCCCGGTGGGCTGGGTGCCAGGTGGCCCGATGCTGCCGAGTCCAAGCTGCAACTCGATGCTGAGCCTGAGGGGGCACCACTGAGCCAGGACGGCGGCCTCAGACAGGACTGCCCTGGGTGGCCAGCTGGGCGGTCACCGCCTGTCCTGTCCGAGCCTTCCCTCCGGCTGCCGGCCCTCCCTGTGGCCTGCCACGCTCTCCCTGGCTTCACTCTCTCCCGCCACGTGGCCTCCCTGAAACCCCGTGGGCTCAGCAGCCGTGTTCGGGTTTGGGTGGTCAGCGGGCCTGGCCCCGCTTCCTCCGGAGGCCCTAGAACAGCCCAGCGCCACCGCGCCCCCCCCCTCGCGCCCTGTCACCGCCTTCGTCTCCGATGGGTTCAGTGAGACCTGGAACCTGGCTGCCCGGTGGCCTCTGGCCGGCAGGCAGCTCCTGGGCGCTCGCCAAGGTGCCCCAAGCCTCACTCACTGCAGCATCTGGGTGGGGCCTATGGCTGACGCGCGGTTCCCCCGCTTTTCCTCTGGAAGGTGCATAACAGAATGCTTGGGGGGAAGGAAGGACCGCATTTCAGCTTCACAGCAAGCCCTGGGGGACGGGCAACGCGGGGCGTGGCCAGGCAGCCTCGGCGGCGCCTGGGAGGTGTCGGAAATGCGGGGTCCCGGGGCCCACCCTGGATGGGAAAACTCCGGGTCTCTGGGGGACGGGGACCCAGGGAATTCTGCATCGCACTCAAGTTGGGGCTGCACGGCTATTTTACGCTTCCCCTGACGTCTCCGGAGGCGGGAACGTGGGGATCAAAGTGTGTCCCGTCTGCAATTTGCATGCAGCGCGCACCTCTGCGGGCACTGAGCTGCATTGCTCACTTTTCCCCCCCCCCCCGTTTACTTTTTGCAGAAACTTGGGCACCGTGGGCGCTGTCGCCTTGGACTCCAAAGGAGACGTGGCCTACGCAACCTCGACGGGCGGCATCGTGAATAAAATGGTCGGCCGAGTTGGGGACTCGCCCTGTATAGGTAGTGCTGACGGAGGACTCCTGCCCCCCATTTCCTTCCCGTCACCAAGTTCACGTTCGCTGATTGCTCCCCTCCCCTCTCCTCTGGCAGCGGTTGGAGGGGGTCGCTCTGTTTTCCCTCAAGGGCACGGCCTAAAAGTGGGGGCGACGTGGGGAGGGAGATGGCGATCAGGAAGCTGAAGGTGCCCCCAAGCTACCCACCGTGCCTCTTTCTTCTCTCCAGCTCTAGTTTCCGGATCCACAGACTTAGCCCCAGAGGGTTCCATACGCCGCCCTCTGCCCAGACGCGGGCGCAAGTTAGCGAGCCGAGAAAGGCACCAAAGCGATGTGCCGCTCGCCACAGAAACGTCACAGATTAAAACGTGCCCCCTGAGGGCCGGTTCCCCCTCGTTCCCAGGAGGGGGTGCTGGGGAGGGGGTGCAGACTGGGCGGGTTTGGGGCAAGGGAGGAGCTGTCCTGGTGTAGCTGCCCCAGGCCTCCCTTCCCCTTCCCCCCCCCCCAGGTTCTCTGCATCCTCCTGATTTCAGGGCGGTCACATGTGCTTGCTGACTGGTCCACCTTTGCATCCCAAGGTCATGGCTACTCCTCCGACCTTGTCTGCACTTTGGGATTTCACGTCGATGTAGCATTAGACTTGGACTGTGTGTGTGACCGTCCTCACTCCTGCTCAGGTAGCACCATTCTTTCCCTCGGAGCAGGATCCGGGGGCTATGCTGACAACGACATTGGGGCCATTTCAACCACGGGCCACGGGGAGAGCATCCTGAAGGTGAATCTGGCCAGACTCACTCTCTTCCACGTGGAGCAGGGTACGTGAGACGAGGCCTCGCGCGCGCGCGCGCGCTGTCCGCAGCCTCAACAGAAGCTGTTTGTAAATAGACGGGGCGGGTCTCACCCCTTCCTCCTCTGGGGCACCAGTTGCTTTCAGCTTGTCAGCAGTACTGTCTGCCGCCTGTAGGGGGCAGCGACGGCTCGGAGCCTGGGTGGGAGGAAAGGCCCCGGCTCAGAGGGAGGAGGGCCTGGCGTGGGGACGGTCCCTCTCGGGGGCACCCACGTAGACAGCGTCTACCAAGGCTCTGGGTTTTCACACCGCTGAGGATTCTTCCGTCACTGACGCGCTCTTTCCCACCCTGCCCCCGTTTTCAGGAAAGACATTGGAGGAGGCTGCTGAGGTGTCACTGGGTTACATGAAGTCAAGGCTCAAAGGACTAGGGGGTGTCATCTTGGTGAACAAAGCGGGAGACTGGGCGGTCAAGTGGACCTCGGAGTCCATGCCCTGGGCGGCCGCCCAGGCCGGCAAGCTGCACTGCGGCATTGACCTCAACACGACCAGTATCACTGACATGCTCTGAGCCCGCTCCCCCGCTCCCCCCGCCCCCCATCGCCCCGCCCGCCCCCCAGACTGTATTCCAGGTGCTAGCCTGCAGGTAAAGTACAGTTTCCTGGCGTGGAGACTTAGCATAAGCAATTAGAGCTAAAAATGGAAAAACTCTACCGTCTGTCACTCGTTTGTTGCCTTGATCAGTAAGCATGTGGATGTTGGGTGAGGGGGGCGTTCCGGAGGGATGAGAGAGACGCCCCCAGTGACATCCAAGTAAGACGAGCGAAGATGCCAGACCCCCAGCCCGTCTCTGGAACAGTCGCGGGGTCTCGGGGGAGGAAGAAGAAACGCATGAGCTTAGCCCAACGGACACTGCCCTTGGAATTGGGGGACCCGCCCCCGAAGCGGCAGGGCTCACCCGCCCAGGGTGTGCGCGTTCTGACGGGCCGTGAGGGGCGAGGCGGGAAGGAGAGAGCCCGAGGAGGCACCCCAGAGCCAGGCAGGAGCAGCAGGGCCGATGGGCCAAGTCCAGTGGGGCCGCCAAAGGTCGCAGCAACCACTGGGCTCAGGACAACACTGGGTGCAGACACCCTGGGGGACACACGGATTTTTCTAGGGAAGTTCCGGTCTCCCCTGACTCACTGATACTGAGGTTTCCAGATACGTCCAGAGGACCCGCGCTAACCCCTAGCGCCCTCCTCTGGGGATGAAGGTGATCACGGGCCAGTCTGAGAGCTCCCTGGGGCTCACACACTGAGCCTGCACCCCGGGGTCTCCCCGCTCAGCCGTACGCGCAGCTCAGAGCAGCCTCTGCTGCCGCGCACCCTGCGGGTCCTCGCGGCGAGTCCTGGGGCGCAAAAGTTCCCATTACTGGCGATCCCGGGGCCTCAGTAAAATGTGTTTTGGAAGAACAACGGTGTGGGTAGGGGTCCCTGTGGACAAAGGCCGGGACGTGCAGGAGCTCCCCAGGGTGCCGTGCAGACGGGGTGTGCCGGTGACAGGCCTGCAGGGTGCGGGGCGTGTGGGCGGCACTGCCCGCCCTGCCTCGCGGAGCACACGGGAGAAGTCGGCAGAAGAGCTGAGCTTCTCCGAGTGGGTTCCGGAAGGAAGAGAACACGAGCCAGTATCAGCAGGGCCTGCGGCCCCCCGCCTGCCGGCCGTCGGCCAGGGCTCGCCCCCGACAGTCACGCGGTTCTTTCTGGCTCCTGACCCCTGACCCCGCTCGGGACTAATGAGGACAAGGCAGCACTTGAAGGCAGAACCGAGTTTAACTCTGTGGGTGACCTTGGGCAAGTTAACGTCATCTACAAAAATCGGTCGCTCTGAAGAGTGAGGGAAAGGAAAGAATGGCTCAGTGGCCCTGGCCGGTGTGGCTCAGTCAGCTGAGCATCCCCCCAGGCACCCGAACGGTCACGGGTTCAAGTCCCAGTCAGGGCACACGCCCAGGTTGCAGGTTCAACAAGAGGCAACCGACTGACTTATCTCCCTCACATCGATGTTTCTCTCTCTCCCCTCCTCTCCTTCTGAAATCAATAAAAACACATTTTTTTAAGAAAAAGAATCCCACCGTGTTCACCGTAAGTGTCCTATGGACCAGTGTCGGCGCCGGCCAGGCCCGGGAGGGAGTCTGTGCGTTGATGTCCCTGAAAACCTCCACAAGCGCCAGCTGCCCCTAGACATAAGGGTTTGTCAGCAGGTGTATCCGTGTGCCAGGCCTGCCGCCCGCAGTCCCGCAGACAGTGGCTCAAACACGGGTATTTTGTGCCGGTTCTGGAGGCTGGACGTTCCAAGATGAAGGCACCGGCAGGTGTGGCTTCTCCTGGGGCCTCCCCGCTTGGCCGCCTCCCCACCGAGCCCTCACGTGGCCGTTCCCTCATACACGCTGTGGCCAGGTTTCCCTTCTTACAAAGGACACCGGCCAGATGCCCCGAGGGCCCCCTCACAGCCTCCCCCGGCCTCAATCGTCCCTGCCACGGCCCCGTCTCCAAATCCAGCCGGGCTTAGGGCTTCCACGTGGCAGTTTCGAGGGGACCCTGTTCAGCCCATCACAGGAGGCGACGCTGGGTTACTTTAGGGGTCTGGAAAGGAGAGGCTGGAGAAGAGGATCACGGTAGAAAAGGGAAAAGGAAGGGAGGCAGGGAGGCCAGTTGGAGGATGTGACTTGAGCTCATCAGTTCGGCGGTTCACAAGAGAAGGGACTGTTATCAGAGGCCGGAGGCTCGGCTCCCGTGGGGCCCCCTGACCTCTGTGGCCAAGCAGCCCCACCGAGTACGGGCGTGGCCGCCCTGGGAGCAAGCCCCGGTTGGACGGGCGCCCCGGACCTTGGTTCTGGGCAAAGTCGCCTCCACCAGCCTGAGCAGAGGCCACAGATGGGACTCACTAAGCAGAGGCCCCGGATGGGGCTCCCTTTTGCCCCACACTGCGCGGCGGCCTCGCTCCCCAACCGTCCAACTAATAAATGAGCAAGACAGGGTCTGAGGAGCATGGCCATGCTTTCCTGGCGTCTGAACCACAAGGGGGCGGCGGACCACAAAATGTCCCAAGGTCTCCGCAGCCCCGAGCCAGGGGCTCGCCCGCATCTGGACCCGAAGCCTCTGCTCAGGAAACATCAGACCACAAGAGGGTTCGGGTTCCCGAGCCTCAGTTCATCCAAACATTACAATTTATTTTAGGGCAGAATTGTCCGAGACTCAAGCCTCCGAAACTTGCCGAGATCCGCGGGAGCCCAGAGCGGAGTCCGCCCCGCAGGCGGCGCTGCAGCCGCCCACCCGGGCGCGGAAGGCGGGGCCTTGACCTGGGGGCTGTCACGCCGTGCACCCGAGGGTGCTTTTTCCGAATGATGCTCTTTCCCCACGTTCCTCCCTGGCCTGCGAGCTGACACACTCTGAGGGCCGAAGTGGAGCGGGACGCGCTTCAGTCCCGTCCGCGTCCCTCCCGTCAGAAGCGGAGGGCGTGTGGGAAGCCAGCAGGGACACAGTCCTTCCAGCCCGTGCCCTCCCCTGGGCCCTCCGTCAGCCCAAAATCTTCACTGCACTCACATTTTGTAACAGCTTTTTAAAATATTTTTTTATTGATTTCAGAGAGGAAGGGAGAGGGAGAGAGAGAGAGAAACATCAATGATGACAGAGAATCATTCAGCTACCTCCTGCACGCCCCCTACTGGGGATCGAACCCACAACCCGGTCATAAGCCCTTGGCCGGGGACCCTTCAGTCCACAGGCCGATGCTCTATCCGCTGAGCCAAACCAGCTAGGGCCGGAGCAGCTTTGAGGGAGCAAGGAAGCACCCCCACAGAGCCTGTCCGGCTCAGCACCCAGGGAGGAAGGGGTGCTGGGCTGAGGGACAGAGGCAAGACCAGGTGTCGGAATGGGCTCGGGAGCAGGTTTGGGCGTGGAGCTCAGGTGGGGTTGGGGCTGGGAGAGGTGCCGGGTGCCCATCCGCGGTCCCATCCAGAGTGTCAATGCCTGTGTTACCCACATGGGCAAGCAGCCTGCCTGCCTTGCCCGCCCCACACACATGCACCCAGAGAGGGCAGCTGCGCCAGGCCCAGGGATGCCCTGCCCTGCACGCCCATGCCCCGCCTCGGGCTAACCTGAGGCTTCTCCCAGCCTCCCAGCTCCCAAGTCCTGTGGCCTGAGCGACAGTCCTTCCTTAGCACATCCGTCAACCAGGCCCAGCCTCCCACCCCCCCGCCCCCCGCCAAGACTGGGGGGCAGTCCCAGGAGCGCTCCAGGTGAGAAGCAGGAAAGAGGAATTCAGTCACTTCTCTTCCTTTTGCTGCCCTTGTTATCCTCACCCGGGATATCTTTTCCATTGGTTGTTAGAGGGAGGGAGGGAGGGAGGGAGGGAGGGAGGGAGGGAGGGAGGGAGGGAGATCCATGTGACATATCGATCGATTGCCTCCTGCACATGCCCCGACCGGGGCCCGGGATCGAACCGCAGACCCTTGGGTGCGCAGGCTAGCGCTCTAACCACTGAGCACACAGGCCAGGGCAAATCCTGCTGTTTCCTTAACCCACTGTTAAGACGAAGTTGGGTTTTCCGACAGTGAGTGGTCTGGGCCAGGCACGGCTGGGTGGCTAAGGGAAACCAGACTGAGATTCATTAAAAAAAAAAAAATCACTGGTCACCTCGGAGTTTCTGGCGTGCAGTTCCAGCATTTCCTGGACCCTGGGCAGTTTGGGTTCAAAGCAGTGGGGGGGAGGGGGTAGACAAAGGGAAAAGAGGCTGGTCCCCAGGCTGCAGGCCGAGGCCGCCCCCCGGAGCCCCTGGCTGCAGCTGCCCTGCCTTGCTATCTGGCAGGGTAGCAATGTCTCACTGAACAGGTTTAAGTTGAAAATAACCTCACCAGCCCTGGCTGGTTTGGCTCAGTGGCTAGAGCACTGGCCCTGGAACTGAAGGGTCCCCGGTTCCATTCCCATCAGGGGCATGCACCTTGCTGCAGGCTCAATCCCCAGTAGGGGGCATGCAGGAGGCAGCTGATGGCTGTTTCTCTCTCATCGTTTCTAACTCTCTATCCCGCTCCCTTCCTCTCTGTAAAAAAATAAGAGATGAGGAAACCCTCCTAGCCCCATTTAATATCACGATTAATGCCTAATTAATTCATGGGTGTTTTTTTTCCAAAATGAGATCATACTGTGCATGCTTTTCCCCCCAGGTAACCACTTTTCCACACCAAACTTGGGCTTTATGTGACCCTCAGTCACTCAGCAAACTCCCACAGTTTTCTCCAAAATGCCCCCGACAGTTGCCCAGTCCGTCCCGGGCCTCCCCTGGGGGATGTGCCCCGTGTGGGCTGAGTGTTGGCTGGGGCCAGTCCCCAGCAGGGCCACACCTTCCCGGCAGGTCAGGCACCCTTCGCAGGACAAGGTGAGCATTTGGCCAGAACATTCTGCAGGGCTGGGTGCCAGGCAGGCCCCGCAGACCCACCCACATCCTTCTGCCGCGAAGCCCGGTGTGCTGGGCTGTGGGAACACCGCTGGGCCGCAGGTTTGCAAGAGGAAATGCTGGTTGGGCCAACAACACGGGGTCCGCCCAGAAGTTTGGCAAAGAGCCACGTGGAGTCCCAAGAGCAGGTGGGGCGCGGGTTTACCCTGTGCGCCTCCCCACGCCTCTTCCCAGGTCACTTCCTTTTCCCAGCGGCGGCCAACCTCTCCCCAGGCCTGCCCTGCCCCACAAGCAGCCAGAGCTGCCCGAGGTGCCCCCTGGGCAAAGGGCAACTCTCAGAAGTGTTTCCTGCTACTGTGGAGGGCGTCTCCCAGCAGACCCAGGCCATGTCCCCTGGGGTGCGGACAAAGGCGGGGTGAGAAAAACGCTCCACTGTCCACGCAGTGCCCATCCCTGAGCTCTCCCCAAGGTTCTATTCGGCATCAAGCATTTAATCTTTGAAAAAGGAAGCTCAGCCCACGCTGGTGTGGTTCAGTGGATAGAGCATCGGCCTGCAGACTCAAGGGTCCCAGGTTCGATGCTGGTCAAAGTCACATGCCTGGGCTGCAGGCTCGATTCCCAGTGTGGGGCGTGCAGGAGGCAGCCGATCCATGATTCTCTCTCATCATGGATGTTTCTCTCTCTCCCTCTCCCTGCCGCTCTGACATCATATATTTAAAAATAAATAGAAAGAAAGATCAGGGTGAGTTCTCCCGCCCTTTCCCTCTGTCCCCCTGCATCTGCACTCCTCCTCCTCCTGGGCCCGCTGGCTCACTCAGAGTCCACAAGTTTCCCTGGTGACCTCACCCGGGGGACGCCTGGATGCCGGGCAGGGGGGTGGGGGGCGGCGCGGGGGCGGGGGGGCAATCTCCCTGGCCATCTCCCTTCATCTTATCTCCGCTCTGGCAGATAACACCCCCGGATGCCTCATGACTAAAAACTCTGCGGCTCTCCCCCAGGCCTTCCCCACCCTGTCTGTGTTCCTTAGAAATTCCAGCCTGGTTTGTCAGCTGTGTCCTGAAAGAGTCAGGACACAGGGTAGGGCGCCCCGCAGAACGGATTCTCCCCGGCACGCACCCCGCATTCCCACCCCAAGTCCTGGCCCAGCTCCATGCGTGCAGGAAACGGAGGCCGGTGCCCGAGAGCGGGGCGGTCTGCCTTTAGGGGAGGGAGCCCACGAGTGTGTCTGCCTTTTTTAAAATATATTTTATTGATTTTTTACAGAGAGGAAGGGAGAGGGATAGAGAGTTAGAAACATCGATCAGCTGCCTCCTGCACATCCCCTGCTGGGGATGTGCCCACAACCCAGGTACATGCCCTTGACCAGAATCGAACCTGGGACCCTTGAGTCCACAGGCCGACGCGCTATCCACTGTGCCACACCGGTTGGTCAGGGCTAGTGTGTCTGCCTTTAGGGGAGGGGCCCATGAGTGTGTTTTCGGCCTGGAAGGCCTCCTCGGGAAGGGGCTTCGTTCTATTCCAGAGAGAAGGTTCCGGCAGTGTGCCCAGGGCTCAGACCCGGGAGGTGGGGGTGGGGGGCCAGGGAGGTCCTGCTGCTGCGGGCTCCTCCCCGGATCGGCTCCCAGGATGGGGTCTGGCACCGGTGTCCCCTGCCCCAGGCCAGGAGGCTGCCACCCCAGCAGACCCGGTCTCTGCAGCCGCGCCTCGGGGCCCCACACAGACCACCCAGCTTCTGAGCTGTCCTGGCGGCCAGCCTTCCCCTGGGGCCACTTGGGTGGCAGCTGGGCCAGAGCTCAAGTATGAAGGCAGCAGAATGAGGAGCCCCCACCTCACGCCTTGGCCTCTGCACCCTCCAGTGGCCCGGCCCCTCCTCCCAGGAACCCCACCCGCCCACCCAGGAGCCGTGCTTCCTGCTGCTTCCCCTCCCCCCCAGGCCCTCAGCTGCAGTCCACGCTGGCAGGTTGCACTGTGCACCCCACTGCCCCCACAGGCAAGGGGCTCCCTGGGCCTCTGCGCCCCAAGTCCCTCTCCCAAAATGCCTTTCTACCCTTACAGGAGTTTAAAGGGGCATGACAGTTACTCCCTCAAAGGGCTGTTGCGAGAATCCATCAATTAATACATGGAAAGTTCTGGAAATTGTGCCGGGCACATGGTGAGCGTTGGCTCTCGCTATTGTGTTATTTTGTTCCCAGCCGGAGGGGACCCTTCCTCTCTGAGCCCTGGCCCCTCCTCAGGGTCACCAGCCAGCAGCTCCCCAAATGGGCCTCTGAGGGGCCCGAGGGCTGTGTGACCGTCACGAACGCGTGGCAGGTGCTGAGCCAGCAGGCCTGGCTGTTCGGTGCGGGCACGGCCCCGGCAGAGCGCTGCTCACGACGATGCCGACACGGAGGCAACCCCCACGCTCATAAGTTATGGCAACAAAGCACTTTCACGTCTATTTCTACTCGTGGAGGAGGCACAGCTGACATAATCACTCCCGTTTTGCAGACGGGCCCTGGGCATGCAGAGGCGGTGAGGGCCCCCCACACACACACACACACCCCCGCCCCATCCCGGACCCGCAGCGATCACGGGAGGGAGGGTGGGCTTCGATGCCTGACCCCCGGCCTCCGAGCTGGGTCACAGCCAGGTAAGCGCACCCCCTCCTCCTGCAGAGCAGCTCAGATACCAGGGGAAGGAGAGGCAGCGCGATGGAAGCCAGACCTCCATGCCGTGGCCAGGCCCCCCTCCCGGGTCTCTGGACCAGCTCCCAGGAAAGGAAGAACCACCGGCATGTGGCCTGGGGCCCGACGTGAGCTCAGCTCCTGGCAGAAGGAGCCGCGCAGCTGAAGGCCACGGCGTCCCCGGGGCCCAGCAAGGCTCCTCCCGGAGCTGCGCCCAGACCCGGGCTCCTTAACTCCGGGGTCAGAGCAGGGAGTGTCAAGGCCAACTGTGTTGCCATTAACCCTCTTGAACCCTAACTACTCCGCCAGCCCAGGCATAAGCCCATTGTGCAGATGGGAAAATCCAGGCTCGGAGACATGTGACCTCCAAGGCGGGGCTCAGACCTACATCCGGGTCCCAGACCTTCATGCCTGCTCTTACAAGGCCATTCCGGGGCCCAAACCTCAAACCAAGAATACAGTCCGGTATTGGGGGCGCAGACCTCCATCCTTAGTTCAGACCACCATTCCATTAACCAGAGGTCCAGCCAGACCTCCCTTCAGGGCCCAGACCTGCCTCCGGGGCTCTGACCTACCTCCGGGGCTCTGACCTACCTCCGGGTCCCAGACCTTCATGCTAGGGCCCAGAAGTCCATCCCGGGGCCCAGACCTCAAACCCAATATCCAGTCCTTTATCGGGGTCCAGACCTTCACAGCAGTCCAGACCTCCATTCCATGACCCAGAATTCCAGCCCATGAGCCAGACCTTCCTCCAGGGCCCAGACCTTCATGCCAGGGCCCAGAAGGCCTTTCTGGGGCCCAGATCTCAAACCCGGTATCCAGTTCTTTATTGGCGTCCAGACCTCCACGGTAGTCCAGACCACCATCCCATGACCCAGAGGTCCAGCCCCTGATGCAGACCTCCCCACTGAGGCCCAGACCACCCTCCCGTGCACAGACCTCTGTCCCAGGGTCCAGACCTCCATCGCAGGCTCAGACCTACATCCGGGTCCCTGACCTTCATTCCAGGACCAAGACCTCGGACCCATTATCCAGTCCTTTATCAGGGTCCAGACCTCCACAGTAGTCCAGACCACCATTCCATGACCCAGAGGTCAGCCCCTGACCCAGACCGCCATCCCAGGACCTATACCTCCATCCAGGGCTCAGACCTACATCTGGGTCCCAGACCTAAATGCCAGGGCCCAGAAGGCCTTTCCGGGGCCCATCCACAAACCCAGTATCCAGGCCTTTATCGGGATCCAGACCTCACAGTAGTCCAGACCACCATTCCATGACCCAGAGGTCCAGCCCACGAGCCAGACCTCCCCCCAGGGCGCTGACTTCAATTCTAGGGCCAATACCACTATCCCGGGACCCAGACCTTCATGCCGGGGCCCAGACCCTCATCCCAGAATCAGACTTTAATTCGGGGCCCAGACCTTAATGGCAGGACCCCTATTTCTGTGGCGAGACTCAGACCTCCACCTGGGGCCTTCACCTACATCCTGGTACCTGACGTCAATCCTGGGGCCCACATCCCCATCCTGGGGCCCAGACCTGCCCCCATCCTGGGGCCCAGACCTCCATGCAATGATCAGACCTGAATTCGGAGCCCAGACCTCCATGGCAGGACCTCTATTTCTATGGCGAGACTCAGCCCTCCATCCGGGGCCTTGGCCTACATCCGGGTATCTGACGTCAATTCTGGGTCCTGCAGCTCTATCCTGACATCCAGACCTCCTTACTGAGACCCAGACCCCATCCAAGGGCCCACACTTCCATCTCATGATCAGACCTTATTTCAGGGCCCAACCTTCATGGCAGAACCCCTATTTCCATGGCGGCACTCGGACTCCCTGTAGGGCCCTGACCTCCCTCTGGGGCGCTGACGTCAATCCTGGGGCCGGGACCTCTATCCTGGAACCTAGACCTCCGTGGAGGGGCCCAGACCCCCAACCAGGGGCCCAGACCCCATCCCAGGACCCAGACCTCCATCTGGGGCTCAGGGCTACATCCGTGTCCCAGATCTTCATGCCAGGGCCCAGAAGGCCATCCTGGAGCCAGTCCTTGAACCCATATACAGTCCTTTATCGAGGTCCCTTCCTCCGCCTCCCCCGTCACAGCCCTCCCCTGCCCGAGAATGGAAAAGAACCGAGAGGAAAGAAGAGAAAATAACTTAGAGCGATGCTTCTGCAGGAGGCGCAGGTGAGGGCCTTGCTCTCTCTTTCACCCCCCGGGCCGGCCTCACAGGTTGTGGGCGGATCTCCGCAGCTGCGTCTGGTTTGCCCAATGTGAGCTCTGGGGAAGCTGCCCTGTGCTCTGGAAGGAGGGACAGCCCCTGAGCAGCCCCCTCCCCTTCCCCCCCGCTCCTGTGCTCTGGGGGAAGGGAGAATTTAAAAGTGTAGGAGTGGAAGGGCCTTTCAGGAACGCATGCCATGTGAGAGCCAGGCTTCCGGCGCCCCCTCCACACCCCCAGGTCAGAAAAGGACTCCCTGGCTGGGCGGGAAGTAAAGACCTCGGTTTGTGGTCCCTGCTGAGCTGGTGGCCTGCTGCCCACTCCAGGTGCAGGTGGTAAGAGGGTCTGATAGCAATGACACGCCCTAACCGGTTTGGCTCAGTGGATAGCAGGGTCCCAGGTTACATACCGGTCAAGGGCACATGACCGGGGTTGTGGGCTCCATCCCCAGTAGGGAGTGTGCAGGAAGCAGCCAATCAATGATTCTCTCTCATCACTGATGTTTCTATCTCTTTCTCTCTCCCTCTCCCTTCCTCTCTGAAATCAATAAAAAAAAAATTTTTTTTTTTAAAAAGCAATTATAGGCCCGACCAGCGTGGCTCAGTGGTTGAGCATAAACCTATGAACTAGGACAGTGGTTGGCAAACTCATTAGTCAACAGAGCCAAGTATCAACAGTACGATTGAAATTTCTTTGGAGAGCCACATTTTTTAAACTTAAACTTCTTCTAACGCCACTTCTTCAAAATAGACTCGCCCAGGCTGTGGTATTTTATGGACGAGCCACACTCAAGGGGCTAAAGAGCCGCATGTGGCTCGCGAGCCGCAGTTTGCCGACCACTGAACTAGGCGGTCACAGTTCGATTCCCGGTCAGGACACAGGCCTGGGTTGCGGGCTCGATCCCCAGCGTGGGGTGTGCAGGAGGCAGCCGAGCAATGATTCTCTCTCATCAGTGATGTTTCTCTCTCTCCCTCTCCCTTCTTCTCTGAAACCAATTTTTTTTTAAAAGCAATGATAGGGCCCTGACCGGTGTGGCTCAGCGGATAGAGCGTCGGCCTCGGACTGAAGGGTCCCAGGTTCGATTCCGGTCAAGGGCATGTACCTGGGTTGTGGGCACATTCCCAGTAGGGGGCGTGCAGGAGGCAGCCGATCGATGTCTCTCTCTCATCGATGTTTCTAACTCTCTCTCCCTCTCTGTAAAAAAATCAATAAAATATATATTTTTTAAAAAAAAAAAAAGCAATGATAGGACCCACTAGAAAGTATGCTTTATATCACCAGCGGTTCTAAATAACGTCCATGATAAAATGCTGTTACCGGACTCAAGGGGTTCACAGTTTGGGGTGCCCTACTCGAGAACAAGGCGTGGTTGCCCAGCGGTAGGTAGGCAGCTCCATTAGCAAGTGAAGGAGACAGGACTCACATCTCCCACAGGAAAGCTTAGCCACTGCTCAGACACTGGTTGGTCAGTTACATGTTGGCTTCTTTGCAGCTGGCTACACTTATGGCTGGGTTCCTGTCAAGCTCATCCTGTCCACAGCTGTTGCCTCTGCAGAAACTATGCTCTACATGTTTACATTTAGCAAGATAACATTTAGTAAGAAGCCCAGACCTTGCGACTCCGCTCCAACCTAACAATTCTGTTACCTGGAAAATTCCCTACGTCTAGCTGTAAGCATTTGCAAGGGTTACCACTGAGTTTTCATCATACAGGCGTAAGCTGCAGATTAGCACATGTTTATCGCTTATCTTTTATGTTATTTTTTAATCTTTATTGATTTAAATATGTCCCCTTTTTCCCCCATGGACTCCCTCCAGCCCACCTCCCCTCGCCCCGCCCCAGGCCCGCCCCACCCCTGTCCATGGGCCATACCTACAAGTATAGGCACACAAGGTCTTTGGTTGATTACCTCCCCCCCAACCCTCCCCCGCTCTGCCGTCCCTCCGAGATCCCGCACTCCGTTCCCTGCTTCCGTGTCTCTGGATCCGCTCCGTTCCCCCGTTTATTTTGTTCATTAGAGTCCACTGATGAGTGTGACCATGTGATCCTTGTCTCTCTCTGGCTGCATTGCTTGTCTTTTCATTAACTATGTCATCTGGCCAAAACCGGTGTGGCTCAGTGGATAGAGCGTCGGCCTGCGGACTGAAGGGGTCCCAGGTTCGATTCCGGTCAAGGGCATGTACCTGGGTTGCGGGCACATCCCCAGTAGGGGGCGTGCAGGAGTCAGTTGATCGATGTTCCTCTCTCATCGATGTTTCTAACTTTCTATCTCTCTCCCTTCCTCTCTGTAAAAAATCAATAAAATATATAAAATAAAATAAAGAACAATGTCATCTGCATGGACGTTATTGCTAAGGACTCGCTGTTGAGCAGTTCTCCTCTCGCCGGCAGCGAAGGCTCAGGTCCGTGGCGTGGGCTTCAGGTTCAGTTCTTGTCTCGAGCTCCCGGGAGCCACACACCCCTGGTTTAGGCAGAAACGGAAAAGCGATAAACATCTTTATTAAAAGATCACTTACAGGTGAGTTTTGATTGGATAACTACTCACATAAAATGTTAACATCAAATATCACCAACGAATCAAAATGCATTAGGTAAATATACAAACTACGGAATAAACAGTTGTGCTTTAATGTGTGAACATGTTGTGTGCCCTCATATTTGTGCTTTATATTGTTACGATTTTCTCTAGCTGCATGTGCAGGTGTGTATTTCAATGGAGGAACATGACCTTGAATAAATACATGAAAATGGATCACTGTCTGCGTTTCCTTTCTGGCCTTCATTCTCCATTTCATTGCACCGTTATTACCAAGAATCATTTCTGTTGTGTGGAGCAGGGAGGTGCTGAAGAAGGCCCTCTCTGGCCCGGGCCAGTAGCTCGGCTGGTTAGAGTATCATCCCCATACACCCAAGTTTTGGGCTGGATCCCCGGCCAGGCACATACAAGAATCAACTAACGCATGCACCAATACGTGGGACAACAAATCAGCCCCCTCCCCCTCCCTCCGTCCCTCCCCGCCACCGTGCTCTCTCTTTCTAAAATAAATAACAAACAAATGTTGTGATGGTCCTCCTCAGGCGTCAGAGCCGCCAGGTGAGCCGCTGGAGAGACCAGCCTCAGTGAGGTCGCAGAGCCCCCAGATGGTTTGAAGAATCTGGGAGCAGACTGAGACGGGGCGCCCAGAGGGGACAGTGTAGCCCATGGGTGGGGACCAAGGGCCAGGGGCTTCCCAGGCTCCTCTGGGGCTCAGACCAAGAGTCAGAAGGAGCCCGGTCGCCTGCTCTCCCCCCACCCCTCACCCCCTCCCCCTGCATAGGACAACTGCAGCCCTGCAGAGCCGCTCGGAGCTGGGCCCTGACCCATGTCTGCTGACCATGCCGGCTCGTGTCCCCATCACAGCCCAGAGCAGGGCCGTACAACGCCCCGAGGCGCTGGGACAGGGGACCTCAGCAGGTCCCTGCCAGTCCACAGGGAACGGGCTGGCGGGGCGCGGAGAGGGCAGGCACAGGGCAGGACCTGTGACTCACGAAGCACAAGGATCCTGCAGACGGGCAAGGCAGGGAGCCAGCTTCCTGGGAAAGGGCCGGGAGTGGGTCGTGTCATGTGCGGTTTCCCACTTGCAGAGCAGGGCCTCCCCACCTCGCCGTCCCTCCCCCGGGAGGGCGCTCACCCAGCGAGGAGAACCTGCTGGCTCCTCCGGCCGGCCGGGCCTCAGGAGGGCACTCCCCTGCTCCCAGCCCCGCTCCACCCTCCCACCCCCCAAGTGTTAGCTCATCCTTCAGCCCATCTGGGGAGCCAAGGAAGTGCTCAGATCCTCCGCAGGTGGACGAGGCGATGAGAGAGGCCGCGAGTCTAAACCCACCTCCCCCGGAAGAAACCCCGTCGGAGGAGGAGGCGTGTAGGTCCCGGGGCGGTTTGTCTCTAGAAGGACACAGGCGTCCTGGCTCAGGGACAGGCGACTGAAATGATGTCGCCTCCGCCAAGGGGCATTCTGGGGCGTGGAAAGAGCAAGCGTGTCTCTAAGTGTCAGCGCGTGAAAGCTGTCCGAGGCGCAATACAGAGGGAGAAGCGAGTTCTGGAGCCGTGTGGACCGAGAACGATGCCACGTGTGCTGCTGGTCTGATCTGCAGCGCCATCACCTGCCCCGTTCTCTGACTGCGGGGTCCCGGGAGGCGCCCTCTGAGGACCTCTGAGACCAGCGAGGAGCAGGTTCCTCCCTCGGTCCCTCCGGCCTGAGGCCACGGCGTGCGGGGACAGGGCGAGGCCCTCTGCCTTTTGATGTTTCCACCCCGTCATGGCAAACACATCAAAACATACACGCTCACAAGTGAGTATCCACTGGGCTATAAACTTTGGAAGAGGCTCGTATAAATGTAACCGTTCTGACACTGGGACTAGATCGCACACGTGGTTCCGATGGTCTAGCTTCATCGCATCTCTCGATGTATCCGGCACCGCCGAGCCGAGCCGCAGTGAGCTGGTCGAAATAATGTGACTTGGCCTGACTGGTGTGGCTCAGTGGATAGAGCATCGGCCTGTGGACTGAAGGGTCCCGGGTTCGATTCCAGTCAAGGGCAGGTGCCTTGTTTGCGGGCACATCCCCAGCAGGGGGTGTGCAGGAGGCAGTTAATCGATGTTTCTCTCTCATCGATGTTTCTAACTCTCTATCCCTGTCCCTTCCTCTCTGTAACAAATCAATAGAAATATATATTTTAAAAAAATAGCTCCGCTGCTTTCTTTAAATAAACAAATAAATAAATAATGTTAACTTGGACAAATTTTCATTCATTACAACTCTGAGGTTTTCTTTTTATATTTTGGAGCCGACAGGGACATGACGAATGTGTGGGCCCTCCAGAAGCTCCCAGGGATCTCGGCCGTGAACAAAATGTTGGGCCAACAGCAGTCGCCGGGCCTCTGGGAGGCGTGGGTCAGGCCCGGGGAGAGCAAGGCTCTGCTCACGGCTGCTTCCTGAGCCAGCACAGAGCCGGGCCCTGGGGGGGGGCGGGGGGGAGGCGCACAGTTTGCCCCCTGAGCTGACCTAGGAGCCTGCGGCCAGCCAGTCCCGCAGCTGCCCAGCCGGATGGGTAGGATCAGCATGATCCACCCACGGCATCCGACCTGTTTTCCGGGCCATGCCAGGACTTGCCACAAGCCCCGCGCCCACACAGGCTGCACCCCAACTTCCTGCCCCTGAGGGTGGCCATGCACTGCACCCCAGCTTCCTGCTCCTGAGGATGGCCACGCACTGCACCCCAGCTTCCTGCTCCTGAGGATGGCCACGCACTGCACCCCAGCTTCCTGCTCCTGAGGATGGCCACGTACTGCGCCAGGGGGATGTCTGCCTGAGTAACACCGCTGGCAGCAAAGGCGGGGCTGCAGCCCCCACTGCCACCCAAGCTCTGCGTGGGCCCCGGCGGCTCCTGGGCACTGAGCGTCGACCACAACCTGCCCTCTGGGTGCACATACACCAAAGGCCTGGGCGGGCCAGCAGCCCTTACAGCCCAAACCCAGCCAGGGCTTCCAGACCCCCAGGACTCTCCCACCTCCAAAGGCCGCCCCCCCAGCTGAAGCCCAGGTCGCTCCCCTGGCCCTGCTCCTGATGTCCCAGCTGCAGCCACTAGGGCAGGGCTCACCCAGACCCAAACCCAGCCAACACGGAGCACCGCTGTGGGGAGGGCCCTGCGGGCCGACAGCCATCCCACAGCGCTGTCAGCGATGGCTATGGGAGCGGCTCGCCTTCCCCCAGAGGAGCTGTCATTGCACGGTGACCAGGCCACCGCCCACACGCAGTCAGAGCAGTGGCTCCCAGTCGTTGCCGTGTGTGAAGGCTGGCCTGAGGGGTCTGGCCTGGTGCTCACATGTGGGGGGTAAGGATGGAGGAGTGGGTGTTACACCCTAAGCTGTGTGCCCTGAGCCTTGGCTAACCACTAGGAATCACTGTCCCACAAAGCAAGTCAGAGAAGCCTGCAGCTCCAGGCAGGGAGAGAAAGCCCCCACCAAGGGGCCTCCCAAGGGCCGGGATGGGAGAGCCTTCCTGGGGCAGCTGGGGGGGGGGCTGTCGGGGTCCCACCCGGAACGGGAACCTCATACCCCCTCTAGGACGGGGTCGCAGGCACACAGCTGTCTTGGCCGTGCTACCCCACTTCCCATGAGCCCGCAGGCTCACCCGTGCCCGAGCAGGTGACAGGCGCCTCTCTCTTTTCAAGTTTTGTTTTGCGGCGACAGCAGCTATACCACCCGAATTCCAAAGGCCCGCAGCGCTGTGCCGCCTCCCCCCTCCGTCCCGCCACTGTGTCCCGCAGCAGCCAGGCCCGCCCACCGCCCCGCGGCGTCCACGCATAGCAACCGCCTCTGTGCACCTTCCTGCGCTCCTTCCGCTGCTCACGCCGTGCTGCCTTGTTTCGTGTTTGTTCGTTTGTTTTTAAATATATTTTTATTAATTCCAGAAAGGAAGAGCTAGAAACATCAATGATGAGCCCAGCTGGCGTGACGCAGTGGTTAGCATCAACCAGGAGGTCCCGGTTCGGTTCTGGTCAAGGGCGCATGCCCAGGCTGCAGGCTCGATCCCCCGGAGGGGGCGTGCGGGAGGCGGCTGATCGGCGGTTCTCTCGCATCATGGATGTTTCCGTCTCTCTCCCTCTCCCTTCCTTCCTGAGATCAATAAAAGTGTGGAGGTGAATGATAGGACCAGCGGGCTGTAGAAAGATCTCTGGTGACGGCCGAGGAGGCAAGCCAGAAGAGTTGACTGCCCAGGCTGGCGGGTGCTCCGGGCTGGGCGGGGAGAGGGAAGGAACAGCCTCAGGACACGGAGAGGGACAGAAGGGGCCACAGCCAAACCCTGGCACCAGGGCAGGGGGCGCGGCGTGTCCATGCAGAATCAACACTAAAGAGCAGGGAGGAAACCAGGAAGGAGCGCGGCGTGGGAACGCAGGAGGGAAAACAGTTCAAGAAGGAAATGTCAAGAGGGTCAAGGCCACGAAGAGGTTGAGCGAGATAAGGCCCGAAGGTGCCCTGGATCCGGCCACCAGGTGGGCAGGCCTCCCGCGGTGTCGGTGGGAAAGACCCCGTGGCGGGCGCGCTGCAGCCAGCCAGTGCGGCCTGGGCCTCTGCTGGTGGCTGGAGTCCTGCTCCCCCGCATGCTCCCGCAGGCCCTCCCGGAGCCTGCCCACCCCAGGCCCAGTTCCCCCACTGCCACCTGTGAGGGCTGGGAGCCTCAGTTTCCCCTGGGGTGATGGGTCCAGGGGACCCTACCTTTGCTTCTGTTGGCTGGACTGCCCTGTGCTCAGGTTCAAGGAGAGAGGCCCAGGAGGCCAGTTCCCCACACCCTGTGACTCGGGGCCCCTTGCTGCCCCACGTAGGACGCTGGGCTCCCGCCACCCCCCCACCCCACCCCACCACCACCACCAAGTGACTCACGTGTGAGCTCAGTTTCAATGGGGACAGAAACAGTGCTGAGAAAAGAGAATGTTTACTTTTTCCACCGAGCCGATGCCCAGATAAACAGCGTGGCCCCCGAGTGGAGCCCAAGCCCTGCCCCCTACCCCCCGCGGAGGAGGGATATAAGAAGGCACCTGATGGATGGTCACCCCGCACACGAGACCACGGAGCCAGTGACGGCCGAGCCTCCCTCCAGCCTGCCGCCACCATGAAGCTGGCCGTCACCCTCGCCCTGGCCACCCTGGCTCTCTGCCGCCGCCCCGGTGAGTGCCCAGAGCCCTGTCCCCCAAACTGGACAAGGGAATGCTCCCTGCCACCCAGTTCTGCTCAGGACAGGGGCATGTGTCTGTGCCCACTGCTCGGCTGCTGGGAGGGCCTGGGGATGCCGACGCCCAGCCAGGAGCAGGGGCTGGCGCCCAGCCCGTCTTGGAAACTTGGGAAGAGCCCTGAGGCCATGAGGAAATGTTTAAAGTATCTCATCTTCCACCTCCAACACCCTCCGCATTCCAGGGAATGGCCTAGACCCGGGGGCGGGGGGGAGGGGGGGGAGGGACGACGAGCTCCCCAAGTCTGGGACAGACCCCAAGAGGCCTTGGGGCAGCCTCCAGGTTTGGGGTCTCCACCCAATTCTGGCAGCCAAGGGGCCTGGAAGGAGCTGCAGAGCCTCCTGTCTCCAAAAGAAACCCAAGCCATAGCAAGGTCGCCCATCCTGGGCAGAAAGGGGTGTTCTAGAAAGGGCCCGTCCCTTTAAGAAACTAACAGCCAGAGCGGCGTTTGTTTGTCCTCTGAAGGAAGGGTGAGGAGTCTGCACAGTTGCAGATGATACTGATCGTAAAGGGGGGGGGGGAGGGGGGGGAGAGAGGGGGAGAGAGAGAGAGGAGAAGGGTGGGTCACACCTCCCTCCAAACCCCTTCATCTCTCTTGGGAATTTGTTACCTAACTGCTTTTCACTCTGCTCCTGCCCTCCTACTCCTTTCAGTAAACACATGCGCACGCGCACGCACACACACACACACACATTTTGAACACATTCCAGTTCACTCACTTTGCTATCTCCATAATATCCATGGCAGTAGCTTTTATGACCCTGGAGGATGGCAGGGTAGTTAAAAACCAAAGCAAGAGGCAGTGAGAACAGCCACTGTGTAAGGAGTTGTTTTGGGGAGAAATGACATGTAGGACCAGCGCGTACATCAGCTGGAAGGCCTCAGAGCTGTGGACAGAGGGTGGCTCCGCCAGACAGGGCTGAAATAGGGCCGTCCAGGGTTGGGTCTGGGAGGCGTTTCATGCTTGTGCGCTCATCTAACAATGACGGCAGCAACGTCCAACCTTTCTTCAGCACTTACCGCGTGCCCCTCACTGTTCTGAACCCCCTTCACATCCTTACAACGACCTTATGGAGCAGGGGTGTTTCCCCATTTCACGGATGAGAAAACTGAGCCACAGAATGGTACGGTAACTTGCCTGATGACATCGTCAGTTGCAAAGCAGGGCACCAAGTTCTGGAGAAGGTTGGCTTGAGCTGGCCACTTTGGGTGGGGCCCTGGAGTCCAGGCAGAAAAGCCAGTCTTGCACACGAGAGACTTCAAGGACGAGGATCTGAGGCTCCGTGGGAGGTGGGGCGTGCAGGGAATAGGAAATGTGACTCCCCCCTTCCTGGGGGCAGGGACCTGAAAAGGGAGCACAGCCGGAAGCACTCCGGGTGAAGGGGACGCGGCAGGGCGAGGCACAGACACGGGAAGCGTGTCCGTCTGTGGGTGAGCGTCCCCCAGGGCCCAGCGCGCACGGCGCCACCTGCTGGGCCAGGTTCGCCTGACTTTGCCAAATGCCCCAGCGACAAGCGGCTGAGGCTGTCTCTAACCATTGACAAGAGACATGTTTCTGCTGGACAACAACCAGACACCCTCCGTGGTGTCTTCCCAGCCCCCACGCTGCATCAAAAATCAGGTCTGAGCTTCTTAGATCCATACTCTGCCTAGAGACCTCACAGAAAGAACAGGTGGCATGTTGCCCCCCACTCCCCCACTCCTACCCCCACCCCGCCAGGAAGTGCAAGGAAAGCCCCAGCAAGTCACAAAAAGCTGGCTGCCACCCAGGAAGATACACACACCCAAGAGCCAGCTTGGAGCACCACCAATTCTCACGTCCAGGCCACTGATGAAAGGCTGCTATCTCTTGCTGACAGGCCCGGCATTTGCCTCGCAGGCAGACCCTGCCAGGGAGCTGCCATCTTGGGAAAGTGTTGCTGATTCGGCAGAGATCTGCTTGGACTTCATCGTGAAAACCTTCTTCGTGAGCATGTTTTCCAGTCACGGGGTCTCGGTGGAACTTTTCAGCCCTGATGCCGACATGAGAGACGTGGCGAGCAAGATAAAGGGGCTGGTGGACACCCTCCCCCAGCAGGACAAGGACGGCATCAGGAGGGTCATGGTACGCGCTTCCTCCGCCCACGCTGCTGGGTGGTGGGGTCCTCAAGTCCCTCGGCTGCATTTTTTGGACCCTTTCCTCATCCGGAGGGGGGAGTCACAATGCAGATGTCCCGGGGGAGGGGGGGGGGGGATGGCGGGCAGGCACATCCATTTCACCTGAGGTCACCAGCCTCCTGAGGAATCACCAAAGCCCTTAGGAGCCTGCCTCCTCCCACGGCAGGCAACCTCTTAGGTGACAATGAAATCTCCATGTCTCATCGTCTTGGTCTTGGTCTAACCTCGACGATGGGCTGTTTGTTTCTTTGTTTTAGGACAAAATAATAAAAAAGCCCACTGTGTGCTTAGGATTTAGGAGCTGAAGATCTCCAACCGCTGGATCCCCGGCTGCTCCCGGCGCCTCCTTCGCTCCCTCCCTCCAGCCGGGCCTGGCTCCCTTCCATAAAGCGCCAGCATCTCCCCTTTGTGCCCCGGCCTTTTTATTTACCTACGACAGTGAGCCAGTCCGCCGCTCTGAGGGGTAAAGGTAGCCAGAGCAAAATCACAATCAGCAGACATGCGACCACATGCCGCCCGCTTCCGGTGGGCCTCGCTTCCGGTCCACCTGCCGGCCAGCCGCAGGCAGCAAGCGCTGCCTCCTGCACGCTCTCTCTCCCAGGGCCAGGCAGCCACCTGGAAGTGTACCAGGGCCCTGCTCAGACTTGACCTCCCGGGAAAGGGGGGTCCGAATAGGGCGGCAGCTCATCTCGGGCTGACCCTCCGACCCCAGCCATCTAGGGATGAAATCAGCTGCTCTGTTTCCCACCGTCCCTTTGGGATGCTGCTCTTGGGTGAGGTGATGATGCGAGCCGAACATGCCTACACGCAAAGATGGGGCTTTCCAGAGAGTTCTGCTTCCGAAAGAGAAATGGTGGACATTTTGACAGAGCCCTGGGGACCTGTTAGGACCCGGTGGCCCTGTGTCAGATCCCTCAACTCACACGCAGCGCAGGACAATGGCCCGCCCCGGGGAGGAAGTAGATCCCTGTAAAACTTGGGAAACAAAGGCTGGAGGAGGAATGGCCTTGCCTCGACTGGGGACCCGGGGTCTTGGGAGTGACTTTGAGGTGTGACAGACCCATTTTCTTTCCTCGTTTTGTATTTGGTGCATGAAAGTATTCGTCTAACTATTGTCTAAAGGGGGCAGGAATGGAAAAAAACAAACGAATGGTGGATTTATTTTCTATACCCTTTATCGGTCCCCATTATTAGGACAGCCTCTGTCCAGGCTTCACTTGCAGAGGCCTAGCAGGCAAACTGCGTTCGTGTTAGTCTTGGTCACGGCCATCTCTTCTCTGTCCCGGAACTGGGGGGGGGGGGGGGATCGCCGCCAGACTCTGCTGGTCGCTGGGCGGCGGGGGCTCTGGCTCTCACCCCAGTGCCCCTCTAACTTGCTCCCATTCCCTGAGCCCCTGTCCAGTCAGCTTTCCTGCAAAGAAGAGAATCAGACACCTCTCTTCTCTTGTGGCAAAAGAGTATTCGGGAATGAAATTAATCCCTAGGTACTGACTGACGTTGTTCATGCTCACCTGAGGATACTTTTCCATTGATTTTTAGAGAGAGTGGAAGGGAGGGGGAGAGACAGCGAGAAACAGCGATGTGAGAGAGACACATCGATTGGCTGCTTCCCACACCACCACCACCACCACCACCCCGACTGGGGCTGGGGAGCAAGCCTGCCACGGAGGTACATGCTCTTGACCAAAATCGAGCCCAAGACCCTTCAGTCCGCAGGTCGGCACTCTAACCACCGAGCGGCCGGCTGGGGCTTGGCCTTGGCCTGCACTTTTGACGTGTCCATGGTGCCGGGTGTCTGAGGAGCCTGGGAGCACATTTCACAACCTAACAAACACGTAGGCGCCACGAAGGCCCCAACAGAGCGGAGCGCCGAAAGCAGCGGCCTCTGCTCCCGGGCGCTGGCAATCCAGCGGGAAGATCGCGGCTCCTGCAACGCAGACAAGCGGACAGATTAAACCGCGAGTGACGCCATAAATAATGCACGGAGCGACGGGCGCAAGAGAAGCGTGGGCAGCCCGGCTGGCGGGGCTCAGCGGTTGAGCATTGACCTATGAACCAGGGGGTCACGGTTCAATTCCCAGTCGGGGCACATGCCCGGGTTATCGACTTGATCCCCAGGGCGGGGCGTGCAGGAGGCAGGCGACCCATGGTTCTCTCTCATTCTTGATGTTTCGATCTCTCCCTCTCCCTTCCTCTCTGAAATCAATAAATATATGTATTTTTTTAAAAAGAGTGGCAAGAGCAGGCCAACTTCAGCTCAGGAGGCCCCCATCCCGGGATTTAGGCAGAGAGGGGGCGATGAGAGGAGCCATCGCTGGCAGCAGGGCAGAGAGGGGAGCAAGAAGGAAGGTCAGCCCCTAGCTGGTTTGGCTCAGTGGATGGAGCATCCGCCTGTGGACTGAAGGGTCCCAGGTTCGATTCTGGCCAAGGGCACATGCCTGGGTTGCTGGCTCGGTCTCCAGTAGGGGGCATGCAGGAGGCAGCCAATCTATGATTCTCTCTCATCATTGATGTTTCTATCTCTCCCTCTCCCTTCCTCTCTGAAATCAATAAAAATATTTTTTTAGAAGAAGAAGCAGCAGGAGGAAGAGGAGGAGGAAGATCATGCAGATGCACAGAGACGCAATGTGGAGGGTGCTGGGCTCCCTCCCACGCCCCAAGCCCGTCACGGGGTCCCACTGCGTCCTGCCCTTGGGCGCAGGGAGAAACGCAAGGGCTTCTGGAAAATCCTTCGCTCTGGGTGTCTGTTACCTGCCCAGACCTCCTTCTCTTATACCCTCCCATCTCCCCAACCTCACCAACTCCAGGGTCCAGCGGAACTCATGGCCCCTCCCCCGCTGTTTCTCATCTCAATGACGTCTATATCCATTGGCGGGCGCCTTGAGGACCATCCTGACCCTGCCCCCTCCCATCGGCGCCCGTCCAGGGGGGGGCCACCCCCAGCCCGCCCCAGGGGCCTCCTCACTGGCTCCAGGTCACATTCTTACCCCCACCCACCCACCCCACACACACAGCAACTTTTATCCCATGAAACCCCTTCCCCTGCCACCCCACCCGCCCGCAGGGCAATTCTTTCAAAGCTTCCCAGTGCCCTCGTCTTAAAACTCCAAATGTCCATCACTGGCTTTCACTCCCAGCCTCCTGCCCGCCTCGCTCCCTCCGCCCGGCCCCGGCCCCGCCCCCCACCCCCATCCCCCTGCACACGTCACGCAGCATCAGCTGTTCCTAATGTGTTGACCGCTTTTTAAAACCGCCCTAGAGCCAAGTATGCAAAGAATAGAACTCTTCATAAAGAAGCAAAAACACACCCCCCGCCCCCGTCCCTGGGCGCTAGGTCCCGGGCGGGGCCACACCCTCCGCAGCCGGGAAAGGGCCGCCGCCGGCCGGGAGGGGGCGGTGTCGGCCAGGGTGTCCGGGAGCGGACGTGAGCAGCGGGCGGCCTGGCGCTCCGATCCCTGCACGTCAGAGCCGCTCGCTCTGCGGGGAAAGATGATGCAACGCAGTCCCTTTCTAGGATCGCTTCTCCGGACACGATGGTGTCCATCTCCTTGTTTTTAACAACCCGGATTCTGAGGGCAGGCAGGCGGTCACACACAGCGGCCGCCCTTGGGAATCAGTCCCCATTCCATCCGCAGACGAGCCCAAGGGCAAGCAAGGCCAGCAGAGCCCGGGCCTGAGAGGCAGGAGGCGCCAGGACCAGGGCGCGGGGCAGCAGGACTCGGACCGCTGTCCGCCCGCTCGGAGGGCTGGACCAGAAGCCACAGCCTAATGTTTACTTTACCGATGGCTTACTCGCTGGCAGGAGCTTTTGCCAGTTCTCAGTTAGGGGATCCCCACACGACCCAGCCTCCAACCCCTCCCTGCCTTTCAGAGAGTGGGGTCCCAAAGGCGGGGGTCTCCTGAGACTATACATGAAGGGAAACGGATGCCAGTGTCCTCCCTCCCCCACAGTACACACCTGGGCTCACCCCCTGTGAGGCCACGCCCACGGGCCCCGCCTTGCCTGCCAGGAGGAGGGCTGGCGACTGTAAGAATTCCAGAGCAGGTCAGGGGGACGGCCAGTTCCCACGGGGATTCCTGGCCCAGGGTGGAGCTCCCCTCCCTGCTCAGGCCCTGCTTCCTGGGCATCTAGGTCACCATTAATCCACGCATCTTTGCCTTGGGTGAGCCGTCCACCTAGGTCGGTATTGTTCAAAGGGAGGGGATCCGAGGCCATCAAAGGGTCAGAATGGTAATTGCCTGTTCAGAGCTGGGGGAATGTTGACCCAGGGCAAACCCAGCTCAGGCAGCGGGGACGGAAGAAGGAAGGGCGAATGTATGGTGCAAGGCCTCTGCCCCAGAGGCCTAGAGGTGCAGGGATGCGCATTCCATTTCAAAAGGGCAGAATGCAAGAGTCGCTGCCTGAACGCAGAGGGAGCAGAGAAGTGGAGGGATGCTCAGAGGTTCGTTGCTACGCGTGGCCTTAATCATACACTACAGCGCGGCCTGCAAAGGGTGGCCCGCGGGCCCAGTTCAGACTAAGAATGGTTCTACACCCGAAGGCGAAGGGGGAGGAGACGAAGGTTGTCCACCCCTGTCTCATAGAAATACATGATGACGTAATCAGTCAGTTTACGTCACTATGGATACGTCACACTCTGAAACAATGTGTGCCTATACGCTTCCTGCATTTGAGAAGTAGCATGCACAGGCAAAGGCATAACACTACGTGAAGAAAAACCTTACAGTGTATCCCAGCGAAAGATTAAAAATGAGAAATGTGCTTTCAGCGCTCTGTTCGTCCAGCGCTCACGCCCCTGAGGGCTCCAGGGGGAAGTTTCTTTAACACATTTCTTTAAAAATACACGTTCGCTGATTTCAGAGAGAAAGGGCGAGGGGGAGAGGGAGAGAGAGAGAGAGAGAGACATCCACGATGAGAGAGAATCAGCACGCCCTCTTCTAGGGATGTGCCCGCAACCAGGGCCTCGGCGCAGGTGCCCTTGACCGGAATCGAACCTGGGACCCTTCAGTCCACAGGCCGACGCTCTATCCACTGAGCCACACAGGCCAGGGCGGAAGTTCCTATTTCTTGATCACACTGTCACCTACGCTCTGAATCTGGGTGGAAATTTCTTTTGAAAATCACCTGAGACCAGTCCCCCCTCCTCCCCCCACAACCTGTAGCCAAGGCAGCACTGACCCTTGAAGAAAGCTAAGGAGGAATGGTAGCTCTCGAACATGGCCGTCACGCTGCACCACCCAAGGGCTGGCCGCCTGCCCGTGTTGATTGATGGGTAGGAAAGCTGCATCTTACACCCTCAGCACGTGAGCTGGGCAGGGTTAGCCTGGCTGAGAAATCTATCAGTGACTCACAGGGCAGGGAGAGGACGGAAAACCGGCCCTCGTCAACTTTATCAGGAGGATGGGGACACAATTACGTCCAGTGTGTGGCTGAGGCAAGGCGTGCTGAGTGCGCAGGCCAAGGCACTGTGGGTAGCAGTTCACCGAGGGCCACGGCGGCTGCAAAGGGCTCCCGCGAGGTGAGAAGGTGAGGACGGCTGGGCCACACAGCGCTGCATTCTGGAACGTGTGATTAGGGGCCGATCCTCCCGGCGCTCACGGAGCACATGGGAGCAGTGAGGGTGAGTCATGAGTGAACTGCCCAATGTATTTCCATGACCGAACTAAAATTATGAGACTATAATACATGCAGAAAAAAAACTCTGAAAATAGACGCAGGCATGCCGATCGCCAGCGTCGGGATGGATGAACCAGGGGTTTGGAGCTCAGATGTGTCTCCGATGAAGGAATAGATGCCTCTCCCATCGCAAAGCCTAGTGCTCTCAAATGCCTGCTGCTCTGGGCCTGCAGGGCCCCGGCCTGCATCACCGCGAGGCACCTCGCTGTAGAGGCCCTTGAGGACCCCTCTCCCCCCGCCCAGGCCAGGGGGGACACCTGGGTGGGGGCTCCCCTGTGAGGATGAGATGGGAAACAAGCCCCCGGGCAGGAGAAAGCTCTGACCCACTGACCCTATGCGGCCGATGGCTCTCTGAGTCCGTCACCTTCTCAATTTACCTCGAACTTGCCTGGCCGGTGTGGCTCAGTGGATAGTGCATCGGCCTGTGGACTGAAGGGTCCCGGGTTCGATTCCGGTCAAGGGCATGTACCTCAGTTGCAGGCTCCTCCCCAGCCTGGACCCTGGTCGGGGTGCATGCAGGAGGCCACCAATTGATGTGTTTCTCTCGCATAGATATGTCTCTCTTTCCCTCTTTCTTCCACTCTCTCTAAAAATCAATGGAAAAATATCTTCAGGTGAGGATTTAAAATAAATTTTAAAATAAAGTATCTTTTAAAAAATTTGCCTTGAACTTGTTCCCTGCTCTCTATCCCTGTTGCCAATGCCAGGCCTTCACCGTCGATGGCCTTGATTCTTGCAAAAGGCCTCTAGGTCAGCGCTCGCCAACTGGCGGTCTGCGGGCCACTGGTGGTCCGTGAGGTCCGACAGGTTGGCGACCGCTGCTCTGCATCACCGTCCTAAGGTCGCGGTAACAAATCACCACAAAACGAATGCCTTCGAAAAACAAACGCCACACATTTGTTATCTTATAGATCCGGAGGTCGGAAGTCCAAACACGGTTTCCGTAGCCCGTCAAGGCCGCCGCAGTCCAGAGCCTCCCGGGAGCGTGTGTGTCCCTGCTTGGTCCGTTCCGAGAGGCGCCCGCGTTCCTCGGGTTGTGGCCCCTCCCCATCTTCATAATCAGACGCGCAGTCTCTCTGGCTCTCTGTCCGATTCTGGCCTCCTCTTCCGCCTCCCTCTTCAACAACAACCCTCGTAACTACACTGGGCCATCCAGCTGGTTAGGATTCTTTTTAAAAATATATATTTTATTGATTTTTTACAGAGAGGAAGGGAGAGGGATAGAGAGCTAGAAACATCGATGAGAGAGAGACATCGATCAGCTGCCTCCTGCACACCTCCTACTGGGGATGTGCCCGCAGCCAAGGTATGTGCCCTTGACCGGAATCGAATCCAGGACCCCCCAGTCCGCAGGCCGACGCTCTAGCCACCGAGCCAAACCGGCCAGGGCCAGCTGGTTCGGAGTCTTAATTCCGTCTGCACCTTCCCTCGCCTTGGCCATGGACCCCCGCAGCCACGGGGCCTGGGCCGAGGCCACGGCCTCTCTGGAGGAGCGTTTTTCTGCCTCCTAACTGGTCTCGGCGTGGCCTCGCCCCTCCCCGGACAGGCACGCCTTCTTGACTGCGCTTCGCTTGTTGTGCTTCACGGATCATCCGGTTCTGACCCGTGGAAGACAAGGCCCTCTACCAGCAAAAAGGGTGGGACGCGCTGTGTTTCCGTGAAGACGCGGGGTCTGGAACCGAATCACAGGCTCTCCGAGGCCTGCCCGTGTTCTCCTCATGGTGGCCAAGCAGAGGACAGCATGTCAGGCTTTTGCTGAACACCCTTCCCTACCCCCAGTCTCCAACGCCCGGCACGGCCCCCCCCCCTCCCCCAGGGGGAGACTGGCCCTGCCTCTCGCTCTGACCTCAAAGCCCGCTGCTCCCTCCACCTGCATCGGGGTGCAGCAGTGCACAAGGCTGGGAAACTCGCCGACAGTGGGTAGGGTGAGCCTTCTGTGGGGATGAGCCCGGAGATTGGCTCTAGAAGAAAAGAATGCAGCCACACCCTACACTCTGCCGGGTGAAGGGGGAGCACGGGGGGCAGGGCTAGAATGTGGTGTGATCTAGGGCGTGGACATCTCATCCGATGGACCGCACCCCTGGGATGAGCAGAAGGGGGAGGCGCGCCCAAGAGGGAGGCTGGGAGTCCGGCAGGGGCAGGGGGTCCCGCGCAGGGAGAAGGAGCCTTCACTGGGCGCCCCTTCCTCAGCCTCGCCCTCAGTGCGCTCACAGCGCAGCCTCCGTGAGGCTGGCCCACACGCTTGTCTGTCCACTAGGGCCCCGCTTCTGCTTGCAGCTGTCGCCACCTCCGAGGGAGAACCCTTCTCGTTAGCCGCCCCCAGCCCTCCCCCCGCCCCGCCAAGCCGACGCTGAGGCGCAGACCCCGGCAGTGCTCTGGGCTAACCCACGTCCCGCGTCGCCCGCCCTCCTCCAGCCCCGGGCACACGGAGAGCGACTGGAGGGGGGGGGTGTGGAGAACAAGGGAGAAAGCTCCGATGCCACCTCCGTCCTCAGGTGCCCCTGCGTCGCGGGCCACACACACTAGTATGTGAAACGAGCAGCAAGTCCGTGCTGCTCCCCGAACCGCAGGGCCTCCCCTCCCCAAGTCACCCCCAGACCCAAGCGCCAGCCTTGCAATCTGTGCAACGTTTGGGACACACTCCACTGAACATGGGACACACGCCACTGAACATGGGACACACGCCACTGAACATGGGACATCTCCACTGAACATGGGACACACTCCACTGAACATGGGACACACTCCACTGAACATGGGACACATGCCACTGAACATGGGACACACGCCACTGAACATGGGACATCTCCACTGAACATGGGACACACTCCACTGAACATGGGACACGCACCACTGAACATGGGACACACTCCACTGAACATGGGACACACTCCACTCAACATGGGACACGCACCACTGAACATGGGACACACCTCACTGAACATGGGACACGCGCCACTGAACTTGGGACACGCGCCACTGAACATGGGACACACTCCACTGAACATGAGACACACGCCGCTGAACATGGGACATCGCCACTGAACATGGGGCACGCGCCACTGAACATGGACATCTCTACTAAACATGGGACACATTCCACTAAACGTGGACATCGCCACTAAACATGGGACATCGCTACTAAACATGGACATCGCCACTAAACATGGACATCGCCACTAAACATGGGACATCTCCACTAAACATGGACATCTCCACTAAACATGGGACATCGCCACTAAACATGGGACATAATCCACTAAACATGGACATCTCCACTAAACATGGACATCGCCACTAAACATGGGACATAATCCACTAAACATGGACATCTCCACTAAACATGGGACATCTCCACTAAACATGGGACATCTCCACTAAACATGGACATCTCCACTACACATAGGACATCTCCACTAAACATGGGACATCTCCACTAAACATGGACATCGCCACTAAACATGGACATCGCCACTAAACATGGGACATAATCCACTACACATGGACATCTCCACTACACATGGGACATCTCCACTAAACAGGGACATCTCCACTAAACATGGGACATCGCCACTAAACATGGACATCGCCACTAAACATGGACATCGCCACTAAACATGGACATCTCCACTAAACATGGGACATCTCCACTAAACATGGGACATCTCCACTAAACATGGGACATCTCCACTAAACATGGACATCGCCACTAAACATGGACATCGCCACTAAACATGGGACATAATCCACTAAACATGGACATCTCCACTACACATAGGACATCTCCACTAAACATGGGACATCTCCACTAAACATGGGACATCTCCACTAAACATGGACATCGCCACTAAACATGGACATCGCCACTAAACATGGACATCGCCACTAAACATGGACATCTCCACTACACATGGGACATCTCCACTACACATGGAACATCTCCACTAAACATGGGACATCGCCACTAAACATGGGACATCGCCACTAAACATGGACATCGCCACTAAACATGGACATCGCCACTAAACATGGACATCGCCACTAAACATGGGACATAATCCACTAAACATGGACATCTCCACTACACATGGACATCTCCACTAAACATGGGACATCTCCACTAAACATGGACATCGCCACTAAACATGGACATCGCCACTAAACATGGACATCGCCACTAAACATGGACATCTCCACTACACATGGGACATCTCCACTACACATGGAACATCTCCACTAAACATGGGACATCTCCACTAAACATGGGACATCTCCACTAAACATGGACATCGCCACTAAACATGGACATCGCCACTAAACATGGACATTGCCACTAAACATGGGACATCTCCACTAAACATGGGACATCGCCACTAAACATGGACATCGCCACTAAACATGGACATCGCCACTAAACATGGACATCGCCACTAAACATGGGACATCACCACTAAACATGGGACATCTCCACTAAACATGGACATCTCCACTAAACATGGACATCGCCACTAAACATGGACATCGCCACTAAACATGGGACATCGCCACTAAACATGGACATCGCCACTAAACATGGGACATCGCCACTAAACATGGACATCTCCACTAAACATGGACATCTCCACTAAACATGGACATCGCCACTAAACATGGACATCGCCACTAAACATGGGACATCGCCACTAAACATGGGACATCGCCACTAAACATGGACATCGCCACTAAACATGGACATCGCCACTAAACATGGACATCGCCACTAAACATGGACATCGCCACTAAACATGGGACATAATCCACTAAACATGGACATCTCCACTAAACATGGGACATCTCCACTAAACATGGACATCTCCACTAAACATGGGACATCTCCACTAAACATGGGACATCGCCACTAAACATGGACATCGCCACTAAACATGGGACATAATCCACTACACATGGACATCTCCACTACACATAGGACATCTCCACTAAACATGGGACATCTCCACTAAACATGGGACATCTCCACTAAACATGGACATCGCCACTAAACATGGACATCGCCACTAAACATGGGACATCGCCACTAAACATGGACATCGCCACTAAACATGGACATCGCCACTAAACATGGACATCGCCACTAAACATGGGACATCGCCACTAAACATGGGACATCTCCACTAAACATGGACATCTCCACTAAACATGGACATCTCCACTAAACATGGACATCTCCACTAAACATGGGACATCTCCACTAAACATGGACATCTCCACTAAACATGGGACATCTCCACTAAACATGGACATCTCCACTAAACATGGACATCTCCACTAAACATGGACATCTCCACTAAACATGGACATCTCCACTAAACATGGGACATCTCCACTAAACATGGGACATCTCCACTAAACATGGACATCGCCACTAAACATGGACATCGCCACTAAACATGGACATCGCCACTAAACATGGACATCGCCACTAAACATGGGACATCTCCACTAAACATGGGACATCTCCACTAAACATGGGACATCTCCACTAAACATGGGACATCGCCACTAAACATGGGACATAATCCACTAAACATGGACATCTCCACTAAACATGGACATCTCCACTAAACATGGGACATCGCCACTAAACATGGACATCGCCACTAAACATGGACATCGCCACTAAACATGGACATCGCCACTAAACATGGGACATCGCCACTAAACATGGGACATCGCCACTAAACATGGACATCGCCACTAAACATGGACATCGCCACTAAACATGGACATCGCCACTAAACATGGGACATAATCCACTAAACATGGACATCTCCACTAAACATGGGACATCTCCACTAAACATGGGACATCGCCACTAAACATGGGACATCGCCACTAAACATGGGACATAATCCACTAAACATGGACATCTCCACTACACATAGGACATCTCCACTAAACATGGGACATCTCCACTAAACATGGGACATCTCCACTAAACATGGACATCGCCACTAAACATGGACATCGCCACTAAACATGGGACATAATCCACTAAACATGGACATCTCCACTAAACATGGGACATCTCCACTAAACATGGGACATCTCCACTAAACATGGACATCGCCACTAAACATGGACATCGCCACTAAACATGGGACATAATCCACTAAACATGGACATCTCCACTAAACATGGGACATCTCCACTAAACATGGGACATCTCCACTAAACATGGACATCGCCACTAAACATGGACATCGCCACTAAACATGGGACATAATCCACTAAACATGGACATCTCCACTAAACATGGACATCTCCACTACACATAGGACATCTCCACTAAACATGGACATCTCCACTAAACATGGACATCTCCACTAAACATGGGACATCTCCACTAAACATGGACATCTCCACTAAACATGGGACATCTCCACTAAACATGGGACACATTCCACTAAACATGGACATCTCCATTAAACATGGGCCATCTCCACTAAACGTGGACATCTCCACTAAACATGGACATCTCCACTAAACATGGGCATCTCCACTACACATGGGACACACCCCACTGAACATGGGACACACCCCACTGAACATGGGACACACTCCACTGAACATGGACCACTGAACATGGACATCTGACCAGCACCTACATTTGCATTTGCTAAACCTGCAGCCTACGACCCTGCAGGACTTGGTCCTGGGCACCCCCACTGCCTCCGATTTGCTTGTGTCTGCCTCCCTCTCTAGAGCGGGTTCCCAGGAAGGCGTGATCCCGTTTCTCGTTCTCTTGCCCCTCATTTGAAAAAGCTTAGAAAATCCAAATAAGCAAAAGGAGACACATCACTCACACGAGAGCCAGCATCACGGGCCCCTGACAGCAGGGGCCTCCTTCGGGGCCTCTCGTGGGAAAGCTGAACACTAAGACAGGCGGGTAAGTCCGTCACGGGACCAGAGAGCCTCTGCTCCTCCTCTCTCCCAGGCGGGACCCCAGGGATCACCAAGTGACCCCTGGAGATAAGCCTGGCTCCCAGCGCAGACGCCGCCCCGCTGGCCCACCCACAGGAGGAATGCACTGCCTCTCGGACAGGAAGTTCCAGCCAAAGCCAATACATTCCCCAAAGTTTGAAATTCGCTGTTTACCATCGCTCCCTTCCTCTTACTTGTTTCTGATAAAGATAAGATCAGCTTATGAAACAGGACTCCTTTACACCGCAAATCCCCGGGAAGTGTATTTCTTTCACAGGTGATAAATTTCAAGATGTGATTGTTTTGCAATTATATCAATGCTGATAAATGTTAAATATTAACCAGATCCCCAGAAAAGTATCTTTTGATGTTGAATATCATAGAACAAGAATTTCAGACTGGCCCTAGCAGGTTTGGCTCAGTGGGTAGAGCGGCAGCCTGTGGACTGAAGGGTCCCGAGTTCAAATCTGATCAAGAGCACACACTTCACTGGGTTGCTGCCTCGATCCCCAGTGGGGGGCGTGCAGGGGGCAGCCAATCAACGATTCTCTCTCATCATTGATGTTTCTCTCTCTCTCTCCCCCTCTCCCTTCCTCTCTGAAATCAATAAAAGAAATATTTTTTTTAAAAAAAAGAAGAATTTCAGGCTGCACTCCAGTGACTGGTAACTCTGAAAAAAAATCATATGCCTAAAGAAATGTATTGACTGACATGTTAAAAATGACATTTTCACGGCCCTGGCCGGGTCGCTCCGCTGGTCGGAGCGTCGTCCTCGTTACACCAAGGTTGTGGGTTCGACCCCTGGTCAGGGCACGTGCAAGCATCAACCACGGAAGGCGCAGCTGAGTGGAGCAAGACATCACTGTTTCTCTTTCTCTCTCCCTTCCGCTCGCTCTAAAATCAGTGACAAGCAAAAGCGCCATTTTCCCTTTTGCGGACGAATGAAGAGAAACAGAGAGGAGGGAGTGAAGAGCGAGGGAAGGAAGGAGCTGAGGCTCTCTGGCCCCTCACCACGGGAGGCAGAGCCAGAAAGGCCGGGACAGCAGCTCGCCCCCGGCCCCCGGGCCCAGGGAGCCGCGCAGGGGAACCAGCAGGCCGCCCGCACAGACGCGCCACAGACATTTATTGGGTGGACGCGCGGGGGACAATCATCTGCCCAGGCCCCCGTGACACACGCGAGTCCCCTCGGGAGAGAAGGGACGCGGGGTGCCCCGGGCACTGCAGGTGTGGGGAGCGTTGGCGGGGCAGCGGGCAATCAGAGGACCCGCACAGCCCAGCCTTCGAGGGGGCGGCCTGCTTCCTGCCGGCTAAGGTCCTGCAAAGCAGCAACAGATTGTTACTCAAAACAGTGAGCGCCCCCCTAAACCCGGAGGCTGCGGTCACCCCGCAGGGTTGGGGGCCCCTGCCTGGGGAGGGGGCTGGGAAGGACCTGCCTTGGCCCAGCGTGGGGCGTGCCACGCCTCCCCAGTGCGTGCAGTTCCGTGGGGAGAGGGTGGGAAGGAAGCTGGGGGAAAGCCGGTGCGTGTCCTCTGGGTGCCCCCGACAAGGGTGAGCCCAGAAGAGGACGCCGTGTTCCCGAGAACATGCAGACAGAGAGGGAAGAAAGTGGGGGCCAGGAGGGATGAGCGGCGCCCCGTGGCTCTCAGACAGTAGGCAAGTGCTTGCTGGTCCCCTCCAAGCTCACCTTCTCTCTGCTTCACACACTCGGGAACTGGCACCCAGACCTCAGGGGTCCTCCGCCTCCCTGCCCATCTCTCTTCACCCTCCTCTCCACCCACCTCCGGCCCATCCCCTGGAACCTGGTGCTGCCCTCCTCCCTGGCCTCCTGGCCTAGTGGCTGGCACCTCCCAGGAGGGTGTGCGCGCCCGGGCTTCCTCCCACACTCCCTGCTCAGGAACACCCGAGACTCGGTTTCCTGTAGGGAAGTCCAGCACTCTCCGTGGGACCCCGCGGGAGCCCGTCTTCCTTTCCAAGTTCCTGCCTAAACCTTCGGGGCCAACCAAGATGGCCTGCTCGCCATTCCCAGACTCCCCTTTGCTCTCAGGTGTCCCCTCCTCCCAGCTCAGGGCCCCTCCTGGCCCTCCGACTGTGCCTAGCCCGCCCCGGGGGGCCCTCGCAAGCAGCACCTCCTTGCTGACCGTCCACGTGAAAGTGCCCTCCGGCCCCTCCCTTCCAGTGGCCCTGAGATTCCATCTTTCTTTCCGCAACGGTGCTTTGTGCTGGGTGCTGGGTGCTAGGTGCTCTGTGCTGGGTGCTGGGTGCTCGGTGCTGGGTGCTCAGTGCTCTGTGCTGGGTGCTCAGTGCTCTGTGGTGGGTGCTAGGTGCTCTGTGCTGGGTGCTCTGTGCTGGGTGCTCGGCACTCGGCGAGAAACCAGCAGCCTAACTGCTCACAGAGGCGGGAGTGCGCCAAAAAAGCTGCGGAGCCTCCCTCCGAGGCCAGGGCGGCGCTGGGCTCCTTGACGCGGAAGCTTTGACATTTCGACACCACCCTTGCCGTGCTTGGTGCTGAGCTGGGCACTTCTTTCTTTCTTTACTTATTTATATACTTTTATAGATTTCAGAGAGGAAGGGAGAGGGAGATAGAAACATCACTGATGAGAGAGAATCATGGACAGGCTGCCTCCTGCACATCCCACACCGGGGATCGAGCCCACAACCCAGGCACGTGCCCTGACCAGGAATCGAACCGTGACCTCCTGGTTCATAGGTCGATGCCCCACCACTGAGCCACACTGGCCGGGCAATGATCATTTTCATATGAATGCACCTACATAACCATCTCCCCAGCCCAGACAGGGGCTATTTCTACACCCTGCCCCCCCACCACACACACACTCACACACACACACACACACAGGTTCCCTCATGCACCGCTCGTCCATGCCCCACAGATACCAGCATCACACTCTCACTGGGCCTCTTCCTGAACTTCCGTTACTGAATGGGCCGCTGCCGTCGGTGGCCTTGCGTGGCACTCCGCGGGATGGATGTGCCACCAGTGGCTTCTCCAGTCTTCTGTGGATGGGCTGTGGGCTGTTTGAGGTTTGGAGCCATGGAGCATTCCGGTACCGACCTCTGCGTGGGCACAGGCGCTGCTCTCCTGAGCATGTGTATGGCCTGGGGGTGGATTGGCTAGGTCCCCGAGTGGTCTGTCTTTCGCTTTACCAGAATCTGCCGAGCACCTTCCCCTCCGCTGCGCCCTCCCCCCACCCCCACCCCAGCAGGGCCATCGTCCCAGTGGGTCCAGCACTTGAGTGACCTTGGCCATTGGTGCTCTTCGGCGTCGCGGTTCTGTGGGCCCGCAGGGCCGCTCTCATCTGTCTTTTCCCGAGGAGCAGCCGTGCTGGGCGCCTGCTCAGAGTCCAGGGGCGGCCGGATAGGCCAGTCTGCGGGTGGGAAGACTTTTGCCCATTTTTCACTGGGTCAGTGGCCTAGCGGCTTTTTCGTATATTCTGGAAGTGAATACTTGGTCAGGTATGTATTTTTCAAACCTGTTTGCTTCTTTATTTGTTTATTTGAGAGCGAGGGAGAGGGATGGAGAGAGATTGGCGAGGAGGAGGCTTGCCTCTTCATGGGGAAGGGGCACGTTTAATTTTGCTGAAGTCCAATGTATCCGTTTCTTGTGTGCGCTTTCGGTATCCTATATAACGAAGATGTAACATGCAAATGGTCCTTACGCCAAGAAGTGTAACGACCAACCGCGTAACGACCAGATCACGGATCAGCCGGAGGGTGGGGCGGAGAGCTACAAGCGGGCGGGCGGTGGAGAGCTACTGGAGGGGGCGGGGCAGCAATCTATGGGGGGTGCAGGGGGGCGGGGGGGGAAGCTACAGGAGGGCGGGGCAGCAATCTATGGGGGGTGCAGGGGGGCGGGGGGGAAGCTACAGGAGGGGGCGGGGCAGCAATCTATGGGGGGGTGCAGGGGGGCAGCAATCTATGGGGGGGTACAGGAGGGTGGGGCAGCAATCTATGGGGGGTGCAGGGGGGCAGCAATCTATGGGGGGTGCAGGGGGGCAGCAATCTATGGGGGGTGCAGGGGGGCGGGGGGGGGAAGCTACAGGAGGGCGGGGCAGCAATCTATGGGGGGTGCAGGGGGGCGGGGGGGAAGCTACAGGAGGGGGCGGGGCAGCAATCTATGGGGGGTGCAGGGGGCAGCAATCTATGGGGGGTGCAGGGGGCGGGGGGCAGCAATCTAGGGGGGGTACAGGAGGGCGGGGCAGCGGGCGGAGAGCTACTGGCACATGGATTCATGCGCAGGGCTACTAGTTGTTTTAGAAGGGTGTGCCCACCCCCAGGGTCCTGAAGACACTCTATGTTCATTTCTTTCTGAATTGTGTTTTCCAGTTACAAATGACGTTCAGTGTCTTTCTGTATTAGCTGCAGGTGTGCGGGACAGTGGTTAGACAGTCACAGGCTTCACCAAGAGCTCCCCGATACTTCCAGGCCCCCCCCACCCCCCACCCCCCACCCCGGCACCTCCCACCGTGATCGCAACGTTGCGGACTACGTTCCCTGCGCGTGCGTCCCGGCGCCTGCCTGTGCGCGGGTCTCGGACTCTGGCTTTTCTGGCATCTTCCTCTAGAGGCGGAGAGAACGGCGCACGGTCACTTCAGCGAGGAGCATGGTCTCATGGGAAAAGCACCCCGACCGACTCACAGGTCAGGGCTCCTGTGACCACGACGCCTTCGCTGGGGCCACGCGGCCGGTTACCCGAGGGCCCCTTGTGGCCCCCACAGGCCCCATGGCTGCCTGGTGGCACTGCTGAACCCCACAGAGGAGCCCCGAAGAGGGGGTGACATCCTGCGAAGTGAACACAGAAGGAGAGGGGAGGATAGTCTCACACACACACACACACACACACACACACACAAACACGCATGCACACGCACACGCACACGCGCACGCAGGTGCACACTCTGAGCTGGTGGGCAGCTTAGAAGAGCACCCCCCCACACCCCGCCCTCGCCCCGCTATGATCACTCTGCAAACACTTCCTCCCGTCCCAGCGCCTCTTTCCTCTGCCTTTAACCACCGGCTTCCTCCCTCTCCTCACCATGTGCGGATCCATCTCTCACCTGCAGGCCTTTGTCATGCATTGGTCTTTCAAATCTTCTGTTCCTTCTACCTCTCCTCCCGAGGCAGCTCAGCACCAGGCCTTGTGGGCCGGCCAGTGTGTGCTGTGGGGGGCCAGTGTGTGCTGTGGGGGACAGTGTGTGCTGTGGGGGGACAGTGTGTGCTGTGGGGGGGCCAGTGTGTGCTGTGGGGGGGCCAGTGTGTGCTGTGGGGGGCCAGTGTGTGCTGTGGGGGGCCAGTGTGTGCTGTGGGGGGACAGTGTGTGCTGTGGGGGGACAGTGTGTGCTGTGGGGGGACAGTGTGTGCTGTGGGGGACAGTGTGTGCTGTGGGGGGACAGTGTGTGCTGTGGGGGACAGTGTGTGCTGTGGGGGGACTGTGTGCTGTGGGGGGACAGTGTGTGCTGTGGGGGACAGTGTGTGCTGTGGGGGGACAGTGTGTGCTGTGGGGGACAGTGTGTGCTGTGGGGGGACAGTGTGTGCTGTCGGGGGCCAGTGTGTGCTGTGGGGGCCAGTGTGTGCTGTGGGGGCCAGTGTGTGCTGTGGGGGGCCAGTGTGTGCTGTGGGGGGACAGTATGCTGTGGGGGGACAGTGTGTGCTGTGGGGGGACAGTGTGTGCTGTGGGGGGACAGTGTGCTGTGGGGGGACAGTGTGTGCTGTGGGGGGACAATGTGTGCTGTGGGGGACAGTGTGTGCTGTGGGGGGACAGTGTGTGCTATGGGGGACAGTGTGTGCTGTGGGGGGACAGTGTGTGCTGTGGGGGACAGTGTGTGCTGTGGGGGGACAGTGTGTGCTGTGGGGGACAGTGTGTGCTGTGGGGGGACAGTGTGTGCTGTGGGGGGACAGTGTGTGCTGTGGGGGACAGTGTGTGCTGTGGGGGGACAGTGTGTGCTGTGGGAGACAGTGTGTGCTGTGGGGGGACAGTATGCTGTGGGGGGACAGTGTGTGCTGTGGGGGACAGTGTGTGCTGTGGGGGGACAGTGTGTGCTGTGGGGGGACAGTGTGCTGTGGGGGGACAGTGTGTGCTGTGGGGGGACAGTGTGCTGTGGGGCCAGTCCACACAGGGACGCACAGCCCCCCACGCCTCCTTCCTGCCCTTCTCCTGTCGGTCAGAGGCTGGAGGGAAAGTGTGGGGTGGCTGGAGGTGAGTCATAGCTTTCTCAAGCTTGACGGGGACTCAAGATACAATCTAGTGCAACCCCCTCATTTCACTTTACAGATGAGGAAACAGCTCAGGGGGGAAGGCAGGGGAGGACGTGTCAGAGCCAAGGGTGTGGGGGAGGGGGTCACAAATGCCAGGCCAAACAGGAAGTCAAGTCCCAGGGCCCAAGGCGGAATGTCCCGTGCCACCAGGAACCTGAAGGCGTCCCCCGCTCCCGGCTCCCTCCGAGCCGTGCGTGCCTCCAGAACAACCAGGCCAATCGGGGGAGCAGCCCCCCGCCCAGTAGCCCCAGCAGCCCCCCACCCGGCAGCCCCGGCAGCCCCCCATCTGGCAGCCCCAGCACGTCACACGTACGGCCCTCCCTGGGAGCCCCCCCTCCCCGGGGCCGCCAGGGGCAGGGACAGCCACCACCTCCGACGGGTGCTCCAGGATGACTAATGTGGTGACCACGTCTAAGTTCCATCCTATAATCATGAGGGCACTGCTGGCCATGCCCCCCCGGCCACACCGGCTCAGCGGAGGAGGGAGAGCAGCAGGGACCGCGGGCGGGAAGGAGCTGGGGCCTTGTCTGTCCCGCCCTGTCCTTGAGCCAGCAGGCCACGGGACCCCCTGGGCGGCCGGGAGCCCCAGCAGGCCACGGGACCCCCCCCCCCGGGCGGCCGGGAGCCCCAGCCAGAGTCCCCCCAGTTACGGGGGGTGTTAATGCCTGTGAGCGCTTATCACGCATGAGACGTGTTTAAACACGCACAAACAGATGCGCGAGGCCCACCCCAGCCTCTGAGGGGAGGCTGTTGCTCTCCGTCGGACGAGCTGACTCGGTGCGGCAACCGTGGCCAAGCAGCAGGGTGCTCTCCCTGAGCCTCTGTGAGGGGTCACAGGCGGACAAACCCCACCCCTCACTTATCGCCAACATCAGCTCCCCCCAGCATCACCATCAGACACGTGTGGAGACCCCCCCCCCCGTGTGTAAAAACCCCGGGGGTGGTCAAGATTTCAGTGGGACAGCCCGGCCGGTGTGGCTCCGTGGTTGAGCATCAACCTATGAACCAGGAGGTCATGGTTTGATTCCCAGTCAGGACACAGGCCCAGGTTGCAGGCTCAATCCCCAGTCGGGGGCGTGCAGGAAGCAATTGATCAGTGATTCTCTCTCATCATTGATGTTTCTCTCTCTCCCTCTCCCTTCCTCTCTGAAATCAATAAAAATACATTTTTAAAGAAAGATTTTGGTGGGACATGATGACCATCTTTATTTTGATGGTAATGAACTTGCTTCCATGCTTGTTAGAAAAATGCCAGGTTTCGTTCATGTAGTAACATGGCGATGTCTTTTTAACCCAATGTAAGGTTTTAAAAGTAAACTCATTTAAAGAGATCTATTAAACAAACCAGAGGCCCATTGCATGACGATTGGTGCAACAGGCCTTCCTTCCCCTGGCTGCCGGCACCAGTTTTCCTCCGGCACCCGGGACCTGGGCCACAGTGGAGCCTAGCCAAGCCTTCAGTCTTCAGTCTTTGCTTGGGCAGAGCCTTCAGTCTTCACTCAGTGCCTGTGTATGCAAACTGACCTGCCATTTTGTTTGGTTAATTTGCATACTCACTCCTGATTGGCTGGTGGGCATCGCGGAGGTATGGTCAATTTGCACCTTTTTCTTTTATTAGTGTAGATGGTATAAGAATGTGGCAGAAATAGCGATGAAGGCACTTGAGTGACAAGCCTGGCCGGCCGCTCTGTCCTAGTCTCATCTGCTCTGTTCACCCGGTCCAGGGCAGTGCCACCCCCTTGCTCCTCTCACTCCCACCTGCCAGTTTTCTCAATAAAAACAGCATCTTTCTCACGAAAACCCTATAGACCTAAAGCTCACATTCCCTTCGCCCCTCGGCCTTCTCCTGCCCCTTTCCATGCAAGACTCGCTCGCTTTGGGGTTCGCACTGCTTTCTGGTGACGAACGAGAAACGAGACCGGTGAGCCTCCTGGAATCCACAAACACAGGCCAAGTGTGAAGAGAGCACGGAATGAGGAAACCCCGCCCCGTCCTCAGCCCCTGTCCTGGGCGCTGCCCCAGCTGGCGCCCTCCGCTGCGGGTCCCTCCCGGGCGCCCCCGTGAACTAGGCTCGGCCTGGCCTTGAGCTCACGAACCCAATGGTGCGCTCCTGCGGGGAGCACCGCAGCGGGGAGTGGCTTCATGGCCCCCAATCTCCGCCTCACAGCGAGTCCATGGGTCCCAGGGCCCCTGTGCCCACCCAGCCTCAGAAGGATCGCAGTGGTACACGAAGGACTGTCCTTCCCTGGCCAAGAGGGGCCGCTCAGACATAACACTCAACAACAACAATAATAATACTCATAAAGGAGACTGGGGGCTTGCTCCAGGCCCCGGGAGAGAACCACCAACAACAGGCTAGGGCTCGAAGGGCCCCCGAGTCCCGCTGACCCCTGATTCTCAGAGGACACGGATCAAAGCCATGTGCCGGCCATCGTGTCCTCCTGGGCCCCGCCTTGCGCAGCTGGGCGGGCGCCTGCCAGGAAGCGGGCCTTGTTCGGGGATTGTTCTCTCTCAGAAGAGGATCTGGAAAGCAGAAGGAAATTGGAAACAACCACACGATGAATATCAGATGCTCCTTTCTCCCCGCTACAGCAGCAGGAGGCTCAGCGGATAGCACGCCCCACCCAGCAGCTGCAGCCTTCCAGAGCGTCCCCCCTGCCCCCGCAGGGAAGGGCTGGGCCCCGCCTCGCTCGTCCCCATTGATTCCCAGGGTTGGGTTCTTTCTGCAGCGACTCACGGGGTTCACCGAGGGCCCAGCCCCCCCTGAGGCTGCGTCCCACCAGGCACCCGTGGGCCGGCCACAGGCTCTGTGCCTGTTGCCCGAGGAACTGCTCCCAGGGCACATTCCTGACAGACTGGCTCACTGAGCCCCCAGCCCCCGAGGCCGGCCACCCGCCGGCTGCATTGGGCATCTTGGATGGCACCAAAGGGCCCTTCTCCCGCCTCTTACACATCAACCGCCCCAGCGCGTTCAGGGGACCAGCACGGAGCCCACTGAGTCAAAGCCCCCTCCCCCTGCCCTCACCTCGCCCACCAGAGAGGGGAGACTGTCACTCCAGGACGCGCCCCGTGAGACAGCGGGAGGAGTGGGGGGACATCCAGGCGCTTGGAGGAGGAGCCCCACAGTCTCACCCACTTCTGTCAGGACCGTCTGTGCAGAACTTTTTCTTAAAAATGCACTCTGTTCCCTGCTGGGGCGATTATTCATCTTAACATGATGCGGTGTCCTCCCCCTCCGTAAACAGATAGCAGTTTTAAAGGGACAAGAGCCCGTGGCCCCCATGGCTACCCTCGGAGTAAACAGAGGAGGGGCCGGCTCCGGCCTCCAGCTGGGCCCTGGCCATCGTTCCCCAAAACCAGGGAGAAAGATGCCAGCAGGAGGGACCGGGCGGTGGGAGGGGCGGGAGGAGCACACGGTTCTGTGCGGGGTCCCTGAGCAGGGCCACGCTGCCCAGGGTGGGGGGGGGGCACCCCCGTGATTCCCCCTGACAGCAGCGCAGTGGCCAGCTGTGGGCAGCGGCAGGCGGAGCAGAGCTGTCCCCACCAATGAGGTCACGAGCGCGGACGCCCATGAGCCCAGCTCGCATGGAAGCAGTGAGCCTGGGCCTGGACCTGGGCCTGGACGGGAACCCCGTCTTCTCTGCTGGGCTCAGGGCGCTCTCCGCCTGCTGCCTGTGGCTGCAGGGCCCAGGGCTCTATGCCGTCGGGTAAGTGACCTGCCCACTCCGGGGAGCAGCAGACAATGGCCACACCGCTGCTTCCTGCCACTGAGCAGCCGTGTGAGGGTGTGAAGGTGTGAGGGGTGAGGGGTGAGGGGTGAGGACGGGAGGGTGTGAGGGTGGTAGGGTGGGAGAGTGGGAGGGTGTGAGGAGTGAGGGTGAGGGGTGAGGGGTAAGGGTGGGAGGGTGGGAAGGTGTGAAGGATGAGGGGTGAGGGTGAGGGGTGAGGGTGGGAGGGTGGGAGGGTATGAGGGTGTGAGGGTGAGGGGTGAGGGTGGGAGGGGTGAGGCCTGAAGCTGAAGGAAGGCCAAGAGGACCAACAAGACACTGACCAGAGCTTGCAACATCCCGACCGACCGTGAGAAAGATGGCCCGCTTGTCAGTGTCGCCACCGCACAGATGTGTGGTTACCTGCAGCCAAACGCATCCCCAACTGCTGTGCTGCCTCTCCTGCTGGCTGATCCCCCCCTCCCTTCCCGCTGGTGGAGCCCCGGGCCAGTGGGCCACGTTGCCCCAGGGGCCCATCAACCTCAAGTCCACAGCCACTGCCCTGTCCTGCTTGCCTGAAGGCCGCAGAGCCGTCCTGCCTCCCCCCTCAGGGGCCCCTGCCCCCCATGCCCCGCAGCTGTGTCCCCAAACCCAGCAAGCCCCTCCCAGGCCCCACTCCTCTGTGACCCACCCCAGAGCCAAGTGCCCTCGAGCACCCTTGTTCCGCGAGTCACCTTGCGAAAAGGCTTAGCTCGCCAGCGACCGGAGGGACAGCTGCCTCAAGGACAATACAGGGCTGCCTCCACATCCCCCCGCCCCCCCTGTCAGAGGCCACTCGGTACAGCAGAAAGAGCAGGGTGGTTCTGAGACAAGAGCCTGATGTAGGCGGAAGGGACCAGCCACTCCGCCCTGCAGGCCCCACGAAGGCCAAGTGCACCCTGTCCTCACAGAGCCAAGCTCCAGGAGCCTGATGGGGTGAGTGAGGACAAGAGCAGCTGGGACAATGTCCCCCAGGTCCCAGCCCTCACTGCATGCTGCTCCTGCCTGGGGGAGAAGCTCCTCACGGGCAGGGGCCGGCTGCTTCCTCCTTTGCCCCATGCACAGCGCACAGTGTGTCTCTCCAAGTGTGGCCCTGAGCCACCTGCCCACACTCACCTGGGGGCCTTCATTTGTGGGAAACCACCTATTGCCTTCACTAGCAGAGAGGTGTGGACAAGGAGCCTGGAATGCTGGTGAACCTTGAGCCCTGGCAAAGGTCAGAGCTATGCACCCACTGTTTAGTGGAGACAATGGTAGCTGAAGCAACTTCCCCACTAGACAGTCATGTAAATCCTTACTGATAAGATAGTCCATCTGTTACTGGAAATTGCCTGCCTAAGGGCTATAGGTGTGTCCCAAATTGAATAAAAGGATGGCAAGGCCTGAGCCCAAGCGGAGTCCTTCCTCCAGCATTGGGCTCCCTCCTGGCCCCCCAATTTCCAAATTATTATTTCTTGTCTCATCTCTTTCATTTGCATGCGGCCCCTTCTCCAGATCCTGAACCCTGAACTACGCAGGACGTGGGACTTCTCATTCATTCACTGCAAATTCCTAGTCCCCACTCCAGTTCTACTCAGACTTTCCACAGGGGCCCAGCAACAGGCAGGCCAAGCACCCCAGGTGATTTTGAGGTTGCCTGACCTGCCAGCTCCTTCATTAACCATGACCCATCCCACTAGGGAAGTCAGTCAGGCCCTAACGAGAAGCATGGGTAGGGGAACCAGCCCTCTCATAGGGCCTAGGAGGGGTTCGAGACCCCAGGACAAGCCGGGGCAGTTGGCTATCCCAGCCCCTTTCCAGCCTGCACGGGACAGGGGGCAGGGGCTCCGGGCTCACGGGCGAGAGCAATGACCACGGAGGGGCTCCTCGGAGTGTCGGGGTGTTGGGATGGAGCCGGCATGCGCCATGAAGGCACTTGGCTTGAAGTGGGTGTGGGCGTGCTTCTGGGATTTCACAACACTGCAAGCACCACATGAAGCCAGCCCACAAGGAACTGACTCAGGGCTCTGGAAGAGTCCAGCTTCCCCAGGCTGCCCCCCAAAACCTACTCTCGCCACCCACCCTGTGCCTGCCCTGCGCTGACATGCTCCCACGGGGTCAGGGGGATCACCCCGGGGTGGAAGAAGATAGTGAGAATCATGGGGTATCAAACCAGGAAGTGTCCTGGAGATCAAACAGGCCTGCCCCTCATTTCTCAGCTGAGAAAATTAAAGCCCTGAAGGGCCAGGTGATTGGCCGGGTCACAGGGCTAGCCAGCCCCAAGGTGACCCCAGCAGTCCTGACCTCGCTCCACTGCACAAGTCCCTCTGCTGGGCAAAACTGACAAGAGCAGAAAAAGAAACCAGAAATAGTCACTGCAGGGAGGAGGAGGCGAGACTCATGGACAAGTCAGGGCAAAGGAGTGCCTGAGGGGCCAGGGCGCCCTAACCCCTGCATCTTACAGAGGAGGAAACTGAGGCTACATACAGGACCGCCTGCAGGTCACTGAGGCCTGTCACAGGGGCTATGGAAGCGGGCACTGCCAACATCCCTGAAGACGCTGTGTCTGTGCCCTGACCTGGTGACAGTGTCCACAGAAAGGGGGGACGGGGCCACGCAGCTGGAACTGGAGACCTGGGTCCCAGACACTCAGCCTGGGGAGCTTGCCCACCAGGCCACGTGGGGAATTCTCAGGGACAGGGACATGACCTGCCCTTTTCATTTTAAACAGAATTGAGGTGTATAAAATAATCGAAAATAATTTCGTTTTTGTACCCTAGCTGGTTGGCTCAGTGGATAGAGCATCGGCCTGCGGACTGAAGGGTCCTGGGTTCGATTCCGGTCAAAGTCACGTACCTCGGTTGCAGGCTCCTCCCCGGCCCGGGCCCTGGTTGTGGCTCGTGCAGGAGGCAACCAATCAATGTGTTTCTCTCACATCGATGTTTCTCTCTGTCTTTCCCTTCCTCTTCCACTCTCTCTAAAAATCAATGGAAAAATATCTTCGGGTGAGGATTAGCAAAAAAAAATAAAAACTAACAACAACAGAGTTTGGTTTTGTGATTATCTTTATAAAATGGTAAAAGGGAGCGCAGAGAACACCCTTCTTTCATGGGTCGTAAGCAAAGAGCAGGAGGCCCGGCCTGAACTTGGGCGCAGGGACCCCAAGGTCCGTGCCGGGGGAACTGGACTTCATGCCGCCCTTTACCGGCAGCGAGATCGGGAGTCTGTCCCCCTCCATGGGGGGGGGGGGATGGGGGGGGGAGGACAGCGCCTGAGGACTGTGGGACCGATTTCTAAAAAGGATTTTGCATTCTCCCTAACTGAGAATTCAAAAACACTTCCTCCACGTCCCAGCCCATGACCAACGGGCACCGCCTTCCAGGAACGGCTGCCCCTGCGGTCGGTCCGGGGCCCTGGCTCCGTGGCCGGCCCCTCCGGGAATGAGTGAGTCACTTTATAGAGTAGAATTTCCTGAATAGCTGAAGGAGGAACCTTGAATGATAGACAAGGAAACTTTCACATAGAAGTCTCTCTAAAATGGCCTTTCCGCCTCCCCCTCCCCAAAACAGGGCGCCAGGACGTTCCCCCCCCCATGTCCCCCACCACCCCCCACCGCGGCCCAGCCTGGGCGGCAGCGCCTGGCTCTGCTCTGACCTCAGTGTCTTGCATTCAGAACTTGGCCTCTCTTCCCGCAGTCCCTGCAATCCCGCGCCCCTCCCGTGCCCGTGCCTCCCCCCCCCCCCCCCGTCTGTCCCCCCTGCCCCCCGCCTTCCCTGGCACTTCGTCTCTGGCCTCCAGCCCAGCACCCCCACCCTCCCGGTCACAGGTACGGAGGCCCAGCTGCCGCGCCCGGGGGCTCAGCAGTTTCTGTCCCTGTTTGTCAGGGCGCAGGGCCAGGAACCTCGTAAGACCCCAGAGCCGCGCTGCCCACAGTCGCAGCGGCCGCCCCATTCACAGGACGCTCTCCTCTGCAGACCCCGGAGAGTCCTGGCCAGCCAGCCCCGGCAGGATTAGCCACACTTTTATGACAAAACTCAGGTTCACAGGTGAGGTGAGCTCCAAAAGGTGGATGATTTGATCTAAGGTCTCCTAACTCCAAGTCCACATGCTTTGCTGTTTTTTCTTGTGTTGTTGTTTTTATGTATTTTTATCGAATTCAGAGAGGAAGGGAGAGAGCAATGGCAACATCAGTGGTGAGAGAGAATACTGACCGGCTGCCTCCTGCACACCCCACACTGGGAATTGAGCCCACAACCCGGACACGTGCCCTGACCGGGCATCAAACCGTGACCTCCTGGTTCACAGGTCGGCACTCAACCACTGAGCCACACCGGCCGGGCTGCTTTGCTCTTCTTGAACCGTTGGCTTTGATTAAACATCTGTCCTCTAAGACCTGCCAGGAGGGTGGGCAGAATAAGTAAGACCTGGCGATCCAGCTGAGCTCCTCGGACAGGGAGGTCAGCAGCATCAGGCTGGCGACAGCTCTCTCTTTCCGTTAGGGCTAAACTGCTGCTTGTGCCAATCATTGTATCGCCAGCTGCAAAGAAGTGCTCGGCACAGGCAAGCCACGGAGGTGTCTGTGCAGGAGGTGGGAGGCAGGTGATGTGGTCACAAAGGTTTGGGCAGCCTGGCTGGCATGGCCCAGGGGTTAAGCCTCGGCCTATGAACCAGGAGGTCACAGCTCGATTCCCGGTCAGGCCACGGGCCCGGGTTGTAGGCTCCGTCCCCGGTGGGGGGCGTGCAGGAGGCAGCCGATCCATGATTCTCTCTCATCATTGAGGTTTCTATCTCTCTCTCCCACTTCCTTCCTCTCTGAAATCAATTATCCTATATAATAAAAGCCCAATATGCAAATTGACCGAACAGCAGAACGACCGGTCACTATGACACACACTGACCACCAGGGGGCAGACGCTCAATGCGGGAGCTGCCCACAGGCCCCAGGCCTGCCAAGGCGGGTGCAAGCAGGGCCTCCCCCGCCCCCCGCAGTCGCAGAGGGAGGTGACCAGAAGCGATGGCGAGGGATGGGGCCGGTGAGCGGGCGGTGCCAGGCCAGTCAAGGCGGGTGTGTGGGGGTGGGGGCCATCACCCCACCAGGCACCCCACAGATCGGCCCTAATCACCAGCCAGGCCTAGGGACCCTACCCACGCATGAATTTCATGCACCAGGCTCTAGTAAATAAATAAAAATAAAAGACCTGCTTTACTTGGTGGTCAGGCAAAGCCCAGCTCAGTACCTTTACGGGACGCCCCTGAAAGCAACGTGGTTGCACTTTAAGGGAAAACACACATTCCACGGTCAGGCTTTCTCAGTGACCTCATTAGACAGCACGTGCAGTAAACACCTTCATCTCCATGCCTCTCGTCTCCGCCGTGGCCCGCCCAGCATGCCAGGAATTCATCTTGAAACGCTCAAGCCTGTTGGCACGGAGGAAAGAATGTTAGAAGCGGTCATTGGTTTGGAAAACGAGAGACGGAGATTGTCTCGGGCAGTTCCCAGCGACAGTGGGCAACAGCGCCTTCCTTCCGTCCGCACGCCGTGGCCCGAATCTGCCATTTTCCTCGTGAGATCCCGGCTTACGGTTCACTGCCTTCCAGTTCAATTCGACTCCACAAACGCTTCCCGGGGCCTGATCTCGGGTCAGACCCGGCGCCAGTGCCGAGGCCTCAAAGACAGGAAGCAGCACATGGCCCCTGCCCCCCAGCATCTTCCTCCACTGGGGGTAAGGGTCTGAGTCGGGGCCCTTCCATTGGGATTATATTCCCGTAACCAGACTCCAGCAGGCGCTGTGGTGGAGGGGTGCCTCAGGTGCGACGTGGGTACAGGCAAAGCTGTGGGTGGTTCCAGAGAGAACGAGAGGCTAGGGACAGAGAAGCTGACGTGTGGAGCCACCGGAGCTCACACGTGGACGGCCCGGGGGCAGCAGGGGCGCAGGGCCTCCAGGTCTGAGGGCCGGATCCGAACCCCGAATCGGCGTGGGAACGCCTCTGGCTTTACGGAATGCCTCCCGCGATAGAGCCCCGGTCCTGGCTGCCCAAACCACAAACACAGCGCGGGTACACGCCGCTGGCCGTCCAAGCGCTCTGGCCGCAGCCACGCAAGGCGCTTGCGTGCCATGAGCGGTCCGCCGGGTGGGCCTCCCCGGAGGGCGCGGCCCGCGATCTTGTGAAAGACTCCCGGCCAGTCTGCATCAGATCCTCATCTGCCGCCACACCCCACCTCTCATCTCTTTATTCTCTCAGAGAATCAACAAGACTTCTGAAGAGCCGCTCCGCACCAGAGCCCCACGCTCACCCAGCTGGTGGATTTCAATAGCGTGAATAGCTGACACCAGGTGCTGGGCCTGCAGCACTTCCTCCGGGCTCGCCCGCCTGCTGTTCAGCCCAGGCGCCTCCTCCTCCTGGGGTCAAACGTGGCAAGGTCAGAGGGCGTCCCATCGTGCCCAGCCGGTGTAGCTCAGTGGCTGAGCATCGACCCAGGAACCAAGAGGTCATGGGTTCAATTCCCAGTCAGGGCACAGGCCCTGGTTGCGGGCTCCATCCCCAGTAGGGGGCATGTAGGAGGCAGCCGATCCATGATTCTCTCTCATCATGGATGTTTCTATCTCTCTCTCTCTCCTCTCCCTGCCTTTCTGAAACCAATAAAAATAAAAATGAAAAGTAAAAAGAAATGCCACCGCCTGCTAGGCTTGAACTCTATGTAGAAGCCTATCTCACTGGAGGCTGAGCCTGAGGTCAGATCCAGCTCCATCCACCAGGCCGGGCGGGGGCGGGGGAGGAGGAGGGAGGCCTCACAAAGGTGCAGAGCAGCTACTCTAATTTTCCCACACAGACAGGACACTCGCAGTTTAGGTCCGAAGAGGCGGCACTTCCATTCATGAATGTGCAACTTGCGAATGGATGCAATTTTGACAGTAATAACGTGGATGTCATTGAGTCTTTCCTCTGATGCTGACGACAGGGTCCCAGCCTCCTCCATAACCTACCCCTTCAAATACACACACTCACACTCACTCACACACACACACTCACACACACACACACTCACACACACACTCACACACACACTCACACACTCACACACACTCACACACACAAACACACACACTCACACACTCACACTCACAAACTCACACACACTCACACACACACACTCACCCATGCTCACACTCACTCATCCATGCTCACACACTCACACACACACACTCACACACACATACACTCACACACACTCACACACAAACACACACACACACTCACTCAAACTCACACACACTCACACACACACTCACACACTCACACTCACACACACACTCACTCACAAACACACACACATTCATACTCACACACTCACACTCACACACACGCTCACACACACACACAAACACACACTCAACACTCACTCACAAACTCACACCCACTCACACACACACACTCACACAAACACACACACATTCACACACACTCACTCACAAACTCACACACACACACACACACACACTCACACACACTCACTCACAAACTCACACACAAACACACACACACACTCACTCACAAACACACACACTCACACACACACACACACTCACACTCACACACTCACACACACACACACACACACACACACACAGTTACTCTGAAGTCCCTGAAACCGACCCCATCTGTTCCCACGAAAAGTCTGCCATGATTTCTGCCTCAGCGTCTCCCTCCATGCATGGCCCCCACCCAGCCAGTCACCTGTAGAGCCTCCTGGAGACCTCACCATGACCCCTGCCCTCACGCCAGCCACCGCCTCGGGCAGCAGATGGCTGCCTGCCCCGGGCACGATGGCACCTCCTCCTGGGCCCCGCTCCTCCTGGGTGCCCCCCCTGGGGCCGACGCCCACTCTGACTTTTCTCACCCTCTGTGGCCCCCAAGCCCCCCATCTTTGGCTCCCTCCTCTGCTCTCCCTTGTCCGCTCCCCATCCAGCCTGGGACCCACGGCTCATGGACAGAAGTGCCCTGAGCTGACCAGTCCACACAACTGTCCCTCCACGCCCTCCCACTTGAGCTCTTGGCCTTGACCCACATCCACCCTGGGCGGTACTTGCCAAAACCAGCCACAGCCCACATGGGGCCTCTGTCTCCATCCCCCTCGCCTGCCCCTCCAGCCTCAGCCCCACGGCTCCCTGACTCACCCAGCCTCCCATCCATGTCAGCTCCACCCTGAAAAGCCCGAGTCAGGCCCTAGCCGGCTTGGCTCAGTGGATAGAGCATTGGCCCACAGACTGAGGGTCCCAGGTTTGACTCCTAGTCCAGGGCATGTATCTGGGTTGCAGGCTCCATCCCCGGCCCTGGTCCACATGTATGCAGCAGGCAACCAATTAACGTGTCTCTCTCACACTGATGTTTCTCTCCCTCCCCCCCCCCCACTTTCACTCTCTCAAAATCAATGAAAAAATATCCTTGGGTGAGGATTTTAACAAAACAAATCCTGAGCCAGGGCCAGGACGGCGTGTCCCTCCCCCTCCTCCCTCCTCCCTCCTCCCATCCCCTCCTGGAATCTCCCCCTCCCCCCCCCACCCCCTTGGCCCAGGCCCCTCCAGCAGGCTTACCAGGAGCCCCTGTTTAAAATGCTGTGACAGTGACATTCGCCAGACACAAAGGAGCACCGACGACAGGATCCCGCCGAGAGGAGGGGCCCGGAGGAGCCGCATTCAGAGACAGAGATGGAAGGGCTGGTGCCCCCCACATTCAGAGACAGAAGACAGAGGGCCGGTGCCGGGGGCAGGGGCGGGGTTCGTATTTAATGGGGACAGAGGTCCGGTTTGGGAAGATGGGGAAGCCCTGGAGATGGTGGCGCTGATGGTTGTACCACAACGTGACAGAAGCCTGACCTCCCGTGGCTAAGGCGGCGAGTGTGCTATCAGGCATAGTTCACCACAGTAAAAAGCAATGCGCCCAACTGTGTGGCTCAGTGGTGGAGCATCGACCTAGGAACCAGGAGGTCATGGCTGGGTTCCTGGTCAGGGCACATGCCAGGGTGGCAGGCTCCATCCCCAGTGGGGGGCGTGCAGGAGGCAGCCGATGCATGATTCTCTCTCATCACTGATGTTTCTCTCTCTCCCTCTCCCTTCCTCGCTGAGATCTATAAAAATACATTGAAAGAATACTAATAATGCTGTGACAAATTGAAACCCTGGGAGCGGTGCAGGCCACCCCCCCCCCCCGCCCCCTGCCCTGCAAGGTTCTTAGGCTCCTACGCCTGAGGACAGGGCGCTACTGCCTCTGGGCCATGGGGCCTCAGTCCAGCCCCGCCGTCCTCGCCTGGAACATCTCCTTCCTCACACGGCACCTTCCTCTCGTGCGGGTCACACAGCACGAGGAACAGAAGCGGGTTGCACCAAATCCTGAAGGATAATTGCCTGGGGGCAGCGGTGGGGGGCACTCCTGGCCAAAGGAACAGCACACGCAAAGGCCCAGGGGCCTCGACACTTGTGAGAAGGAGCAGGAGGGGCGGTCGGGCTGGGGGTGCCCACCAACGTTAACGGGAAGCCTGGGCAGAGCTTTCTCTCAGGGCCTCAGCCTCCCGAGGCCCCGCATCCTCTCCTCCAGCCGCCTCTGCGCCTGGGACATTCCCTGATGAGGAGGTCAGCTCAGAGAACAAAGCACATGCACTCCTTATTGGCTCACCCAGGCTGCCTGTGGCTCCTGGGGGCCTCCCCTCCCACGCCTCGCCAGGCAAGTGTGGTCAGCACACACACATTCCATTCTGGGGGCGGGGAGGGGGGAGTAGGGGGGGCTCCCCCAGCCCAGCAGGAGCCCAGCACGTAGTTAGTTATCTGCTGGGCCGTTTTAACCATTTTCTAGACCTCAGGAGCGTGCTGATGGGAAAGCGCTTCTCTGCTTTTCCCCCTTTTCCTTTCCCCACATTAACCACCTGGCCATGTTTAGAAACGGGCTGAGCATCGAGCCATGAACCAGGAGGTCGCGATGGATTCCTGGTCAGGGCACATGCCCAGGTGTGGGCTCCATCTCCAGTGTGGGGTGTGCAGGAGGCACGGATCAGTGATTCTCATCATTGATGTTTCTCTCTCTCCCTCTCCCTTTCTCCCTCTAAAATCTATTTTAAAAGCTTTTTTTTGTTTCCAGAAAAGAGGATCATGCACACCCAGCACAAAAAGCACTTCAGACCATCCCTCCGGGCCCCGGCGCACCGGCTCGCTAAGTCCGCAGTGAAGGTTACAAAGCGCGCCCGCTGAGCGCTTGCTGTCATCAGATCGCCGGACACGTCGTTCGCAGCTTTACTGTCTTAAGGAGATGGGTTCACGTGAGTGGCTGGAGGTCCGGGACGTGGTGGCTGCGCCAGGCGCTTCCCTAAACGGTTGGTGAGGCCCACATTCTTGTCTGGGGTCCGAGGAGGGTCGCCAGGCTGCTCCCGACCCTTTTCTTGGGGTGTCGACCCCACCCGTGGCTGCACAGAGGAGGTCACCTGGCCTCCACCCCTCCACCCCAACGCCCCGGCCCCTCCCCCGAGGCGCTGTGCGCGCAGCCGCCGCCTGAAACCGCAGCTCTCGTTCCGGAACCAGCTCTCCAAGTGGGTGATCAGCCCTGTGTGCAGCCTTGGCCTTTTCCCCGTTTGGCTGGGAACCGTGCTGGAACGGGGTTCCAAAGCGGCTTCAGGGAATCGTCCCACCTCAACAGCGTCCCCCTCCAACAAAAAGCCATGGCGAGCTTGGCGGCACCAGGGAGCGCGTCCACAGGCAGAGGAAGGGAAGACGCAGGTTCCCCTCCCACCCCCACCCCGGGCTTGGCTCCGCACTGAAGGGCCTCACCCCACCTCTCCTCATGTCCAGCAAGACAGGGAGGCCTGGCCAGACCCGGCTCCCCTGCCTGTGCCCACGGGGGGAGCAGGCTGGACCCAGGGGCCAGCTGTCCTCAGTTCCCCTCGGTGACTCACGCTTCGGGGACGGGAGAAAATGAAGCTTCAGGGTGAAAGCAGTTGCTGGTGGTGACAGAGGGGATTCTAGGTACCGGCAAGCGTGGGATCCGCAGAGGAGACCCCGACCCCTTCTCGGGGGGGGGGGGGGGGGGAGCCCTGAACGCGCAGCCTGACCTCTGTCCCCGGACAGGGCCTTCTTTCCTGGATCTGCTATGCAAGGAATTCTACAAGCAGCAAAAGAAGGGGGCGGGGGGATCCCCCTGGATTTGCTGCGTTCCGGTCTGACCACGTGGGGATGCGTGGCTCAGAGAAACCCCTTGCCCAGCCAGGACCGCCGGGCAGCAGAGCCAGGCCTCAGAAACCAACGCGCTCCGCCTTCCAGAAAGCTCAGAGGCCGCCCCCTGCAAGCAGCCCCGCGGGAGAACCGTGGCCGGGGCCGTTGCCGGCTGACCTCTCACCGCGAGGTCACTTGGGGGAGAAGGAAGGTGTTACGGGGCCGAATTGCATGCCCCCCGCCCCGCCCCCAAATTCACAGGCAGAAGTGCCAGCTCCAGAACCTCAGGGTGTGACCGCACCTGACGACCTGTCTTTAGAGAAGCGATTACGTCACAGTGAGGTCAGGGGCTCAGCCAAGGCGATGACCCTCCAGGTCCAGGCTGACCCCCCGCCTAGATGCTAAGACCTTTCACTATCTGTCCCCACCCTCCCGCCCGCCACCTTCCCGCTGCCCTCCATGCCTCCTCTCTGCACGTGGGGTCAATGCCGCCTTCCCTGCGGGGAGCTGCCATGCCCCCTCCACCCCGGGCCACCAAGCAGACCGTCCTCACGCTGTCGGGCGCCTCATTCTCCAAGGCACAGCTCAAGTGTCCTCACCAGGCCCCCGCGGCGTCGCCCGTAAGAAGGGCGCCGAGCCAGCCGGCCTGGATCCCAGTCCTGGCTTCGCCCTTGACCGCTCTGTGGCTCTGGGCAAATTTCTTCCCCTTCCTTTTCCTCCACCGTAAAACGGGGATATGACTGCACCCGCTTCCCGGGGCCGTCACGAGGAGTCAGTGAGTTAAGTCACAGAACGAATTTGCGTTGTGCCTGACTCATAGGGAAGGCTGGACCGGGGTTAGTTCTGATTTTAATTTGTACGATTACCGCCCCGTCCCCCCCCTCAGTACTCTCTCCCCCTGACTTTCTACACCTAACCCCGCAGACGCGCGTCACCCGAGTGCGTGGTGTGCTGCTCCCCGCACGTTCACGTGTAACGAAGCCGAACAGGAGCCGTGTCTCATCACCGGAACATCAATAAGCAATGGCTTATGCGCGAACGGAAAACACGCCTCGTCCCCACATACCCCCCCCCCCACCCCCGGGAGCACTTGGCCCCTAAGAAACGTGGCAGGGAAAAGATGGGGACAAATTACAAGAGACATAAGCACACGAAAACGCCCGCGGAAGGGCCCTGGACCCCCGCCACCGTGCCTCTGAGCGCCACAAAGCCGGCCTTGGGGAGACCTGGCTTTCACCCCGAGCAGCGCTGTCTGGGGGCGGCCTGATCGGAGGCAGGGACCTCAGCCGCAGCTGCTCCTCCTGAAATTGAATAGCCCCCGAGTTACAGGAGACCCCCTCCCGCAGGCCAGGGCCCGAGACGGGGGTCGTGTCCGGGTGGGATGAGTCCCCGACGCCGGGCAGGCCTTCAGGTCTCCCGCCCAGGCCACGGAGGCTCATGGATTTGTGGGTCACGGCTCCAAACAACGCAGAAGTCACATGACACTGGCCGTTCTCGGGGCTGCGTTTGCTCACCTTTAAAGGAGGGGGTCAGCAAGGGAGGGTGTGAGTCTCCGCCCCCCCCAACCTCCTCCCTCCCAGAGCCGGGCGGGAAGGTCGGGAGAAAGATGCAGAGCCACACGCCAAGCGCTCTGTGCCTGACGCCGGGGCCTCCTGGCTGTGAGGTGCCCGAGCTCAGGATGGGCACACAAGGTGGGCACCTTACCTGGGTCAAGTCCCGGCTCGGAGGGGCACTTCCGGGCGAGCTGCCTGCCTGCTCGAAGCCTTTAGTTACGGCTCTGATAACCACGCCATGCGCTTGCCTGTGAGGGTGCAGACAAAACTGAGGAGGCGCTGGGCACTGGTCTCTTCAGCCAATGTTGGTGGGGTGGCCACGAAATGACAGACACTGGCCCGCGGCCCTGGGCACCGTCTTAAACAGAAAAGGCCTGTGGACTGAGGGGTCCCGGGTTCGATTCCCATCAAGGGCACATGCCCGAGCTGCGGGCTGGATCCCCAGTATGGGGCATGCAGGAGGCAGCTGATCGGTGGTTCTCTCCCATCATCGATGTTTCTATCTCTCTCTCCCTCTCCCTTCCTCTCTGAAATAATAAAAACAAAAATATTTTTTAAAAAAGAAAAAAGAATGCCATACACACAATGCAAACGCCACGCCGGCACCACTCGGGTGGCACCCGGCTGTACGGCGGGCGGCCATCAAAACACCAAGAATCAGCCCTGACCAGTCTGGCTCAGTGGATAGAGCGGCGGCCTGCGGACTGAAGGGTCCCAGGTTCGATTCCGGTCAAGGGCATGGACCTGGATTGCGGGCACATCCCCAGCAGGAGGTGTGCAGGAGGCAGCTGATGGATGTTTCTCTCTCATCGATGTTTCTGGCTCTCTATCCTCTCCTTTCCTCTCTGTAAAAAATCAATAAAATATATATTTTAAGAAAAAAACACCAAGAATTAATTTCCTTTCTTTGTTTCCCCCTTGGATTGTCACCGAAATGTGAAAACAAAAGTGGGAACTGTGTAGACTCCCTGAGCCCCTGAGGAGACACCCACAGAGGCGGTCGGAGGAGCAGGGCGCACCGCACGTCCCTTAGGAGGGCGGCTGAGCTTAGGAAAAGTCCTGTAGCCATCGGGGCATCTCCAGGCATCTCGGGGCTATAGGGAGGCGCCAACGCCGACCACCGTTTCCCCGTGTTTAGACGCTGCCCTGAGCCAGAACGGGCATGCTGGGCCTCGGGGCCGCAGCGCAGCTGTCGGAGGCACAGAAACATCGAGGGCCTTGAAGCTCGGCTCCTCAAAGCATCACGATCCGTTCACTCATCCCACGGATACGAACTGAGCACCTACTATGTGCTGTGCCAGGAACCAAACCAAGCCCTGACGTCCGGAGCTTCCGCTGTGGTGGGGAAGAAGGAAGGGAACACAGCGGGGCGCTGTATGCCCGAGAGCGACAAGTCCGTGGGTAGAAGGACGGGCGTGCCTGAGGTCCGGGGCCGCGGGCTTGCTCCTTTAGGCAGGAGTCAGAGAAGGCCTCTGGTGAAGGGACGCTGAGGGCCAAGAGCTTGTCCAGGGAAGAACGTTCCGGGCACAGTTCGCCGCAAATGCAGAGGCCGAGGTGGAACGGCAAGGAGCTGGTTCAGAAGAGCAGCCAGAGCGACAGGCCTCTGAGCACCTGCGCCCCGCCTGGGGGAGGCGGGAGCGATGGGGTCATGAGCGAGAAAGGACACCGTCCGACCAGTGTCACTGCGCTGGGAAGAGCCCAGAGGGTGAGCAGTTAGGAAACGGGTGTCCCAGACCAGAGGGAGAGGGCGAGGCCGGGGCCAGGTGGGGAGGGGGAGATGTGACCAGACTCAGAGGCGCTGATGGTCTGAATGGCAGGCGGAGAGGAATGCGAGGAGCCCGGCGTGATGCCCGGCGTGATGCCCGGCGTGATGCCCACGTTTCAGCCTGAGCCTCCCGAGGGCAGAAAGGACATTTAGGGAGATAAGGGGTGTGGGGGCCCTGGGCGTGGGGCGAAGGGTGGTGAAGAATTTTCTCAGCGGGTCTTCAAGCTCCGGTCTTGATTCATAAAAGTCTTGTACAAGAGACGGATCATAGCAATTCCACTTCCGGGTACACCCCAAACCGGAAAGCAGGGACTCGAGCCCCGAGTCGGTGTGGCTCAGTGGATAGAGCGTCGGCCTGCGGACTGAAGGGTCCCGGGTTCGATTCCAGTCAGAGGGACAGGCCCAGGTTGCGGGCTCCATCCCCAGTAGGGGGCATGCAGGAGGCAGCCCATCCATGATTCTCTCTCATCATTGAAGTTTCTCTCTCTCCCCTCCCTTCCGCTCTGAAATCAATAAAAATACATTTTTTTAAAAAGACATTATGCTAAGGGAAGCAAGCCAGGCACAAAGAACCAATATAAGGGGCCTAAAGTAGTTAAATTCATAGAAACAGAAAGTAGCGTGTGGCTGCCAGGGATGACGGGATGGGGGAGGGGAAGCCAATGCCTCGTGGGGACGGCCTCTCTGCTGGGAGGATGGAATGTTCTGGAGATGATGGCACGATGGTTGCACTGAGAAGCATGCAATGCCGGAGCTGCACGCTTAACATAAGGTGGTACATTTTACGTCATGTCTATTTCATGATTCTTTTATTTTAAATATATTTTTTTTATTTTTAGAGAGGGGAAGGGAGAGGAAGAGAGAGAGAGAAACATCATGGATGGGCTGCCTCCCGCACGCCCCCTGCTGGGGATCAGGCCCGAAACCTGGGCGTGTGCCCTGATGGGAATCAAACCGGCAACCGCTCGGTTCCTGGATCAACACTCAACTGCGGAACCGCGTGGCTGAGCTACTCCTCAATTCTGAACAGGGATGGCTCTCTCACAGGTCAGCCCCTGGCAAGGGGTCCCATGGCTTCAGAGATTTGTAACACGGACTCACATGCAAGTCACTCTGGAGCTCCCGTGGTTAACTGTGGGTACAAGGATGTCCGTGTCCATGCCACCCAGTCCATTCCACCCAGTCCGTGCCACCCAGCCCATGCCACCCAACCTGTGCCATCCAGCCGTGCCACCCACCCATGCCACCCACCCATGCCACCCAGTCCATGCCACTCAGCCCATACCACCCAGTCTGTGTCACCCAGCCCATGCCATCCAGCTGTGCCACCCAGTCCATTCCACCCAGCCCATGCCACCCACCCATGCCACCCAGTCCGTGCCACCCAGCCCGTGCCACCCAGCCTGTGCCACCCAGTCCGTGCCACCCAGTCCATTCCACCCAGCCCATGCCACCCAGCCCATTCCACCCAGTCTGTGCCACCCAGTCCGTGCCACCCAGCCCATGCCACCCAGCCCATTCCACCCAGTCCATGCCACCCAGCCCATTCTACCCATCCCATTCCACCCAGTCCGTGACACCCAGTCCGTAACACCCAGTCCATGCCACCCAGCCCATTCTACCCAGCCCATGCCACCCAGCCCATGCCACCCAGTCCATGCCACCCAGCCCATGCCACCCAGGGGCTTCAGGCGGGGACAGGGGCCCCTGGGGGAGGGGCAGGGCGGAGCGGAAGCCCACCGCAGGGGGAAGCAGCCCTGAGAGAGGATACAGCGGGAATAAAGTGGTCAGAGGAACCACAGGAGCCGGGACACCGCGGGCCCAGGCAGGAGGGGACATCTGATGACAGTGTTGGCGACCAAGAGAAAGTCACCATGGTTACCAGACGCCTGGGGAGTGGGCGAGGGCGCCTAATTGCTACCGCGCACATTCCCTGAGCACGGACCCGCGCCAGCACTGTACACGGAGGAGCTGGCTTCATCCCCACAACCCCCAGCAGGGACGGCCTGCAGTCACCCGGCGTTCACAAGGGAGGGAACGAGACATGCCCAAGGTAGAGCAGCAGAAGCAGGACTCGAACCCAGGCAGGCCCGCCACTCTCCACGCCTGCGGTGCGGCCTCCAGCTCGTGACTGTCAGCCGCGGGCCTTCGCCCTTCAAAACCCCCGGGGCATTCCCCCACTGTGTGGCCAGGTCCGCGTCCCGCCTGGCTGCTGTGCCTGCGCCTCCTGGGGGCTGGCTTCAGCAACCGGTCATCCCATGGACAGATACCACACAGCCCGTGGATAACAAGTCCTTCAAGGAGAGGGGTCTCATTCCAATCACCTCTCAATCCCAAGACACCTAACTGAAAGATGAGACAGAGGGCCGGAGACCAGGACACAGGCTTTATTAAGGAGAAGACCCTGCTGGGCTACCTTCCAAATGGGGGAAGAGCACATGTGCTGGGGTGAAGGCGCCTTTTGAGGGGAGGAAAGGGAGGGGATGGGGCTTAGGGTCCTCGGCACACGCTGATTGGTGGTTTCATATCAGGCACGTAATTAGGGACTTAGGAATTGGGGGCTTAGGGTATTTGGCAGGTGCTGATTGGTGGTTCCACGTACAGTCCATATAAGGCGCCTGGTTAGGTGTTCCAAGGAATGTCCGGGCTGCAGGTGGCGTTTACGTCATTCTCCGTCCATCAGCTGGGGGAAGGGAGGGTCTGTCACTAACACCTGTCGACGGGGTACCCTGTACAAGAAGAACGCGCTGCTGGGTACCCAGCTCTGATGCTGGGAAGGCAGCCAGCGCTCCTGCCATCCTCTTTCGTCCTTCACCCCTTCAGTCCAGTGTATGTGCCAGGGTGTCCCGGGTCTCCACCGATGTGAAGTCGTACTGGGAGAGCCAACGCCTGGGGGCCTGGGGGTCAGGGGAAGCTTTCAAAATTCCCACGGAGGCCCGCATTCTGTGGGATCTCCTGAGTGTTGAGTGTTCGCAACTACCTCAAAAAATAAAATAAAATAAAATAAAATAAAATAAAGCTTTCCAGTTGGGCGGTCCAAAACGCAGCTACGACCCAGGCCGAGCCCACGGTCCGCAGCGGGCTCCCTGTGACCCAGGACTCCACACCCACAGCTCCCCCTTCCCCTGGGCTCGCCCTGGCCCTGCAGCGGCCTCACGCTCAGCCTCCGGGCCCGCCGCCCTGCGCCCCCCAGTGAACAGAGGCGCCGTGAGCAGAAAATGTTCCAGGGCCGTGGCGTACAAAGGACCCCTTGAGGCTCCTTCCGAAGGAGTCAAAAGGTCCCCCCACAGCGAGAGAGAGCATTTTGTACCGACGCCCAAGAGCTGGGAGAGAGAAAAAGGACTTGAGTTCCGAGGCCCTGGAGAGGGGGCGGGCCCCCGGGTCCCGAGCCAGCTCTTGGCAGCGTGACTGCCGCGGCCCAGGAAGGCAGGGTCCCAGGCCGGGGCTCCTCATCTCCGGGTGGAGGCGGCCGCTGTCCCCGTGAGGCCATCACCCCTGCTCCCCACCCCCTCCTCTCACCTGCATTGGGAGCGGAGACAGACGCGGCCCGGGCGTGGCCAGGGGCCCCGTGGGGCTGGTTCTGGTCTTCGTGGTCCGGTGCCGATGGCCGGGGCAGGTTCTGTCAACAAGGACGTGGATCATTACTGGGCAACTCAACAAGTCACCCAACCGGCTAACATGCTGGATGATAAGCCAGAGGCCTCACCCGCACCCCGCACCGGCCCGGCCCGCCCACTCCACCCTGGCCGGATGCTCTGCCCGAAGAAGAGACAAGAGTCCCGAGAAGTGGGCGGCGTGGAAGACACCCTGCGAGAGTGAACGGGCCACGCGGACACATCCAGAGGAGACACGGCCATCCCAGCTTCCTCAGGCCCGCAGGCCGCGTCCCGGGGAGAGTGTGCAGAGGGGGGCTGGGCATCGCTGTGCACTGAGCTCTCCCTGCCCAGCCCTGAGCTGGGTGCCAGGGGCAGGCGCGGTTAATAGAGCGAGCTCCCCGGGGCCTGCCTGAAGCCTCCTGGGGTCCCCGCCCGCACCATCTCGGAGCAGGCGTCCCATCAGGCAGGAAAGCCCCCCGGCACGGGATTCCCGGCCACACCAGGATCCTGTCCGGCAGCAACCCGGAAAGCAGTTGGTGGCGCACGTGGCCGCTCTCGGTGGCCTCCGTGGGCTTGCTTTCCTGTGTCGGCTCAAAGGCGCAGAGCATCGCAAGAAGTCGCGTTCCTCAGAAGACAGGAACTTGGAGGCTGAGGAACAGAGGAGTCTGGATCTTCAACTTGAAATTGTGATTTTCTTATCTGTGCTCCTTCTTGCGTACCGCCCACCGCCCGGGTCCCAAGCTTGCAGGGGGGTGTTGGGCCCGCTTCCGTTTTTCCTCAACCATAAGTACCAGGTGAGCCCTTCATGAGTCTTCCCTAAGGGCTAGGCCATGGGCTGGTCATCCTGGTGTCCCTGTTTGGTGAGCCTGGCACGGTGTCCCAGAGCTCCGGAAATGCTTGTGGCTTGGGCAGATGACCAGGGAGGGAAGGAAGGAGGGAGGGAAGGAAGGAAGGAGGGAAGGAAGAAAGGAAAGAAGGAAGGAAGGAAGGAAGGAAGGAAGGGAGGGAGGGAGGGAGGGAGGGAGGGAGGGAGGAAGGGAGGGAGGGAGGGAGGAAGGGAGGGAGGGAGGAAGGGAGAAAGGAAGGGAGGGAAGAAGGAAGGGAGGAAGGAAGGAAGGAAGGAAGGAAGGAAGGAAGGAAGGAAGGAAGGAAGGAAGGAAGGAAGGGAGGGAGGGAAGGAGGGAGGGAAACTCTGCCATTTGAGAGCTTGTGGGAAGAGAGGAGCCAGGAAGGAGGGCAAAGCCATCCTAACCACACAGACATTAAGACAAAACGGCCCGGCCAGTGTGGCTCGGTAGTCGGTGTCAGCCTATGAACCTGGAGGTCACAGTTCGATTCCCAGTCAGGGCACAGGCCCAGGTTGTGGCTTGATCCCCAGTGGGGGACGTGCAGGAGGCAGCCCATCAATGATTCTCTCATCATTGATGTTTCCATCTCTCTCTCCCTCTCCCTTCCTCTCTGAAATCAATTAAATATATTTTTAAAAAAAAGACAAGATGTCAGTAAGCCAGGGGAGGAGAGGGTTCCAGGAGAGAGGGCACAGCACCACGTGCCCAGACACCCCCTGGGCAGAATAAAGGAGCAGTGGGCGGGCCCTGGAGTGACGGGAGATGAAGAGGAGGCTATGGACCCATCCCAGCAAGGAGCGAGGAGGGGAAGGACACTTCCACCCGAAGGGCAGGGCGTTTCTTAACCACCAGGGGCAGGAAAACGCCCAAGGCTCTTTGGAAGCCCACACTGATCCGTTCCATCCCCGGACCCTTCCAAGGCCCCCGCTGATCAAGCACCCCGACAGGCTGACCGGTGCGAATGGCTCCGCAGAAGCCATCTTGCCTTTCCCAGGAAGGACGTGGTTGCATAAGCAAGCATTCAAAAACTCCCCCTCCTCTTTCCAGTTGCTCGTTTTTCAATTACAGAAGGGAACGCGACGTAATTCCGAGTAACCACAGAAGAAAGGAATGCTTTCTCCCTCAGAAAGGACCGAACAACAGCGTCAGCACGCACCGCGCGCCAAGCAGCTCCGACGTGAAGGTTAACTCCTTCGAGCAACTCCGAAGGGAGCTGCTGCTCTTGCTCCGTTTCGGGCCAGGGACCCTAAGCTTAGCTCCCAGGGGGAGGGGGGGCGGGGGGGGTGTCTCGAGCCACTCGCCCAAGAGCGTGCAGCGAGGAAGCGGCAGCGCAGGAATTGGAACCCAGGCTGCCTGGCTCATGAACCCACACTCAATACTGGCCGCCCACCCACTCATGTTCTGCAACGTGTGTTAGAAAATACGGAAGGGAAAAAAAGTCCACGCCAAAGTGACCAGAATACCCCAAATGAGAAGTTATCCTGGCCTGGCCGGTGTGGCTCAGTGGATAGAGCTTTGGCCTGCGGACTGAAGGGTCCTGGGTTCGATGCCAGTCAGGCACATCCCCAGTGGGGAGTGTGCAGGAGGCAGCTGATCGATGTTCCTCTCTCATCGATGTTTCTAACTCTCTTTCCCTCTCCCTTCCTCTATGTAAAAAAAAAAAATCAATATATTTTTTTTTTTTTAAAGAAAGAAGTTATCCTGAGGAAAGAATGGTTCGTAGCTACGTGCACCACGGCCTCGGTGTCCTGCGGTGTAGCGTGGGTGCCTTAGGAATGACAGCGCTTGTCCTGGAGCCAGCACAAGGTTCGGCAGCAGCTGGGCACTAAATTCGGTTTCCATTCACTTCAGAAAACGAAACAATCAAATCATCAAGCAAGGGGTTTTCTGATGCAAAAAACCCCTCTTATGATACCATATCCGATACGGACACGAAATTAACCTGACACCACGGAAACAAGCCACGCCGTCTTAAAACCCTGTGCTCCCTCCGAAACGGTGAGGGTGAGCCTCAGCCGGGAGCCATGACCAAACGCAGCCACGCTGGGCGGGGATTCCGATCGAGGGTCCTGAGCTAATCCTGCCACCGGAAAACCCTTCCACAGCCACCGGTTTGCTGTTAGCCTGAAGGCAGACGCTTCGAAAAAGCGAAGAAAGAACCCTTGACGTCAAGGCAGGAGTGGGGGAGTCACCCTGAAGTTAACAGTGTCCAGTTGCAAATGCTCTTAAAGCTTTTCCTTGTAAAACGCTCTCCTCCGTGGAAAATACCGCACGAGGTGATGTGTGCGCTTGGACAAGATTAAGGCCCGCCCTCGCTGGTCTGGCTCAGTGGATAAGAGCATCGGCCTGCAGACTGGACAGGTCCTGGGTTCGATTCCGGCCAAGGGCACACGCCCAAACTGCAGGCTCGATCCCCAGTAGGGGGCATGCAGGAGGCAGCCGATCAACGAGTATCTCTCATCCTTGATGTTTCTCTCTCTCTCTCCCTCTCCCTCTCCCTTCCTCTCTGAATCAATAAAAATATATGACAAAAAAAAAAAAAAAAAAAAAGGAAGGGCCGTGGTGTAGCTCCTGACACACCAGGAGATGGGCCTGCTGTCATCAAAGCCAAGCAAAGGGCGAAACCAGCAACTTCTGCTGAGTGTGCTGAGCCCGTCCAAGGAGAGACCTAGAGGCGGGAGCAGAGAATGACTGGCATTCCAGGGCATGGCCACTGTGGGGCAGGAAAGAACGTGGAGGAAGGGCCACTGTAGCTGCAGAGAACTCGGTGGAGGGGAGAGAGAGAGAGAGAGAACAAGCAGGGGAATGGAGGTCATCCCCCGGGCCCTCTAAGACCCAGGCCCTTTCTTCTGGGGGGACGGGGAATACATTGAAAAGCAGTACAGAGCAATCTCATTTAGGGTCCCTGTAACCCAGCAAACTGTAGGTGTCTGTGTTACTACGCGCCCAAGGGCACAGAGCACAGTGCTCAGGGTGCAGGCCCAGATGACGGCGGGGTTACGCGAAGGAGGAGGGGCCCACGGAGCGAGACAAGGAGAATTCTCCTGCTGTTTCAGTTCTTTACCAAAGCGAACTGCTATGTGGTGCAATTAAAAAGTCAGTCCTTGGGAATGTTAGTCCTTACACATGTCCGCCTACCCAGTCGAGGGCTGGGAGTATCTTTTCCACTGGGGTTATTTCAGCAGGAGGGTATGCGCTCAACAGCTACTTCCTGAGCACCTACTGTGGGCCAGTCATTGTTCTAAACACTTAAAAAACACTTTAATAATGTACTAACTAACGTCTTTAACCTGAAGTCAAAACTTCTGGGTAAGGGAAATGCCTTACAGCAGCGGTCGGCAAACTCGTTAGTCAACAGAGCGGCAAACCGCGGCTCTCGAGCCGCATGTGGCTCGCAAGCCACAGTTTGCCGACCACTGTTCCAGACTTTAGAGAAGTATTAAAAATATCTGCCTTTGGCCCTGAGCGGTGTCGCTCGGTGGTTAGGGCATCAGCCTGTGCACCAAAAGGTCACGGGTTCAAGTCCCAGTCAAGGGCAAACGTGTCTCTCCCATATTGACGTTTCTCTCTCCCCCTTCTTCCCTCCCTCCCTTTCACTCTGGTGAGGATTAACCAGAAAACAAATCCTATATAATAAAACCCTGATAGGCAAATCGGCCGAACCGGCGGAACAACCGGTCACTATGACGCACACTGACCACCAGGAGGCAGATGCTCAACACAGGAGCTGCCCCCTGGTGGTCAGTGCGCTTCCACGGAGGAGCGCCGCTCAGCCAGAAGCCGGCTCTCCGCGGCAGCGCTAAGGTTGTCCGACTGATGGCTTGGGCCTGCTCCGAGGGGACCTAAGCCATCAGTCGGACATCCCCTGAGGGGTCCCGGACTGCCGAGAGGGCGCAGGCCGGGCTTAGGAACACCGCCTCCAGCGCATGAACTTTCGTGCACCGGGCCTCTAGTCTATATGTAATCTGCCTTCATGGAGTCTTAACCCAGTGGCGTTTATGTCACCATCCCCTTTGGGGTGGGCGCTCTGGGAGTTTCATGGGTTGGTACAATATGCCCAGTGGCAGGGGCGTGACAGAGATGGGCTCTGGGCCTCTCCTCTCGCTAACAATGAAATTGCAGACAACCTTGACCGGGGAGAGAGGAAAAGGTGGGAGTGGATTAAAAGTTTAGTGCAAGCGCATGGCCCCTGGCTGGCCCCTCACCAAACTCTCCGTCTGCTCCAACCAGCTGCACAAGTTGGGGTGCCTGCAGTTGGACAGCTCCTGAGCCACTCCCAGGCCCCGCGGCGGGGGTGAGAGCCAAGTGCGGAAGGGGGAGGATACAGCCAAGCAGGCCTGGCTTAGGGGACCCGGCTCCCTTCTCCGGGCTTTCAGCACAGCCTCCTTGCCGAAGGGGGGCCGCGCGGAATGGAGGACGGTGCGAGGACAGCGAGCAAGTGGCACGGGAATGGAGAGGAAAGGAGCTGAGTAGAAGCCGGCAGTGCTCCACCTCGGCCCACAGAGGGGAGGACAATCCCTCCCCAGCCACCTGGCTTCCAGCTCCCCTGCCTGCCTACGCTGAACAGACCAGGGGCAGGGCCGGGGAGGTGACTCCTGAGGGGCCCAGCCTGAAACAGTGGAGGCGAGGCTAGATAACTTCCTGTGACGAGCATTTCGCACACGGACACACGGCAATTCACGGTGCTGTGCACCTCGACATGACACAAGCTTCGCTGTCCATTAGATCTCAGTAAAACTGGAAAAGCAAAGAGTGGATCTGAGTCTGAGGGTTAAGCAAAAGATGAAACACACACTTGAAGGGGAGAAGGTTCAAGGAATCCCAGACCACATTGCATTTACAGGACAGCAAGGGGGGGCCTGTGGGACACACGGGAATGACTCGCTCACAGTGAGATGCGGCACCCTTGGCGAGCCAGCAGGGGCGCAGCTTCAGGCGGGGGCGGGGTGGGGGGGGCTTTCCTGAGCTCAAATCCCAGCTTATGGGCACCGGGCAGCCCCACCTGAGCCCCACCCAGCCTGCTCCCCTCCCATGTCGGTTCCCACGGTGCGGGCAGGCCGGGGTCACCTGGTTGGCCTAGCGATGCCTGTTTGCTCAGGACTGGCTTTGTACAGGATCAGGGTCAGGTTGGAACCTGTTCCTCCCAGACCTACGTGCAATCCCTCAGAAAGCCGGCGGTGAGCGCGCAGGGCGTGGTGCGCGGCTTTGCGCGGCTCCCAGGGCCCCGGGCGTCCACGTGGGCTTGGAAATGCCCTGCCCGGCTGACTGGCCTGCAGGTCCGTCTGAAGACCCACCTGCACCGCATTCCTTTCCACAATGAAGAGACTCACTGGGCGGCGCCCGACCCAGCACTGCACGTCGGCGGGAAGCCAGGCGGGTGCTCGCTGCCGACCAGGAGCCAGCACAGCCACCTGCGCCAGCGGACACCTGAACCACTCTGCCCTGCGAGGGACTGGCAACGGCACCTCTCTCTCGACAACTGGATGTGAACTGCTCAAATGCCCGCATCACAAGCACGCAGCCCCCTGCCCACTCCCCCACAAGGTTTCTTTGTTCTAAATACGTTTTTATTGATGGTTAGAGAGCGGAAGGGAGAGGGAGAGACAGAAACACCGATGACAGCGAGGAGCATCATGATCGGCTGCCTCCTGCACGCCCCCCACTGCAACCCCGGCATGTGCCCTGACCCGGGAATCCAACGGGCGACCTCTTGGTTCCTGGCATGCAGCTCAGCTGTTGAGCCACACGGGCCGGGCCTCCCCCAGGAGATTTCTGACCTCAATGCCTCAAAATCTCCTTTCTGGAAGGACTCTGCCCGCACCCGAGACACCCACAGCCACTGAACCCCGCCTCGCTGCCCCCGAGGAGGCTTGGAAAAGGGCTGAAAGGCGTGGGCGGTGGTGGCCCGGGGCCTGGACAGCGCGAATGCTGTCCCGCGCTCACAGGGCAGCACCTCACAGCCAAGTGCTCCCCAGCGAAGCACACACAGGCTTTGTCTCCTGCTGCTACCCGTCAGCGCTGGCGGCGGGGCCACTGTCCAGGCGTCAGTCCGTCCTGGTCAGAGAACAGCTGGGGGGAGCGGGCAGTGGCTGCGACAGAGAAGGCAGGCCAGCCCCACCGCCCTTCGCTGCGGGCGGAAAACATAAAAAGGATAAAAATGTCACTAGGAAGGAAGGGAGGGGAGGGGGGAGAGAGCCACAACAAGTGGAGGTGCCTGTGGCTTTACTCTTAATAAACAGAGCCTGGGCGGGGCGCTCAGAATCTCATCAGAAACGTGCGCTTTTATTGATTTCCGAGAGGAAGGGAGGGGGAGGGAGAGAGACAGAAGCATCCATGATGAAAGGGAATCATGGATCGGCTGCCTCCTGCACGCCCCCACTGGGGATCAAGCCCACAACCCAGGCACGTGCCCTGACTGCGAATCGAACCCGGGGTCCTTCAGCCCGCAGGCCAGAGGCTCTATCCACTGAGCCAAAGCCGCTAGGGCAGAAAGATGCGTTTTTTTTAATTAATAAAAGTGAAAATGATCCACTGGGAACAGAATAATGAAAACTCACATTTCCCAGGTTTAAGCAACACATGACGCGTCCAATGTGAGTCACCGCTTTTAGATCCAACGGGCCAGATTTGGGGGACCCTCTCCTCCCTCACGGGCCAGCTTCCTTCCCCTCCCCCTTGCTCAGCTTCCATTCTTGGCCATCAAATGTCAGCTGCCACTCTGGAAGCCACCCTCACGGGAGCAGCTGGTTCGCAAAACCTTGACAATAGCCTATTACGGGAACCCGCTCTGGTGTGTGTGTGTGTTTTGTTTTGGGGGGGGGGGTTGTCCGTGGGATTTTTTTTTTAATTTCTTCATTGATTAAGGTGTTGCATATGTGTCCTTCTTCCCCCATTCCCTCCCAGCCCCCCCCCCTTAATCTGTGGGACTTTTTGTTGTTGTTTTTAATCCTCACCCAAGGATATTTTTTCCACTGATTTTTAGAGAGAGTGGAAGGGAGGGGGAAACAGAGAGAGAGAGAGAGAGAAACATCGATGTGAGAGAGACACACTGATTGGTCGCTTGCCACAGGGACCCAGGATGGAACCTGCAACCGAAGTCCAACCCACAACCCTTCAGTCAGAGGGCCGCCACTCTAACCACTGACCCAAACCGGCTAAGGCGGTTTTGTTTGTTTGTTTGTTTTATTTTTACCCAAATCTAGGTTAATGCCTTGCAAGACCGGGGAAATACATACAGTAATGGACAGAAGAAAGAGTGGAGGGCATGTTGCTAAGGGGAAGGGTATGAAGTGACCAGATGGTGCTAGGAGGGCTTCCCGGTTCCTGCCGTGTGCCCTGTGCCCTGTGCCGTGTGCCTGGCACTGTGCTGAAGGCATCTGGGGAATAAGCCGGCCGCACCCCCTCCCTCCCGGAGCTGCGGACAGTCTGATGGCGGAGGCAGACAGACAAGCCTCCGGTCGCTGACCGTCTACCATGCGCAGGTGCTGAGAGAGGGGAAATGCAGCGCAACCTGAGCCCACGGACAGCAGGGGGCCTGGGGGTGGGGTGCTGGGGGGGAGGAGACTTCCAGAAGGAAACCTCCCTAAGCTGAGACCCAGAGGAGGAGGGGAAGCCCGCCCGGACAGTCAGGGGCCGGAGAGGGCCGAGTGGGAAAGAGCGGAGGGCCGGGCCAGGCCGGTCTGAGTGGGGGCTGCCCTGGCCTGGGTCCTCAGCGGAAGGGTCCTCGGGGGACAGGTGAGCCCCCCCGCCCCGCCGGGCCTGCTCAGAGTCCTGTCCAATCCCTTTCCTTCTCTGGGCGAACCTCCCTGCGGTCAGCCGTCTCCATAGCATCCCCATCCAGCTTGTCACCCTGTTTGCTATGTTTTTCCAGAGAGGAAGGGAGAGAGAGAGAGACAGAGGGGTGCTGTTCCACATACTGATGCATCGTTCGCCGAGTCCTGCATGTGCCCCGCCCGGGGATCGAACCTGCACCCTGGGTGTGTGGGGACGACGCTCTCACCAACCGAGCTGCCCGACCGGGCAATGCCCACGAATACAGCACAACGGAGCGCGCAGTCCGTGCGGGCAGGAGGCACGCCCGCTCCCGTGTTTCTTCCTGGGCTTCTTTCCGCCGCCAGCAAAGCCCTCCCAGCGCGTCCCCGTGATTACGTCACAAGAACATGGCCAGCAAACGCGGGCGGACACACAGGATCCAACGTTTCCCCTTTAGAAACTGTAAAACCCGGACGAGGAGCGCTGGCGGGACGCTCCGCTCCACGCAGGCCTCTCCGGGCCAGGCCCGGCCTCCCCCTCCAGGCAAGGACCCTATCAATCCAAGGTGTTTACTTCCTTCTGATAAACAGTAACATGTAATTTCCCATTTTTAGGAACAGTAATTACTTCAAACAAAGGGCAGTTAACAAAAACAGCACTTAGAGGGAGTGGCTTTTCTCCATAGGAGGACAGCGGCTCGGTTAAAAAAAAAGAATAACTTTTTTAAGAAAGCGCTTGGCTTAAAGCATTCATTCGTGTCTCTTCCACGTGATTCGGGAGACAAGTGACATGTGGAAAAACAGGGTGTCCGAACAGCGAGTGGAGAGCAAGGCCTCCCGCCCAGCTGTGACCCCGGCCGCGCCTGGCTGGGTGCGCACACCTGACATGCCCCCCACCCACAACCAGATTCCTAGAATTTATTTTCCAGGAATTTGGGCTGCCTCCACTCTCTCACTTGACCTCCCTAATCTGCCTGAAGGGCCCACTTGAAATGTAAGTTGCAAACGGGGCCGAACTTACACTCCGACAAGTACAAAATGCCCCGCCCTTCTCTCCTGCCAGCGCACATTCCAGCCCTCCCCGCGGGGCACACGGAGGTGGTGGGGAGAGAATGCCCGGGCAAAACACAAAACCCAGGCCTCCGGGCACTGGCTGGAGAGGCCAGAAGTGACCTCAGAGCTAAAGCCTTCCCCCTCACGGGGCCTGAGTGGGGACCTTAAGACAGGCCGGGGTCCCACGCCTGCAACTGCCCCAACCCAGGAAGCAGCAGCTCGCATTGGGGGCTATCAGGTGGGGGCGGGGAGCAAGGGGGGAAAGCCAGGGGCAGCAACCACCCATGCTGTAGTTTTAGCAAAGTGTGAGACACTTTGCTAAAAGGCTCTCCTGTCCCAAAATACCCAGAGGGCCGCGCACGCCTGAAATAACCACAGTGAGGCCAAGGGCCCTTTTTCAAACGTAAGTGACCCATCGTGTCTGCAGCAGAGGCGCTGGCCCATCCAGCCCATCAGGGCCACGGTGTCTGCGCTCAATACAGAGCTGTGGATGGACGGAATCCGGGCTAAGAGAAACGCACGTGTCCCAGCGCTGCTAGGGGCTCGGGGACCCCCCAAGGTTAGGGGGCTACCTTCCGGAGGCCACGCCCTAGGAAATGTGAACTTGGTCCCGAGCAACTTCACCATGGCCTCCCGGGTCCTCCTTCCCCGCTTCCCCAAACTCTGGGCCCGGCACCCCGCCCCCGCTCCCGCCCCCCGCCCCCGCCCCCGCCCCCCGCCCCGCCCGGCCACAGCAGCCCAGAGGCGGCTAAAAAATCTGCCTGGCAACGGGTCACGGGACCAAAGTGCAGCCTGGCGATTGGCAGTTCGGACAAACGGGGCGTGGCGCCAGCTGCTTGGGGGAGACTGCTCCTCCACCGGCTCCCTTCCCTCCCTTCCCTCTCCCTCCAGCTCCTCCGGGACCCCGAGTCTCTGGGCGGTCCCAGGATTGCGGGGGCGGGGGGGGGGTCATCAGTGTGTCCTCTGGTTTCCGGCTGGACAGGGAACTTGACGATGCAAGCGCACTGCTTTCCTTAGGTTGTAAGTTCATTTGGAGCCAGGGGTCAGAGATGGGGAGCGGTGGGCAAGGCCCCCCAAGGGCACTTGGCGCTGTGCCTGCTCGCTGGGGGCCCCCTCTTCCCTCCTTCCCTTTCCACGCCCTTGCACGTCCGCAGCCGCTCCCTCCAAACTCCCCCCTCTCCTCTTCCTAGGCTTCGCTCCCGCCACGCCCGCCCCGGGCTGCCTCCTCCCCTCCGGCCCCCTAGCCACGCCGCACTCGCCTCAGCCTCATCCTGGGCTGGCTCTTCTGGTTTCACCATTGATTCCCATTTGCTTACTTCTTCCCTCGCGTCGTCCCGGATTGAAGAGCCAGTGATCCGAGCTGGTGGAGGCCCGGTTCCTTCTCCCTGGGCGGGGCGCCAGCGGGGGCGCCTGGGTGGAAGAGTGGGGAAGCCTGGCGGTCCCTCTCCTGCTCACACCGCTGATTTTAGCAGGTTCTAAAAACCCAGAATTGGCCTCAGCCCCGGAGCCAAGCAGGGCTGGCAGGGACACTCCAGGGAGAAAAGGGGGGACATATTGTGGAGAACGGCTACAGGTCTACAGCGTTTAGGAAGGGTCAAGCCTCGGACTAATGAGAGGGCACAATCCTCTCATGGCAAAGCCAGTGCAAGTCCCAGCACAATTATAGCCAACGGCTGTGGTTGCAAGCTTGACCTGATAGTCCGAATCTGTGGTCCCAGGTGGCTGAGTGATATGGGCTGTGGGAGGTGCAGCAAGTGCTGCCAAAACAAAGCTTGATAGAGTTCAGGTGCAAGTAATTGAGCAGATTCGAAACCCGAGAGAAGGTTGTAAACATCTTGACCACACCCTTACTTTGCCTCATGGAATCTGGCTATAAAATAAAGACTCGGCTCGCAGACCGTGGCACTCTCTAATCAGAGGGCAGCGTCCCACCTAGCCCCAGCTTTATTCTCTTGTCTGTCTGCTTTAATCCTTCACCGACCCCCCTCAGGTTCACCCACGGCCATGCTGGTGCAGCACAATATGTAATACTTTCAACAATAAAGATTTTAAAAAAAGAGAGACTCCACCCACAGGTGGGAACAACTGGTTTCTGCCTGAAATTCCTCCCTGGAGTCCCCATCACATTCCCAAGCTGTCCCCCAGAAAGGGGGCTTAGCCCCACAGGGCCCCAGCTGGCCAGGGGGCTGCCAGCTGCCAGGATGGGCCAGGGACCAGGTGGGGCTAGTTATAATGCAAATGCTCGCATCGGCTTTCTCCCTTATTTATCCTCGTTCTGGAAGCGCTCACTCTGGAGGGAAGAGACCCAGGGTGACACTGGCCAGAGGGACAGGCCGCCGCTGAGAAGGCTGACCCTGGGCCAAGGGTTCACTTTGCTTGGGACCTGACGCCTACCCGCCCCCTTAGGCAAATTGGTAAGAGCCTTTCCTTTAACTTTCTGGACTGGACCGGAAACCAGCCATGCTGCCCAGAGTCTCCGGTTACATTCTAAGTTGTCTGTTCTCTTGCTTCCCCAGCCTCCCCACCCACCTCACTTGCACACTTTCCGCCTGGAGTGCCCTCCCCACACTCCTCTCCAAACCTGGACACAGCGTACACTGTTATTAACCGTCTTCCCAGAAAGCTGTCCGTGCGGGCAGAGGGTTCTCAGTCTGGCCAGACCCAGGTTGAATCCTGTATCTGCTACGTGCTAGTCGTGTGGCCCTGAACATATTGCTTAACTTCGCTGAGCCTCCGTTTCTTTGTGAGAAAAAGAAGACCCTCCTCATGGGGTGTTGCAGAAAGTAACACATACAAAGCACGTACAACACGATATAATAAAAGGCTAATATGCAAAGTGACCGAACGGCGGAATAACCGGTCACTATGATGCACCCTGACCACCAGGGGGCAGACGCTCAAAGCAGGAGCTGCCCCTGGTGGTCAGTGCACTCCCACAGGGGGAGTGCTGCTCAGCCAGAAGCCCTGAGCCGTGCTTACAGCTGGTGAGCGCAGCGGCAGTGGCGGGAGACTCCCGCCTCCATGGCAGCGCTAAGCAGCAGTGAGCAGGTGGGCAGTAAGGAGTGAGGGGTCCCGGACTGATAGAGGGTGCAGGCTGGGCTGAGGGACCACCCTCCCACAGTGCACCATTTTGTGCACTGGGCCTCTAGTACTCATATAATGCCTGACACGAAGTAGTTCCCGAGAGTAACAGCTAACACTGACAGTGCTTACTATATGCTGAGCACACTGTATGTGTTCACTTACATCGCCCTCGCCACAGAACTCTGAGGTACAAATCATCCCTGTTTTATAGATGAGGAAACTGAGGCACAGGGAGGTCCAGTAACTTGCCCAAGACCCCACAGCTAGGAAATGGCAGAACTGAGAGCTGTCATTACTATTAGTATTTTTTAATCTTTTTTTCTTTATTGATTAAGGTATTACATATGTGTCTTTATCTCCCCACTAGCCCCCCCCCCCACCTCCATTACTATTAGTATTATTCCCCTACTACTTTGTAGGCTGGTTGAGGAAAGAGGCTTTGCAAACTACTATTTCTGGGATATTGTTAAAAGGTCAAGGCCCTGCAAATTTCAAAAGACATCTTCCATTTCCTAAAACCTCCTCAGAAAAACATTCCCAGCTTCCTCGGGGAAACAGCAACGGCATCATGGGAAAGAAAACACACACACAAAAGTAATTTATCTTTTAAATCAGGACGCTCGGATTGACCTGGGTGGAGTCATCCCTTCCCAGCTGTGAGTTTAGGCTCAAGGGCTTCACTTCTCCCGTCCTCACCTTCCTGGCCCTTCTGGCCGGGAGAGAGCTGAGAACCCAAGTGAGATCTACAGAAATAGAGCCCTGTGTGGGCTAGAATGCCCCGCCCAAACAGAAGGTCTTCTCCTTCTTTGTTTTGTTTTTTTTTGTTGTTCATCCTCACCCGAGGATATTTTTCCACTGATTTTTAGAGAGAGTGGAAGGGAGAGGGAGAGACAGAGAGAAACATCGATGTGAGAGAGACACGTCGATGGGTTGTCTCCTGCACTCACCCTGACCAGGGCCAGGGAACCTGCAACCAAGCTACGTGCCCTTGACCGGAATCGAACCCGGGACCCTTCATTCCATGGGCCAATGCTCTGTCCACAGAGCCAAACCGGCTAGGGCAGGTCTTTTCATTCTTAACCCTTCCCACCCCTCGGCCCCAGCCCTGGGAGGTCTTCCCATCCAGGCCAGGCCTGGAGCTGGGGGAGGGAAGGAGCAGAGGTTTTGAAAGGGAACGGAAAGCACCCTCCTCAGCAGAACGCTCCCCACACGTGTGCCGCGCCTTGGCAGCCTGTGCTGGGAGCGGCAGCCTCTGGAAGCACTTGTGCCTGCGGGAGGGACGCCGCGGGCTGGTAAACAGCACATGGCATGCTCGGCCTGTGGCAAGCATTCATGCCCCGAATTCTTTGTCCTCGTGAGGAGAGACAGAGGGCTGCTCTGTGCGGCAAAGCCACTTCCCAAACCCCCCGCCCCGCCCCAGAGCACGCCGAGGCCAGCAGGCCCGCATGCCACCGGCCGTTAAAGTGTGCTTGCGAAATAAACTTGCCCGAACTTGGACTTCTTTCCTGAAAACTTGGGTTTTGCTTGTTGATTCCAAAGGGAAACCGTGGCGCTGGTACAATGGAGAAACTGGCCCGCGTCCTTAACCCAGGACCCTGAGAAGGGGCCCCACACCAGCCTGTGGGATTCCTGCCCCCCAAATGCATCCCCTGAATCTGACAAACCCAGCCTGAGCGCCCTCTTCAAAGCCACTGGCCCAGCAGCGTCCCGGTGACAGCCAAAAGCGGAGGCGCTGCCAGACTGAAGGAGCGACAGAGGCCACGACACCTGTCATGTGGGACCGTGGACATGGGCTGAAGCCTAAGGGAGAAAGGCATTGCCCTACGGCCATGGTCGGCAAACTGCGGCTCCCAAGCCACATGCGGCTCTTTGGCCCCTAGAGTGTGGCTCTTCCACAAAATACCACGGCCTGGGCGCGTCTATGTTGAAGAAGTGGCGTTAGAAGAAGTTTCAGTTTAAAAAACGTGGCTCTCCAAAGAAATGTCCATCGTTGTCCTGTTGATGTTTGGCTCTGCGGACGAAGGAGTTTGCCGACCGCTGGGCTACGGAAATGATGGGCCAGCTAGGAACACTTACGTAGGACCTGTATGTCAGATAGCCATCCCTCCTGGGGAAGTTTTCCAAATTTGGTCATTGTATGCTGGTTCTGTAAGGGGGCGTCCTACCTGCTAACGTAAAGGGTCATGGTGTCTGCAATTCGCTCTCAAATGAGTCGGCAAAAATAACATGATAACACCCAGAGAGAGAGAGAGAGAGGTTTTAAACAAACAAGGGAACCCTGGTGAATCTAAGTGAAAGGTGTGTGGATAAGCACTGTCTATTCTTGCAACGTCTCTGTCGGTTTGGATTCAAAATAAAGACACTTTAACAAAACAAATCCCTAGCCCATTTGGCTCAGTGGATAGAGCGTCGGCCCGCAGACTGAGGGGTTCCATTCTGGCCAAGGGCACGTGCCCGGGTTGCAAGCTGGATCCCCAGTAGGGGGCGTGCAGGAGGCAGCCGATCCATGATTCTCTCTCATCATGGATGTTTCCATCTCTCTCTCCTTCTCCCTTCCTCTCTGACATCAATAAAAATTAGTAAATAAAAAACACGAACACCAGTGACATGCTTAGCTGCATCTCCCAGATACTGTTCATGTCACAGCTACCGTGCGCCACCAGAGAGCCAAGGTGGGACTCTGAAGCCGTCACACACACACACACGCGCACACACGCACGCACACGCATGCGTGCATACTGGCCACATGCAAAGCCCTGGAGGGTGCTGAGCTTTCCTCTGGGCCAGCGGAGACCACAGCACGTCCGCATGCAGCCGCTGCTCGGCACGTCTGGCCCAGCTTACCCCCCGCAGGGAAATCGGTTGCGCTACATTCTAATCACATCTTAACTTTTGACCCCGACGGTCCCAGGCACCTCCTTAACCGGCCTGGCTTCTGCAGGGACCACAGGCTGTTGGAACTGGCCATGCCTTATCCATGTCACAAAGGAGGAAACGGGCTCAGAAGGGTCTTGATTTCCCCACGGTCACATCTAAGCCCACCGACCCCCAGGCCGGTGCTGTTTTGAGGGTTCTGTCCTGGGAGCCTTGGAGCGTCTTCCAGGCCTTTTGGCTTTTTGCAAAAATCAAGAGGAAGGTTTTTGTTTCCCCAGGAAAACACTTTTTTAATGTGCAGGTGACGTTGAGAGCAGTTCCAGAAAGAGGGAACCGAAGTACTCCTCTCTGCCTCGGGCTCAGGCTGGGCTCCAGAAACACCATTGCTCCCCGGGTCCCACAGGCTCAGGGGCAGCCCCCGCTTGCGTGGCCAGCTGTGCCCTGCCCGCTCCTCCGCACACAGCCCCTTAGGACAGGCCCCGGGGCTGAACTGCCTTCAGCTGGGATTCCAGTTCCTACGGGGACCCTGACGGACACAGAAATGAGTCTGAGCTGATGAAGAATATTTCCTACTGTTTGTGAGCACATGATGCATTCCAAAATAATTCCACTTTCCCAGTGTCGCCTTAACCACACGCTTCCCACACAGGCAGGCCGCCCAGAGCCCGCCTCCCGCCCCTCTCCGTGCTGGACCCGCCCTCCCAGGCCCCGGGGCCTCAGAGTTTCAACCTGGAGAAGCTGGACACTGCCGAGCTTTGGGGACTAACTTGGCCCATCCCCATCGGGGCTGAGAGAGGGCAGGGTGGGTGGCGATGGTGCCAGGAGGAGAGGGGGCTATGAGAGTGGGCGGGCAGCACGGCAAAGAAGCCAGCAGGGGGGCCTCCAGCGCCTCTACAGCCCCTGGCGCTCCTCCAGGCGCCCCCTCCCCCAACAGCCCCTGTCGGAAAAGGGCAGCTCAAAAGCTCCTCCCGTTTGAGTGGCCAGTTTCCTTTTCCACCTGCTCACCAGCCCCTGACTGTCCCCGCCCATGAGATCTGGCGTTGGGAGCCAGGGACCCATCCCCGTCCTCACCACCTGAGAGAAGCATCCTTCCCACGCTCCCAGGGCTCAGAGCCTGGTGTCCCCACCGTAGCCCTTGGCCTGTGGAGGATGCTCAGACCCGTGGGGCTCGAGAAATACTTACTGGGTGAGTGAACACTGAGGGCCCTTACCAGCGTCTAGCGCCCCTTCCTCAAGCTTAAAAAAATCACATTTAACCGATAACTTGTGAGACAGCCTGGGTCGTTCTGCCCAGGGGCTCTCTCCGGTGTCCCTGTGGGCACCCCTGGCTGTGTACACAGTGCACCCCACGGTCACCCACTCATCCCACCCTCCCGACTCCAGGGCACACCCCACAGAGCTGTCAGCTTCAGAACCGAGGGGCAGGAGCTGGGCGTTGGCCTGTGGTTGAGTGACAGAGCACCCCTGGAGGTGCCAGGCCCACTGGGACAGAAGGCAGCTGGGGAGGCATGAGCAGCAGGTATGTGTGTGCCCGCACCCGCACGTGTGTGGAGGGGCTCACATGCCCTCTCAGACGCCATATACACCCTCATGCTTCCACAATTAGCAGGTGGCCGTGCCAGGGGCGCTGCACGTGTAAATGGGGTGCCCTTGCAGCGACAGACAGACACCCCAAGGGACTCCGGTCCTTTGGATACGATCCCGTTTTATGGACGAGGAAACTAAGGTTCAAGGAGGGTTGCATGCCTTGCCCGATTCACAAAAGCAGCTGTGGGGTGGTTATCTTGGGAAAAGCGGCGGGAGGATCCAACACCTCCCTTGTTACCTGGCTCTTTCCAAAACCGACAGCCACCCCTGAGCTCCAACACCCCCAGGGGCACGGGCCGTGCTGGCTGAGGTGGGAATGCATGGACGCAGCTGGCAAATACTGATCTGAAATCCAAGCAAGGGCAGGGGGAGTTGGCGCGGGGCAGGTCCCACTGCTGTGGGCAGGAACTGGCAAGCGTCCCGGAGAGGGCGGGATGGGGTGGCGGCTGGGATCGGGTCCCAGGGTGACGGGAGAGCTGCCTCCACTGGCGAGGCTGCAGCTGGGCGGGGCGGGGGGGTGGAGGGGATTGCAGCTGCGGGGGGGGGCGGCGGGGGGGGACACAGGGGGGCGGGCTTCGTCTTCTTGCTTTGGTGCCGAGGGCACTACCCGCTACCCAGCAATGCCCAGCATGAGGGGCACTTCCTACAAGGCTCCCGCCACGCACTGTCTGCAGAGCTGGGAATCAGAAGGGCACTTCGGTCAGAAGACATCTGGCATCAAGTTTTGCCCTAAGAGGGACTAGAAGGAACCACAGAGACATCTAATAGAAGATCAGCACCTACTGCAGAGGAAACGGAGGCCCAGGCAGGTGACGAGGGCAGGCGACAGGCCACCCAGCAAAGCTGCAGTGAGCCGGGGTCACCTTCTCCCACACCAACAGGCCTTTCCCAGCAATCCGCACCTGGACCGTGTTCTACCAACTCAGAACCGTCTCTGGATCATGTGTTCATATCCGAGGCGGCAAAGGTGAGGAGTGGGTCCCGGGGGGGCCGGGGAGTGGGATGGGGGGCGCGCTGACTTCTCAGCAACGGCGCGCCAGCCTCGCCAGGAGCATCAAGACCCAAGAATTCCGCCCACCGCCCGTTACTGAACCAGCGATGCCGGGCGGACCCAGACCCAGAGGGCACTGTCGGGGCTGGTGTGCGGCCTCTTGGGGCTTCCTCCTCCAAGGCAATGCAAAGGCGCAGACATCAGGTTAATAAATGGCTTTATTTGCCTTTGACAGCATCGATTTTCTTACATTCTTAATTAAGTTGCCATTAAAGTGCGGGGGAAAGTCCTTAATCACGGTAACATTTGTTAAAAGAAATCAGAACTAGTATGAGGAACAGGGTGGCCATGAAGAAATCGCTCCCCTTAACCATGCCCAGAATGGAAGCCCTCGCATTGAACCGGGGTCAGGCCATCTGCACACAGATTCTAACTCCCTCTCACGGCGGGGGGACACCCACCGTGGGGGGACAGCAATGCGAAGGGTTTCTAAAGAAACGCCCACACGCCCAGCCTGCCCACTCCTCTTGGCCATCTTGGGGTGTTTGCTGTTTGAGTGGACCCGATCTTAGGAGAAATGGAGGTCTGGTTCCCCTGACTGCCTTCTATCCCACCCCCCGCCCCTCACTAACAAAAACCCGCAAAGTCATTACAACGAAAAAGGAAGTGGGTTTCCAATGAGCCCAACACTACCCATGTTCAGTAAAAATAAGGATAATAAACACGAAGCTTGCGTAGTAAACAGGAGTTCTCAGCGTTCAATGCAAAAAAAAAAAAAGTAAGAAATCTTAAGGCAAATACTGTTGACTCTGCACGCGGCTGGCCAAGCCTGGGACTCGTAGACATCGGGAGCGCCCGGGCCCAGGGCGGCGGCTGGCCGGCACCTGCCCTGCGAGCCAGCTCTGCGCCCCGCTGCTGAGGCTGTGGGCGTGTTGCTCTCCGGAGGGTATATACAAACACACCCAAGGCTGTGTGTGTCTCTGGACAGAGGCCGGCTACTCGTTCTTCGTGGAGACCGCCAGCTCCACCTCGGGAAGCTGGAGGCCGACCTTCGTCCCGCTGTCACTGCTGGAGGAGGACGACAGTCGGGACTTCTTCGAGGCCAAGGACACGCCACTCCCCTGTAACTTGCCTGCCTCGTCGTCACTGCCAGTCACCTCATAGTGACCTTTGCTCTTTGACCCTAACCCACCAAATGTCCCGAATTTCAGCTTCCCGTGTTTCCCTTTGACCTTTCCGCCTTCCAGCGACACTTCGCCGCCTTCGAACTCCAAAGTCCCGGTCGGCGTGGACGGCGCCGAGAATTCTCGCTCGTCGCTGAAGGAGTTGGAGCGGTGCCGCGGCTTCTTGCTTTTAAACAAGGAGAACTTGGCCTTGGGCGACGATGCTTCGGCCTCTGCCTCTCCTTCCAGAGAGCCCAGGCTGGCCTTCGAGCTCTTCAGGTCCCCTCTGGACCCCGAGATGGATGCTTCTGGCGAGCCGGTGGCACCACCTTTCCCTTTCGGTTTGGAGAAATTGAACTTGGGCATTTTGATTTTGGACTTTTTAAGCTTGACATCGGACTCTTCCCACTCGCCCTCTCCGGCACCAGCCTGGACGCTGGCCTCCCCTTTAGGGAAGTTAATATCCACCCCCACTTCTCTGCCAACCAGCTCGCGGCCCGAGAAGGTGAATTTGGGGATTTTCATCTTAGGGAATGTTACTTTTCCAGATCTGCTTTCCAAGTGACCCTGCGGCCCGGACACGCTCAGCCCAGGACCCTGGAGTCCGATCTGGCCTCCTTTCCCTCCTCCTTCCGCCTTTGGTCCTGAGAAATGAAGTCCACCAGCAAACGTGGGTGCACCCAGGTTAAGAGCAGAGACCTGGGGGCCTTTCCACTCGACCCCAGAACCTTTGGCGCTCAGATGCCCTTCACCCAGGCTGATGTCTGGGGCGCTGACACCCCCTGAAACATCCACACCTCCTTTGATTTTCGGGCCCTTCAAGCTGACACCAAGATCGGACTCAGGAGACGCCATAGTAAATGAAGGTCCTTTCACGCTAATGTCGGGAGCAGCCCCGTGGACACCTATTCCTGAACCTTTCAGGTCGCCTTTGATTTCAGGGCCAGAAACCTGCCCCGTGGGGAGTCTCACCTTCCCCCCCTGCAGCTCCAGACCGCACGTGGGGGCCTTCATGCCAGGCATGTGGAGGTTCCCTTGCAGGCCGTGAACACTGGCGCCCGGAAGGCCTCCTCCGACAGAGGGCCCTTGCAGCTCACCAGTGCCCCCGAGGCTCCCTTTCACTTTTGGTCCTTCCAAGTGCAAATCCATGTCCGGTGCCGAGATTTGAGGCCCTTTCAAGTTGAGACCTCCGAGGTTCACATCCATGCCTGGCCCCTTCCATTCTCCAGGAACCTGGGGCCCCTTGATGTTAATGTCCAAGTCAGACCCTGGCGTGGAGATGCCAAACTGGGGCAGCTTCATTTGGGGAAGTTTAATGCCACCTTCAGGTGCCTCCCAGCTTAGATCAGGAGCACCTATTGATACTTTAGGGCACTTGATGTCACCAGAGACAGCCAGGTCTCCCTTCACACTTGGTCCTTTCAAGTTCAGGTCGAGGTCAGGTCCGGAGACTTTCGGCATCGAGAGGTTCACTGAAGGCAAGTCTACCCTTGACCCCTTCAGAGACACATCAGGCCCTTCAAGCTTAACATCCGGTGCACTCATGCTTCCTTCAAACGAGGGCAGCTGGGCCTGGACCTCAGCTCCTCCGCCCTCCATTTTCACGCCGGGGACGCCGATCTTGGGCATCGAAAACTTGGGGAACTTGATTTTCGCTTCTGGACCTTGCAGATCTAGGTCTGGTCCTTCCAGTCCCACACTGGGGACATCACCCTTTATCTTTGGTCCTTTCAAGCCAACGTTCACATCAGGGATGGAGACTTGAGGGGCAGAGATGCCGAAGGACGGTGCTCTGACTTTAGCATCGGGGCCTTCAAGGTGGATGTCAGGTGCGCCCACGTTTGCCTGCACCCTGGGGCCTTTCAGGTTGCCCTCTATTTGGGGCCCTGAGACATCCACGCCTGGCACCTTGACCGTGGGCGCCTTCAGCTTGATGTCAGGACCTTCCACGTTAATCCCTGGCGAAGAAATGTCCAGGTCGCCGGCCTGGATTTCGCCCTCCATTTTGGGGCTAGGGAGGGAGGCCTCCGCTTTAAATTTAGATGATTTAATGTCAAATTCTACATCAGGGAAGTACATCTTTCCAAACATAGGTTTCTTGGTTTTAGGAGATTTCACATCGACTTTAAGTGTGGCATCCGGCCCCGCAACATTCACATCTACATCAGGAGCCTTGAGACTGGCATCAATTTCGCCGCCGGGAACATTCAAATCAAATCCTTGTTTCTTGGTTTTCATTTTGGGACCACTCATGTGAATCTTAGGCATTTTAAACTTACTTTTCTTGCCCTTGCCACCGACACTAATTTCAGGAGTCTCGAGGTTTAGCTCTGCCTCAGGAACAGTCACATCGACCGACGGTGACTTGAAGTCAGCTTTGGGGCTTTTTGCCCCAAATCCAAACTTGGGTTTCTTAAGTTTGGGAATTTTAACATCTGGCCCCTCAAGGTTAACATCTGGGCCCTCCATCTGTACATCTAAGGTTGGAGCTTCTAAGTCAACTTTAGGCCCCTTGAGGTCCAGTTCACCGCCTTCTAATTTGGGACCAGAAATTCCAATTTTGGGTGTCTTGAGATGCAAATCAACATCAGGAACAGTTACTTTAGGGGCAGATATATCCAGTGATGGCATCTTCAAATGTGGGCCACTGAGTTTGGCATCAGGGCCTTCAAAATCCAGACCTGGACCTTTCAAGTCCACTTCTGGGCCTTTGAAAGTACCTTCCATCTTAGGAACAGACACATCAAAATCTCCTTTGACTCTGGGTCCCTTCAAATCTAGGTCAACATCAGGCATGGAGATTTTGGGAGCTTTGATATTTATCTCTGGCATCTTGAACTTGGGACCCTTCAGTTTTGCATCTGGACCTTCAATATTCACATCTGGAACATCAATGTCCATTTTAGGTCCTGAGACATCAAAGTCAGCCCTGGGCAAGTTCACATCCACTTCAGGGCCCTCTCCTTTGAAGCCTGGCATGCTGAACTTGGGCATTTTCACTTTGGGCATCTTCAGGTGCCAGTCAGGACCATGAACATCCACATCTGGGACGTCGATGTCCACTTTGGGGCCTTTGATGTCAATTCCGGGGCCCTTGAGGTCACCTTCCACCGTAGGCAGGGAAACATCCACATCGCCCTTCATTTTGGGGCCCTTCAGGTTCAGATCAAGGTCAGGCATGGAGATCTTAGGAGCTTTGATGTTCATCTCCGGCATCTTGAACTTGGGGCCCTTCAGTTTTGCATCTGGACCTTCGAGACTCACATCGGGAACATCAATGTCCACCTTAGGTCCTGAGACATCAAAGTCAGCCTTGGGCAGGTTCACATCCACATCTGGGCCCTCTCCTTTAAAGCCTGGCATGCTGAACTTGGGCATTTTCACTTTGGGCATCTTCAGGTGCCAGTCGGGACCATGCACGTCCACATCAGGGACATCGACGTCCACTTTGGGGCCTTTGATGTCAAGTTCAGGGCCCTTGAGGTCACCTTCCACTTTGGGCAGAGAAACGTCCACATCGCCCTTTACTTTAGGACCCTTCAGATTCAGGTCGACTTCAGGCATGGAGATCTTGGGTGCTTTGAGATGCAGGTCAGGCATTTTGAACTTGGGGCCCTTCAGTTTCCCTTCTGGGCCATGAATGTCAATGTCAGGAGTGTCTATGTCCAGCTTAGGGCCTTTAATATCCACTTTGGGGCCTTTCAGATCACCTTCCAATTTAGGAATGGAAAGGTCCAAATCTCCTTTTACTTTAGGGCCTTTCAAGTTCAAATCAATGTCACTCATGGAGATTTGTGGCGTTTTGAAATGCACATCAGGCATCTTAAACTTGGGGCCTTTGAGTTTCCCTTCAGGACCTTCAATGTCCACCTCTGGTCCTTTCAGATCACCTTCCACCTTAGGCAGTGAAAGGTCCACATCGCCCTTCGCCTTTGGCCCTTTCAGGCTTAAGTCAAAGTCAGGCATGGAGATCTTGGGCGCTTTAATGTTCATCTCAGGCATCTTGAACTTGGGGCCCTTCAATTTTGCATCTGGACCTTCGATATTCAGATCTGGGGCAGCAATATCCACTTTGGGGCCAGAGATATCAATGTCAGCTTTAGGGAGGTTCACATCCACTTCAGGGCCCTCTCCTTTGAAGCCAGGCATGCTGAACTTGGGCATTTTCACTTTGGGCATCTTCAGGTGCCAGTCAGGACCATGAACATCCACATCTGGGACGTCGATGTCCACTTTGGGGCCTTTGATGTCAATTCCGGGGCCCTTGAGGTCACCTTCCACCGTAGGCAGGGAAACATCCACATCACCCTTCATTTTGGGGCCCTTCAGGTTCAGATCAAGGTCAGGCATGGAGATCTTAGGAGCTTTGATGTTCATCTCCGGCATCTTGAACTTGGGGCCCTTCAGTTTTGCATCTGGACCTTCGAGACTCACATCGGGAACATCAATGTCCACCTTAGGTCCTGAGACATCAAAGTCAGCCTTGGGCAGGTTCACATCCACATCTGGGCCCTCTCCTTTAAAGCCCGGCATGCTGAACTTGGGCATTTTCACTTTGGGCATCTTCAGGTGCCAGTCGGGACCATGCATGTCCACATCAGGGACATCGACGTCCACTTTGGGGCCTTTGATGTCAAGTTCAGGGCCCCTGAGGTCACCTTCCACTTTGGGCAGAGAAACGTCCACATCGCCCTTTACTTTAGGACCCTTCAGATTCAGGTCGACTTCAGGCATGGAGATCTTGGGTGCTTTGAGATGCAGGTCAGGCATTTTGAACTTGGGGCCCTTCAGTTTCCCTTCTGGGCCATGAATGTCAATGTCAGGAGTGTCTATGTCCACCTTTGGTCCTGAGACATCAATGTCAGCCTTGGGCAGGTTCACATCCACATCTGGGCCCTCTCCTTTGAAGCCTGGCATGCTGAACTTGGGCATTTTCACTTTGGGCATCTTCAGGTGCCAGTCTGGGCCTTGAGCATCCACATCTGGGACATCGATATCCACTTTGGGGCCTTTGATGTCAACTTTAGGGGCCTTTAAGTCACCTTCCACCTTAGGCAGGGAAACGTCCACATCTCCTTTGACCTTAGGACCTTTCAGATGCAAATCAAAGTCAGGCATGGAGATCTTGGGGGCTTTGATGTTCATCTCTGGCATCTTGAACTTGGGGCCCTTCAGTTTTGCATCCGGACCTTCTAGATTGACATCTGGAATTTCAACATCTACTTTGGGTGCTGAGACATCAATGTCAGCCTTGGGGAGATTCACATCCACTTCTGGGCCCTCTCCTTTGAAGCCTGGCATGCTGAACTTGGGCATTTTCACTTTGGGCATCTTCAAGTGCCAGTCTGGGCCTTGAACATCCACATCTGGTGCATTAATGTCCACTTTGGGGCCCTTGATGTCAACTTCAGGGCCTTTCAGATCACCTTCCACCTTAGGCAGGGAAACGTCCACATCTCCTTTGACCTTAGGACCTTTCAGATGCAAATCAAAGTCAGGCATGGAGATCTTGGGGGCCTTGATGTTCATCTCCGGCATTTTGAACTTCGGACCTTTCAACTTTCCCTCAGGTCCCTCAATATTAATGTCAGGGCCTTCAAGGTCCACTTTGGGTGCTGAGACATCGATGTCAGCTTTGGGCAGGTTCACATCCACTTCTGGGCCCTCTCCTTTGAAGCCAGGCATGCTGAACTTGGGCATTTTCACCTTGGGCATCTTCAGGTGCCAGTCTGGGCCATGGACGTCCACATCAGGGGCATTAATGTCCACTTTTGGACCCTTGATGTCAATCTCAGGGCCTTTCAGATCCCCTTCAATCTTGGGAAGAGAAACGTCCATATCACCCTTCACCTTGGGGCCTTTCAGGTTTAAGTCAATGTCAGGCATGGAAATCTTGGGAGCCTTTAGGTGCATCTCTGGCATCTTGAATTTGGGCCCCTTCAATTTCCCCTCTGGGCCTTCAATGTCAATGTCAGGAGTGTCAATGTCCACTTTGGGGCCCTTGATGTCCACCTCAGGGCCCTTTAGGTCACCTTCCATTTTTGGCAAAGACACGTCTACATCACCCTTCATTTTGGGACCCTTCAGGTTCAGATCAAGGTCAGGCATGGAGATTTGGGGAGCTTTGATGTTCATCTCAGGCATCTTGAACTTGGGGCCCTTCAGTTTTGCATCTGGACCTTCGAGACTCACGTCGGGAACATCAATGTCGGCCTTGGGCAGGTTTATATCCACTTCTGGGCCCTCTGCTTTGAAGCCTGGCATGCTGAACTTGGGCATTTTCACCTTCGGCATCTTGAGGTGCCAGTCTGGGCCATGAACATCTACATCAGGGGCATTAATATCCACTTTGGGCCCTTTGATATCAATCCCTGGACCTTTCAGATCTCCTTCCACTTTGGGCAGAGAAACATCCACATCACCTTTTACCTTGGGACCCTTCAGATTTAAATCAATGTCAGGCATGGAGATCTTGGGAGCTTTAATATTCATGTCAGGCATCTTGAGTTTGGGACCTTTTAAGCCTCCTTCCACACTGATTTCTGGGCCCTCAATGTCCATTTTGGGAGCCTCTATGTTGATATCTCCTTTTGGCAGATCCACAGACATATCTGGCCCTTCTGCTTTTAAGCCAGGCACACCAAACTTGGGCATTTTCATCTTGGGCATTTTCAAATTCCAGTCTGGACCGTGAACATCCACATCAGGCGCATCAAGATGGACTTCTGGTGCCTTAATATCCACTTGGGGTCCTTTAAAGTCACCTCCTAAATCAGGGCCTGCAACATTTAAGTCTCCTTTGACTTTAGGACTTTTCAGATTTAACTCCACATCAGGCATAGAAACTTTAGGAGATGAGATACTCAGGAAAGGCATTTTGAACTTGGATCCTTTTACTTTTCCTTGAACTTCAACATCAGGAGCATTGATGTCAACTTTTGGGCCTGTTACATCAATATCTGGCTTTTTAACTTTGACATCAACCTCAGGTGTCTGGACTTTGGAGCCGGAAAAATTAAATTTGGGAAGCTTAAAACGAGATTTCTTTGACTTGCCTTCAATGTTGAGCTTAGGGCCAGAAATGTCCACTTCTGGGCCCTTTACATCCAACTTGGGAGCTTTAATGTCACCTTCTAGTTTGGGCCCAGAAACCTCAACCTCTCCCTTAAGCTTTGAACCTTTCAAATTGAGGTCGATTTCTGGCATAGAGATCTTGGGCATGTTTACATGCATGTCAGGCATCTTCACTTTTGGACCTTTCAGTTTGCCTTCTGGACCATGAATGTCAACAGTTGGAGCATCTAAATCTATCTTCGGGCCCTTGATGTCAAGAGTAGGCCCTTTCAAATCACCTTCTACATTTGGAAGCGAAACATCCACCTCTCCTTTCATTTTAGGGCCTTTAAGATTAAGGTCCAAATCTGGCATGGAGATCTTAGGAGCTTTGATGTTCATCTCTGGCATCTTGAACTTGGGGCCCTTCAGTTTTGCATCTGGACCTTCGATATTCACATCTGGAACATCAATGTCCACCTTGGGTCCTGAGACATCAAAGTCAGCTTTGGGCAGGTTCACATCCACTTCAGGGCCCTCTCCTTTGAAGCCAGGCATGCTGAACTTGGGCATTTTCACCTTGGGCATCTTCAGGTGCCAATCAGGACCATGAACATCCACATCTGGGACATCAATGTCCACTTTAGGGCCTTTAATATCCACTTCAGGACCTTTAATCTCACCTTCCACTTTTGGTAAAGACACATCCACATCACCCTTCACTTTGGGGCCTTTCAGGTTAAGATCAATGTCAGGCATGGAGATCTTGGGGGCTTTGATGTTCATCTCTGGCATCTTGAACTTGGGGCCCTTCAGTTTTGCATCAGGACCTTCGATATTCACATCAGGACCTTCAATGTCCACCTTGGGTCCAGAGACACTGATGTCAGCCTTGGGCAGGTTCACATCCACTTCTGGGCCCTCTCCTTTGAAGCCCGGCATGCTGAACTTGGGCATTTTCACCTTGGGCATCTTCAGGTGCCAGTCTGGGCCGTGAACATCCACATCTGGGACATCAACGTCCACTTTGGGGCCCTTGATGTCAACTTCAGGGCCTTCAACTTTAGGCAGAGAAACGTCCACATCACCCTTCACTTTGGGACCTTTCAGATGCATATCAAAGTCTGGCATGGAGATCTTGGGGGCCTTGATGTTCATCTCAGGCATCTTAAACTTAGGACCTTTCAACTTCCCTTCTGGTCCTTCAATGTTAACATCCGGGCCCTCAATGTCTACCTTGGGTCCGGAGATGTCAAGGTCAGCCTTGGGCAGGTTCACATCCACTTCTGGGCCCTCTCCTTTGAAGCCAGGCATGCTAAACTTGGGCATTTTCACCTTGGGCATCTTCAAGTGCCAGTCTGGGCCATGAACGTCCACATCTGGAACATCAATGTCCACTTTGGGACCTTTGAGGTCAACTTCAGGACCTTTCAGATCTCCCTCTACCTTGGGACCGGTGACACCCATATCTCCTTTTATTTTTGGTCCTGTTAGATTAAGATCAATATCTGGCATGGATATCTTTGGTGTCTTAAAATGCATATCAGGCATCTTAAATTTCGGACTCTTCCACTTTCCTTCAGGTCCTTCAATATTCACATCAGGACATTCAAGGTCCACCTTGGGTGCTGAGACATCGATGTCGGCTTTGGGCAGGTTCACATCCACTTCTGGGCCCTCTCCTTTGAAGCCTGGCATGCTGAACTTGGGCATTTTCACCTTGGGCATCTTCAGGTGCCAGTCTGGGCCTTGAACATCCACATCTGGTGCATTAATGTCCACTTTGGGGCCCTTGATGTCAACTTCAGGGCCTTTCAGATCACCTTCCACCTTAGGCAGGGAAACGTCCACATCTCCTTTGACCTTAGGACCTTTCATATGCAAATCAAAATCAGGCATGGAGATCTTGGGGGCATGGAAGTGCATTTCCGGCATCTTGAACTTAGGGCCCTTCAGTTTTCCTTCTGGGCCCTCAATGTTCACATCTGGGGCTTCAATGTCAACCTTGGGTCCGGAGATGTCAATGTCAGCCTTGGGCAGGTTCACATCCACTTCTGGGCCCTCTGCTTTGAAGCCAGGCATGCTGAACTTGGGCATTTTCATCTTGGGCATCTTCAGGTGCCAGTCTGGGCCTTGAACATCCACATCTGGGGCATCAATGTCCACTTTGGGGCCCTTGAGGTCACCTTCTACCTTAGGCAGGGAAATGTCTACATCTCCTTTGACGTTAGGACCTTTCAAATGTAAATCTACATCAGGCATAGAAATCTTTGGGGCTTTGATGTTCATCTCTGGCATCTTAAATTTAGGCCCCTTGATTTTTCCCTCTGGACCCTCAATGCTCACATCTGGGCCTTCAATGTCAACTTTGGGTCCTGAGACATCAATGTCAGCCTTGGGAAGATTCACATCCACTTCTGGGCCCTCTGCTTTGAAGCCTGGCATGCTGAACTTAGGCATTTTCATCTTGGGCATCTTCAGGTGCCAGTCTGGGCCATGAACTTCAGGAGCACTTATGTCTACTTTGGGGCCCTTCACGTTCACATCTGGTACTTTAATTTTACCTTCTACTTCAGGCACAGACACGTCGACATCCCCCTTGATTTTCGGTCCTTTCAGATTTAGGTCCACATCAGGCATAGATATATTTGGGGCTTTGAAATGCATGTCAGGCATCTTGAACTTGGGGCCTTTCAATTTGCCCTCTGGTCCCTCAATGTCGATATCTGGCCCACTGATGTCGCCTTCCAACTTGGGAACATCGACATCCACCTCTCCCTTGATCTTGGGGCTTTTTAAGTGTAGATTAATGTCTGGCATGGAGATTTTAGGAGCTTTAAAATGCATGTCTGGCATCTTGAATTTAGGACTTTTCCATTTGCCATCTGGGCCTTCCACAGCTACCTCTGGCATGTCAACATCCAATTTGGGGCCCTTCACATCCAATTCTGGACCCTTTAACTCTCCTTCCATCTTTGGGGCTGAAACATCAAAGTCTCCTTTAATTTTAGGGCCCTTTAAGTTGAAGTCCACATCAGGCATGGAGATCTTGGGGGCATGGAAGTGCATTTCAGGCATTTTGAACTTAGGGCCTTTCAGTTTTCCTTCTGGTCCCTCAATGTTCACATCTGGGGCTTCAATGTCAACCTTGGGTCCGGAGATGTCAATGTCAGCCTTGGGCAGGTTCACATCCACTTCTGGGCCCTCTCCTTTGAAGCCAGGCATGCTGAACTTGGGCATTTTCATCTTGGGCATCTTCAGATGCCAGTCTGGGCCATGCACGTCCACATCTGGAACATCAATGTCCACTTTGGGCCCTTTGAGGTCAACATCTGGCACTTTCATCTCACCTTCTAACTTGGGCACAGAGACATCCACATCCCCTTTGACCTTGGGGCCTTTCAAGTGTAAGTCCACATCAGGCATGGAGACCTTGGGGGCCTTGAAGTGCATGTCAGGCATCTTGAACTTGTGCCCTTTCAACTTTGCATCAGGACATTCGAGATCAACATCAGGCACTTCCACATCCATGCTGGGACCCTTCAAATCTCCCTCCAATTTCGGCACAGACACATCCACATCCCCTTTGACTTTGGGGCCTTTCAAGTGTAAGTCCACATCAGGCATGGAGATCTTGGGAGCCTTGAAGTGCATGTCAGGCATCTTGAACTTGGGGCCCTTCAACTTCCCTTCTGGTACCTCAAGGCTCACATCTGGAGCTTCAATGTCAACCTTGGGTCCGGCAATGTCAATGTCAGCCTTGGGCAGGTTCACATCCACATCTGGGCCCTCTCCTTTGAAGCCTGGCATGCTGAACTTGGGCATTTTCATCTTGGGCATCTTCAGATGCCAGTCTGGGCCATGCACGTCCACATCTGGAACATCAATGTCCACTTTGGGCCCTTTGAGGTCAACATCTGGCACTTTCATCTCACCTTCTAACTTGGGCACAGAGACATCCACATCCCCTTTGACCTTGGGGCCTTTCAAGTGTAAGTCCACATCAGGCATGGAGACCTTGGGGGCCTTGAAGTGCATGTCAGGCATCTTGAACTTGTGCCCTTTCAACTTTGCATCAGGACATTCGAGATCAACATCAGGCACTTCCACATCCATGCTGGGACCCTTCAAATCTCCCTCCAATTTCGGCACAGACACATCCACATCCCCTTTGACTTTGGGGCCTTTCAAGTGTAAGTCCACATCAGGCATGGAGATCTTGGGAGCCTTGAAGTGCATGTCAGGCATCTTGAACTTGGGGCCCTTCAACTTCCCTTCTGGTACCTCAAGGCTCACATCTGGGCCTTCAATGTCAACCTTGGGTCCGGAGATGTCAATGTCAGCCTTGGGCAGGTTCACATCCACTTCTGGGCCCTCTCCTTTGAAGCCAGGCATGCTGAACTTGGGCATTTTCATCTTGGGCATCTTCAGGTGCCAGTCTGGGCCATGCACGTCCACATCTGGAACATCAATGTCCACTTTGGGCCCTTTGAGGTCAACATCTGGCACTTTCATCTCACCTTCTAACTTGGGCACAGAGACATCCACATCCCCTTTGACCTTGGGGCCTTTCAAGTGTAAGTCCACATCAGGCATGGAGATCTTGGGGGCCTTGAAGTGCATGTCAGGCATCTTGAACTTGTGCCCTTTCAACTTTGCATCAGGACCTTCAATATCAATATCTCCAACATCCACATCCACCTTAGGGGCTTTCACATCTATTTCAGGAACTCTCAAGTCTCCTTCCACTTTAGGAAGGGAAACATCAACATCGGTTTTCAGTTTAGGAGCTTTCAGATTAAGTCCAACATCAGGCATAGAAATTTTGTGTGTTTGTATATTCATGCTTGGCATCTTGAACTTGGGACCCTTTAGTTTCCCCTCTGGACCTTCAAGAGTCACATCTGGAGCATTAATGTCCATCTTGGGTCCAGAGACATTAATGTCGGCTTTGGGCAGGTTCACATCCACTTCAGGGCCCTCTCCTTTGAAGCCAGGCATGCTGAACTTGGGCATTTTCACCTTGGGCATCTTCAGGTGCCAGTCTGGGCCATGAACTCCCATGTCTGGTGCGTTGATGTCTACTTTGGGACCTTTAATGTTGACATCAGGAGTTTGTATCTCTCCTTCTACTTTTGGGACAGTCACGTCATAATCTGCTTTCATTTTAGGACCTTTCAAATGCAAACCAACATCTGGTATTGGTATCTTCTGAGGCTTTATATTCATTTCTGGCATCTTAAATTTAGGACCTTTTAGTTTTGCATCTGGGCCTTCAATGTTCACATCTGGGACTTCAACATCCACCTTCGGTCCTGAGACATCAAAATCAGCCTTGGGTAAGTTCACATCCACTTGTGGGCCTTCTCCTTTAAAACCTGGCATGCTGAACTTGGGCATTTTCACCTTGGGCATCTTCAGGTGCCAGTCTGGGCCATGAATATCCACATCTGGAGCACTGATGTCAGCTTTGGGCCCTTTAAGGTTGACATCTGGCACTTTTATTTCACCTTCTACATCAGGCAAAGACACATCCGCATCTCCTTTTAGTTTCGGTCCCTTAAGATTCAAGTCCACATCAGGCATGGAGATCTTGGGAGCCTTGAAGTGCATGTCAGGCATCTTGAACTTGGGACCCTTCAGCTTCCCTTCTGGCCCCTCAAGACTCACATCTGGGGCTTCAATGTCAACCTTGGGTCCGGAGATGTCAATGTCAGCCTTGGGCAGGTTCACATCCACTTCTGGGCCCTCTCCTTTGAAGCCAGGCATGCTGAACTTGGGCATTTTCATCTTGGGCATCTTCAGGTGCCAGTCTGGGCCATGCACGTCCACATCTGGAACATCAATGTCCACTTTGGGCCCTTTGAGGTCAACATCTGGCACTTTCATCTCACCTTCTATCTTGGGCACAGAGACATCCACATCCCCTTTGACCTTGGGGCCTTTTAAGTGTAAGTCCACATCGGGCATGGAGACCTTCGGGGCCTTGAAGTGCATATCAGGCATCTTGAACTTGGGGCCCTTCAGCTTTCCTTCTGGTCCCTCAAGGCTCACATCTGGAGCTTCAATGTCAACCTTGGGTCCGGCAATGTCAATGTCAGTCTTGGGCAGGTTCACATCCACTTCTGGGCCCTCTCCTTTGAAACTAGGCATGCTGAACTTTGGCATTTTCATCTTGGGCATTTTCAGGTTCCAGTCTCCACCTTGTACTTCCACATCTGGTGCTTTAATGTCTACGCTGGGCCCTTTGAGGTCCACGTCTGGAACTGTCATCTCACCTTCTATTTTTGGTACAGACATCTCTAGATTTCCTTTCATTTTGGGTCCTTTAAGATTGAGGTCAACATCTGGCAGAGTCATCTTAGGAGCTTTGAAGTGCATCTCAGGCATCTTAAACTTGGGGCCTTTCAACTTCCCTTCAGGTCCCTCAAGGCTCAGATCTGGAGCACTAACATCTACCTTGGGTGCAGAAAGGTCTACATCAGCCTTGGGCAAGTTCACATCCAATTCTGGACCCTCTCCTTTGAGGCTGGGCATGGTAAATTTGGGCATTTTCATCTTGGGCATCTTCAGGTTCCAATCAGGACCATGAACTTCAACATCTGGGGCACTGACATCTACTTTCGGCCCTTTCAGGTCACCTTCCAGCTTTGGCACTGTAACATCATATTCTCCCTTTACCTTGGGACCTTTCATGTGCAAGTCCACCTCAGGCATGGAGATTTTGGGGGCCTTGATGTTCATCTCAGGCATCTTAAACTTGGGACCCTTCAGCTTTCCTTCAGGTCCTTCAATATTCACATCTGGAATGTCAACATCCACCTTGGGTCCTGAGATGCCAATGTCAGCTTTAGGCAGGTTTACCTCCATCTCTGGGCCCTCTGCTTTGAAGCCAGGCATGCCGAACTTAGGCATTTTCATTTGGGGCATCTTCAAGTTCCAGTCTGGGCCTTGAACGTCCACACCTGGAGCACCAATGTCCACTCTGGCACTTTTAAGTTCAACATCAGGAACTTTAATCTCACCTTCAGCCTTTGGCACTGTGACGTCGTATTCTCCTTTTACACTAGGGCCTTTCAAATGTAAGTCCACATCTGGCATGGAGATCTTCGGGGCTTTGATATTCATCTCGGGCATCTTAAATTTGGGTCCTTTCAATTTTCCTTCTGGTCCCTCAATTCTCACATCCGGGGCACTAACATCTACCTTGGGCCCGGAAATGTCCAGATCAGGCTTGGGCAGGTTCACATCCACTTCTGGGCCCTCTGCTCTGAACCCTGGCACACTGAACTTGGGCATTTTCATCTTGGGCATCTTCAGATGCCATTCTGGGCCGTGAACATCCACATCTGGGGCATTAATGTCCATCTGGGGGCCTTTCAATTCCCCTTCAAGTTTTGGTACCGTTACATCGTACTCTCCTTTCACCTTGGGCCCTTTCACATGCAGATCTACATCAGGCATGGAGATCTTTGGTGTCTTGACACTCACTTCAGGCAACTTAACATCAGGACCTTTAAGTTTGCCCCCCAGGCCTCCTATGTTGACATCGGGAGCTTCCATGTTGACCTTGGGCCCCGTAATACTGACATCTCCTTTGGGTAGATTTACGTCTATATCTGAGCCTTCCCCTTTGACTCCTGGAGTGCTGAACTTGGGCATTTTCATCTTGGGCATTTTCAGGTTCCATTCTGGGCCATGAAGTTCCACATCTGGGGCACTGACATCCACTTTGGGGCCTTTGACATCAACTTCGGGGACTTTGACTTTCCCTTCTACTTTGGGGAGTGTGACATCTACACCCCCTTTCCCTTTAGGTGCAGCCACATTTAAGTCTACATCTGCCATGGAGATGCTGCAGGTTCCCATTTTCCCAGAAGGACCACTCAGCTTGGGTCCTGCCAGGGTCCCCTCTAGGCTGGGTGACTCTATGTCCACTTTGGAGCCTTTAACTGCCACTTGAGGGCCTTTGACATCACCTTGCATTCCCGGAGCGGAGACCTTACTATCTCCTCTCAGTTTGGAGGACCCAAGGCTCAGATCCACATCCTGCATGGAGATTTTAGGTTTCTGAATCATCATTTCAGGAGTCTTGACTTTAGTACCCTTCAGCTTCCCTTCCAGCCCCCCAGTAGCGACCTCGGGCCGGCTAACGCCCCCAGAGACCCCAGGAAGAGTCGTGTCACCTGTAGGTAGTGTCACGTCAATTTCAGTTCCCTCTCCCTTAGAACCTGACACAGAGAAGGTGGGAGCTTTCATCTTGGGCATGTTTAGTTTGCCTCCGGGCCCATGAACATCAACATCAGGGCCGTGACCTTCCACATGGGGGCCGGGGATGGTGCCCTTGATTTTGGGAGCAGAGATGTCCATCCCGACGCTCCCCTGTGGCTTGGCACCTTTCAGGCCTAGGTCTCCCTCCAATGATGGCCCAGTAATTTGGGGGCCCTTCAGCTTCCCCTTAAGCCCCTGGGCCGTGGCACAGGGAGCACCGACTTCCAGCTGAGGGGTCTGGCTGTTCCCACCGATGGTCATGCCTGGCTTGCCGCCTTTGTGCCCCACAGAGAATGCAGGTGCAGAAACACTCAACCCTGCCTCTGGGGCCTGGGGCTGGGGCCCTGTTGAGACACCAAATTTTGGCATCTTCATGGCGGGAATTTTAATTTTCCCATTATTGTCACTCTCAAGAGATGGGCCCTGAACCTCTACTGCCCCACCACCAAGAGAAGACGAAATGCCCACTCCTGGACCGTGAGCCCCCCCTTTGCCACCCAAGTCCAAGCCCTGTGCACTGACACTGACGTCCGGGCTTCCCACCTTTATCCCAGGCACGGTGACCTGCAGCTTCGAGTGGCCAGCACCATGGAGCTCTGGTCCCGAAGTGGCAATGGAGCCCGCTCGAATGTCCACAGCAGAGCCTGTGGTCGGAGACACTGCCCCCGAGCCCGAGGGCAGCCTGATCACCGTCTTCCCAGACTGGGTCTCCACATCCACAGTGGCGATTTCGGTCAGCTCATGCCGTGGAATCTTGATCTTGAACTCAGGGCTGCTGATGTCGATGTCCTTGGCTCCTTCCCGGCCCGTCACATCCACAGTGTAGGCCGTGACCCGTCTAGTCACCGTGATGGTGCGGCTCTGGGTCTCCCCAGGGTCCCCTTCCACTCCATCCTCCGACTTCAGCCGGGGCTTGATCTTCGTGGCATAGATGCGCCGGTACTCCTCATCATCCCCGCTCTGCAGAGAGACATGCCCGGCAGAGGTTGCAACAGAGTCTGCCTGAGTTACCGATGCCCGGCCGCAGCCCAGCCTTTTCCCAAAGAAGCCGGGACCGAAACAGGGGTCCACGGAGCCTCCTGGGGCAGAGCACAGGGGGCTGACGGCCACATCACAGGAGGAAAACAAATTATGTGGGGAAACTCTGGTAAGCAAAAGCCATGGGGTGACGAAGGTGTAGACGACTGGACTGCCCGGCCTGGGAGAAGGATTTACAATCAGTTCTAGACTCAAATCGGCCAGTCAAGTACCCAGGACGCCTCTGGGCGACCAATTCTGCACTGACTTGAGCCTAAAGCTCTCAACTCTCAACTCCCTGCTGTGTTTGTTTAAGCAGGAGGGGATCCTCCCAAGGATCCCCGGAAGCTGGGTTGAGAGGGGCTGTGCTTGGGCGAACTCCCCCCGTGAGCACCCATTCTCGGTTCCGTAAACAAGTCGTCAGAAGGAGCAGGGAATCGTCCCTCACGCACTTTGCAGCCCAGCTTCTGAGCCACAGGTGAGTCCTGGCCTCTGGAAGCAGAAAAAGGTTCTGTGGGTGCTGGCCAGTGCGGCCCAGTGGTTGGAGCATCACCCCGTGCACCGAGAGGTCGCCAGTTGGATCCCCGGTCAGGCTGCCCAGGTTGCAGCTCAATCCCCAGCAGGAGGCGCGCAGGAGGCAGCCGGCGGATGCTGCTCTCTCTCTCCATCCCCCTTCCTCTCTGTCTAAAACCAATAAAAAACACATTTAAAAAAGAAAAGAAAAGAAAAATGTTGTGTGAGACAGAACGGGGCACCTGTGAAGTCATTTCAAAGATTCTGGCAAAGCGTCTGGGGCCCAGCAGCACGAGTGGGTTCCCACGCCGTGTCACTCTGAAGGGACTGACACTTAAGGGCCGCATCCGCCACGTGCCACGCGTGGCACAACCAGGAACAACCAGGCTGACTCAACAGAGAGTGTGGAGGGGTGAACTCAGGAGAAGGAATGGCAAGAGAGGCCCCGCAGGCAGGCAGAAGCTGGGGAAGGGGAAGGAGGACCGGCAGGCGGCAGGCGGCAGGCGGCGTGGCGGGAGCTCCGGGCGCGGACGGGCCAGCGAGGCACTCACCAGAACCACTTCAGAGGCGCGGGAGCTGAAGCCTTCGTGCGTCCAGGTCTGGCCCGGCTCGGGGGAGCGGTCCCCCTTACGGTGCAGCTTCAGACCCACCGTGTGGTGCCCCATGGTACTCAGCAGCTGTGTCACCTCGCCCGACTGCAGGTTGTCGAAGTAGATGGTGGCACCCACAATCTGGTCCCCTGAGCCGGGAGGAACAAGAAGCGCGTCTCAGGAAAGCAGCACACACACAATTTCATGCATGCCATGCAAGGCAGGTGGGGCAGTACCCACCGTACAGGTGAGAATACTGAGGCTCAGACAGGTCAACTGATTGGCCCACCGTGGCAAGAGCCGGTGAGCGGTGGAGTTGAACTGGGGACGGTATCTCCGGCCCGCCTCACCGGGTCTCCTCCCCCAAGGACTGGGAGCGAGTGACGGACACAGGGTGGGCAAGGGAAGGTAGGGCTTGGGTACTGACCATCCTGCTGGCACGAGACCAGGCCCTCCGCAGCCACATGCCCACTTCTGCTTGCCCCCTGCCCTTCCCTCCACCACCCACGCCCGCCCCAACCCAGCCCCCAGCCCACACCCCGAGGGGACTCACCCTCCTTGACCACCCCCGTGCGGGCCGCAGGGGAGTTCTGCACGACCTCCTGCACGAAGACGCCATCGTCCCTCTGGGCAATGGTCAGCCCGTGGGAGCCGCTGCCCTGCCAGTTGGGCAGCAGCAGCTCCCGCGTTGTCTCCTCCTCCTTCTCCATCTGGGACGAGGGGGGGGAATGAGCTCGAGACCGTGGGGCGCGACGGGGGAGGAGGCCGGGGGTCGTGGGTGGGCGAGCTCCCGGGGCCAGAAGCACCGTCTGCCAAGTGCCCGCTGCTGCGGCAGAGACACTCAAGGAGCAGCAGGGAAGACGGACAGTGCGTGCCACCCGGGGGTCTCCACCCTCCCCCCCCCCACACCGCCACCTCCTCAACACCCTCCCTCCTGCTGACCTTTCGCAGGACTCGTTCCGCAGTGAAGGCCTTGCCAGGAGCCCGCCCCTCCTTCCGGTCCTCTCCTCAGTCTCTCTCCGAGTCTCGGTCACACAGCCTAGGGGGGAGATCACAGTGAGGCCTGCACTCGACCGCTGGCTCGAACCCCGGCCAGCGGCCACGCAGGCGATGCTGGATGTTCTGTGCCCCAGGCTGGACCCTCGCTGCTGCCGTCCATTCCCTTCAGACGTGACTCGGCCTGGAAGCCCGGAAGAGGGGCTCAGAGGAGGCCAGACTCAGAGTCAGAGCCCGGCTCTGCGTCCTCCCAGCTGGGCGGCCCGGCCAAGCCGCTGCGCTTCTCTGGCCCTCCCTCCCTTCCCCAGCTGTGAGACGCCCTCCCTCCCTTCCCCAGCTGTGAGACACCCTCCCTCCCTTCCCCAGCTGTGAGACGCCCTCCCTCCCTTCCCCAGCTGTGAGACACCCTCCCTCCCTTCCCCCAGCTGTGAGACGCCCTCCCTCCCTTTCCCCAGCTGTGAGACGCCCTCCCTCCCTTCCCCAGCTGTGAGACGCCCTCCCTCCCTTCCCCCAGCTGTGAGACGCCCTCCCTCCCTTTCCCCAGCTGTGAGACACCCTCCCTCCCTTCCCCCAGCTGTGAGACGCCCTCCCTCCCTTCCCCCAGCTGTGAGACGCCCTCCCTCCCTTCCCCAGCTGTGAGACGCCCTCCCTCCCTTCCCCAGCTGTGAGACCAGGTGATAAAGGATGGGGTGGAAGGAGAGCGTGCGTGCGAAGCTCTGCGCACAGGAGCCTCAGGACAGACACCATCTTCAGGAGGGAGATGCCACCGGCCCCAACTGGCAGATGGGAAGACTGACAGTCACAGGCCAATTGCCCAGGTCCACAGGAAGGAAGCAAGTCTGCCTGAGCTCGGACCCAAATCTGTACCTCCTTCCCCGGCACCGTCCCCGCGGCACCCTGTCCCCCGGGCACCCTGTCCCCCCCCCCCCCGGCACCCTGTCCCCCCCGGCACCCTGTCCCCCCCGGCACCCTGTCCCCTCCCCGGCACCCTGTCCCCCGCAGCACCCTGTCCCCCCGGCACCCTGTCCCCCCCCCCCCGGCACCCTGTCCTCCCCGGCACCCTGTCCCCCGCGGCACCCTGTCCCCCCGGCACCCTGTCCCCCCCCCCGCACCCTGTCCTCCCAGGGCTGCAGCTCTAACCGGCGACGAGACTCCTCAGAGCAGACACCCCTGCAGCCTCCGCACCGGTGGCACCGGCAGGCTGGGAGCAGGGTGGGGGGGACAGTGACTCTGGGTCGCCCTGTCCAACTCAGTCCTCAGGGCCAGGGACCCTTGCCCTCGCCGGCTGGGAGCTGAGCCCTGTCCCAGGCAGCAGCTGGACAACGGAAGCCCAGCCCCAGGCACTGACCCGGCCCAAGGCTGGAGTCCAGCTGAGCGGCCTCCGGGACTGGGTGAGTCAGGGCCCGTCTGCTGCCCACGCCGGGCGGAGCCAGGCCCCCAGGTGCTGGCACCCGGAGCACCGACGCCCTGCGGCCCAGGAGGAGTGGACAGCAGAGGTGCCCTGAGAAGTGCCCTGGACACGGCCACAGCCTACAGGCACCTGCACGAAATGGTGGCGTCCGCGTCACCGGCAGCAGGTCCCTGAAACTGGGGGGGCGCTGTAAGCCATGGAGCACCTCGCCCAGCACCCCGCCCCACAGCTGTGCACACGCGGAAGTGAGTCAGCCCATCGGTAAAGGTGCGCCTGCTGCCCAGACGACAGGCGCAGTGGGTAGAGCGTCCCCGCGGACTGAAGGGTCCCGGGTTCGATTCCGGTCGAGGGCACGTGCCCAGGTGGCGGCGGGCTCCATCCCCGGCCCGTCAGGGCCCGTGTGGGAGACAACCAATAGATGTTTCTCTCTCCCCGCCTCCCTTCCACTCTCTCCAAAAATCCCTGGAAGAAGCATCCTCGGGGGAGGATTAACAAAAATAAAAGATCAGGTGGGCATGCTGGTGGCCTCCTGCACCCCCACAGTGACCGCCACCCCACTTCGCTCCTGACCCTCTCACATTTACTGAACGCACTCCACACGCCAGATATGGAGGTCTAGAAGACTCAGTTCCTGTCCCGGATATAAATTATGAGCCAGGTGCTCTGGGTGTGCCCAGTTCAGAATGTTCCAGAAGGCTTGGGAGATTTGGACAGGGGGAATGAAACATAAATAGGGTCTTGAAGGCACGGTTTGCCTCTGAGAAACGGGATCATTCGTGGGCATTCACGGGCACTCAGCAGTTCACAACCTGGGGGAGGGGCAACTTCATGGACGCCGAGTGCCCCCACAGCCTGAACTCACACCTGCGGTTTGTGACTAGGAGCAGAGCCGTGCAGGGGGCGGCCTGTGGGCACGGCACCGGTGTGAATGGGGGCAGCACCCCCTCCCTGAGGGCAGAGGAGCCAGGAAGTCATGCAGACCCTTCCCATCGTGAAACAGCAGAGCCGGAGCCTAAACGGTGCCTGCCCTCTACCCCCTCCTGATCTTCCCCCCACGCCCTCCGAGCCCAGCACTAAGAAGCCAGCCCTAGCCGAAACCGGTTTGGCTCAGTGGATAGAGCGTCGGCGGCCTGCGGGCTGAAAGGTCCCAGGTTCGATTCCGGTCAAGGGCATGTACCTGGGTTGCGGGCGCATCCCCAGTGGGAGGCGTGCAGGAGGCAGCTGATCGATGTTTCTCTCTCATTGATGTTTCTCACTCTCTATCTCTCTCCCTTCCTCTCTGTAAAAAATCAATAAAATATATTTAAAAAAATAAAATAAAAGGAGCCAGCCCTGGGTGGACAAACACCAGGCAGGGTGGGGAGCTGACCGCCTGCCGGCCTGAGGGCCTCAGATCCCTGCAGCACCGACCGCCTGGCACCCCGACTTCCTCCTTGAGCGGGGCCCCATCTCTCAGCCTCGCATCCTGGTGCTGAGCCAGCAGCAGGTGAGGGGGGAGAGCCCGCTCACCCCCGCCCACATCTCGCCCCACCCTCCCTGCTTCCCCGATGAGTCACTGCAGCCACAACAGCTCCAAACATGCTAAGGGTCACACCTCAACGCCAGTCGGCAAAGTGCTTCCAGGGCCAGACCCCTGCAGCCAGAGGGGCTGGGGCTCCAATGGACGCGGGCAGTGGGCTTCCCTGCCAGCAACTCAGACAGAGCCCCAAGCCGGACACAGCCCCAAGCCGGTCGCAGCCCTGGCAGCACAGCCGGGAGGCTCGCAAGGGACTGCGCCATGCCTGGACCCGGCGGCTGACGACGAGGGGAAAGGCCACCCCGGGGAGAGAAGGGTCCACCGGCCGTGAGAACGGGAGGCCTCCGGCTGGCCTTGGCAGAGCACCCGCGGGCCTGCCAGCCAGGTGGAGCTGCCAACCACCCTGCTGCTCTGGCTCGGCCGCCTCCTGGCACAGCCGGGAAGGACTCCCCCACCACCTGATGCGGGGCCATGCAGATGGCTGGGCAGCAGGGTGCTGGCAGGGGGTTGGAGGCCCTGGGGCCAGGGCCTGTTCTCTGCATTTGAGCCCCGCCCTCCTCTCCCCGACCCCTGGACCCTGGGCCAAGGGCAGCTGGCCCTTCCTCCTCCCACACAAGTCAGGGAGAGCCGGGCCACCCCACGCAGCAGGCCGGTGGCGCCGCGGGGAATTCTGTATGTTCAGCCAAGTTCACAGCCTTTGAAGCTATGGTGGCCACATGGGGCTCTTACATTTAAATGAACTGGAATTCAATGTAAATTTAGTTCACTGGCCCTGGCCGGGTGGGGGGGCTCAGTCGGTTGGAGCTCTGCCTGTGCACCAAAGGGTTTCGGGTTCAATTCCCATTCAGGGTACTTCCATAGGCTGTAGGTTCGATCCCCAACGGTTGGGGTGCGTAGAGGAAGCAACTGATCCACGTTTCTATCTATCTCGCTTCCTCTCTCGAAAAATCCAATAAAACCACATCCTTGGGCCCTCGCCGGTTTGGCTCAGTGGATAGAGCGTCGGCCTGCAGACTGAAGGGTCCCAGGTTCGATTCCGGTCAAGGGCATGGACCTGGGTTGCGGGCACATCCCCAGTAGGGAGCGTGCAGGAGGCAGCTGATGGATGTTTCTCTCTCATCGATGTTTCTAACTCTCTCTCTGTCTCCCTTCCTCTTTGTAAAAAATCAATAAAATATATTTTAACAAAAAGAAAAATATCCTCGGGAGAGGATTTAAAAAAGCCACAAACACATCCTCAGGTAAGGATTTAAAAAACTAAAAAGACATTTGCTGGGTCAATGTGGCCCAGTGGTTGAGCGTCGACCCATGAACCAGAAGGTGAAGGTCACGGTTTGATTCCTCTTCAGGGCACAGGCCCGGGTTGCAGGCTCGATCCCCGGTAGGGGGAGTGCACAGGAGGCAGCCGGTCAATGATTCTCTCTCGTCATTGATGTTCTATCTCTTGATTTCAGGGAGGAAGGGAAAAGAGAGAATCATTGGTCGGCTGCCTCCTGCACATCTCCACTGGGGATGGAGCCCACCACCTGGGCATCAAACCACGGTGCCCCGACCGAGAAGCAAACCAGGACCTCCTGGTTCATAGGTTGACCCTCAACCATGGAGCCACGCTGGCTGGGCAATACAAGTGTTTTTTTTAATTTAGTTCATTGGTTGCATTAGCCACATTTCAAGAGCTTAACAGCCGCAATGGGCACAGACAGAGAGCATTTCCACCTGCAAACAGGTCCCGGCGGGCCTGCCATTCCCCCACGGGGAAGTGAGGTCCAGAGGCGAGCATGGGGGGCGCTGGGGCCCTTGCCCAGGGCCTGCTAGCTGCCCGCCTGCCCGCGCCCCCCCTCCACCTGACACCAGCTCACGGTGTCCTAGTGATGGGCAGCAAGGCTGGAGTGGGGCCTGGAAGGCAGAGGGCTGCTCGCAGGGCAGGGAAAGAGGGCGACAGTGAGGCCACTCCGCTAAGGCTGAGAGGACACACGTCTGAGACTTCGGGACAGAGTGTAATTCCAGCCAGAGGCAGCGGGGGAGAACGAGGCGTCCATTCAGGCCTGCCGTGCACCTGGAGCTGGGGCCACACCTGGATGGGCCCAGGAAGAAGGCTCCTCACCCTGGGCAGGGGTTTTGGCCAGGTGTGAGCCCCAGAGGCGCATCCTCTCCCCTGCACGCCCCCCGCACCCTCAGAACAGAGCCCCTTCTTCCCAAAAACCAATGGGAAGACAGCCCGGGAGGGGCCCGCAGGCGGCTGGGCAGCCAGAAACAGGGTTGGGGCTGGCATGTGTCAAGATGACAGGGACGGATACACACCCCCGAGAGACGGGCCCCGGGCCTCTGGGCCTCCAGGCCCCAAACCTGAAGACCACATACAGGCCAGAGAAGCACACGTCCGCCCATCACCCAGCGCCCACTGCACTAGAGGTGACATCCGAGGGAGACAGCACGCCCGCCCGCCAGGAAGAGGACATAACAGCAACGCAGCTCCTTCCCGGCCCCAGGGAGCCGACCACCACACACACAGGCCAGGGAGGAGCAGGCCCCGTGCCCAGAACAAGATGACTCACCGCCAGAGGTAGAGGGGCCGCCGAGGGAGAGCCCCAACACGAATCACAGGACCAAGGCTCGGCTATCCGCAGAGTAGAGCCCCGCCCAGGGGGGCCACCCCCTCTCACTGCCGCTCACCAGGCACCACAGAGGACAGAGGACGCGAAAGCTCCCCGCTGAAGGACACCCGGCAGGCGGGCGAGCTCTGCGCGGGTTCCACGCCTGGGGTCTCGTTCCATCCCCAAATAACTCTACGCGATTAAAAATTGATGTCCTTATTTTAGAGATGCAGCAACAGGCCCCGGAGGTAGATGACTTGCCCAAGCGCGAGACAGGGCGGAAATGCACGCGCTGCCGCCGTGGACACCGAGGCCAGCAGTCTTCACCCAGCTCGGGGGAGGGAGGAACGGACGGGACGAAGGCAAAATACACACACACACGGGATGAGCAACCACACAGAGAGAGACACCTGCACGGGAGGTGGGGGAGAGTGAGAACCAGGGGACACGCCCACAGGAAGACGGGCCTCGTCCTGGTCCAGCTTGGGGACAGCAAACCCCGAGTGCACAGCGTGCCAGGTGTCCCAGAACGCGGGATCTGAGGGGCCTTTTGATGATGAGTCTCAGTGAGGCTGCCCAACGCCCAGCTCACCTGTACACTCTCCTGGGCCCCAGCAGGTCAAGGCCAAGAGAACCTTCCCGCCTGCGGCTTGGCCAGCAGAGGACCCACAAAGGCAGGCACTGGAGGGGTAGGCAAATGTCCCCACCCCTGGAGAAATGGGAACTGCCCTGGCAGCCAGACCCGCATCCCAGGGGGACAGGGAGGGACCCAGCTGACTCTGGGCGGTACACCCAGGGGACACTTTCAACTTGAATGAGGGGTGTGTTGGGGGGCACGGAATTACCCGTTCACCAGTGACACGTTTAGAGAAGACACCCGAGGGTGCATGCACACCCCAGCTACGGATGTGCTCTCAGCCCCATTCCCTGTTCTCTTTTTCAACAACTCAATTTTATTTTATTTGTTTTTGAAATATGTTTTTTTTTAGGGGTTTTTTAAATATATTTTTGTTTATTTCAGAGAGGAAGGGAGAGGGAGAGAGAACCATCCATCAGCTGTCTCCTGCCCCTCCTACTGAGGATGGAGCCTGGCATGTGCCCTGACCTGGAATCCAGCCGGTGACTTCACAGTCCATGGGACCACGGTCAGCCAACGGAGCCGCACCAGCCAGGGCCCCATCCCGCATTCTGAACGGCCCAGAGCCGGCCCAGAGCCCCTGCCTTCACCCATCACAGCAACGCCTGTCAGAGCAGACCCAGGGACCTCAGCCTGGTTACTCTGCCCAGGGTCTCCGCCTCCCTCCCCCCTCCCACCCCCCCATCCCCCCCCACCCCACCCCCCAAACCGTGTGCACCAGCCTATCTTCTCCCTGATGCCTGGGCTCTGCCCTAGGCCTTCCCCCACCCCCTCCCCCCCGGCCACTTCCCCAAGGAGCTCTGCAGCCCAGTTCCCAGTTCTCACTTCCAGTGGAGGGAGCTTCCCTCTCCCTCCCCTGACCAAGAGGGACTCCCCCCCCCCCCCCCGCCCCGCCGTGACTGCACTGCCTTCTCCAGCAAGTCCCACACCTGGCCCAGAGCCAGCGAAGGGTGGGCCTCAATTACAGCTTGGGAGCTGCCCCCTGGCCCTACCGGCACCCTGACCGTAGCCCCCCACCGATGTCCAGCTCGCCACCCAGCGGTCAGGCCAAGCCACGGCAGGGCATTTGGCTGCCAAAGAGCCGCCCCCGGCCCAGCCTGGAAGTGAAGCCAGGCTCAGCTCCAGGCACTTCCCCTTCCCCTGGAACCTCCGCTCTGGCCCCCGGGGACCGGGCAGGATGCCCCTCCCTGACCCAGCACTGCGCTCGCTCAGCCTCACTCCCAGGTCCGTCCTCGCCGCCCTCCGGCGGGCTCTGGACACAAACTCCAGGGTCCGGAACCCATCCCAGACGGAGAAAGTCACTTCCGTCCTCACCTACAGCCCTGCAGCCGCCAGGGCAGAGTCACCACGGTCCCGGCCCCACAAGCCACAGACACACCCATTGATGACACACCCAGGCCCACCGACAGAGGGACACCTCTCCCAGGTAACAGCACACACAACCCTCATGCTGGGACATGGCAGACACAGGGACCAGGGCCACCGTGAAGCCTGGAGCCCTGGCCCAGGACCCCCGCGGCCCACAGGCCCCTGATGGGAACTATGGCCGGCAGGAAGGACGAGGGGCTCCACCAGAGCACACACTCCTGCTGAGCCCAGCGGTGGTCCCCCACTCGGCCCCACACGCCAACACGGAGGTCCCTGCGCTTGCCTCCTTGGAGCGGAGGGCAATGGCAGCTCCTGCGTGAAGCCATGGGGAACAAAGAGCAGAGGCTGGACACCGGCTGCTGTGACTCTCGGTCCCTCTCCAGCGGCCACCTCCTGTCCACGTGGCCCAGCTCCTGGGAGAGAAACTTGGGGGTGGCTGGGGCGGGGAGCCAGCTCTCCCAGTCTGCCCCTTTGTCTGTCCCCAGGCGGTTCCCAAGTTCTGAGGAAGGTGGTGACCACACCCCAAGCCCCACACACGCCTCCACCCCCACAGCTTTGCCTCAACCCCTCAAACCAGCTCCTCAGGCTCCACGGGCATGCTCTGCCAGGGCCAGGCAGCCAGCTCCACGCTGAGCCAGAGAATCCAGCCTGGCATGCCACCCGGGGCCTCCCTGAGACCCAGGTGACCCGGGGGACCCCCAGCTCCTTCCCTGCCCTGGACCGGGCTGGCCTCCTCCCTCACAGGCCCCCCCCACCCGGGCTCTGCACCTCACACCCTGAACGAGTCCAGTGGCCCAAACCCGCAGCTCTGCGGGGGCAGCTCTTCCAGGGGCTGCCCGGAGCCGGACCCTCCAATCACAGCAGTGGGGGCTCGCCTGGGCGGCACTAAGCTCCGGTGACTAGCCTGGCTGCCTGGTGGCTGGTTCTTGGACTAAGGGCAGAGCCTCTAGATCAGGGGTCCGACCTCCACCTCCAGCAGCCTGACCCTGCGTCCTCTGCCCATCCAGCCCTCAGGGTCCCAGGTCCTCTCCCTCCTGCCCTCACCCCACAGCGCCCAGCCCCCAGCAAGGAGGTAACCCCTAGCCTGGGCCCTCTCTACTCCCCACCCTGCACACACACCTCCCACGGCGGCCCAGCCCCTCATCCCTGTGTGGGCAGAGGGACGCTTCCCCATTCAGCTTCGGAAAGGAAGTGAGGGCCACACCCTGCCCAGGGTTTCCCTGATGGCGGGCAGAGAGAGAGGGGCCTGAAAGCATAATCTACTCCCCCAATTTGGACCCAGCATCCGTGAGGCCCTGAAATATCTTCCGAGGCACCTTCCAGCCCTCCCTCTTGCGCCCCCCCCCCCCCACGCCACTCCCTTGCCTTCACCGATCCCCACAAACCCCAAAGGCAGCACTGCATCCCGCAAAATCAGCGCGGCCCTGTCCCGGCTGGGCTGTCGGGGACATGTGACCCCTGCAACAGGAGCTGGGTTCTGATTCAGAAAACTTTCCAAATCAATTACCGGGTGCCCCGCGCTGTGCTGGGGACATCGGTAAATGGCTTTCCCCCCAAAACTCCAGGTCATTCTCTAAGGACCCCCCCGCTGCCATGGAGGGCCCGCCCTGCCTTTCCACAGCCCCAGTCCACAGCAGGGCACTCAGCCCCCGCTGCTGGCTCCCGGGCACCTCCCCACCACCTCGCGGCCACACCCAAGGCTCGAGCACACACGACTCACAATTCTCTGTGGTCGCAGCAAGCGGAGGCGCCAGAGCCCTCACCCACCGGGGGTTCCGGCCCAGTTAGAGCTGTGAGATGCCCTGTCTGCCCACTGCGCTCCCCTCCCACGCAAGGGGCACTGCCAGCCCCGCTCAGACCGACGCGTCCCTCCCAGCCAGGCCGCCTGGGGCTGCGCCCCCACGTCCCCCCTGCCCCGGAACCGCAGGGGCGCCCAGCCCTGAGGGCAGGCCGGGCCCTCGCACTCGGCGCCTCTCCCCGCATGGGAAGCCTTACATAACCCGGCCCGTACACACCCTCAGCACCCTCCGCTGCAGCTCCAGGGGCCCGGCCGGCCCCTCCCGGAGCGCGACGCTGTGTGCAGGGCTGCAAAGAGCGCGGCGCGGCCCCCCTCCTGCGCCGAGCCCGGCCCCAGCCCCCTGCTCCCCCCTTCGCCCCTCACCACTCCTCCCGAGCTCTGGTTTGAATTAGTAACCGGCTCCAACCACCACATTCCTCAGGCTGCTGGCGCCCATCCAGGCGCTGGGCGGGGGCCGTCCCGCCCGGACGGGTTCGGGAGTGGGTTGGGGGAGAGAGCACCGCCTCCGGAGGGGAAGGGGCGGTCCCAAGGGCTGAGCCACAGCGCAGTCCCCCTCCCCGCCCACCCCGTGCAGGAATCTCCCTAATTATGTCCCCACCCCCCACTCCCACCCGTCCCGCTGGGAGGCGCGCTGCAAACTTGCAGGCTCCGCGGCCCTAGGCGAGCCAGGAGTTTTCGGGAGAAGGGAACCCGAAGGGGCAACACCAGGGTGGGGCAGCTGGAGGGGGTTTGGGGCCGCCAGGAGCAGGAGACCGAGAGGCGGTACACAACTGGGTGGGGCCGGAGGACTCGGGACTCGAAGTTCTCGGCGGAGGTGTGGGGACAGGGGCGGGACAGCGGGGGGTCGCGCGGCGCGGGGGCATCCTCGGGAACTTGCCCCGTCCACGCGGAATAGGACTGGAGCGGAGCGGCGCGCCGAGCCACCGCCCCTGGGAGAGGGCGGGAGGGAGACGGGCCGCCAGGCCGGGACGCGGCGCGGTGCAGCGCAGCGGGGCCACCAGGCTGCCCTCCAGAGCCACGCGGACCGGAGCGAAGCTTCGGAGCGACTTTCCAACTTTGCCCAACTTGCACCCCAACTCCGGAGCCAGAGTCCGGCTCCCAGGGCGCGACGCGTCGCCTCCCCGCGCGGCCCTGGCGCTGCCTCGCTCGTTCCAAACTGTGCGAATCCTCACCGTGGCACCCCCAAAGCGCCGCGCCCAAGCCTGGCCCCCGGCTCCCCTCGCCGGTTCCGTGTCAGTGCCCCCCCCCCCCCGGCCGCGGTGCGCCGGCCCTACCTGCGCGCTCAGCACCGGGGTCCAGCCATGGGCGCGCGGCCCGCGGTCTCGGTGCTGCGGCGGCGGCGGCGGCGTCGAGCCCCGGTCGGGGCGGGTCCGGCAGGCGGGAGGTGCAGTCCCCGCGGCGGAGCTGCTCCGAGTGGCCGGGCCCCCGTGCGAGGAGGCGGCTCTTGTAACTCCGGCGAACGGGGCGGGTCTGCCCGGGGTTGCGGGGAGGGCGGGGGCCGGGCGGGGCCCGAGTGGGGTTGGGCCGAGCGAGCGGAGGGCCGGGGAGGGGGCTGCTGGCGGGGGTGGGGGAGTGGAGGGGAGAGACTGGGGGGTCAGGGGCGCGCGTGTCCGAGGTGCTGCCCTACCCACCCCGCCCCCCGGGCCTGGCCGGGGCCTGGACTTCCCACCAACGTGTGCAAAGCGCCGCTTCGCCCGCAGGAAGCCGCGGCAGCTCCCCGAGGCCGCCCATCCAGGGATGGGAATCAGAACGTTTTCCACGAAGGACCCAAGGGTTCCGAAAGCGGCTGGGGCCTGGGACTTCCGCCGGACACTGACCTTTTGAGGTTTTTTTCTCAACACTGGTCACTGCCCTTCAAAGCCTAGGCCCCTCATTTGGTTCCCGAGCTCCATGCACGCGCACCCATTTCTCATCTTCCCTCTTTCTGGGGGCTCCCCAGCCCCTCCCCCCAGAACCGGCCTGGGGACGCTGCCCGCCTACTGGAACCAGGGTCACCAGCGCTCACCGCTGCGCAGCGACACGGGGGACAGGCCTGCAGCCCCTGGAGACGCCGCCCGCCGCCCACCTGCCCAGACCCCCGAGGGCAGCCGAGTTCCCGCACGTCCCCTACCTGCCCCGTCCGTCCCTCTCGGACCCTCTCCCAACCCCTCCCCCACTCCCGCCGGCAGGACGCTTTGTTTGCAAATTTACAGCCACTTCCCACAGCCGCTTCCAAGCGCATGGAGATTTTATTAAATGCTTAATGATGGGGTGCGGGGTCCTTCTGGCTACACACACCCCCTTGCACACCCCCATTCGCTTCTCCCCCATGAATCCTCTAGGCTCCCTCTGGGATGGCCACCCACCGCCCACACCCAGCCAGTTTTCCTTCCTTCCTAAATGCTGCGGGGAAGGGAGACCCCAGGCTGGCACCCAGCAGGCCCGGCCTGGGCCGAAGTGCCCTCCTCGCGGGCAAGATCTGAGTGGGCTGGGGCGGAGAGCAGAGGCCCTGTCCTCTGAAATGGCAAACATGTTTACCGGCTAAAAATACCCGGCAGCCAACTCTGCTGCCAGCCCTGGGGGCTGTGTCCCAGGTCCAGTTACCCACACAGGGTACAGGCCGTGGGGGAGGGAAGAGACAGCAAGAGGAGACACAGACATGTAGACACTCAGATAATGGGCACAGGAAGGTGGAGACACATGTGCAGACATTCCGACAGGCATCAACATGCAAAGGCACAGAGAAAGAGAAACTTGGGCACCAGCATTCTGTTTCCCTGTCGGTGTCTCTCTGTCTCTCTCTTTCTGTGTGTGTGTGTCTCCCTCTCATCTCTGTCTCTCTCTGACACACACATACCCAAATAGTGACTCAAATCCCCAGCAGACGCAGCCCCACCACACACATCGCAAGCACAGTCACAGCCGGACTTTCTGAGCAATTGCCTTCATTTTGTTCTGCACCCCCTTCCTAGCACCCACCTTATTTAAAGAAAAAAACTCTAAACTTTTCAACGTTGGGATGCTTTTAAAAACTAGAAACCGAAAGCTTAATTATTTCCTTTACCGATGGCCTATTCGATTTGTTTTCTTTCTTTTCACATGTAGTCAACATTTTAAATATGGGCTGAGAATATAGATATAGTGGCCTGGGATACTACAAGTGAGCTAGTCCATGTTGACGTATTTTAAATAAAATCAATACCTCCTTAGGGTGAAGAATGTAAACCATGCACAGCAGTGAACAAGGCGAAGCCAGTCTCCCTCGCTGAGGGCTGTCCCCAGGGATTTCTAACTTTATGAAATGAATCATTCTCCTCCTTGAAAGTGCAAGTTTCCCAGGTCGTATAAAAACCCCGGAAATGCTTACACCTAGGTTTTCAGAAAGATGGTGATGCTGTGCCCTACGCCACACAGAGGGTGTTTGCAAAAGCAGGGTTAGGGGAGCTTGCAGGGAGGGGCTGGAGCAGGAAGGGAAGAGGGGAGAGGGTGTGGAAGCTGCGCCCTCACCCCTCACCTCAGCTTGGGCCCCCCCAGGAGTGAACAGCTGGGCTGGTGCCCTGGCTCGCCACCAACCTTCCTGCTCCATTGTTTGTTTGGGCCGCCCTCTTGATCAACAGGGAAGAAGGCAGGACTGGCTGGTTTGGGGAGCAGGCGGGGCAGAGCAGTGATTACCGTGCAGACACTTCATTCATTCGGGGGTACTACTGCAGCGTGAGTGGGGGTTCCTGTGACTGGCTCTTACCCCTTTCCAGGCTGCTCAGGTAGAGAGGGGTAACAAGACCTTGCCCCCTCAGAAACCACGCCCCCGCCTGCTGTGACCAGAGTGGGGGGTCCCCCCTAGGTCAGCCTATTAAATAGCCCAGCGGGAGGGCATCTTTCCAACAGTTGTGGGTTTGTTTTTCATTCAACAGTTTTCAATGATGTCATCGAAGACACTCAGGAATTTCTGCCAACCCTATTCTGCCCACTGCCGTAGCCCCACACACTCACACACACACACACTCCTCACCCCCCAAGCTACTGCCGGGTGACTGTCTGACACGGCGCAGGCCCTTCCAGATGTTAGCTCATTCAATCCTCACACATTCTGGGAGAAATGGTCTCAGAGAGCATTGTGATTTACCTAAAGGCACAGAGCCCTCACATGAGGGCAGCGTATCTTACTCTCTGCTGCAGGCCCGTGCCTAGAGCAGTGGCTGCCACTTGGTCAGTCAAAAGCACGTTGTGAATGAATGAATGAATGAATGAGTGAGTGAATGGATGAGCTACGGGTGCGTCTGTACTTTTCACACCAGCATCCTGCCCCTCAGGGTCCCCTGGCTCTCAGCTTCCCCTCCAGCACCCCCCCCCCCCGACACACACACACACACACACAACTGGTAGACTTCTGTGCAGCTGCACAAACATTTGCTGTGTCGGACTCGGGCCGGTGCCTCTGGTGCTGGTGCTGGTGCAGGTGTTGGAGAACTTGGCAGGACGGGAGGGAGCTCTGCCCGCAGGCCCTCAGTCCAGAGGACACGGACTCTGCTGTCCCCTTCCCTTGGACTCTGAGTTCCTCGCAGGTCCTGTGCTTTGGAGAATCTGGATGTTACCTGCTCTGCCAGGTCATCTCCACAGCTACCTCTCCCCCCCCCCGCCCCCCGCCGCCACACACACACACACACACACACACACACACAGTATTTTTTAGCTTTAATTTGTCCTCTTGGTCCCAGCATCGCAAAGATAAGCTCTGTCGGGTTTCAGATTCCACTGTCAAACTCAGGGCTCTCCAGGAATCAGGGAGGACGGGTGCGGCGGCTGCCGCTTCAGAGGAGAAGTCCCACCCGCGCGGCCCTGCGGCCTCCCTGAACGCCAGGTGAGTTCCAGGGCTTGTCGTCACCGGGATACCCCAGCTTCCTCACCCGGCCGCTCCCTCGGGGTTCCCTCATCTGTACTGGAGTGTCTGTTGAACTTGGACTCCTGTTGCCCAGCAACGCGCCTGTTTTGTTCCTATTATGCTTATGTGTGTTTCCATAGCAACCACCAAGGGGCGCTCTGCGGGCAGGCCCCGGGCCTGGGGATTCCCCTTCCCCTCCCGCCTCACCACAGTCTCCTTTTCTGACATGAGTGCGTTACCCAGAACAGATGCAGCCGGCTCCAAAGGAATCGTGGCTTTCGAACGCCCACCCCCGAGAGGAAGTGCAGCGCGCAGGCGGCCGCCCTCTCTGGAAACAGGCTTCCCGCCGCGGGGCGCTCTGTCACGTGGACCCTAGAAGCAGAGCCATGACGGCCAGCCCTCTTGGCGCCACGTGGGACCATGGGGATCACAGGACCCACCTCACCCCAGCCCGGCCCCGAGGGCAGCATCCCTGCCAAGCACCAGGCCACCCCACTCACTCCCATGGCCTCCTCCTCTGTCCCCTCCCCAGCTACCCTGCAGCCCATTGGTGATCCCGGATCCAAACATTCCTTCTCAGCACATTTTCCCCTCATCCCATTCAGAACGTGCAGCCAGGTAAAAGCCTCCGGCTCCAGCCCAGTCAGTGGCAGCCTGGGTTTCAGGCCCAGGCTTCAAAAAAGGAGTCCCTACAGCTCAGACCAGACAGCGGAAGCGGCAACTCCCCATTCCACCGGCCTCGCTGAAACCTCCAGACCCAGCAGGCCCGCGTCACAGCGAGGGGAGAGCAGGGACAGGGCACGGGCTCTGATACAGATTCTGGGAGGAAAGGAGGCAACTAAAGATGGTCAGGGCAAGAGCAGGGAGCAGACAGGGCTGGGCGGGGGTGGGCAGAGAGGGCTGGGGGACAGAGAGGGCTGAGGGCAGAGAGGGCTGGGGGTACAGAGAGGGCTGGGGGTGCAGAGAGGGCTGGGGGTGCAGAGAGGGCTGGGGGTGCAGAGAGGGCTCTGGGGGTGCAGAGAGGGCTGGGTGGGCAGAGAGGGCTGGGGGAGCAGAGAGGGCTGGGGGGCAGAGAGGGCTGGGTGGGCAGAGAGGGCTCTGGGGGAGCAGAGAGGGCTGGGGGTGCAGAGAGGGCTCTGGGGGGCAGAGAGGGCTGGGTGGGCAGAGAGGGCTCTGGGGGAGCAGAGAGGGCTGGGGGTGCAGAGAGGGCTCTGGGGGAGCAGAGAGGGCTGGGGGTGCAGAGAGGGCTCTGGGGGAGCAGAGAGGGCTGGGGGTGCAGAGAGGGCTCTGGGGGTGCAGAGAGGGCTGGGGGTGCAGAGAGGGCTCTGGGGGTGCAGAGAGGGCTGGGTGGGCAGAGAGGGCTCTGGGGGTGCAGAGAAGGCTCTGGGGGTGCAGAGAGGGCTCTGGGGGAGCAGAGAGGGCTGGGGTGCAGAGAGGGCTCTGGGGGAGCAGAGAGGGCTGGGGTGCAGAGAGGGCTCTGGGGGTGCAGAGAGGGCTCTGGGGGAGCAGAGAGGGCTGGGGTGCAGAGAGGGCTCTGGGGGAGCAGAGAGGGCTGGGGGTGCAGAGAGGGCTCTGGGGGAGCAGAAAGGGCTGGGGGGCAGAGAGGGCTGGGGGTGCAGAGAGGGCTCTGGGGGAGCAGAGAGGGCTGGGGGTGCAGAGAGGGCTCTGGGGGAGCAGGGAGGGCTGGGGTGCAGAGAGGGCTCTGGGGGTGCAGAGAGGGCTCTGGGGGTGCAGAGAGGGCTGGGGGGCAGAGAGGGCTGGGTGGGCAGAGGGCTGGGGGAGCAGAGAGGGCTGGGGGGGCAGAGGGTGGGGGTGGGGGCAGAGAGGGCGTGGGGGGGGGGGAGGCCACTATGGATGGTTGGATTCCAAGCCTCAGCGCTAGAAGGCCACAGAGGCTGGTGCATTGTGGGTGTGGGGATGCGCGGAGGGAGAAGATAACAGGAAATGCGGGCCGGGATTAAGGTGAAGAAGTGGCCAGACGTGACTGAATGAGGCTGTGTGAGGAGGGAGGGAGGGAGGGAGGGCGGGAGGAGAGAAGAGCTTAGAGCTGGGCTGGGACTGGGCCGCCCGACTTGTAAACAGCAGCCGAGGGAGGGAGCTGGAGTGATCGGAGCAGCCAACGCCCGACCCGCTCCCTCCCCAGCAGGGCCAGGGCGCAGGGCGCGGGCGGGAGGGGCCCAGAGAGGGGAGCACCAGCCTCCTCTCCCCTTTTTGGGAATCTGTCTCTCTCCCATCCTTCCCATCTTGCCCTGCCTTTCCCAGTTCCCGGGGGAAGGGGGAGCAGCCCAGGCTTCCTCGTCCTCTGCTGACACTTCCAAGTCTGGTTTAAGGAAATCAGGCCGAGCGGGGAAGGAAGGGCCTCGGCTGCCCAGGGCCTGAGTCACCGCATAGTTGAGGTTCCTGTTACTGGAAGCCTGGCCGCCTCTGCACCCTGTGCCCTCTGCCCGCCCAGCCCCAGGACTTGGGTCCGAGCGCTGCCCCTGCCCCTGCCCCAGGACTCCTCCACTCTCACACTTCCTACCGGTCAAGGCTGCCTCCAGTGCCACCCTCTCCCTGCTGCCCAAACCCAGGGAGCTCCATCCACCACGCTACCCCTGCGTCCCCTGCCTCCGAGGGAAGCATCCTCCAGCGTTCTTAGCACACGTGACTCAGTGAGTGGCCGCGGGGGCCGCAGCATGCGCCCTTGATAAGTCACTTCCCCGCTGGGCTCTCTTCCTCCTGGGTGACTGAGGCCTGCTGCATGAGGTACAGTCTGTGTCTGAGTCAACCAGATGGACAGTCCCTCGCAGAGAGAGTGGGATGAAAGGGGTGTGTCTGCTGACCCCCATGCTAGCAGCGGGAGGGGTGAACGGGGCACAGGCGCTGCCATCGCAGGGCAGCCCACACCCTGGCAGCCAGTGACTCAGCCCCACAGAGGCCCAGTGGCAGCGAGCACCTGGTGGCCGCCTATGAGTCAGGGGAAACAGGGATCTCCCCAAGGCACGGCTGGCCAGGGTCCGCTACAGCCAGCTTCCCCTCACACCCACACAGCGGCAAGCCCAGCCCAGCCCGCGCAGCACAGTGGTTATCGACCTATGAACCAGGAGGTCAGGGTTCGATTCCTGGTCAAGGCACATGCCAGATTTCGGGCTTTATCCCCAGCGTGGGGCATGCAGGAGGCAGCCGATTGATGATTCTCTCCTCATTGATGTTTCTATCTCTCCCTCTCCCTCTCTGAAATCAATAAAAATATTAGAATAAAAAAGGAAGTGGCAAGCCCAGTGCAGCCCACTTCCTTGGATGGAAGCCCCAAGCTCCTCACACCGCCTCCCTGGCCTGCACAGCTGCTCCCTTCCTCTGCCCTGGCCTCCAAACCCCTCTGCCCTCCCTCCTCCACTGGCTCCCCTACTCCGCCACGTCCCCTCGGCCACTCCTCGGCTCTGCCACCCCCACTACCCACCCACCCCCACCCCACCCCACCCCCGTCCTGGTCCCAGAGAGCCAGCAGGAGAGGAGAGGCCCTCCCAGGCCAGCTGCTCCTGCAGCGGCGGGGAGGGGGCAGCTGGAACCGGAGGGAGGCACATTCCAGGGAGATCCGATCAGAAACAGCCCCAAGCCCTGCCTGGCCAGCAGCCCCTGCTCTGCGGCCGCGCCCTTGGTGTAAATAGGGTCGAGGCAGCGAGCTCCCGCTGGAGTCCCGGGGAAATTGGGGAGCAGAGGTGGGCGGGGCTGCAGGAGGGGCGGTGACAGGCATGAAACGCAGCCGGGAACATCTAAGGTCATCAGCGATAGCCTTGCCACTGACCTGGTCCCACTGCGCAAGGAATTCTCTTACAAGGCATACGAGTGCTGCTGGCCATATCCCGCACCCCACCCATCCCCCGGGGCCTGAGGCACAGGGACACCCCAGTAACCACCCTGCAGTAAAACGCCAGCCTCCTCTGGGAGCCGCGCCAGCCCCATTAGAGCCAACAGACAGGAGCAGGTGGCATGGTCTCTCTAACCTTTCAGGAGCCAACACGTTAGCTCCTCAGCATTAGGGGGCTAGGGAAGGGGGGTACCCCAGGATCACATTCAAACATGCAGGACCAAGCACGCTCGGGAAGATGCGGTGTCCTGAGGGTACACCAGTGGGGTGAGCCAGGGAAGACACTGCCACCCAGCAAAACCCATCCGACGGCAGGGGCCGGGGCGGGAGCCGGTGCTGGCTTCCGAGGACAGTGCCCGTTGCCATGAAAACACAGTATTGCTCTCAGAAAGGCCAGGGTGGGGCCTCCAAAGCACTTCATTCCTCTCCCTTCAACATTCTAGATCCTCCCCCCACCTCTCGAAAGGGGAAGTGGCACATTTGGGGCACGTAGGCCGTGGCGAGCAGCAGCTGTCCTGCTCAGCTCGAAGCAGGGCTCAGCAAATGACACTGTAGGTCTCTCCTGGAAGAACTTGAAAGGCTCCTGACTTTAAGTGACTGAAGCCAGAAGCGCCAACAAAGCTACAATAAATAGCTGCTCCTGACCAGCATCCACCTGCGGGTCATCCCCCAGCTGAGGCAGCTCCCGCCGAGCCCACTCCCACTCCCACTCCCCGCCCTGGAGGCGTGTATCTGCACCAGATGCACCCGACGCCCCTCCAGTTTCTCAGCCTCCCTTTTTGAGGCTAAGGTTCTGCCCAGTAAGAGGGGGATAGCCTCCCCGGTTCCCAAAACCAGAGCCTGCTCTCAGCCCCCCTGGCCACACCTCACCGCACCCCGCCCCCTGCCCAAGACCCCAGCTCCTGCGCGCGTGGGCATGCAGCACGCATTCTGCCGTGTGCAGGGATGCCAGCTCCTGGTGGCACGTGGGAAAGTGGCCCAGCAAACGGAGGTGTCCCAGGTGCAGGTTCTCACTGGCTGCCCATGGCCAGCCCGCGCCTCCAACCAGTGCTGGATCAGGGAAGGCCGGGCCCAGGGGAGCCACTCGGCCCCACCAGGATGGGCTCGATGGGGCGGAGGGTGCAAGCCCAGAGCCTGCAGCGGTGCAGTGACTCAGGCCTCCCGGGGCAGGGCGGGGCCGCATCAGCTCCAGATGTACTTCCCCTCTTTCCCGCCCCACATCTGCCGCTAGGAACTCCCCGTTAACCTTTCTTGCCTGCCCATCTGGGAAAGGAAGAGGTCCTTCCATCTTACCCTTTTGGAGGCCAACTGCAAGCCTTCCAGAGGCCACAACCCCCTCCCCGCCCACCTCTGCTTGTGGGCAACTGGCCCTCCCCAAATACAGGCCTGGCCCCAACCACCAACCCTGCCACCCTCAACACCAAACCGCCAGAGCTAGAGGCACAGGAGGCAGGTGGTGGGGATGAGTCACTCTTCCTGCAGACTGGGGGGTGGGAGGGGGAGGGCGGGCTAGGAGGCGGGGTCCCAGCCCCCCCAGGCCAGAGCCAGCCAGTCCACAGGGGCTGCCAGGCCTGCTGCCCAGGGTCCGGCTCACCAGGCAGACATGGCCCCTTTCCAGTTGGGCTCCACTCCTGGGCCTCAGGCCTGCCCGCTCAAACCCCCGTGCCGGCTTGATCTCTCCTGCCTAAACCGTCCGCTCCTGGGAAAAGTAAGGGGACCAGGAAGGCAGGGAGATTACACAAGCGGAGCAGGGTGTGGTGGGAACGGGAGTCTGACAGGTTCAGTGAGGCCCCAGCCACCAGCTCAGGGCGCAGCCGGCAGCATGAGCGCCTTCAGATCTATCCCAGAGGAGCCAGAGGCTCAGATGCAAGACAGGTAGCAAGTCTGGACTGAGTGCAAGAGGAGAGCCAGGAAGCAAACTGAGCAAGAACCAGCCCATCCCCGCCCAGCTGGATTCCTAACCCCACTGCAGTCCCGGTTCCCAGCTCGGCTAAGCTCTACCCCGAAACCACCAGTCCGCTCAGTACCCAGAAAGGTCCCTCTTCCCCTCCTAAGCCAGGAGCCTGCGCCCCCAGGCTTAGAGGGGGAAAAACACCCGGAAAACCACAACCTCAATACCACAGGCAGCCACTGCACGTGCTTCAGAACGGGAATCTAACGTCTCCATGTTCACCTGAGCTGTTAACTTCGTAGGGAGGTCAATGCTCCTCAGGAAAGACCAGAGCAGAGCAAGAATCCCTGCAGAGCAGAAAAAGTAAGCTTGCCCCAACCGGTGTCGCTCAGTGGATAGAAGACCGAAGGGACCTGGGTTCGATTCCACTCAAGGGCACATACCCAGTTGCAGGCTCCGGGGAGTACAGGAGGCAACCAATCGATGTTTCTCTCACATCGATATTTCTATCTTTTCCTCTCCCACACTCTCTAAAAAAGTAAAAATACCCTCCTTGAGGATTTTAAAAAATGATGTTGAAAAAGATAAATAATAAATTTTAAAAAATTAAGCTCAAAAGAGAAAAAACAGTAACCACTGATGTGAGGATTACTGGATGACAATTATGTCGCAAAAGTGTTTCCAGGCTTTAGCGACACCAAAGGGTTTAAAATCCTGCCTCTGCCACTTGAGAAATGTCACCACAGCACGGCCAGTGTGGCGCATTGGTTGAGCATCAACCTATGAACCAGGAGGTCACGGTTTGATTCCTGGTCAGGGCACAGGCCCGGGTGCAGGCTCAGTCCCATGTGGGGCGCGCAGGAGTGATTCTCTCACATTGATGTTTGTATCTCTCGCCCTCTCCCTTCCTCCCTGGAATCAATAAAAACATATTTTAAAAAAAGGTCATCGCAGGCAAGTCATTAAACCTCTGACCCGGTGACCTGCAGCCAGGTCAGGGCCGCCACACAGTCAGTGTCCAGACACCCGTTCCTGTTGGCCCCCTGCATCCAGCGCCTCGCTCACAGGGCGGCTGCGGAAATGGCACACACTGCGCACCTGGGCTCCCTCCACGTTGTGGGCATGCTCACCGCACCTCGTGGGGGAACCTGGCCCCCAAGAGTCAGGTGGTCACACAGCCCCACGTGCCGCCCACCCGGCGCACCAGCTGGAAGACAGCCATCACAGGAGGAGGCGGGGCGGGGCAACCAGCGCTGAGGACAGGCCTGCTCCCGGGGCTTCTGCACGGGGAGCAGAGCCGCAGGGACGCGCCCTGCTTCCACCCGCACTCCCTCCGAGAAGCCGCCCCCCAGAGCAGGCACACCAGACAGGGCTGGATGTTCAGTTTCCTTTAATGACCCCAGCTCCCTGGAGGATGGTGCAGGCAGCCCGGCGATGGCAAGAGATGTTCACTTGAAGATCTTGCCCTGATTGAAGGCTTTGCCCACGTGCTGGAAGGCCCCCTCCCAGCAAAAGTACTCTCGCACCAGCGTCTGGGTCTCCGCACTGCCGGGATCCAGCTTCCGCCACGTGTATGACTCGTAGTCCACCTGCCAGTCTGGACTCAGCTGTGGAGAAAAGCCAGGTAAGAAGCATGTGGTCAGGTTACCAGGCACGGTCTCACACCTGTCACTCCCAGCTCAGACACGCCATCAGGTCCCAAGGCCGCTGGGAACATGCCAGCTCCTTCTGGTACCCGCTCCGGGAGGCCCCTCCACGCCTGTCAGCCAGGATCAAGGTGTGCCGCATCCTTCCCGCTAGACACACTTGGCCCCTGCCCTTCCCTCACCGGAAAGGCAAGCTCCTGGCCTCGGAAGACCCAGACCCCAGAAATGGAGCTGCTGTTGTTGGTTCCGAAGAGGATGACACTGGCAAAGGCGTTCTTCCGCAGCTTGTCCAACCGCTGGAACATTCCTGAAGGAGCGAGGGGAACATTCGGCCTCTGCGATCACATGGCCTTGCCCTCCTTCCTCTTCCCAGACCCGCCCTCTCCTCACCAGTGATGAGGTTGCAGCTCATGAAGGTCTGGGTGAGCTCTTCAGGGAAGCGGTACTCGGAGTACCACAGGGACCAGCCGTCCTTGTCAAAGTGCTCCCAAAAGTACGGCAGTGCCACCGACAGCGTGTCCTCGTTGGAGTACTTGCGCTTGAATTCATCCAACACAAAGGTACTGCACGGAGGAAAACTTCGGGGTCAATGTGGAGAAGGCCCTGCGAGGCAGCAACGGGTGGCCCCTAAGAAGCCAAGGGCATTTCCACGTGCTCCCCACCCCCAGCCCGAGTATGCTTAGCACGCGGAGGGTGGGACCCCAGGGAGCCACGCCCAGGAAAGGCACGGCGACCTGCTGCCCCCTAGTGGAGGCACAGGGAGGCCATCCTTCCTGGCCGGCCCCTCCCAGGCTCTTTTCCATGAGTCACATTGAGTCAATGACTCAGTGTCTTCCCCCAGCACACAGGCTCTTGGTGACACACTAACGACAGCGAGGTTAAGCAGGGAGTGTGCGCCAAGGGCCTCCGCCCCGTCCTTAGTCACTCTGCCCAGAAACCAGCTCAGGTGCTGCTGAACCCTTAGGTGCAGGTTATCGGGGAAGCATCTGGCACACACAGCCAGGAATTCCAGCCCTCCCCCCCCACCCCCCACCCCCCCACCCCCGTTCTTTCTTTTCCAATTGCAAAATCACATGCGCCTGAAGAAAAGCACCCACAAACCCAGCAAACAAGACAACTAGTATTTTTCATGTTTTGTGAAAAATTCCACAATTTTTCAAAGATGATATAGCTAGTTTTGTGCTTTACAAATTGTTCATTGAATATATGACATGCTACTGAGAATTCTTTGCAAACGTTTTAATGGCTACATAACCTCACACCGCATGAATGTGCCACGACCCTACGAAGCCCCTTGCTGAATGTTTAAGGGGGCCCAGTTATTCACTAGTATTAATGGTGCCCCGATTGCCACCTATTGCCCTCCTTACAGCCAAACCTAGTGTTAGACCTTCCCTCCCCTCACAGACCAGGTTAAGTGTGTGCCCTGCCCAGCGGCACTGGAGCAAAGCAGAGAACCTGTCCTTGAACCCCAGGTCCCAGGTTCCTTCCTGAACACCAGACACCTCACTGAGCTTTTCCCCGTCCACCACCCACACGATGGGACGGGATGTTTCACACCCGCTTGAGCCATGTTCATTATTCATGACCATATCCCTCCCCCACCCACCCCAGCGCTCAGCTGGAGCCCCAAACAGACCGGAAGTAACTGGACAAATGATGGTCTTGGTCCCTGAAGGCATTACCTCTGTGACATTCAAAGGCCTGGGAGAGCCGGGGCCGGCATGGCTCAGCGGCTGAGCGTCGACCTATGAACCAGGAGGTCACAGTTCGATTCCCAGTCAGGGCAATGCCCAGTGTGGGTTGTGCAGGAGGCAGCCAATCAGTGCTTTTCTCTCATCATTGACCTTCCTCTCCGAAATCAGCAAGTTTAAAAAGTCCTGGGGGGAATCAGCCTGGCAGCCACCAAGCAGGCATTCCAAACCCTCTCCGGGCGAGAAGGAGGCAGCTGATTAAAGACTTCAAGCTCACAGCCCGGTTTCCTTCCTGCCCAGCGTCACAGACGTGACGACCTCTAGCTAACTAACAATTAAGCGTCTCTATTACAACAGCCTATGTAATTTGGGTTCGTTATCATCACAGCTCATTTACACACCAAAAACCCTGCTCGCTTTCTTTTTCTGTCTAGCCATTTCATACAGAAGGAGGACACAAACAAATCCTCCCCCTTCAGATCATGGCAGTGCTAATCTGTCCCATCAGCATAGCCACTAGGATCTATTAGGAGACAACGTGGCAGTCAAACGGGAAAGAGTCCTGCTCGCCCCTGACCTGCCCTGTGCTAGGTTCCAAGGAAACCGGCTCAGAGGGGGTAAACTGCGAGAGCAGCTGCGTGCGGAGCCCCGGCCCTGAGGGAAATCTCAGCCACCCTCCCCGTTCCCCGAGCGGGAAAGCAGCAGCTCACCTCCCACCAGCACAGAGCACGCCCCTTCACCCCTCCATCCACCCCACATCAAAGCCACGCGGGACGGGAGAGTCAAACCGTGCTGACCCAGACCAGCGACTGAGAGGATGGCGGGGGGGTGAGAAAGACATTCCCCTAACACAGTGACTGGGGCAGCGAGCGAAGATGTGATGACTGGGGAGAGACCTCAGTGGCGCGACCACACTGGACCCTCCAGGCAGAACCAGCTGGATTCGGGCCAGCCCAGACTGCGACCCACCCCACCCCTATGGCCCAAGGCCTGCTGGTCCCAGCCCGCAGCAAGCATGCAAGGCATCTTCCTCTTACCTGGGCGGGTGACCCTGTACCCCACCCACCGTGCCTCCTGCACAGCCCCACAGCACCTGCCTGCGGGCACGTGCACCTGGGGGTCATTCCTGGCGGTCATTCCCGGAACAAGCCCTGATGTGAAGGTGGAGTTGCTGCCTCTCAGTCTCTCCGCCCTGGGAAGTTTCACGAACACGGAGAACTGGGAGCGCACTGGGTGCCCCACTTTTTTTACACCAAAAACCTCCCTTTACCATATTCTGTCCTCCAAGAAGCCCCACGTTTACTGAAAAGAGGAAACAGACAAGCACCCCATGTGCTTCCTTCCTCCGGAGGGGCTGAAGGCCCCCGTTCGGGAAACAATGAGCCACCAGAGAGATGCAGTGATGGTCATCGGCCCCTGAGTGAGCACGTTCCAGGCCGGTGCACAGCAGCACGCACTTCACTGAGCTCCGAGGGTCTCAGACGAGCACTCCCAAGACCGGTGGCTCCACCCCAACTCCGCCTGCCTGCTTGCTTCCCTGCAGAAAGGGAGTTCTGAACCTCCCCAACACTGGATGCATCTAGAACGTACTTTCTCCTTTCAAAACTCACCCAATTTTTAAACTCCGAAAGTCACCTTATTTGCCAACTAAAACACACCTTTAGTTTTGTATGAATGACCTCAAATTCTGGGCCCAAGCTGTGTAAGGACACACACAGGTGAGAAGGGCCCTCTTAGGTCCCATGCACCCCTCCCCCCACGTCCCCTTACCCTCACCTCTTGGGCAGGTGAGCAAAGGGGTCCTTGGCCTTGGGCTCCGCCGCCAGCGCCTGCTCGCACTCGTCCATCTCCTCCTCGGGCGCGGGCGCGGCGGCCTTTTTCTCCTCCTTCCGCTCGGCCTGGGGCTTCGGCTTCTCCTCCCGAGCTCCCTTCTCCTTCCGAGGGGTGTCCTTTTTAGGCTGGCTCTCTGCAAACTTTTTAGCTGGCGCAGAGGAAGGGAGAAAAGTCACTGTTCGGCCTCTTCCCGCTGCCCTCCAAAGCAGGCAGCAAGCGGGGCGTGGGGGAAGGCGGCGGGCGGCAGCCAGGCTCAGCCCCGCGGCCACCCGGCACCACGTCCCTGCGCGGACCCTCAGTCACAAGTGCACGGGCATCTATGTCAACCCAGACCAGTGAGTGCGGGTAGAAGACAAGAGTCACGGAACAGCAGCAAGCACTTGTGATGCCCGACACTCGTGGGCCCACGGCGCCCACAGGCTGGACAGGAAGCCCAGGGGCCGAGATGGCGCAAACCAGCCCCACGTGGCGCTCGCTCCACCTCCTCAGACTCACCATCAAACTGGGCCATCTTCTCACAGAGCTTCACCTCCCCCAAGACAGCGCGGAACTGGGGCTGGTTAATGCAGGTGAGGAACCAGCGGTTGGTGTTGGGGAAGGCCTGGCGGAAAGACGGGTCCAGGACCTGCCAGGACGGGACGGGAGGGTGGGAACAGTCAGCGGGGGGACCGGTCCCGAAGGTTCCAGCCAGAGACAGACTTCTTCCTACACCCAAGTTCCTCCAACCCCTCACCCCAGCCAGCGGCTGCCTAGACCAGTGGTCGGCAAACTCATTGGTCAACAGAGCCAAATATCAACAGGACAACGATTGACATTTCTTTTGAGAGCCACATTCTTTAAACTTAAACTTCTTCTAACGCCACTTCAAAACAGACTCGCCCAGGCCGTGGTATTCTGTGGAAGAGCCACACACAAGGGGCCAAAGAGCCGCATGTAGCTCCTGAGTCACAGTTTGCCTGCCTAGACACCAGCTTACCCTGGAGGGCGACCCCCACCCACCTTCCTAAGCTCTTTAAGGTGGTCCAGTCCGACTCAACGGACGCTCGGTTCCACCCCATTCACTAAGAATCTGCTTGGTAGGAACAGCATTCCCATGGGCCTCGCTCCTTCTGCCAAGCCATTTCACACCTACTTTCCAACCTTTTAAATCCCACGTGTTGACATATAATTTTTTAAATATATTTTATTGATTTTTTTACAGAAAGGAAGAGAAAGGGATAGAGTTAGAAACATCAGTGAAAGAGAAACATTGATCAGCTGCCTCCTGCACGCCCCCTACTGGGGATGTGCCCGCAACCAAGGTACATGCCCTTGACCGGAATCGAACCCGGGACCCTTCAGTCCGCAGGCCGATGCTCTATCCACTGAGCCAAACCAGTCAGGGCAACATATAATTTTTTTTAAGGTTGGGATCAACAGAGGGTTATCAATTATTCATTTTGTCAAATAAGTAAGTAGAAAGTATGCAAAAGCAAAAAGAATTTCAGAATAATGGACAGATCTTTTAATTAAACAGCTTCATGAAAAACTCACTTACCATTTTTAAAAAATGTTTTGTTTTTTTTGTATTTCAGAGAGAAAGAGAGAGGGAGATAGAAACATCAATGAGAATCACTGATTGGCTGCCTCCTGCACACTCCCCACTGGGGATCCAGCCCACCATCCGGGTATGTGCCCTGACAGCGAACCGAACCATGACCTCCTGGTGCAGAGGTCAATGCTCAGCCAGGAGAACACTTTTTCAGTTTGCCAAGATCAGCGGTGGAGGCAGGCGCAGTGCCAGCTCCGTGGTGAGGCTCTGCAGTCCTCGGGTTCAGATTCTACCCCACCGTGACCCCCCAACAGGCCACACCAAGCCGATCCCTGTTAAGGCCTGGGCCTGCGGTCTGGCACGAAGTGGGTGCCTTTTCCTTGCTCTCATCACATCACAACTGTGGGCCAGCATCAGTCCGAGCTGCTGTTTAGGAACAAGCAGCCTGTCATCTTTGCCCCAATAACCTCAACTGCGGTGATTAGTCCCCTGGGTTCACAGTTTACAAAGGACGAAAAGGACCAGAGGGTTCCCACACCCCCGTCTCCCTACAACTAGTCAGAACGAGGCCAGCGCTGAACCCGGCTCTGCTCCCAGCTCTAGGTGCCACCCCCACCTGCCTTCACAACGAAGCACAGCCGGCGGCACAGGAAACATCTTAGCCCCACACAACAGACACTAAGGGCAGCAGACCACCGCCACGCTTCCGGCAAGGAAGGCAGTCCCGTCCCCGCCCCCGTCACAACCGAGTCCTCAAATCAGGAGAGAGCGATCCGAAGACTTGTCACTTGGGTTCCCACCCCGTCCACCCTCTGCCGAGCTGATTCGTTACAAACCGACCTGCTTATAGAGCCACAACAGGGTGCAGACAACTGTGATGTCAGCCAGTGTCACCCGCTCGCCCACCAGAAAGGTCCTTGTCTTTAAGTGAGCATCCAGCAGCCCTAGAATTCGCCTCATGTCCTCCTTTGCAGTCTCTGTGGCCTGTTGATTGATCAAACTTATCAGTGACTATCAAACCCTCCCCCCCAATTATTGAACTAAGAGGCCATTTCACTTACTCACCCCACCCGCTCTCCATGGGGTCGGAGTCTAGGATCCTATTTCTTCATGGTGCAGGTGGGCCTCCCCTCCCTCTCCTCCGCCCCTCCCCTCCCCTCTTCATTGCCCACCGTCCTGATCACAGCCAGATCAGGTCTTTGCACGTTAGAGGGAACCTTAGACGCCGTCTGGTCTAACCACTCCCCTATCACCTGGTATAACCTTCCTGCAGAAGAAACCCCTTCTCTGACCACCTCCACGGGTCTCCCACCCACCAACAGCCCAGGGGTCCGAACTCAGAGCCTGCAGATTAGGGCCTTGTTACACATTCTTGGCATGTCCCTCCCTTTTCTTAACCTACTCTCTCTCTTCTGCTTCCTGCACACTCCCCACTGGTAAGTGCCCGCAACCAAGGTACATGCCTTTGACCGGAATCGAACCCAGGACCCTTGAGTCCGCAGGCCGACGCTCCATCCACTGAGCCACACCGGCCAGGGCCACCTATTCTATTTCTTACTGCCCGACACTATGGAGCTGACTCCAGCCCGCCTTTGGCTTCTTCCAAGTCCCAAGACGCACCTGCTTGTTGTAGTGCATGATGCCCAAGGTGGGGAACACCCAGGTGCTGGCTGGGGGCACTATGTCGCTATCAGCAAAGCTCACCCACTGCACCACCTGGGCCGCTGCTTCTGGGCTACTTCCCCGCAGGTCCTCATTGCTCACTGCAGAGGCAAGACGCAAAGTCAGAACCCTGGGGTCACGCCAACACCAGTCCCCGCCAAGTCCTCTCCTTCTCCATTCCAGCTCACCCTCATCCTCTCCTACACCCCTCACTCCAGACCCTCCCATCCCCCCCCCATCCAACTGCAAATTACCATAGTAGGCAATGGCATTGCTCTCGAACACACAGAATCCATCATCACCTTCAAATGCTGGGACCTGCAGACAAAGCCGTCAGAAGGTAAGCGAAACACTGGCTGGTCTCAGGTTCAAGTCCCAGTCAAGGGTACATACCTCGAACCTCGGATGCAGGATCCCCAGCCCCAGTGAGGGCGTGTATGAGAAGCAACCAATCCATGTGTCTTGCTCACATTGATGTTTCTCTCTCTCTCTCTCTCTCTCTCCCCTTCCTGCCTCACCTCCACTCTCTCTGGAAATCAATGGAAAAAATATCCTCGGATGAGGATTTGGGGGGAAAAGGTAAGTAAAACACAGTCATTTCTTACTAAATCCTAGGAACTAAATTGTTCTGTAGGAAAGTGTTTATGTAAGGCTGACAACCCCTGCTAACCAAATTCTTGATATTATCTAAAACTCAAAAACCAAAAATTTTTGAATAACTTGGCATCTCTTACAGCCTGAACTCACATAAGGAACCCAAAATACTTAGGTATCATCAGCTATTTGGAGAAAATCCCTCAATCAAATAAGCGAAAGGCGAGAAGCCACGTCTTCTATCTATGTCTGTAACAGTGCCCCCCACACATGGCCTGTCCTCTGAGGACCTTGGGGGAAAAGAATCCTGCTCATAGTAAATACTTGACACATTTGCACTGAGAACAGTGGAAAGGCATTCTCTCTTCCAAAGTGAGCCTGTGATTTCAGAGAGGGAGAGGGAGAGGGAGAGGGAGAGACCTGGGTGAGAGAAGCAATGCACACCCACTACTGGGGACCCAGCCCACAACTTGGGCATGTGCCCTGACCGGGAATCTAACCGTGACCCCCTGGTTCACAGGTCCACCCTCAACCACTGAGCTACACCAGCGGAGCTCAAAATAAACGTTTTTTAAAAACCACTAAAATATGGGGGGCGAGGATTAAAATCTCTTTAAAGATGGAGGCTATCTTCAAAGTGACAGAATCTTACAGCCACTTGGGTTCTCAGGACCAAAGACCCTTCCCCAGGTCCCTACTCACCTTGCCTGCAGGAAACTTGCGGAGAAATTCAGGGGTGCGGTTGGTCTGGCCAAAGTGGAAGTGGGGTGGTGCGGAGAGTACGCGGACCTGAGCGCCGCTGTACTGCGCGGCGATGAGGGCCTTGAAGGCCCTCCAGTTCTCAGGGTACGTGTACAGGGTCTGCGCAAGGAAGAGGGGACAGGGTGTCAGCGCGAGTACAAGGGTCCCGGTCCTAAACGTCACGGCCCGGGATGACTTCCCCGAATAGTCGCCATCTGCTCCACTGCCGCTTTCGCTCGGGCTGGTAACCCAAGCGCGGCGGCTCTCCGTCTTGTGTAATCAGAGTCCTCCGAAATACCGAGGACGGAGCACAGACACACCGAATGCTAAATAAAGCCTGCTGACAGATCTGACCTTCCCTAAGGACATCCTTAGAAGCATGAAATCCACAACTTCAAGCTCCCTCGGGCGCCGTCTGCGGACGGACCCACACCACCCGCTCCGCAGAGCCCGTGTTTCATTCATTGATGCCACCAGGCCTGCCTATTGGACTGCTGGGCCGCCCACCACTTCAAAAGCATCACGTTGGTCGAGGGCACACACCCCGACCAAGTCCCACCCGAATAGCCACGGAGATGCCGAATGGGTCTTCTCTTCCGAAATCAACTCGGCCTCCCTTTCAGAAGCCTCCCTTCCCCGGTCGCGCATGCCGTCGCTCCGGTGCCGTCCCGCGGCGAGCTGCGTGGTGTCGCCCCTCTTCCTTCCAGTAACCTGGCCAGCGAGGTCCCACTGGTCGGATCCACGTCGGGAGTCTTTCCGCTCCCAAACCTCCCTGCTGGACGAGCCCTGACCGCGGCCAAGTACATGCCCACAAAGACCCTCCTCGTCAACCTGTCCCTGCTATCGCCTCCACAAAACGGTCGCAAAAGTTCTGTCAACCTGCCCGGACCCCACGTCTCAAGGAGGCAATGTGAACCTGAGCCCCTTTCTCCGGCCCCAGACGGCCAGGACCCGGCATCTCCTTTCTCCTCTAACCCAGGCCATTCCAACTCTTTGGCCTCCCACAGCCTCAGCATCAGTTTCTCCCCGGGGCCTGGAAGCCCTGCTCCCCAACAGTACGGCCTCTGGGCCCCGGATCAGCTCCCCACTCGGTTCCAGAACTCCTCTGACGCCAGCGGGTCGCAATCGGGCAGAGGATGGCGCCGGATAGGGTGACCCGGACGGCCCGAGCCGGCAAACTTACCCCAGCCGCCATGGTGATTCCGCAGAGAAAGGGGGTGGGGCTCTCAGTGCTGCCGCAAAGTAAGCCGTCGGAGAAGGGGTGGGGGGGGAGCGAGGAGCAGCGGGGAAACAGCGGCCGGAAAGCGAGGACGGCATAGAAGGCACACGCACGACAGTTCTGTCGACCGCGGCCGCGAAATTGGAAAAAGGGGTGGGGCCTGCGCGGAGAAGCTCGCGCCTGCGCAGTGAGCTACTTGACTGGCCCGCCCCCCGGGCCTGGCCAATCGGAGTCCCGACGTGGAGGGGGAAGGCGCGGAGAGGGGGCTGAGGACCAGCCGGCCGCCCTAGCGGCTGCGTGGCACCGCTCCCAGCCCCGTGTGCCGCGCGGGTGCTGCGGGCCCCCCTCCGGCCCAGGGCCCAGTGATTTGATGGGAGGCTCTGCCAAACTCCCAACATGTTTGTGTGACAGGAGCGGAAACTCCGCCTGGGAGTGGCGATGTACCAAATTCCTTTTAACCGCTCTGGTGTGTTGTTTTAAAACATTTTCACTTCAGCGAGGGAGAGAGAGAAACATCATTGATGAGAGCGAATCATCCATCGGCTGCCTGCCGCACGCTGCCCCGGGGCTCCAGCCCGCAGCCCGGGCCTGGGCCCTGACCGGAATCCACGCGACCGCCGCCTCCTGCTGCTTAGACGATGCTCAACCTCCAGCCACCCGTGGCGGGGCGGGGTTTGTTGCTTTAGATACACGTCTAATCCGAGCCCACGTCTGAAACCTGTTAAATTGGTTTTCTCCCATTCGACCGCCTTGCAGCTTGGGGGTGCTGTTCCTGCAGAAGGGCCAGAGCAGGAGGGGCCCGGGGAGAGCAGTCCTTGCCCTCTCACCTACTGTCACCGAGGCTGCCCTTTACCCATGCCCGGGTCTGAAGATCTGCGGGTAAAATGGAGGCAGGCCGGTTGTTCCACAGCTGCTGTGCAGAACGGCCCCCCGCCCCCCAGCATCCAGAGCTCTGAGGGGGCTCCTGCCACCAAAGGGTCCTAGCCACTCCCAGTGCGGTAGATGCTGGAAGGGCGGCCAGGGAAGGCCCTCTGAGGCTGCGTTAAGGCTGGGGAGTGGGAGGACAGTTAGCAGGTGGAAATGAGAGCAAACGGGAGCAAGTATTAAACTAGCAGCTTTATTGCCCGTTAGGGTCCCTGGCTTCACTTAAGGAGATGGCGGAGGGCTTGAGGGAGGAAAACCTGTAAGAAATGATGGAGCTCAGGGAACAGGCCTTGGGAATCCTGGAGGGGGGTCACAGTGAGAGCCTGGTCAGCCTGGGAGGCAGACACCACAAAGGTCAGGAGCGGCTCAGCCTCTGGCCTCTGTTCGGCACTGCCCAGTGCTCTCAGCTCCTGGGTCACCCGAGCCTCCATTGCCAGCCACTCCACCCCGGTGCCTGTCCCGCCGCCGGCGCCTTCCTTGGTTTGCTGCTGCAGGCATCTCCGGGCCCGCCGCCGCCCTTGCCACACTCGGTGCCACAAGGCACAGCGCCAACTCACTGGAGAGAGCGATGCCCCCTTCCGTGTCTCAACCTGGGCCCCTTCTTGGGCCGCCTGCGGTCCCGTGGGGCCCTGGTCTGCCAGCACTGGGTGGCCTGACTGCTCTTCTCCAGCGGCCAGCTTTGCAGTGGGCAGGGGAGGCGCCGCTGGCTGCTCAGGGCTCCGCAGGGCCCAGTCCTGCGTGGTTTCTGCAGCCTCTATAACCATTGCTTCCACCCCTTCTTCGCTCCCGTCCCCTGCGCACCCCTGCTGCTCCCGCTCCCGCTGCCCCTGCTCGGAGCTTTTCCTCTGTCTGTCTGGTTTCAGTCTCTTGCGTGACCCTTCCCGGGGAGAATCCCCCATTCCACCTCCCTCTGACCGCAGCCTCTTGGTTCCCTGTTCTAGCTGGCACCCCAACGCTTCCCTTAACGCCTGGGCCAAGGCGGCAGTGAGCTGGGGGAAGGGAGCAGGAGGTAAGGGGATGGGGGTTGCAGACAGCAGGGCACTAGGTGAGCTGGGCTGCAGAAGGGGGAGCAGCCCCCAGTCCCGACCCCGGGAAGAACGGTGCTGGTACTGGAGGCTTCGGCAGTAACTGGCTGCGGCTCGGCAACAGTTCTGTAGCCGCCCGGCTACCCTGCTGGTTACGTTGGCTGCCACATTGTGACTCAGGTCAAAGGGGTCCTGGAGATTCATGGGGCCGAGGCGCAGGCCCTCCCAGAGATTAGAGGGCAGGCCCCCTGCCACAGGCAGCGCCCGACCCTCCCGAAGGGACAGCAGTGAGCCACGAAGATCCCAGCAAGACACGCAGGAGAAGAACTGGGCCAGCAGGGAACCTGGAGGAGGGGAAGACCAGGGAAAGGGGGTGACTCAGAGGCCAGAACAGAGACAGGCCCTGAACCAGTCACTCACTCAGCAGGACTTCCTTTTCCCTTCAAGGAGCTCACAAGTGCCCGAAGCCAGGCCGCTCCGAGCCCTACGAGCAAGAGGCCAAGCTCGCGCTCTGTGCCCCAGCAACGTCCGTCCTTCCCCAGATGCTGCTCCTTCCCCTGGCAGCAGTGCAAACCACGCGCCGCCCCCCCTCCCCCCCGTCCACACACACACACACACACACACACACACACAATTACTCCCAGACACGGCTTCTTCCTCTGAGTGGCAGTACACTAGCTGACCCCAGGCCGCTGTGAGAGCCACGCCGGCCCACAGGAACTGTGGGTGTCTGTTACCTACTGTTGCCATTAACATCTCTTATTAGTCCCCAAACTCACTCAGAGGTTCCTTATTGGTGCTGGGCTCCAGTCTCAAGGCATCTCTGGGGAAACTACAGTCCCAACCATCCACTGTCACCTGCTCACCCTCACCTGGGAGAGAGACAAGGGGAGGGTCAGCCTGGAAGCTGGAAGACCGGGGGTGGGGGGGGTGATGGAGAGAGGGGTGGTTACAGAGCTGTCAATCCCAGCAGGTGAGATGACGCTAAAGGGATAGAGGGTGGAGGCCGGCTGCCGTACCTGCTTTCTGGGTGAGCTGGGACACGGTGGGCAACACAGGAGGGTCCCTGGTCTGAAGGAAGTAGATGATGAGCAAGGTCAGGGCGTAGTTATTGAGAAGGGGGCCGCTCCCTGGGGAAATGGTAGTTCATGAGATTAGAGCGGCTTCCGACACCCTCCTGGGCGGCTTTCTCAGCCCCCGTTTCTGCATCCGCCTCCCTCCTCTGCCCCAACACCAACTCAGCTCTCACCTGACAGCCCTCGACCCTGAGCCCAGCAGCGGAGGGTGTACACCAGGGGCCGCACCCGCTCATCCAGCTCGGAGCAGAGGCTCAGGAAGCGGGAGTTATGCAGGGCCAGCCTGGGACAGAGGAGACAAGGGTGTGAGGGCGCAGGAACCCTCTGAAGGTATCTCCCAGCTCTCATCCGGACTTGGTAAGCGGAGCCAGGAATAAGGCCAGGAGAGGGTTCCCAGTGTCCGCCGACACACTGGCCCTGTGAGAGGCCATGCCCGGAACGCTGCCTGCTACCCGCCCTGTATGCCCGTGTCAGACATCCACCGGGCAGATCACGGAAGACTGCCCGGAACCGTCTGTGTGCAGAGAAACGAAGACAGGAGGGAGGGAGGAAAGGAAGAAAAGGGGAGGAGGAAGAGAGAGAGAGGAGGTGGGGGAAAGGCAGGGAAGGGAGAAACCCATTTGCGTTTAACTTAGCGTTTCCCAAACCGATCCAACCATGAAGCTTCCTAAATGCCTTAAAAACAGCATTCCTGAACCCACATTCACGGACATGGACATGGAAATGGCGGCCAGACAGGAGGGAGAGGCAGGAAGAAGGACAGGACCCAGCAAGGACAACCTCGAGGCTCAGCGGGTGCAGGAGCTCCCCACACCAGGCTCCCTGCTCAGCCACCTGGAATGCTCAGCTGGCTTCCCCCAATCACCCCGAAACAGGTACCGGTTACTGAGGGAGATGTCCCCGTGAAGACCGGAAGGCCGATGGCAGAACTTGACCACGGGGCGCCGGGCAGATGGCACAGTTTGGACGCGGTACACTCCAGGAACACAGCCCCGGAGAATGGACCCCACCAGCTCCAGCATGGCTCCCTGCTCGGTCTTTTCCCCCTTCGGGCCCTCTGCCAGTTCCAGAGCCTTCCCCAGCTCCCCTTCGCCCCGATCCTCCTGCAGCGGTGAGGCTGGAGGCAGGGACTGGGGAGAGGCCAGGGTCTCGGAGGCCAGAGCCGAGTCCGGAGTCTGGGGTGCCAAGGAGGAGGAAGGGATTTCCAAGTCCAGGGCTTCCGAGCCTTGGGGAGAAGCTGGAGGCTGCGAGTCTGAAGGGGAGGCTGGGGTGCAGGCCAGGGCTTGAGGGTCCAGCGGGGATGCAAGGGCCGAGTCCAAGGACGGAGACTCTGGAGCCTTTGGGACTGGCTGTGGGTGGGAATGAGCTGAGTGAATTCCTCTCCTGCTGTCCCCTAACCAAGGAACATTCCGTCCCCAAAACATAGTCTGCACACAGACTATGACTTACTGCTTGTTGTGTGCCAGGCCCTATTCCAAGCACTTTATACCTATAACTCATTTAATCTTCACAATACTTTCCTTGTCACGAAAAATAACCTTCCACTGACATAAAACAATGGCCTCTATACTCCAGAAATGTCACTGTCGAAAAAGGCAGAGAAACTTCCAGGAGAAAGAAGACTACAGCTACAACACAACGTGAGGGTGCTGACAAGACGGGAGTAGGTTCTGCCCACTAGTCTTGCGCGCTTGACACGTGTTCAGTGTAACATTCCCTCAACGTCATAACTGCACCGTGTTCTGCACACACCACAGCCCCTCGGTCCTGAGGCAGCGCACCGGAAGAGTACGGCGTAAAGGCGTGGTGTGTGCGACCTGCTCCCAAGTGATTTGGACAATACAGTGTGTGTGTGTGTGTGTGTGTGTGTGTGTGTGTGTGTGTGTGTGTGTAGACAGTGATAAAGGAAATTTCCTTTTAAAAGTAACCCCTTTTGAGGGGCTGGAGGTAGACGGGAACTTTATACTTTCTGCTTAATTTTGCTGTGAACTTACAACTCTGAAAAAAGTAATAACCCTTTCCTATTCCAAAAGCAGATTCTGTACATTAGATGGTAAAAAATAGAGAGAAGCAAAAAATAGAACCCAAAAATGACCTTATTATATGTCCTATTATATATATATATAATATATATATATATAATTTTTTTTTTTTTTTGGTTTTTTTCTTTCCCCCAAAATAAAATATCATACATGCCATTTTGAAATCTGGGTTTTTTCATGTCAGCTCATTTGCATATCAATCCATACCCACATTCCCATTTCTCGAATTACAATAACTTTCAGGCAGGTCCTATGATCCCCACTTAACAGATGAGAAACTGAGGCCTGAGAGGTGGCCTGCTTGCCCAGTCACATGGCCCTTCCCACTGACTACCCCCCTGGTCACTTACCTGGGGCTCTTCCAAGTCACCCAGATCCAAGAAGAGGTCAAGATCACAGTCATGGACGTCAAAGCTGTTTATGGAAGAGCCAAAAGGATGGACCACACAGCCTGGGTGCCGAGCAGAGAATAAGGTCAGGAGACATTGGGGGGCTAAAGAGCGGAAGCACACAGATAAAGAGTGGGGGCACAGAGATGAAAGAGCGACACGGCGAGCTGAAGGAGCGCTGCGGAAGCAGGCGTGGAGGACAGCACAGGGGGGCTCAGGCAGGAGGAGGGGCTCACCAGGGAAGAACTCTGTGAAGACCTCTTGGATCAGCGCCACCACGAGGCTCCGAAGCTGCCGCTCAGCCTGGGACAACTCCCTCAACCCCACGAGCTTTACCATTTGTGCCCCCACGTCCGGGGCCTCGGCAAGGGCTGCGGCCAGCTGGTGACTGTCGGGGGCCGCTCCTTTGGGGGATTTGGAGGCCGGTCTCTGGAATTCTTTCTGTTCCCGTGGCCGGACGCGCAGGCGCTGTCCCCCCAGGCTGTGCTGGGGCTGGGACAGAACGGCTTCCTGCGCACCCACGTCCCCCATCTCCACGATGGCAAACACTCCCTGGAAAATCACAGCAGGGGCAGGGGTGACGGGTCTGCAACCAAGAGCCCAAACACATGTCTGACAGTGGGCACGGGAGTGTCCACGGGGAGCACCCTATGAACTGGGAATACCTGCTTGCTGTTTCTGGAGCAACGGGAAACATTTGGACGAGCGATTCTCTCCTTCACTTGGATCCCACACGTTACTCTCGCCCCGTCGGCCTCTGAAAGTCTCACTTCACCTATCCCATCGTCGCACTCCTCCCAATGACGTGACTTCACTGCTTATACTTGGCCCCCTCCCCTCACTTCCCTGCCGCAATTAGTCTTTAACACAGATGAGGGATCCACCCAAGGAACACTCTGCTGGATGTAAACATAACTACCTCTGACTAACTCTCCATCTAAGAATACCGGCAATACGATAGACGTGTTGCTATCACGTGGTTGAGTACAAGGATATTCACTGGGCAAGGGGGTGGGGGGAACTGGGGACATGTGTCATAATGAACCATTTTTTTTAAATTCAGCGCTAAGCAGTGCCTAGTACAGAGTTAGCAGTTAACAAGTAATTGGCAAATAAAAGATTGGCTGAGTAAGTAAACAACCAACAAGTACGCCAGTGACTAACTCCGGTGAACTGAGAACATTCAAGGTGGGTGGTAGCCACAAAGCTGAACTCGTCCGTGGACAAGCCGCATTAGGAACTGGCCAAAACCGACGCCTGGCTCCTCTCACTTCTTTTGGTGTGTGGAACACCCGACTCATTCTTTACCCTCCGGCACATTCATTCTACCTTGTCCTTGTCCATGACGACACTGGCCACGGGTCCGAATGCCTGGAAGTACTCAGAAAGCTGAGCAGAATCCACATTCCGGGGGAAGCCACTGACAAACACACTTCGAAGTCCCTGAGCCTCTCGGGCAGCTCGCAGTTCTACCAGATGCCGGTGCTTCCGGCCTCCCAAGTGGGCATCCAGGCTGGGTCCTGCAAAGACCAACGTGAAACAAAACGTCCCAATTCCCTCTTCAGTGTACCTGCCATCTGCGTACCTAACCCTCCTGGCCCTCCGAGCCACAGGAGGGGTGAGCTTCGAATAAACAAACTCCTGGCTTCCTCTGTCTTCTTTTGCCCGTCTTTACACATAGTGCATTTCAAGTGGTTCCCAGGAGAACTGGCTACACTACAACTATTTCTTCTTCTTCTTTTTTTAACATATTTCATTGATTCTTCACAGAGAGGAAGGGAGAGGGATAGAGAGTTAGAAACATCGAGCAGCTGCCTCCTGCACACCTCCTACTGGGGATGTGCCCGCAACCAAGGTACATGCCCTTGACCGGAATCGAACCTGGGACCCTTGAGTCCGCAGGGCTACAAGTATTTCTTGAACCATCTGTAAGTGCTAGGAAGAGCAACGCGTGCAAATTGTAAAAAAAACTAAACAAATAGGTAACTTATCCAAATAATAAACAGAAGAACTAAATATATCAAGACCCTAGACTGTTTCCCAGGGGTCATCTCTGAGTATGGTATAAAGATTACAAATGCAAGCTATGAAGCCACACTGTCCAAGTTCAAATCCCAGCTCAATGAAGCCGAGATCTTGGGCAACTCTCCTGTGCATCCATTCCCTCCGCTATAAAATCGAGGTAATCACAGCACGTAACCAACAGGAATTGTTCACACAGCACTTGGCGGGGAGTCTGGTACATGGCGCATGGAGAAAAGTTTAGCTGCCATTATGTTTACTCCATCTTCAATCAGCTGCCTGATGTCCTCAGTGTAGGTATGGGGCCAGGGAAGACTGGGTTTCCGGCTGGCCCTCGGGGGGACACAGCAGCGGTGCCATTCACAAAGAAAAGAAGAAGAAGGAAAAAAGGAAGATCCTGCTCAGGGAATATCATGATTCTGACTTCACAGGTCACACCTGAGGTTTCACTGAGCGCCCTGTGCTGCCATACAAGGACCTTGTCAACTTACAGAAACCCACCTTCCGCTCATGCTGCTTCACCGTTCTTTGCCTCCGTGGGGCTTCCCTGACTCGATTCCTACCGTCTCTGCGGTCCCACAGCTCCCCACACCTATCTACAGAGCACGGAAATGGTCTCCATCTCTAGATGGTGTGCTCCTGCATTTCCGAACCCGCTCTCCCACCGTAGAGCCCAGCGGAACACCAGGCACACAGCGGATGTCCAGCAGACGGCGGTTAAAGAGGGGATACAATGGGAGATTTCGGATAGACTTCGGGAAGGAGGCTGGAGGTGATGGGACTTTCCCCATTCTAATTCCTTGGGACGGACGGAGTGAAGATGGAGGTGGGTGACTACCTATGGACACTTGGCAAGAACTATGACCTGTAACCCTAACTTTCGCTAGGACCCGAAGACGAAAGCCCACAACCACCCCTCCTCACTAGCCACCGCTTACGGTTGGCTGTAGTGACGTGGCAGAGGCGGCAGCGGAAAGCCCCCCGCGGCAGCGACTCGACATCCGAACCCACCGCCGCCATCGCGACTACCCGGTACCGACCAAATGCAACCACTTCCGCCCCCAGCGGAGCTCGCTCTTCCAAATCGCAATGTGCTGGAAAGCAACTTCCGCCAGCCCAATAGGAAGTGACGTAAGGCGGTTAATCCGTGTAGGCATACTCCTCCGGAAACCAGGTCCCTTGGACTCAGGGTTCCGTTTCCAGCGGGTGTTAAGGCTTTCTGGGCTTTAGGAAGAGCCGCCCATCCATGAGTCTGATCTGCATGCCGTAAGCCGATTGGTGTGCTGAGCTGTTCCGGTGCTGATTGGCCCAAAGATCGTGAATATTCATAACAACAGACACAAAGGCCGGCGCGGGGGGGGGGAGGGGGGGAGTGACCACCGCTGGTGGCCGGGGTAGGCTGTGCTCTGCTTCCAGGGGCAGTAGAGACCCGCGCGGCTGTACCCTCAACCCTGGGTTTCCCTGGAGAACAAAGGCGGAGGGTGAGCAGCTCCACGAAACCGGCCGCTGTCCCTGAACTCCCAACCTCCGGACTGTTGTTTCTTTCTCTGCCCTCGTTCCTCCCCCAAAACGGTGTTCGGCGACCGCTTCCTAGCCCTGGTTGGGGAGCTCTGCCCGCCCCGTCACCTTCCGGGCTCCAAGGGGCCACAGCCAGATCGATGAGCAAGGCTTTCCTTCCGGCTGCACTCTTGTGGGGCCGGAGCCACCAGCCACTTCAAGGCATGGACGGAACCTACTCCGGTGGCACCTGAGTAAAAGGCATTGGAGGGGAAGACGCTGCCTTCTCCCAGACTAGTATAGTGAGTCGTCAGTTCAAACTGACACTACAAGTGCAAACTCAGGACAAGGAGAGTGAGGGAGCTGGGGAGGCCCCAGGCACAGGGACCATGAGATAGAGCACTGGCGGGTGGAGGGGCGGGCGGATGGGCGAAGCAGCCCTTGCTGCAGTTATCAGCTCAGAGCTGTGGCCTGTGGAAAGAGCCTCAAGGTCTGTGTGAGGCTCAAGTCTGTAACCTTGAGCAAGTGACAACTGCTGAGGCTATGCCCCATCTCTAAAAGAAGTGTCCCGGGAGTACATGATAGACTTCTGATCTCTCTGCTAAGGTGTGGAGACCATGAGAAAGAAGACACCTACTATGGGCTCCTGGTGGCTAACTGGATTCAAATTTATTCTTCCTCACCTGAGGTTATTTTCCATTGCTTTGCAGAGAGAGTGGAAGGGAGGGAGGGAGACATCTGCCTTCCCCATGTGTCCCCACTGGGCATGCCCTTGACCAGGAATCAAACCCATGACCCCGATACTCTAACCACTGAGCACATGGGTCAGGGCTGGACTAAAAGAAAAAATTTTTTCAACCCAGGACCCTTCAGTCCACAGGCCAATGGTCTGTCCACTGAGCCAAACCAGCTAAGGCTCAAATTTTATATTTTTTCCTTTTTTTTTTAATTTCAGAGAGGGAGAGAGAGAAACATCAATGATGAGAATCATTTATCAACTGCCTCCTGTACGCTCCACACTGGGGATAGAACCCGCAACCCGGATATGTGCCTTGACTGGGAATCCAACCGGGACCTTCTGGTTCATAGGTTGATGCTCAACCACTGAGCCCCACCAGCCTGTTTGGCTCAGTGTATAGAGCTTGTGGACTGAAGGGTCCCAGGTTTTACTCCTGGTCAAGGGCATGTGCCAGGGTTGTGGGTTCTGGTCCCTAGTAGGGAGCGTGTTAAGAAGCAGCCCCGATCAATAATTTTCTCTCATCACTGATGTTTCTATCTCTTTCCTCTCCCTTCAATCAATAGAAATATATTTTAAAGTAGCCTAACTGGTGTGGCTCAGTGGATAGAGCATCAGCCTGCGGATTGCAGGGTCCCAGGTTTGATTATGGTCAAGGGCACACCCTAGGGTTGCAGGCTCAATCCCCAGTGGGGGACCTGCAGGAGCAGCTGATCAATGATTCTCATCATTGATGTCTCTCTCTCTCTCCCTTCCTCTCTAAAATCAATGAAAAATATATTATTTTTAAAAGTAAAATAAATTTTAAAAAAACAGAAGCTAGCAGGAGCCTCTCACACGAACTGCACTTCAGGAAGAAGCCTGCACAGAACTGCCCGCTGCACTGTGCTGCCCCCTGAACCAGCCCTTGTCAAGGAGTTCCCCACCAATGCCAGTGCCTTTGGACCATGCACACTGAAAGGACTGAGCCCTCATTTGCATGAGCACAGAGCTACCTGGCTGGAGAGAGGCTGGCCCCAGGGTCGCCTCACAGGCGAGTTTGGAAATTCCTGTTGTTGAACTGGCACCAACCGCCATCAGTTGACAGGTGCTTCTCCTGCTGGGCCTCGCTAATCGAGGTCTCTCAAACCTAAAGGCAGGAAGCACTAGAGGGGGCCCTGACATTAAGGCAGTGGCTGAGGCCGGCCTTGGGGACCCAGGAAGCAACACGCTATGCAAATAGACCAGAGCGAGGTGGTAAGATCTTGCAGTACCGCCCCCCAAAGTTGGCTACCTGTCTTGCTCTGGCCTCTTAACAACTCCCAGAATTCCTTAAGGAAAAGGAGAGTTAAGAATTAGGGCATAAAGCAGCAGCTTCGCACACACATGCCCGTCCTATGGAGGAGTCCCATCCAGAGAACCAGCTCATCCCAAATGCTTTGAATAAACCTGGGTCACCACAGGAACTGGGGAGCAGCTTGGGCCTCACAAGAGGGCCACCTGCTCAGGCTGCGTCTCACAGAGCTGCTCCCGGGGCGAGCCCCCTCTGCTTTCTCGTCGTCCTTTATTTTCCAACTGAAGACACACCCCCCACACACTCACGGCAGAGAACAGCTGAGCCAGGAGGAGCTGGAGAAAACAGCTTTTTATTTGTTACTGTAAGAACCAATTACAGAATCAATGTTTAAAAAATGGACAAAAGGTCTTTATTTCTGAGAATTGGCGTACAAAAGGCGGAGGGGTTACGGGGAGGGGAGGAAAGAGTGCGCATGGGCTGGCTTTGATGCCAGCTTAGGGGCCTCAAACTATTTAGCAAAGTCCGGACACCGGACAGGAAGAGAAACCCCCGGTCAGGAAAAGAAAGAAAAAGAATAGACATGGCAGTGCACGCCCCCCGCCCAGCCAGGTGTCTCTTTACTCTCCCCTCCCCTGTCCCCTTTCACAAAGGGAGGCAACGTTTTTAAAAAATTAAAAAACCCTCCCCTTAAAACTGTCCAAGTCGGCTGTGGGTCCTATCCCCCGAGAGGCCAGGTCCCACACGGGTCCATTCCTGCAGTCCGCCTTCCATCGCCAGGTCCCGGAGAAGCCAGGGAAGGAGACAAGGCTTGAAGTGGTAACACCAGAGGGCGCCCAATCCCTCCAGGGATACACTTGCTCCCTCCTTCCCTCCCTCCCTCCCTCCCTTTGACACTCAAGAGAAGGGAACTTGGGTGAACTGGGCACCCATCCTCTAGCTTTCAGCTCCCCTCCCTTCCCCAGAAGTTCAGTCCTCCAGGACAATGGGCTCATTGGTGCTGGCAGGATGTGAGGGTGCCGGCAGAGAGACTGGGGGCCTCACTGCCGTCAGCGGTGGCTTCACCTTCAGGGGCAAGTTGGGCCTGCGGGCAGCTCGCCGCATTTCCGGGTGAGTCAGGGCTTTCCGAAGGGCCCTGGCCAGGAAGAGAAGAGGGGCATCAAGAAGGCTAAGGCCCTCGCGTTGCAACCCCGCACTCCACACTGCAATTCCTCCAGCCATTCCTTGCTGGCACCCTAGCCTGCACCCAGTCTCCCTGTTGCTGGCCCAGCTCTACACTCCTATTTCCCATGTCACCAATCTGGGTTGCCAGCTTCTCGGCCCGCTCCCATGGCGGGCTCCTACCTGGTATCTTTTGTGGCCACAAACACCACAGGATTGGGGGCATCAGCGGGGTTTAGTTTCTGACGCTTGGCTGCTGGCTGGGAGCTCGAGCGGATCCCTGAAGCCAGAGGCCTTCCATTGGCAGAGAAGGGAACCCCTGCCCCTGCCATCTGGAAAGGGGGCAGCACAGTGAGGGGACTCTCTCCGACCCTGTCATAAACCCAAGCCCCCCCAGCGCGGCCCACTCCAGCCTCACTCACAGCCTCATAAGCCCGTTTCACCATGATGCCCCCCAGGCCCCGGCTCTGGGTCAGCTGGTTTCTGTTGATTGGTGTCTTGGTACCCCGAGGTGTTTTTGGTTTCAGAGGTGCCTGGGCCACTGCGAGGTGAAAAAGAAAACAAAACAAAACTTAAATAAGGTACATACGTTCTTTTCTCTAGGCAGGCTCCCTGGGCATCCCTGAGAGCAGTGATGGGGAGAGTCTGGCAAGCCATCACCAGTACAGCTGACCCTCAAACAACATGGCGATCAGGGGCACTGACCCCCAAAGCAAAAACCCCGACAGCTTTTTCCTCAAATACAGTTTTGTTGATTTCAGAGAGGAAGGGAGAGGGAGAGAGAGAAACATCAATGAGAGAGACTCATTGATCGGCTGCCCCCTGCACGCTCCCCTCTGGGGTTTGAGCCCACAGCCTGGGCATGTGCCCTTGACCGAAATTGAACCCGAGACCCTTCAGTCCACCGGCTAGGGCACCCATATAGCTTTTTGGCTCCCCAAAAACTTAACCAGTGTTTCAAAAGTCACACAGGAGTGTGATCTTGGTCATATTGGATAGCTCGTGAGAAAATATTATTAACCTACGAGAGTACAGTTTGTTAAGACTGAATCTCTAAGGTCTGAACGGGAAAGAAAAAAGCAAGGGGAGAGGAGGTTTCGACCGTGAAAGGACCGAGAGCCCAACACCAGCTTAACTGGTTCCCCATCACGTACCCAGATCTTTGACGATAGTTGCCAGGGGCAGCCGCACCAGAGGGTGAATCTTCAGTGGAGTCTTGGCGGCCTTAGGAAGCCGAATGGAGCCTGGGGAGAAGGGGAAAGCTTCTGAAGGGGCTTACCCAGTCAGGCCTTTTCTGGGCCAGGAGCCATGTCTGGATCTTAAACCCCTGGGCCTCCTCTCCCCACTGTCACTGAACAGCCAGACACACACTGGCCTCTGGCCAGGCCACCTCTAACCGCCCCAGCCCAGCTCTCCTGCTTACACTCTGCCTTGATGGCATTGGCATTGATAGGGGCATAGGGTCGCCGAGCAGCCCTCCTCGGCTGTAACAGGTCCCTGCACATGCGTCTGGCAAGACGGGTCAGCTTCGTGGTCTGGAGCAGGAATGTTTGCCTGTTCTTAGCCAGCAGCTTGGCCCGGTTGGCGCTGGTCGTATAGGGGGAGAGACTTTGGGCTTCAGGTCTGGACAAATGACCCCTCGAGTGTGGCTCCTGGAAGAACACAGGAAAACACAGATGGATGCCGAGGCTCCCTTTCTTCCATTCTCTGAAGAGGGCTCTTCAGTCCTGCCCTCCCCAACACATCCAGCCATGCCCACCTATGGAGCTGGGTGTTCTGGCCTTCACCTAGGTGCACACCAATATGCTACTCTTCTCCCCTCCCTGCCCCCATCAGTCCTTACTGTTGTGCCCCGAGCAGCCCCCTCAAGCTGGGTGGGGGTCTTCAGTCCCCCGTACTTCTTCCAGTAGATCCAGCAGGAAGCACAGAGGCGGCACTGCATGTTGGGTGGGCCCCAGGCGTACCACTGAGCAGACTGTGTGGCTGGAAGAGCAGAGAGGAGGTGGAGGTCGGGTGGGGGAGGGGCACGCCACTTGAGCCCCTCAGGTTCTTGGGTCCGGGCAGACCTCTCCCCACCCCCAGCCTCGCTGGCCCTCCCAGGACTCACTGTGGCAGCTCTCGCACGTCAGCCCCTTCTGGAATCCTGCCCCATTCATGCCAGGTTTTGAGCCCACAGAGATGATCTGGTTAGGATTGGGTTTGGTGCTATCGGGGCAGGAGGGGGGAGAAGAGAAAAGAGCTCAAGGAAAACAATGTTTCCACTTGTCTCCATAATAACGTGGCCCTGCCCCACCCCCCCCCATCGCGGAGGCCAGCACAGCTGGGGGGAAGGAGAGGCAGCGCCGCCAGCCGCTGTGGTCACTCACTAGGTGGGGATGTAGACCTGTTTCAGTTTGCTGTCTGCTTCCGCTGCCTTCAGTCTCTTCTGCAGGAAGGGAGGACAGAGAGGGGTCAGAGAGCAGCTCAGCAGGAGGCCTCCGCCCCGCTCCGGCCCCCTCCGGCCCAGGCCGTACCTGCTGAATGTAGCGGTCTGTGGTTTTCCACATGTAATAGAACTGGACTATGCTGGCCAGTGACTTCCAGGGCAGCTGAGGAGGGCGGAGGGAACAAGGGTGAGCTCACGTCTGGTCCCGGGGCCTGGTTCCCTCACCTGCCGCCTGCCACCTCCCCGGGCCCCACCCGCTTACAAAGTCCTGGCGGATGTCGTTGAAATCCTTCCCGTACTTCTCCAGGGCCTCCTCAAACAGCATGGCCTCGGAGGCAGACCACTCCTCCATCTCGTCCCGGCACAGCACTGGGCCCCCCTGGGGCACCAGCGTGGACATGGCCTTGGCCAGGTCATAGCCGTTCCTCTGCAGTGTATCCATTGCGTGGAACTACGGGCAGGTAGGGAGCCATGTTGATGACCCCGGACCCTCAGCCTGCTCTCCTGCTGCTTTCAACAATCCCACTCACTCAGAGACACCCCCTCTCCCGCCCCAGGCTCTGCAGCCGCCGAGCCCAGCCTGCCCCACACCCACCAGCGCCTGCTCACCAGGGTGATATCCCGAGAGGCAGCAGCTGCACTCATGTGTAGGCTGGGCTGCCGGATGGAGCTGCTGCAATCTAGGGCTCTCGCGAAGGTCCCCACCGCGCTGAGAGAGAAAGCGAGACGTCAGGAGGGAAAGAAGCAAGCACAAGCGGGCCCGGTGAGGAAAGAGAACGGCACCGCGCCACAGCGAGAACAACGTCCGTCTGTGCGAAGGGGACGCACAACTATGTCCCCACCTCCCGTCCTTCCCCATCCACCCACCCTCACCGGGCCACCACGAGAAACTGGTCGATCTGCCGGTCTGTGAGAGGGTTGTCTGGGTCCCAGACCTTCATCTCCATCTTCTGCTGGTTCCGGTTATCAGACTCTCCTGAGGGAAGGGCAGAACCCCAGCAGGAGGTGAAGGCCGAGGTGCTGACAGAGTCCATCAGGCACCTCGACCCTCAGACTTCTCTTCCCGCTGTGCCCGTCCCCTCCAGCTCCGGAGCTGCATTCCGTCAGGGCCGCAGCCCAGAGCAGGCAGACCTGCGCGGCACAGGTGCGAGGCACGCGGCTCAGACCCTGATGTCAGCTAAGCCAGCAGCCACACGCCCGTCCTGCTGCTCACCCTCGGCCAGGCGGTCTGGGATCTCAGCCTGGTATTTGCACCCAACACGGATCTCCCCCTGGTCGGCGAGCAGCGTCTTCTGCACGGGGTCAAACACCAGGGAGTAGAAGAAGCAGTCCTGGAGGGGGAGAGGGGGTGAGCAGGGCAGCAGTCCTCAGGGCAGGGCCAATGTCCGCAGAGTCCCCAAAACACGCGGCCTGGCGGCCTGCGCCTCCTCACTGTCCTCCTTTCCTCTTGCCTCTCGGGGGAAATACCCACTCCCCCCCTTTCTCACCTCCTTTTCCAGATACTGGCTCAAGATATCTGTCTCATTCAAGAGGGTCACACTGCATTTCCCACTACAAGAGAGAGGTCCGAAGACTGGGTGAGCGCCTTATTCCAGAGTCCCCGCACACCACCCTCCTCTCCAGCCCCTAAGCCAGTGCTTGCTGGCCGGGCCTGGCGGTCCCGTACCGGATGTGGGTAGCTGGCAAGGACTCAAACTGCCGAGAAAGGAAGAGTTCCCGGTGCTTCAGCTGATGTCGCTGCTGCTCCGACACCCCTGGCTGCTTTGACTCCTCTTCAAACTCCCCTGGGAGATGCAGGAGGAAGGAACCAAGTCAGAACCCATCCCGCAAGAAGCCCCCGTGGACAGTCTGGCCCACGGGCACCAGTTCCTGTCTCGGCGGTTCTTCTCACACTCCCAGGCCTCTGCCTTCCGTACCCTTCCCCGGCCAGCTCTCCCCCGGCTCTCCCTCACTAACGCTCTTCGGGAAGAGCAGCGGAGGACCAAAGTGCCACGGAAGTACATCCCACACCAGGTGCCGTGCTCAGACCACGCAGAAAGCCCGAACCCGCCCACCGGGCCAGCAAGAACGTCACCTTGTCTCTTCCCCGCTAACCCAGCCTGAGGCCCGGGAGCGGAGTAAGCTGAAAAAGCATCACCACCCCAGGTTCCGTCTCACACTTCCTCCTTTCCGATTGCAGGAGGCTCCGCTCCCAAACACCGCATGCAAGCCTCGCCGCCCCTCACTTTCTACTCGGGTAAGTTTGTTCGCGGGGCTTTCCAGGGCCGTCTCTCTCAACCCCGTGCCAACACCTTCCTCCCCAAGGAGCTGCCACTGCCCTGGAGCCGTGGTGGAAAGGGTTAAGCTGGCTGGGTGCCAACCAATGTGGGAGGGGGCAGAAGAGCCACAGGCCTGATGCAGTGGTGCATTGTTCCCAACCACAGGGAGAAGGTGGGGGGTGCCACAGGCTCCACCCCTCGCCTGTGAGCTCCGGAAACCCGGTGCTAAGGGAAGGGGGACCACACCCCCCCACACCCCTTCTGATTGGACAAGGCCAAGGTCAGCCCCTGCCAGATGGAGCTGGAAACCCCAGAAGGCCAGAGACCTTGTTAGGCCCCCCCCCTCCTCTGTAACCCCTTCATGCCCAAAGCAGCCTGAAATACGGAAAATAATTTAGGAAGGAGGAACAAGAAATAGGGCAAAGAAAGCCAAAGCAGGAAAGAAAAAAGAAAGAAAGAAAACAGAGAGAGCGCGTGTTTTGAAAGAAGACGAAAGCGTGAAGAGCAGGGTCTGGAGGAGAAGGGAGCGGTGCAGAATGGAGTGAAGGGGCAGCAGCAGATGAGAAAGAGGGAAAAGTGCATGAAAACTTCCTTTGCTTCTTACACCGTCCCTTCCATGTACTCTTACCGCCTGGTGATCACAAACTAAGTCTGCTCCCCTGTTACACAGGCTTCTGAGAACCATCTCCTCTTCCTCACCTTGACCTTGGTCACCGGCCTTTGACCCTACAGAGCCAAACTGCCCCCGAAGAGTCCTGCTTCTCCAAAGCTCCTCCTCACCCCCCACGGACACACGATCATCTCAAAACCGTAAGTAAGTAGACACTATCATCCCTCTAGCACACACCACTCACAGGCACACTCCCACACAGGCCACGGTCTGGCTCTCCTTGCCATGGTCTCGCCACCCTGCTTCCAACCCCAACGTGTACAGACAGGCCTCCCTCCACAGACCAGGCACTTCCCACCCCCAAACTCACACCCTGCCTTGGGCATGCTACCAGGAGAAACACCTGCAAGGACATGCCCAGGCCTCAGACCGTGGGGGGCGGGGGGCGGGGGGGGGCGGGGCGGGGGCGCGGAGACACTCACTGGCGTTGCTATCAGCCAGGCTGTTGAGGCTACTGGAGATGTCCCTCCGCCGGAAGAGGCACACCACCTTGGCCTCCACGTTTCCATTTGCAGTCTAAGAGGGGAAGGGCCGGGGGAACCGGTCAGTGAAAAGCAGAAATACACCGACTAACAACTGTCAGTAAGTTTCTAAGGGATGTGGCAAAACCTCAGAAATTATACATAGGGGCACACGTTTAAGGACAGACTTCCCAACCCCTTTCCTCCGCCCCCAGGAGAGAGTCAAGTACATTTCCCACGAAGCTCTCAACAGCCTTTCCTGAACACACAAATGAATGAATGAATATGAATGGGTCCTGGGGACAGGGCCCGCTCCCTCTCTTCCCCTGCAGTTAGAGACCTCAGCAGGCAGAGACCGGTGTGCGGGGCGGGCGGGGGGACTGCTCCACTCACCTTGTTGAGCTCTTCAATCCGTCTCACCAGGTAGGGATTGCTGGAGGAGTTCTCAAAATAGACGTAATCTGCGGGAGGGGGAGGGGAGAGCCGGGGAGATCAGAGGAGGAGCACCGGCGGGAGGGCAAGACAGGCGTGGGGGGGGAGGGGCAGGAGGTAAGGGTCCTGGCAGACAGGATCCTGGAAAGTGGAAGTGGGGAGACTAAGAGAAAATAAGGGATGGTCCCCCACCCCGACCACCTAGTTCCCCAAAATCAGATCTTTCACTCAAAAGTGAGCCTTAAGTTAGAAAGAAGCAGGGGGCTGGCCTAGAGTCCCATCTCCGCGATGGGGCTGCACCCCAGTCTCTAGCGCAGGGCCAAGTGGCAAAGCGATCGTCCCGGCCGGCTTGTCAGCGACCGCGGCACCCCTTTCCCCGAGCCCGCTCCCCGACGGGGGGCCCCGACGCGGCCGAGCTGCTGCCGGGCTGCCCCAGCCTCGGGGAGCCTCCGGGAACCTCGGGTCCCGCAGCCTAGCCGACCCGCACCCCACTCCCCGTTCCGGTTCCGGTCCGCGCTCGGGACCACGCCGCCCGGGCCGAGCCTCTCGGGTCCCGACTCCCACCTCTCCCGCCCGGGGCCCCGCAGCCCCTGCCCGATACTCACCCCCCACCCGGTACATGTTGGCCGCCATGGCAGTTCCCGCCGCCGCCTCCGGCCGCACAAAGGGCCCGGGAGGCTCGGGGGATAGGGCTTGGGCCGAGGCGAAGGCCGGGCGCGGAGCTGGCGCCGCGCGGAAGTCTCGGTCGGGCACGCGCAGCCGGCACCGCCGCCGCTTCAGCCGTCGCAGTTCATCTCCGCCCGCAGCTCAGCGCCGCCGCCAACACCGCTCACGCCGGACGCCGAGGCCCGCGCCGTCGCTCGGCTTCTTCCGGAACGAGCTCGGCTGCGGCGGCTCGGAGCCGGTTAGGGCCCCTGTCCTCGCGGAGCCGCTCCAGACGTTGGGCCCGCGGCCTCGGGCTTCGCCTCCTTCCCGAGCGCCTTCGGCGGACCGGAGAACAAGGCGGGCGCTCGGCTAGGGTCGGAGAGCGAGACCCCAACGCTCGGCCACTTCCGGAAGCCGCTCGGCTGCCTCCGGCCCGCCGCGGCCCGCGCTCGGTTATTTCCGTTGCGGCCCCGCCCCGCCTCCGGGGGCGGTCGAGGAGCTGGCTTAACCCCCTCCTGGCCACGCCCACCGCTCCGCCCGCCGCCTGGGCGCTTCGCGGGGTTATTTGCGAGCGGCTTTGCCTGTCGTTTGCACGAGTGGCCCGCGCTCTCTCGCCCTCTCCGCGCTCCTCTTGCTCCACGTCCCCACCCCCTCCTGGCCCGGCGGCACCCAGCCGAGCCCCACAAAAGGACTGGGAGGCGACTTTGCTTTTGGTTTATTGCCCCTCAGCAGGCAGCGGGAATCGGGGCCCAGGCTGGGGCTGCCCGGCTCAGCCAGCGGGTCTATACAGTGTGTACTGGGGTGCTGGTCACCCCCTCCAGGGGAATGCGCGATGGGGAATGTCTCCAAGTCGAGGAAGAGGTCGGCCCCTAGTCCCGGGGCGGAGCCGAGCTGCAGGGCCCGTGGGTCCCGTTCCGCAGCTGTCAGACATCAAGAGACGAGGCCGGGGACAGAGAGGGGGTTCGAGAGGGCGTGGCGGGCGCCAGCCCCGAGCCCCCGGCGCCCAGCACTCGCCACTGGAAGATGCTAGCGTCCTTGCCGCCCAGCGAGATGAGGTGCGAGTCATCGTGAGTGAACCGGACGCTGGTCACGTGGCTGCCGTGGCCGCCGTACACGAGGCTGGGCGCCTGCGTGGGGGAAGGTGGAGTTGCGGAGGCTGCGACGCCCCGGCCGGCCCCCCGCCCCAGGCCCCGGCCTCACCTTGGCGCGCGCGCACGGGTACTGGAAGAGGTGCACTTTGCAGAAGTCGTCGGCCACGGCCACCACGCGCTCGTTGTGGGAGCGGCACAGGGAGTTGATGTCCGTGCCATCCGAGCCGTCTGGCCACACGCCTGGCGGCACAGCGGCGGCTCAGCCCAGCCTCCTCCCTGCCTCCGCCCACAGCCCAGAGCCTCGCCGCTCCGGGTGCTCGTCCGGCCGCCCACCGGCCACGTTCCAGGCAATCCTTCCCAGGGAGCGCCGAGGCCTCCGGGCTGGGTTTGCTGGTCGCTGGACACCCACCCCTGGGCACCGCCCAGCATTCCCAGCCCGGGGCAGGCCCCGAAACCCTGCGCCCTGCTCACCGTACACGTGGAAGCCTAGCACGCAGGTGTAGGTGGCCCACTCCCGGTCTCGGCTGTCATAACGATTCCTCAGCAGCTTGCAGCCTCCAGCCACGTTCCCTGGGGAGAGGGCGCCCACCCAACTCAGCCCTCACCCGGCCCTCAGTGGGGAAGAGGCTGGGAAGGCCAGGCCAGAAAGGCTGATGGGAGGCCGTGGCATGTGATCTGGTCACCACAGCAGCCTTCAGCCCAGGGCAAAACCCAGCCGCACCCCACCCCCCTGCTTCCTGCGCTCTCTAGGTCTCTCCCTAGCTCCTCCTCCCTAGATGCGCAGTGCCCCACACCTGCCCTGAGCAGCTTTTCCCAAACAATCTTTTCTTAGTATGTTTTTCAACTCCCTCAACTCCTTGTGGGAAAAAGATGGTATAAAACCATGTGTGTGGTTTTTTCCAAATCAGTTGCTCCTATGTGTGTAATTCCGACTCCAACCCCATCTCCCCGTCCCCATGTGACAGCCCCTCCTGCTGGAGCTCCCCACATAGCCTTCATGCCCTCCGAACCAGGAGCCTACACACACATACACACACACACACAGCACCCCAATGACCCCCTCCCCAGGCCCACCCTATTGCCACTCACAGTAAAGGATCTCATAGTCCCCAGAATTGGACATGATGAAGTTCCCATCCTTGGACCAGTCAAGGTGAGTAATAAAGCTGGAGTGACCCTGGGAGCAAGGGTCAAGAGACTAAAAATGGAGCCCCCGCTCCCCATTCCCTAACCCCCCTACGTGTACTGGGCCCTTTGAGGAGTTTCCCTGCTATGGCAATGCCCCCACCACCACCCCAGCCTCCTTACCACACAGCGGCCAAAGCGGCTGGACTTGGCGCCATCACTGGAAACACTGTAGATGTAGATCATGTTGTCATGGGAACCAATGGCCAGGTACAACCCATCTGCAAAGACAGTCGCTCAGAGAGGGCGGGGCCGGGGCCGGGTCGGGGCCGGGCGGGGGGGTGCTCCCACCTGGGCTGTACCGAACCACTGAGAGCTGCTCGTTGCCATCGGTGATGTCGGACACGATCTCTCTGGTCTCCGTATCCAAAACCAGCCACCTGGAAGGGAGGGGTGGGGAAGCAGGTGTGGAGATACCCGTCCTGGGCAGCACACTGACAAGGTGGAGAGACTCCAAGACACCCAGAGAAAAGCTATGCGGCAGACAGAAACGCCCCGCTGCATTCTTTTCCCCCTTTTTCTTTTTAATCCTCACCAGAGGATATCTTCCCATTGGTTTTCAGAGAATGGAAGGGAAGGGGAGGCGGGGGGAGGGGGGGGAGGGACATCCATGTGAGAGAGACACATCGATCGGTTGCCTCCTGAATGCACCGAAACAGGACAGGGCCGGGGATCAAACCTGCAACCCAAGTACATGCCCTTGACTGGGAATCGAACCCATGACCCTTAGGTGCACAGGCGATGCTCTAACCACTGAGCAATGCTGGCCAGGGCCCCACTGCATTCTTACACTGGGCAATGGGAAGGGGCCATGGGCAGGTAAGAGCTGAGGGGCTGTCCTAGCCCGTTTGGCTCAGTGGATAGAGCGTCGGCCTGCGGACTGAAGGGTCCCAGGTTCGATTCTGGTCAAGGGCATGTACCTTGGTTGCGGGCACATCCCCAGTGGGGAGTGTGCAGGAGGCAGCTGATCGATGTTTCTCTCTCATTGATGTTTCTAACTTTCTATCCCTCTCCCTTCCTCTCTGTAGAAAATCAATAAAATATATATTTAAAAAAAAAAAAAAGCTGAGGGACTTCTGATGCTGTCGGAGCAAGGAAAAGGGCTGGACTACAAGGGCCTCAGGGAGTCCGTAGGCCTGTCACTCTTCTGTTTGCCTCCCCTCTGCCCTCCCATCTCCGCAGCTTCCCTCTGCTGAGCTGCCACCTCCTCCATTCCAGGCTGCAGGGGAAAGTGCTGGGGGGGGGGGGGCGGGGGCGTGCGATGGCAGGTGCCACCGGAGACGGGAAGGCCAGGCTGCAGGGAAGGCCAGGCTGCAGGGAGAAGCACTGAGGAACAGGAAGGTGCAGTTGGGGCTTGGAGCTGCCAGTGATCACGCTGCTTCACACACACACACACCATCACCAGGAACCCTTCCTGTACCCCCTGCTTCCCCCGGGCTCCCTCTCACCTCCCTGTGTTCAGTCCCACAGCCACCACCGCCCCACTGGGGTGGAAGTCAGCACAGAGGCCCGTCTCCTGGGAGGGGAGAAAAGGTGAATTCAAGAAGATGCCTCTCCAGTGAGGGATCCAATCCAAGACAGACGCCTTGTCATCACAAGGAAGGGGGCGGGAAGGACGGGAGGCAGACCTGGAGCGCAGGCAGGGTGAGTGCAGGCAGAGCCGAAGGAGGTGACATTCAAAATACTGAGCCACCAGAACTGAGCTGGGTCGGACAGGAACCGTCAGTTGCTGGGTGGGCAGGGGAAGGGGGGGTACTGGAGGCATCGGCACAGAAGGAACATTTAGTAGCCATACCAGCACAAACCGGCTGCCTCCAGGGAGCAGAAGGAAAGGGGAGACTGAGGAAGGCGTGGGGGCCACAGGAGTCATGGTAGGGGCAGCACCGGGGACCGGGCTCTACCTTGAGGTCGATGCTCCAGGCCAGCGCGTGGCCCTCCCCATCCCACAGGCAGAGCTGCCGGTCGTGGCCGCAGGTGAGGAAGCGGTTCTGGAAGGGGTGTGTGCACAGCCCCCAGAGCTCGTCCGTGTGACCCTGCAGCAGAGCATGCGCCGTCACCTCTGCCCTCCCAGCAGCTCTGCCCTCCCGCCCCCCAGAGGCCTCGGCCCCTCCACCTGGATCACAGGGGAGAAGCCCTGGGCCAGATCTCCTCGCAGCAGCGCATTCTTCGTGGTCCCCACCAGCAGCTCGGAGCCCAGCCCCTCCGCGATGGCCCGCACAGCCCCAAAGTGTTCAGGAATCTGCAGTGGGGGCAGAAAGTCAGGGGGCACTGGCCATTCCTCTCCCCGCTCCCTCCCGCCACCCCAGCCCCGCCCTCACCTCAGCTTCCTGGAGGGCCACCAAACCAGGCCCCCACTGTACCAGCCGCCGGTCCCGCCCGCCACCACTCAGCACAGTCCCGTCCCGCCGAAGACACAGGGCAAAGATGGAACCTTCATGAGCATGGGCCTGAGCCACAATCCCATAGGTCTCTGTTGGCAAAGTCCCGGGTGGGTCAGGCTCTTGGGGTGCAGGGAAGTGTGGAAGGGAGCAGTAACTCCCAGCTGCCTAATGCCTACTGGCTACCGTCTCTGACCTGGGCTATTTATTCTTCCCAGTTTACAGACTAGACAACTGAGACTCAGAGAACTGAAGTCACTTCCTAAAGGCCAGACCATTAGTGGCAACACTGGGATTTGAACCCAGGACCTGGCAGGCCCCAAAGCCCCAGCCCTTTACTCTCTACTATGCTGCCCCTACCTTTGTAGACGATCCCCCAGAGAACTATCAACTCGCAGAGTGAAAAAAAGAAGGGGGGGGGGCCAACCCTAGAAGAGGGGGGCCAACCCTCTTCTCTGTTCTCATAAACCCTCTAGGGGGCTAGACTTCCCAGATGCCACCCCCAGCCACATACCTTTGGCTCCGCCCCTGCCTGGAGTCTTGGAATCTGAGAGGCTCCGCCCCCAGGTGAGAATGTTCCCCTCTGAATCCCCAGTGAGGATGTCTCCATCGGGGAGGAACACAAAGCAAGGGATAAACTTGGGTTTCTTGTATTTCTAGGGGAGAGGTGAGGTCAAAGGGAAGGGCAAAGACCAACAGTCACGGGGTCGCTAGGAGCTGGGTAGCATCGGGGTCTCCAGGCCTTAGATCACTACTTCCATTTCCACTCTGTCCTCCCCACCACCCTGCACCCATCCACACCTCACCCCAAAGACACCCTGTTTCCGCGTGAGGGTCCCATTCCCAGGAACCCCCACTGCGCCACTCCAGTTCCAGAAGTGGACGTGGGACTTCCCGCTGGTGACAATGCAGCTGCTATCGCGAGGGCTGAAGCCGACAGCCAAGACTGAGTCATTTGTGCTCTGAAAAGAAGACACTGGATTCAGCCACCCCCAGGCCTGAGCACCCTCATTCCACTTGACTCTCTTCCTCTGCATCTTGACCGTGGGTCTGCAGAGGTCCAGAAACCCCGGGGCACCCTCCTTCCACACCCTGGGCCCCGAAGAGCAACTACTGATTAGTCACCCGCCTGCCTGGCATGATCTCCTGTGAGGGCAGAACTTCCGCAGTCCCCATTTCTCAGCCTCACAGAGGCTGGGCGGCTGGCCCAGGCGACAGCCAGAAAGGAAGTAATAGATGGGTAAGTCTGGACTCTCGGGGCCCACCACTCCCACCTCCCAACCGGCGGTGCCTGCAGGCCACCGGGGCCCCTCACCTTGATCTCAGCCAGCTTTGTGCCGCGGCTGCAGTCCCACACGGACAGCATGTGCTCGTTGGAATCATCCACCACGCAGAGAAAAGCACCCTGATCCTGAGGGTGGGGACACGCGGGAGGGGCTGAGTGAGGACTAGAGGTCTGGGAGTTCACGGTCATTAGGCAACACACACCATCACAGGCTGGGAGGGAAGGAGAAGCGGACACACATCCCTCTCCCAGGAGAACCGGCTGGGCAAGGTTCAGGCAGGCCAGGATGTCTGAGACTTCCTGGTGATGTGCAAGAAGGGGGTTCCCGCATAAGAAAGATGGGGGGCTAGAGGGTTTGGCCAGCTCACCACCACGGAAAAGGCCAGGGCCCCCACGCCCCGCTCGAAGGCCCCCAGTCCTATCTCCTGCAGCTTCAGCAGTGTCTCCGAGTCCCACACGTGAACCACAGGCTGCAGGGGCTGGAGCGGGAGAAGGGGTCAGGCGTGGGGAGGAGAGCTGGGCCAGAGGTTCGTCCTGCCACCTGGGTTTGGGTTTGGCCTTACCTTTCCATCCTTATCCACTCCAGCTGTCTGTCCTGAGGCCACACGGACACCGTCAGGGTGGACGGCCAGGCTACGTGGGGGAGCAGATGCTCTAAGGAAGGGGGTGGGTCTCTCAAGACCACCCAGGCCGCCTCTCTAGGCTTGCGGAGCAGCAAGGCAACTCTCCTGCTCCTCCACCCCCGCCCAGGCCCTCTGTCTGCCAAGCCCAACACCCCCATGCTTAGAGCTGCCCACTCCCCACCCCCAGGACCCTCACCATCGAACGCAGTCCGTGTGGCCCCGGTAATGTCTCTGGCCGCCACCTCCAGGACCCCCTGGGCCTCCCCCAGGCCGATACAGCACCACCACACAGGCGATAAAGTAGACCACCTCCCCAGAACGCAGCACAAAGAGATTGGAGCGTGAGTCACGGCCCCGGTACCCATAACTGGAGTGGGGATCGCGGTCAAGGAAAGGGTCAGAGCAAGGGCAGGAGGAGGAAGGGAGGAAAACAGAGCTTCTGGCCGGCAGTGCTCCTGGCAGAGGATGGTTAGGGAGGATTCAGGGGGTGCCCCGTCCCTGCAGAGCCAGGAGGAAACCATAGACGGGGGGTGGGAGTCCCAAAATGGGAAAGATGGTTCCCATGGGCCTGGAGGGGGCAGGATACACCCAGTCAAGGCTGAGGGTCTCCGGGGGTGGGCCGCTGGGCAGCTCCTCAAGGCTGCGGATGCCAGATGGGATGTACATGGTAATTGGGCGCCCGCGAAGGAACATCTTCACTGAGATGCCTTCTACAGAGAAAAGGGGGGCGTCAACCACCACCCTGCAGCCTCCCTCCAGGGAAGCCAGAGCAGAACTCTACCCACCAGACCTCACAGGTTGCCCCAAAGTAGCTCTTGGGGCTCTAGCCCAAACCCTAACTCTTTGATCCACATTCTTCCGGATGCTTCTGTACTTACCCAAATTGTAATTGCTCCTCCGAGATCCCGGACCCCCAGGGCTGGAGAGGGGGTCTTTCCCCCCACGGCTGTTGGGAAGACAGAAAAGCATAGGGATTGGGTTCGGGTCCCGAGATATACGTGCAAAGGGGCCGAGCACAGAAGGGAGGCTACTCGAGGCCACAGTCACCCCTGCAGGCGCGGTCTGCATTGTGGGCATCCAGGCCCTGGGGTAGACGGGACTCCCGGCTCCATCTAAGACAGGAGCCAGCGAGGCTGGGGGCTGAGCGCAGGGCGCTGGGCCATAAAGCTTGCAACAGGCGATGCCAAGTGACAGGGAGGATCCCTTTCCTCCAGACAGAAGGGAATGCAGAATGTCCCCCAGCCCTGCCCTTCGGGGCTCTGGGAGGTCAAGTCCTTATCTCTCAGGAGGAAAGTAACAGAATTCCAGAGATCACCGTCACCAGATGATAATAAGGTGGTGATGCCTCTTCCGAGAATGAGGGAGAGACCATGGGTAGGGCGAGAGGGAACACTCCCATGTCCTGAGGCCTGTCCACACTCTGAGACAACTACGCTCAACCACTGGGATTTGCCTCTGCTCTAAAAGTCAAGCCTGGTAAACTGGAGCAAGGGGAACTCTGGGGAGCGTCATCCATGAAGATCACGGAAGCTTTTGGAGAAGCCTCCTGGCATCTCAAGAGGTATATGGTGACAAGGAGGAAAGAGCAAGGAACTAGAGTCAGGAAGAGTTGAGTTCGAGTTCTGCCTCTAGCTGTGTGACCCCAGACAAATGACTTACCCTCTCTGAGCCTGCTCCTCACCTGGACAGTGAACAGCGTGAGACCACCTACCCCCCAAGGGTGCCGTGGGACTGAATGAGATGGAGGAGGTCGAGGACTGAGCACAGTGCCCGGAACACAGCAGGCCCCCAGGAGTGCTGGTTCCTTTCTTCCTGTTGGGCAATGAGGCCCCCCCACCCCACCCAGGGAAGCGAGTGAGGGACGAGGAAAGTCAAGAGCCTGGGCCTGGGGTGGGGCAGGTTGGGGAGCCTCGCCCACCTCTCGGTGCTCCCTGACCGCAGTAACAGGTTGGCCGAGGACGCTGCCTTCCGGGAGAGTTTCTGTCGAGGCCGCTCCGAGGGCGAGGGTGATGAAGAGGAATTCCTCCGCGCCCTGATAGGAGCAGTGAGCCGAGAAGGTCATCCCCTCTAATCATGCTCCGCAGTCCTCTCCCCCAGCCTCGGCCACAGGACACTCACGTGTCAGTGCACTGGGAGGGCTGTACGAGCCTGAGGATGCCCGGGGAGCCCGCGCCCCCCGGGGAGCCAGCGCCGCTGCTGCTGCTGCCCCCTCCTTCAGACTGGGTTCCACTAGGCTCTTCGCTGCCCCCCTGAGGGGCCGGGGGCCCATTGCTCAGGCCAGGGGTTCCGGGGGGTGCCTCCATCTCCAACTCTGTCTCCGTCTGGGTGCCTCGGCTCACCAAGGAGGGGCTGCACGGGGGCGGCAGGCCGGCGGGGGCTGCAGGGCTGCTGAGGAGACAGCCAATCAGCCTGAGGCCCGCTGAGGCCCCGGGAAGGAGGAGGAAGAGGGGGTGACGACATGCGTACCTGGCCCTCGTGGGAGCTGTCAGGTCAGGACCCTGCAGGGCGGTGGGGGGCGCCTGCAGCCGAAGCAGGCGAAGGGCTTCGGCCAGGGCTGCCTTGACCAGCTCCATCTCTTTCTCCTGCACCTGGAGCCGCCGGCTCAGGGCCTGCAGGGCCTGCTGAGCAGGGCCCTCGCCTGGAAAAGGGGAAGGGGAAGGGAAATGGGAAGGGGAATGGGAAGGGGAAGGGGAAGGCGCACTCAGAAGGTCCCGCCACCTGGGGGAGGATGAGAGGGTTCTTTCTCCCCCCAGCTTTGCAGTTGGGCTGCAGCCCCGGCTCCGAGGCTGCCCAGAGGGGAGGAGACGGTGGCGGAGGACCCAGGGCCTCCTTCTGGCCGGCAGGCGAGGAAGCTGGCAGAGCGCCTTTCCTGCTGCCGTCCAGGCCTCCGCAAGGCAGGGCGGACCGGGAGCACGGGGGGAGCGTGGAGTCCTGCCACGGGGCGTGGGAACCACAGAGGGAGTCGCAGAACTGGGGAGGGACCACGGGGCCCACCCAGAGCAAGCTCCGTCTCCAGGGAAGGCGGGACCCTGAGCAGGCAGCCCTGGGACAGAGCGGGGGTACAAGAGTGAGGACCAGAGAAGAAATGTAGAGTGACAGGAGAGGGCATCGCGGAGACCGAGCCCCAGGGGAGGTCCCGGGGTAACAGTTGGGGGTCAGAAGTAAAAAGACACGAAATACCAGCAGGAGAGGCCCAGGTAACCTGGGGACAGGGGAACATCCAGGTGCCGGAGCAACGGGGGTTGGGGGTGGGGTGGGTAGGATGACGCTGGGTAAGTCCGAAGGGACAGCAGCAGGGGCCCCAAGGACCTGGAGAGCGACCTGAGGGCCGTGGAGGATGCTCCAGCCCCGGGGCCGCAGAGCACGCGGGCGCCCCTGGACGGCCGTCGGGCACCAGCAGCACCGGACCGGCCGGCCGGGCGCTCCGGGAAAGGGCTCGCCGCCCGCCCGCCCCGTACTCACCGGGCCCCCCGGCCCCATCCATCCGGCCCCCGGGGCTTGCTCCGAGCGGCGGCAGCGGAGGAGGCGTCTAAGCCGCGGGGGCCATGGCCTGGGAGAGGGGAAGGGGAAGCACCCTGGGGCGCGCAGGGCGCCGTGCCACCCCCTGGGGGCGCTGTCGGGCTCGGGGAAAGGGACTGGAGGGGGCGGGAGCGCGGGCTCGGGCCCGCCGGGGCCTCGGACTCTCCCGGGGCCGCTCTGGGCTCCCGGGGGTGGAGTGGCGGGGCCGTCGCGGGCCCCAGCGCCGCTGCACAAACAGGCGCCGGACGCGGAGCCGCCAGGAAGCGCGGGAGGGGGGGCGGGCCCAGGGGGGGCCGGGCCGCCCGGTAACCCCTCCCTGTCCGGGCCCCGCGGCTCAGCAAGGGGCGGGGCCAACCCGCTGACCCCCCCCCTGGCCCCCGTCTGGCCTCCGCTCTCAGGGCCCTTCCGGGATCTCCGCCCCCGGACTCCCTGGGGACTCGGAGGGCGCGTGGACCTCGAGGTCTCCGCCCCCAGCCCTCAGCCCCCAGCCCCCCGGGGCCGAGCCGACCAGCCCCTCCCCCTTCCGGGAGGGGCCGGGGCGGGACTTTCCCCCAGGGGCAAGGCCGAGGCATCCCGAATTGGCTCCGGCGGGGACTGGGCGCCGGGCGATTAAGGCTGGGTGGGAGGGTTCCCAGGGTATTGGGGTCAGGGTGGCATTAGCCCAGCTCAAGCCGGGCTGGGCTGACTCAGCGTCTTGCCCCGACAACCCGTCCCTGCCAACCCTGCTCTTCCCGGGGCAGAGATGGGAGATGGCGCCCGTGCTGCCCCTGGCGCTGCCGCTCCAGCCCCGCATCCGGCTGGCGCAGGGGCTCTGGCTCCTCTCCTGGGTGCTGGCGCTGGCCGGTGGCCTCACGCTCCTGTGTAGCGGGCACCTCCTGGTCCAGCTGTTGCACCTTCGCACCTTCTTGGCTCCCTCCTGCCCGTTCACCGCCCTGCCGCAGGTTGCCCTGGCCGCGGGAGCGGTGGCTCTGTGCACAGGCCTGGCGGGCGCAAGCGCCAGCAGGGCCAGTTTGGACGCAGCGCAATACCCGCCCTGGCGAAGGGTCCTGGGGCCCCTGCTGGTGGCTGGCACTGCTGGGGGTGGCGGGCTGCTGGTCCTCTCTCTGGGGCTAGCCTTAGCTCTACCTGGAAGTCTGGACTCGGGGCTGGAGGAGGGGCTGGGCGCTGCCATGGCTCAGTACAAGGACACAGAGGTGCCTGGGCGCTGCCATGCCAAACGGCTGTTGGATGAGCTGCAGCTGAGGCACCACTGCTGCGGGCGCCACGGGTTCAAGGATTGGTTTGGGGTCCAGTGGGTCAGCAGCCGGTACTTGGATCCCAATGACCAGGATGTGGTTGAGTGAGTGACTTGGTTCTCTCCTCCTCTCCCTCCTCCTCCATCCTTTAAAACCCCACCTCACCCAGACCGCCAACAAATAGAGCTTAGTGACAGAGAATGGGTGACAGCTCTGCCACGTATTAGCTGCGTGGCCCAGGGCACGCTAGCAGGCTCCTCTGGGCCCGAGTCCTCATCTGTAGGATGGAGGTGACACTAGCATCTGCCTTACAGAATTGCTGCGAAGACAAATGCATTGTGATGCCTGGCACATAGGAAAGCGGTTAGAAATGTGCTCCTCTCATTTCTCCCTCCTCAACTCTGTGCTTCAGCCTCTCCCCCAGGCCTCTATCTCCAGACACCCTCACACCCTGCCCTCCTTTTGCAGCCGGATCCAGAGCAACGTGGAAGGCCTATATCTGATTGACGGAGTCCCTTTTTCCTGCTGCAACCCCCACTCACCCAGGCCTTGCCTGCAAGACCGGCTCTCAGACCCCCACGCCCACCCCCTCTTCGATCCTCGTCAGCCCAACCTAAACCTCTGGGCTCAAGGATGCCACGGGGTGCTGCTGGGGCACCTGCAGGGGTTGGCGAGCACCCTGGGCAGCATGCTGGCTGTCACCTTCCTGCTGCAGGTGAGTCAGCCAAGCGTCCGAGGCCTCCCTCCGTCTGGACCTCCTCACTGCCTCCAACCCTGGGGCCCGGGGCCTGCTGACCCTCACCGACCTCTTCCCCTTGCTTTCCCCAGACTCCTGTGCTCCTGGGCCTGCGGTACCTGCAGACGGCACTGGAGGGGCTTGGAGGAATCATCGATGGGGAAGGGGAGACCCAGGGCTATCTCTTTCCCGGGGGGCTGAGGCACAGGCTGAAAACAGCCTGGCTGCAGGGAGGGGCTGCCCACAGGCCAGCACCCGGGGAGGCCCCTCCAGAAGAGGCAACGGCTAAGGAGGACCCGCCTGAGGCCTAGTGGCCTGGAGCGTGGGTTGGGGGTCGGGCAGGGGGAGACGGGGTTGAGAAGACAGGAAACCTCACAACTCTTTTGCCAAGGCCCCTGCTGGGGAAGTTGGGGGGCGGGGTGTCCCTGGGATTAGAGTGGTTAAGAACAACCAGCCAGCTGGACGGGGTAGGAGAAAGACCGAGGGTCCGAGGGCCTAGCCCCTGTGGCCGGAACCACCCAGAAACAGAAATCCCAGCGTGGTGGGCAAGCGGCATGGGAAGGGCTGGAGATGCTTCCCTGCAGACTCAAGGAAGCTTCTGGACTGAAGCCGCTGGTCGCCTCCTCCAGGGGTGGGTTCCTGAGAGAATGGTTTCTGTCTGAGGGAAAAGCCAGGAGGCCAAGGTTTTGCCCCTGGTAAGAATCCGAACGCAAGAAACAGACTAATAAAACAAAAACATGAGAGGCCTCTCCAGGCTGAGACTGTTTTATTCTGGAGGTAGGAGGGGTCAGCATGCTCAGGTGGGGAGGGTCCAGCCCAGCTCCTCCAGCCCCCGCCGCCCCGTGCATGCCCAGCCCCAATAAGTTACCCAGTTACTCAGCTGCCCTCCCTCCTGAGTCTGTCTGTCCTTCTGCTCCGCCCCAGACAGGGCTGACCCGGCTCAATACAAGGGCTGCTTGTCCCCAGCTTGTGGGCAGTGCCACATGGCAGGCTGGGGGAGGGGGGAGCAGCTGGGCTGCAATGGCAGAGGGGCCGCCCCTGGCTCTGAGGGGTCAGGACGTGGAGAACCGCACCCTGGCAGGCCAGGGGCCCGGCCCCACAGGTCTGTGCCTGGCGAAACAGTAGTCGGGTGGGGCGTCCGTCACACCTCCACGGCTGGGTCTGAGCCTCGGCCCTGCCGCTGTAGCTGCTCCTCCTGCTTCATCTTGGGCTTCTCCGTCCGCGTGTGCCACACCAGAACCTGTCCCGGGAGGACGCCCATTAGAGCTGGGCCCAGCCAGAGCCAGGCCTCCGGGGCCCTCAGTCTAGACGGGATTCTCCAACCCCCTCTACACACAGTGGAGCCTCAGGCCTCTGAAATGGGGCCTTAACCCCTTAACCTCTGTGGGCCATGCAGGTGCCAGGACTCCGGGAGACAGAGTGGCAGAACCCACTTTCCTTCTCTGGCTCCCCGCTGCCCTTCAGGAGAGAAAGCAAGGTTGTAGCTGAGTTCCGGAGGGTCCCTCCTGCCCTGTGAGCCTCCCCCCAGGGCCTCACCCCACTTCCCCCACCCCGTCCACCCCAGAGCTGCGTGCCCACCTCCATCCTCTTACCCGGGTGCAGTTGGCAGCCCGTGGCTCCAGGTCCTTGGGGTCCACCAGGTGGCTCAGGAGACTGCTCTCCAGGTGGCCCCGGGGAGCAGTTGCATCAAACTGGGCATTGGGCTTGGCCAACAGCAAGGGCAGGGCCACTGCAAATCCCGCCATATCCACTGGGAAGGGCCGGTTGGGCTCCCACGCCGTGTGGAAGCCCACAACCCGGCCGTCCTGGACCCGCGGGCCCTCAAATCGCAGGCCGCCCACCAGCCCCACGGGCCACACGGAGACACCGCGGGTCCAGCGCATCTAAGAGGTTGGGAGACAAGAAACAGACAGGGAGTGGCCCCGGGGACAGGGAGCAGCAGGAAGGACCGCTTGGGTCCTCTGCTCCATGTCCCCCCCCCTCCCCCTCCCCCAACAGCCTGGACTCAGCAACAGGGATAACCAAGGCAACAGAGGAAGCTGGCCCAGGGCCCCTTTCCCGGCCCCTCCCTCCCGGTGCTCACCTCCTCAAAGAGTTCCCGGCTGTAGGTGTTGTCATCATCCGCAAAGTACACAACCCCCCGGGTCCCCGGGGGCGGGGGGTCCTTCTCTCCCCCCACAGCGCCCCCTCCACTCCGCAGCCAGTCCAGAGCCCTGTTCCGTTGCTCCACACCTCGGGGCCGAACCCAGCCGGGCTCGCCCTCCCGGAGCCTCTGGGCCTTGGGAGTGAGGACGGCCAAGTGTGTGAAGAGGAGGCCAGAGGCAGCCAGCAGCCTGGAGACCAACGGGGTGGGGCCCTCCGCGTCTTCCACCAGCAGCCAGTGCAGCCGGGGCACCAGACTCAGGGTCTGGGACAGTCGCACCAGCTCGGCCTTCTGCACCAGCCTGGAGGGGGAGAGGCAGCAGCAGGGAAAGGGGCAGGCACCAGGTGCCACGCCAGCCAGCAGACCCGGCTTCTCCCGACCCCCTTCTGGCCTCCCAGGGCCTTCCCCCAACTCCTTGTCTTGCCCGTCAACTTCACAGGGACACTCACCTGCCCTGTCCTCCCCCTCATGTCTGCCACCCACCTCCACCCTGGGAGACACTCGGGGAAGGAATCAGATCTGGGATGGAATGCCAGGCCTGTCATTAGGTGCCACATCCGGGGGAAATGGCTCACTCTCCCGGAGTCTCAGTTTCCTTGGCTGTACCATGGGAATAACAGGACTCTACAACAAGGCCGTTCTGAAGATTAAGTAAGGTAATGATTTTCTCACACCGGTGGGACCAGGTGCTTTTCCTTCTGTGCTTGGGTTTCCAGGCAGAGGGATCTAGGAGTCCCTTGACTCACTCCTCGCCAGGGGATGATGGGTTTATCCGCGTTTAGACAAAGAACTGGGAAGAGGGGCCCAGCCTCTTCTAGGCTTCTTTCTCCTTCAGGTTGGGGTGTGTGTGTGGAGCGGGGGAGGTTCTAGAGCCGCCCGTGCCTAGATGGCTCAACCACCTGATTCCAGGGAGCAATTAGCAGGCCCTTTGGCTGCAGATCCAAAACCACAGTTTCCCACTTGATCTGTATGAGTAATAAAGGCTACATTTTAATTAAAACCAAAAAAAAAGGCACAGCACTTAGCCCTGCAACTTGTGGGTTCCATGCAATTCCGGGTCAGGGCACACGTCCAGGCGGCAGGCTCCATCCCTCGTAGAGGGCATGCAGGAGGCAGCCCATCGATGTTCTGCTTCCCCATTGGTGTTTCTCCTCTCTCTCTCTCTCTCTCTAAAAATCAACTTAAAATCTTTTCCTTTTTTAAAGTGCAGCACTTAGCACAGTGCCTGGTAAGAGTAAACACGTTGTAAATAATATCTGATGTAACTCTTTCTAGACCCCGGTAAAAACTACCAGACTAAGTCCTTCCTCCTTTTCTGAATAGTTTTACATTTGTTTAAATCCTCTCCTAGGTTAAATTTTTATTGATTTTATAGAGAGAGGGAGAGGGAGAGAGACATACTGGTGGATGTGAGAAAGAAGTACCGCCCCCACTGGGGCTATGTGCCCCCTGGGAATCGAACCCGAGACCCTTGGGTGCATGGGATGAGCCACACGAGCCAGGGCAGGACCAAGCTAGACAGGGGTTCTCAGGCTTTCTCACCAGAGGACCCCTAAGGAGGGAGAGCACGCCGTGGCAAACTCCAAGTTTCTTTGAAATTGTATGGTTCTACCTTAACATTTCTCAGGGATTTTGTCTTCTACTCCATCGCACACCCCTCTATCTCTTTTAGTAGAAAATAAGCATTTTCCCACAGGTTTCTGAGTCAAGATGTGGTTCCTTTCTCCTGTCATTTGGTATGCCCTAGTTTGAGGAACATTCCCTGGCCCAATGCCTCCCCCAAATCCTCTCCATCAACCCCAACCTCTTGGTCCATGCAAGCCTCCTGGGTGCACCAGAGCCCATACCTGGCATAGGTGGGGGTAACAACATAGATAGTAGGCAGGGCCTCAGGCTCGGGGGGCTGGGCAGGGGCAGGGGCTGGCCGATGCAGATCAGCCTGCAGCTGGGAAATCCTCAGATCTTTCTGTCGAAGCTGCTCTGCTGCTGCCCGCAACGGGGGGAGGCAGTCGCATGGCTGGCCTGGTCCCGGGAAGCAGGGGTAGGGGCAGAGAACGGAAGCATAGCACGTTCAGTATCCCAAAGGCCCATCATGTCATTCCCTCCAGCCAGTGCAGGAATCGCCTTCCAGCTTCTCAGACAGACAGCCTTCTACACCTCCGGGGTGGGGAACTCACTGCCTCAGTCGGCATCCCCTCTCCAGCTTTCACAAATCCCATCTGTCGCCGTTTTCATTTGGATGCTGAGCTGATTATCTGCCTCCATCCTTTCTCCCGGTTGGTTCCAATTTTGCCTTCGGGAGCCATAAAGAAGTCTAGCTCCCTGACCCAGGACAGTCTCAGACACCTGGGGTCAGCAGTGGCCCTGTCTGGAAATCCCTTCGCTGGGTGACCAAAGACTCATTAAACTGTTCAGTTCCATTATTGGATACGTATTTATTGAGTGCTCCTCCTGGGAGGCGCTGCCTTAGGGGCTGGGGATGCATCAGGGAACGAGGCAGACATGCTCCCTGGAGGAGGCGGACACTAAGCAAAGAAGGTTGCCAATTGTGATAAGGGCCATGAAGGAAGCAGACAGGTTAGAGCATACGAGAGAACGCAGAAAAAAAGCCGCGTTCGTTTGGAGTCTAGACGAAGCGGTCAGGGAAGGCCTCTGAGGCGGTGACCCCTGAGCGGAGACCTGCAGGCTGCGCAGGCGGGAGGAAGCACCGCAGGCAGAGGGGACGGGTTAAGAGCTTGCAGGGCCATGAGCGTGCGGGGTTCCGCAAACTGTCACCAAGCCGGTGTGGCCGGAGCAGAGCGAGCGAGAGGGTTAGGAAATGGGGTGACGGCGGCGGGACCATGCGGGGCCCTGAACGCCAGGAAGGAGCCTGGATTTCATCCGAGGTGCGGCGGGAGCCGGGGTGCGTGCTGGCGAGGGGCCTGCGCCCGGCGGCCGCGGAGGGGGTGTCGCAGGGCCGCGCCGGGTGAATGGGGTCCGCACCCGGCTCATCCCCAGGGCGGGAAGCACCCCGCCCCGCCCCGCTCACCGAGCTGCACCAGCGCGTAGAGGAGGCCGGCGATCGACACCAGGAAGTAGACGAGAAACACGTTCTTCAGCTTCAGCTTCATGGCCGAGCCGCCGCCGGCGACCGGGCAGGCGGGGTCCCGCAGGGACAGGGGGTCCCGCAGGGACAAGGGGTCCCGCCCCCGCCGGACAGCCTGCAGGCCCCGCCCCTGCAGCGGCTCCGCCCCGCGCCCCGCCTTCCTCGCGCTCCCCTCGACCAGCTCCCGGGAACTGGGGCTGGGGAGCCGGCCCGCGCCCACATCCGGTCAGTCTGGAACACCCCCCACTCTCCCGGGTTCACTTCCGGTCCCACCGCCTAGTTCTGGGAACCTCGGGCCTTGGTGACGTCATATCCGGCGTGTCAAGCGCTCCGGGCGGCTGTCAGAAGCCGGTGGGAGCACGTGGGCGGGACTTTGAGGCCTTCCCCTTGAACTCCCGCCCGTGCGCCCCCATGGTCTCCTCTTCATCACCCGTCCCCCGCCACAGCGCCAGGCACAGCGCCCAGTGAACACCGGCCACCGGAGTGATGCAGAGCCAGGGCCTGTCCTGTGATCTAGGTCCGGCTCATAACGATCCTCGCTGTGATCCGAGGAGATAGATGCTCTTGTCCCAATTCATAGATACGCAGCTAGGACTGACAAAAGTTATGTGTCAACGTCAGAGACAGGCCTGCAGAGAAGTTTTGTGAGATGATTTGAGCAAATTGTCCACAATTGCCGGGAAGCAACATTTTTATGAATTGTGAAAATGCTCCCGAGAATGGCAGCCTTGCGTCTTATTTTATACATTACAGTCAGAAGAGAAGACCTAAGTGGGTTACCTGAAACCTACTGGTGATAGATTAGGGAGGCAGGAGGAAGCAAAATGAGGAAACCTTTGGGATTGAATAAAAATAAAATGATAGACACATACTTCTTCGTTTTAATATATTTTTATTGATTTTTTTACAGAGAGGAAGGGAAAGGGATAGAGAGTTAGAAACATCAATGAGAGAGAAACATCAATCAGCTGCCTCCTGCACAGCCCCCACTGGGGATGTGCCCACAACCAAGGTCCATGCCCTTGACCGGAATCGAACCTGGGACCTGTCAGTCCGCAGGCCGACACTCTATCCACTGAGCCAAACCAGCCAGGGCGACACATACTTCTTTTACGTGGGTGGGTACAGGGTAGTTAATAGTCAGCAATTAACTCAATAACCATGAGGGGATCTGTGGTTTCCACTCTGGTGCAGTACCTGTGCTTTGAGGGTTGGGGGAAGAAAACTGCTGTGACATTCCAGAGGTGTGTTACCTAGATGCCAAAGACGGCAGACAAGGCTTAGTTAGGGTGAAAATGGGACTTTGTCCGGGACGTGGCCTCCCCCCATAATAAACTGCTTTTAGTTAAAACGTTTTCCTTTCCGACCATCCTTTGTGGTGACGTCAGGCCTCTGAGTTTGTAAGGCACCACACAGGCCTTCCCTGAGCTAGTCGGGCTTAATAGGTGGCCTCTCTCCGTCCATATATGTAATCGCCATGGTGCAGTGTGCTACATCCTTTCTAGATACATGATTTCAGGTATCCTCTGAGCACGCACATTTCTCAGGTGATGATGGGGGATTAAGGGGGAGAGGGAGCTGGCAAGGCAGTGGGCTATCTCCCAGGGAAGTGACTGAAATATTTCCCGAGTTGAGGAATTCATAAACACATCCTCTAACTGCTGAAATGAAGCAGTTTTGCCACCCAAAATAGGCCTTTTTGGGATATTATTTTAAGCTGAATATTTTTAAGAAATGACTCAAGCCCAGCCAGCCTGGCTCAGTGGTTGAGTGTTGGCCTGTGAACCAGGAGATCAGGATATGATTCCGGGTCAGGGCACAGGCCTGGGTTGCGGGCTCCATCCCTAGTGTGGGGCGTGGTGCAGAAGGCAGCTGATCAGGGATTCATTCCCTCTCATCACTGATGTTTCTCTCTCCCCCCTCTCCCTTCCTCTCTGAAATCAATAGAAAAATATATTTAAAAAATGACTCCAAAAGAGGCACCCCCTCCCCCCCCCGACTTGCCTAAAGGAATTCAGAGACGGAAAAACCTGCTTAAAGAAAGGGAACCTCACCGTAGGGTCATAGGAACTAAGAAGGGCTAGGCCCTTAGACTCCCCTCCACCTCCCTTTGTTTCTGGGTGGCCAGGCGAGAATTTGCTTACCAAAATGTTTGCTCCTTCTCATCCACCTGTGAATTGTCTCCCTTCCCTTTGAAGTCCCGGACCCCTCCTGCCCCCCTCTGCTCTGGTGGGCCTTGTGGTCTGGGCCATGTGGACGTTAAATGCCTGATTTGCCCTCAGGTCCCATATTCTCACAGACCTGACTATTATTTCCTCCTAATAATCTCATTCAACTTATTAAAAAAGTCAGAACTTAGAAGTGTAACAGAAAAGTTATTTCCCCTCCCCACACTCATTAGGTACAAATCGTCCTAAGCAGTCATTTTCCCTTAAAAAACAAACTAGTTTTCTTTTTTTAAAAAATATATTTTATTGAATTTTTTACAGAGAGGAAGGGAGAGGGATAGAGAGTTAGAAACATCGATGAGAGAAACATCCATCAGCTGCCTCCTGCACGCCCCCTCCTGGGGATGTGCCTGCAACCAAGGTACATGCCCTTGACCGGAATCGAACCTGGGACCCTTCAGTCCGCAGGCCGACACTCTATCCACTGAGCCACACAGGTCAGGGCCAAAGTAGTTTTCTTATAAAATCATCTGTAAGACTTGTGGTCAGTCTACAAAATGGAAAACTACTTCCTGTCACTAAAGCAGTAGGAAAATGTTAAAACGCGGCTAGCTAAAGAAGCAGCCTTTCGTGTGAGAACCTCTGGTCGTATAGCTATTTCTCTTCAAAGGGAGCCCAGCAGCTCTGGTCACTACCATTAAACAGGCCTACCAAAACCTTGTCCACAACAAACATCCAAACCTGGAGAGAACTTGTTCAGTTTATTTGAGCCAAACTGAGGGCAAATACCAGGAAGCAAGTCCTCAAATGCTCTGGAGAATGGCAGTTTGGCAGCTTATTCTACACATTAAAATCAAAGGCGTGGAGAAGGTGCAAGAAATCCACTGGTGGTAGATTAAGGAGAAAGCATAGCAGGGAAATATCTAGCACGGGGAAAAGGCAAAACGGAGAGACACACTTGTTTACATCGGTGGGCACACGACAGTTAATGATTAAGACTTATAGCACCTGGAGACAGAATGCAAGGAACACGTTAACAACGAGGGGCTTCACGCTCTGGTGGTCCAGTGTCTGGGGCCGGTGACCGCGCCTTCCAGGGGTAGGAAAAGAAAATCACTCTGACATTCCCTACAGTTCAGGCCAGAACTAGAATCCAGACACCAAGCGCTATTGATTGTCCATCTCTTTATCCGCCTGGCCAGCGTCCCTCGGTTAGTCGGGCAACCTCCCATGCACCAAAAGGCTGCCGGTTCGATTCCCGGTCAGGGCACAGGCCCCGGTTTGCTGACTCAGTCCCTGGTAAGGGGTGTGCGGGAGGCAGCCGATCGATAGGATGTTTCTCTTTCTCCCTCTCTCCTCCTGTCTCTAAAAAGGAATTAAAAAATTTTTTTTTAAAGGTATGTTATCTTAAATAGAGAGCCCTGGCTGGTGGGTCAGTCGGTTGGAACATCATGCCATACACCAAATACTGCAGGTTCAATTCCCAGTCAGGACACAGACCTAGGTTGGGGGTTCAGTCCCCAATCGGGATGCACGAGTGTGTGTGTGTGTGTGTGTGTGAGCAATCAATATTTCTGTCTCTCCCTTCTTTTCTCTAGAGGTTGATGGAAACATGTCCCTTGATAAAGATTTAAAAGATTAAAAAGACAAAGCTCACATATAGATTGACCTTTGCAAAGGAAGATATAGGCCTCAGATGTGACTACCAGCTCTGACCTTCCCAGTTTGGAATTGGTGATCAGACTGTGGACAAAAGGAGCCACATGCTAACCTGACAAGCTCAGGGGAGGCCTGCGTGGCGGTCTTGGAGACTCAGAGACCTAAAATAACCACAAAAGATGGTCTGAAAATTAAATATTTAACTACAAACAGGTTATGGTGGGTAGTCATGTCCTAGGCCGATATTTTCCCTGACAAAGATCAACTTAGATCTTTACTGAGCCATTTGCCTTTTTGCCTCTGAGATAACATATCTGTGAGATGTCTGGATAACTTGTAACTTCCTTTTTACCCGGGACCCCTCAGGGCACAACAAACGGCACCGGGACATTCCCTCATTGTGATTGTTATCAAGTTAATTGTCAGCTGTTAATTATGTTAAAGTATCCTGTATCCACCTCTGTAAAAGAAGCACGTGTCCATCATTTCACTTTTTACCCTATCCCAGAGGTTTCCCCGCTTTGCTTTATCCCACCTCCCTAATCTGTCACCAGTGAATTTCATGTGACTCCCCTACGTCCCTTTCCTTTGATTGCAATGTATAAATACAGATGTAACTCTCCATTTCTCCGGAGAGTTACATCTGTATTATCTCACTTCGTTGAGGTTCTGCTTCCCGGCATATGTCGACAGTTTGGCTCAAATAAACTCACAAAAATTCTTTACAGGTTTCGATGTTTTTTTTGTTTTTGTTTTTTGTTTGTTTGTTTTTTGTTAACATTACTTGGCGTAGTCGCGGCAGGATTCCAAAGAAAACTCACCCGGGATCATCCCTTGGACTCGGTGCTAGGATCCAGCAAAGGGCCCATTGAGCCCACCGGTTCTCTGCCCACTGGGTGAACGTGGGTGAGCTGTCTCTTGGATCCAGGACCTTCCCTTGCTTTGGTAGAGGGTCTGACTGTATTTGAGCTGCGCTTTAAAATGCTCGAGGTGGAACCAGGGTGACAGAACCCAGGCTAAGGCGGGACTGGAGGGAAAAAAATGGGTGGCTGCTTTTGATTTTGGCTTTTCCATCGGAATTGCTGAGAGTCTGAGCAAAAACAACACCTTCGCCGTATAAATGAGCTGAACTCTTCAGCTCCGAAGATAAAGGGGCAGCATTTTTTTTTTTTTAAGACTAGTCCGACTCCGAGGTGTTCTTAGGTGACTGAGAATCTTTGTGGAGGTGTAGAAATGCAGGAGCCCCACCTGGAAGTCCCGAGGCAACTGTAATTAACTAAATGGCTCACCTAGGGGGCCACCATAAGGCGTGGCCTGCCCGCCCCGAAACTTTCCTGTGGTTTTAGACGGCCGGGAGAGAAACGGAGGCCACATTTAACCCACTACATAACATGTCTAAAGTTTGCTCAGACTACAGATATCTTAAAAAAAAAAAAAATTTGCCGAAACCGGTTTGGCTCAGTGGATAGAGCGTCGGCCTGTGGACTGAAGGGTCCCAGGTTCGATTCCGGTCAAGGCATGTACCCTGGTTGCAGGCACATCCCCAGTAGGGGGCGTGCAGGAGGCAGCTGATTGATGTTTCTCTCTCATAGATGTTTCTATCTCTCTCCCTTCCTCTCTGTAAAAAAATCAATAAAATACATTTTAAAAAATAAATTTAAAAAATTAACATGGGAAATTGTGCCTCCAAGGCTAGCAGCTCCCAAGACCCCGGCCCTCATTTAATACTCCTGATAGGAAGCCTTTACTTGCAAGTGCTTTACAGACATGAGGAGATTTAACCAGAAAATATTAACTGAGGAATGGCCCACAATGCAGTTTGTCTGGGGCACCTATGTTAATATTTTGCATGCAGAAGTTAGGAAATGCCGGCTCTGAAATGGAACTGAGGGAGTCTAAGGGAAGCATACCTTGATTTGGAAATTAGAAGCTCCTAAGGAAAAGCCTAGAAAAAATTTCCTCCACTGAGATGGGAGTTAATGAAAAATTTCAGAGACTGTCTCAGAACCATCCTGAGGTCAATGCGTGTCTACACCCTGTTTTTCCCCGTGGGAAGCATGCCTCTGATTTAGAGGCAACAAGGAAAGACCCCACCCCGTTTCTTTGAATAGTCCATGGGAACATACTGAAATTCTAGAGAGGGGCAGTTCCCGAACTGGGGACAAAAGACACTGTTTGGGTGATTTTTAATGCTGGACATTCCCTGGTGTAAACTTTTAGTGTGTTCTGCGTGTCTGTAAGAGTGTTGATGTTTTTGTGTCTCTTTGTTGTTGTTTAATTTGTTGAAAGAAGAGGCAGGTCCCGCTCTGGGGAAGCCGAGTTGTGTGCGGTGGGGTTGAAAGCGTGAGAGAGATTGCAAGTTCGTCCCAGCAGCTGCCAAGAATCCGTCATCTTGGGGGCTCTTCTTGCTCTCCCTCTCAGGGTTCAGCCTCCAGAAACAGCGGGTGAGATGTCTGTCTGTCTGTCTGTCTGCAACATAATTGTGGCTGTCTGTCTCTCAGGGATATCGGTTTGCTCTTTCCTTGTTTATGGTGAGAATAAACAAATCATCTTTCCTGCTTCACATACTGGGAGTTTATGAATTATTTTCAATGCTCAATACACTGCTTGCAATAAGCCGTGTGCCTCATTTTAAAACCTTACAAATTACTCTTTATATGCTGAAATTATAATTGAATCTAAAGGTATACAAATTTTTATATTATTTTCTATGTCATTTTACAGGGATTATTACTTACCAAGAAACTGTTGTCTTGGGATGTTATATTTTATAGAAAAGCAAAGTTTTTTTTATCAAATCTATAACCATGCCACTTTTAAATTTTTGTCATTTGTGCACAGCTGCATTCTGATGCATTTGTAGGTATATTATACGTCTAGAAAAACCCATGAAAAGGACCCGGACTTATTCTAAATTGCAGGCTTTTAAGCAGGTCATATTTTTGAACTGGATGAAGATTTATAGAACTTCAAGGAATAACTGAATTCAAGAACTACTGGCAAATAATCAGGATAAACAGAAGTAACTATGGGACTACATGAAGGGAGGATAATTATTCTTATGACTGTTTAAAATATTGTTGACTTTTAACTCTTTTGTTTCCCGAATATAAGGAAAAGTAAAGAGCAGACATGCTGCATTGTAGGAACTAACAAATTGGTAACAGATTCATTCCACAGTGCACTCGTGGGAGACGAAGATTTCAAAGATCATGGCTTACAACCAGGAGATTTGGTGTCTTGGAAAAGACAGCAAATAAAAGACTCTCCAACCTCATTGGAGGGGACCTTACCAGGTATTACAAACTAACCCGTGTGCAGCTGAACTTAAAGGAGTTAGCTCACGGGTTCACATTTGTCATTTTAAAAAAGGCACCTGACTGTGAATGGACGTCCGCTCCCATCTCCGACACCCACCTCCATCTGCAGCGGAGATCAAAGACTTTTCAAGGCCGAGAAGCAGCTGAGACTTTTCCAGGACGAGGAGTCGCTGACCACAGAGGCAGACAGCCATCGAAGCCGATGTCAACAAGGCCTGTATGCTCACTAACTGATACTGCTGGAACCTCGTTTTTATACCATCTGATTGTTACTGATTGAATGTACATAAAATGATTTTCATATTGTCATTATCCTCCTTACGGTTTCCTAGTGGAAACAATATCTGCCTCCCCAGGCCTCCTCCCTTATTAGATATGAAAAATTTAACTTGGATGCCTGCCAATCTTTCCCACCTACTACACAATGATGTTCTGGTTATCAGGTATGACAGTGAAATTAATGCTTTGCTGGCCACACATTGGTCTTCTTCCTACTATCAATATAAGCTTTGGTGTTTGTTTGTTTTTTGTGGATTTTTTTTTTTGTGTGTTTTATTTTTCTGGCTATATCTACTATAAAGAACCCACTTTTGGCAAATGCCTCCGAGAACACCTCCCTGATAATTCCACTGGTAGAACTGCAGATAGATCTAACCTGGATGAATGTTGTGTAGCTATAGAGACGGGTGATGAAAGGCTAAGAAAAACACCTGGATATGATGGCCAAAGGCTTGTAGCTGCCTGTCCTATCTGTCATAGTATGTCATGTCCTCGGACTCACCGGCCATGCTCTTATGGTTGGATGTCTGTGAAACAAGAAAGAAATCAATGATCCCATTTCAGGAACTATTGGGATCACGCGGTGGGTAGAGATGTCTATAACTACCCCACCATCCTTGGTGGAAGCCCTATGGAATACTCAAACTCTAGCTCATTTGGGGGCCACCTCCACCCATTTAACTATGTCACGGGAAACGCAACATTTTTGGGTCCACTCAGTCTACCCCAACTGCTCCCAACCATAGCTACCCAAAGACAACATTCCTGATGGAGTCAGCAACATTGGCCCTCTGAAAGAAGCAAAAGGGGAATACTTGGAGGAGTAGGAGCTGGCCTTGGTATTCTGGGACAAGCTGAACTTGCAGCTAATGGAGAACATCATTCATTAGAAAAAGACTCTTTACCTCAAATAGGTCATGTAGAGGGAATGCTGTTTCAGGAAGAAGGAAAAGGGTGGGAAGCAGCATGGAAGGGCAATAAAGCCTTAGTTTCATGGACAGAACAGACTAGACAGACTGTAAAAACTCATGCACAAGCCCAACCATGGGGACGTGCCTCTGCCCGAACTCAACAGGGCCTGTGGTCTATGCCAATGCAAATGGAATCTGAAGTGGCTATGAAACAATGGCCAAGTGTAATAGCTGCAGAAGCCCAGGCCAGACACTTATAGGACTCATATGGTTCACAGGAATTTGGACAATTTTGGATGGAAAATGCCATCTATGATGTTGTGTCTTAAAAGCCCAGGGCCTCGGTTAGATCCTAAGCTTGAATTCCCAGTAGTTCAACTGGCTGGCATAGGGACCATCCTCAATAATACTAGAATACTTCCAATGGGAAGTAGATGGGCCATGTTTAAAAATAATAAATAATGTGAACCCATCTCACTGCCTGTTTGTGAAAATTGGAAAGGTGAATGGTTATGCCCCCAATCCATACGGAATACTGAATTCACCCAGTCCTGGCCTATTGTATCTACCCCCACAAATAACAATATATGGTACATGGGAAAGGGGCGATTTTGCTGGGAAGGGTTAAAAAACTCTTCTGTTATACTAAGTGATTTTTACTGTAATATCACCAAGTTTACATTAAATAATACTGGAACATGGTGTAGTACTGAAATTATAGGCAGAATGACTTTGCCTGATAGTCATAAAATTGGTGATAATATTGATTCTGAAAAACCAATGTATTGGGAAATTGAACTCCTTCCCATAAAGTCATTTCTATGGAAACTAACCGGCCAGAAGAAAATTAGAGCTTCTAGACAATAAAATATTATTAATTCATCTGGCCAAACATATCATAAGGTACAAATGACAGTGGATGAAGGAGGAAAACATATAATTAGCTTAATAAGAAATTATAATACGTGTAAAGGGTTTTTCGGTTGACTGGGATGCTTGTTCCCCTCAGACTTTTCCTTGTCTAGTATTAGACATTTTCTGTTCCCAATCACTGCTACTGGTTTAGTATTGTTACTTTTGTCCATGATATGTAAATGTTATATTAGATGCAGAAAAGCAAAACGTTAAGACAAACAGCAAAAAGACTCGGATCATGGTGGCTCACAAATTGGAAATGATCCACAATACTTTTTAACAAGGACATATAGGATCTGACTGCCTCCCACTTACCTGCCTTTTAAAAATATATATATAATTTGACCTTAAATGCCATCTAAGGTTATGGTCTTGCCCCATCCCCAGTGGTCCATCTGTTCAGCAAGACATGCTGACACTGAGACATCCTAGGAATGAGCCTCCCTAGCACTGTGGGACTCCATTGTCCAACCAAAAGGTTGGTCATCAATGCATCCTTTGGACTGATTTATGACCAAAAGGGGGATGTGTGGACGAAAGGGGCCACATGCTAACCTGACAAGCTCAGGGAAGGCCTGCGTGGCGGACTTGCAGACTCAGAGACCTAAAATAACCACAAAAGATGGTTTGAAAATTAAATATTTAACTACAAACAGGTTATAGTGGGTAATCATGTCCTAGGCCAATATTTTCCCTGACAAAGATCAACTTCGTCTTCTTTACTGAGCCCATTTGCCTTTTTGCCTCTAAGATAACACATCTGTGAGATGTCTGGGTAACTTGTAACTTCCTTTTTATCTGGACCCCTCAAGGCACAACAAATAGCACCGGGACATTCCCTCATTGTGATTGTTATCAAGTTAATTGTCAACTGTTAATTGCATTAAAGTATCCTGTATCCACCTCTGTAAAAGAAGCACATATCCATCATCTCACTTTTTACCCAATCCCAGAGGTTTCCCCGCTTTGCTTTATCCCACCTCCCTAATCTACCACCAATGAATTTCATGTAACTCCCTACATCCCTTTCCTTTGATTGCAATGTATAAATACAGATGTAACCCTCCATTCTCCGGAGCATTATCTCAATTCCTTGAGGTTCTGCTCCCTGGCATATGTCGACAGTTTGGCTCAAATAAACTCACAAAAATTCTTTACAGGTTTCAATAGTTTTTTTCATTAACAAGACCATCCTGTGTGGTAACTTTATACACACACATGTATAGTTTAGAGAGGAAGGGAGAGGAAGAATAGAACATCAATGAGAGAGAATCATCGATCGGCTGCCTCCTGCACAACCCCCACTGGGGACGAAGCCTGCAACCCAGACCTGTGCCCTGCCTGATTGGGAATCAAACCGTGACCTCCTGGGTCATAGTCTATGCTCAACCCCTGGGCCGCACCGGCTGGACCTGTGGTAACTTTTGGCCCCTGAGCTTGTCAGGCCTGCCAGGTGGCCTTCAGAGCACAGCAGGTTTATTGCATCACCACCTTTTCATTCACATACTGATGACTTCATGGGGTTCCTCTATGAAAATATTGGCACCTCACCCTGACGCGTTGGGCTCAGTGGATAGAGCGTTGGCCTGCGGACTGAAGGGTCCCGGGTTCGATTCCAGTCAAGGGCATGTACCTGGTAGGGGGTGTGCAGGAGGCAGCTGATCGATGTTTCTCTCTCATTGATGTTTCTACCTATCCTCCTTCTCCCTTCCTCTCTGTAAAAAAATCAATAAAAAATATATATTTTTTAAATTAAAAAAAAATATATATTGTCACCTAGCGAACTGAGATAGTCTTGCACTTTTCATTTTTCTGAACGGACAAGGCTTATGCTGAGGCTACATACAATGTCAGGCCTGCAGGCTTCTGAGGGTCTATAGTTCAGGCCAGAACTAGAATCCAGACACCAACCGCTATTTATCATTTATCTCTTTATTGTTTCTCCTTTTATCAAAAACTGTCACAGCTGGGGGCCAAGAGGAAGTAAAAAAAATTGTCACAAATATGTCCCCTCATCCCCCGTTAGTCCTCCCTCACCCCCACCCCCCACCCCGGGCTTCGGGCCAACCCCGGGCACACATGATCAACTCCCCACCCCCACCTCAGCCTTCTCCCAGCAATAAATACAGGTGACTGTGATTCAATGAAACCACAACTGATTTCTCCATCTTGAATGCCCCTCAAGGGGACAAAAAGGGAACAAGTAAGTGTAATGCCCACCCCCACTTAAGAAGTGGAAACTTCTTCCCCCTAAGGACAGGGGGCAGAACTGCCCGTCAGAGCTGCAGCAGCTCTAGAAGAAATGGGAAAGAGGAAAGGTCGGGAGCAGAGGGAAGAGAAGGAAGAGGAACTTCTCCGGCACCCTCACTCCTTTGACCCACTCTGCCCTCATCAGGTAAGGGCTGGTCCCAGTGTACCCGTGGGACCCAGAAGGGGAAGGCTGACAGAGAAGAGCCAGGAGGAAGAAATAAAGAGGGAAAGCAGCCTGGGAGGAGGGAAGGGGTTGGAGAAAAGGAGCCCTAAAGCTCACTGCCCTCAACTTCTTCCAAGGAATGGCATCAACACCCCGAGGCAGGAGTGGAGAGGGTGTGGAGGGTTCAGGATGCCCAGAAGAAAGGAGAGAAGGGAAAGCAAGGGCCCTGTGGTCCCCAGGTCTTCACAGGTGAATGTGCTCCCGACAGAGCAGAGCAACAGAGTGCTGGGGGTGAGGGGAGGCTCGGTGTCGGGGGGGGGGGGAGGCCGGGGGGTAGGAGATCACAAGAGGAACTCACAGCCCAGACAGCCCTCTCCTGCCAGGTGCGGGCAGAATCTGGGTCTTGGGATAAGAACGGTGACGTCTGGGGAAGGTCAAACTCCACGGCAGAAGGAACAGTAACTCACATCACAACAGCACCCCGCCCCCCCACATCCCTCGGGTTATCGCAGGTGAATACTCCAGTCAGATGCCACGTTGACGCCAGGCTTCCGCAGGATCAACACAGAGGTCTCAGGGTCGTGCTGAAAGGACAGGCGGCTTTCGGGAGATCCTGGGGGAGGAAGAAAGCGCCGTAGTCATAGCAATGAACTCACACATACCAACTACTTTGCTCCAGGCGGGGTGTCCCCAGCCTGCCCTGGCCGCCCCTCTTTCCTCACCCTTTGTCTGGAGTACCACGGCTGCTGGTTTTCCAGCCCCCATTATCACCACCCGCTCAATCCAGACTGGTGTCTCAAAGTGGCCTTTGGGGTCTGCTGAGCTGGAGGGAGCAAGATGGGAGTACATGTCAGGGAGAAAGACGTCGGAGTAGAAGGAAGGAAGCGGACCAGAGCAAGAAAAGGGCCCAGTAAGCTGTGAGCACCCTGAGGCCCGGCCGCCCCATTACCTGGAGACAAGGGCGTTGCCAGAGAATGAGAATCGACGCAGCAGGAACTCATGCCGAGTCTCGTAGTTGAACGTGTGCCCATCATCCAGAAAGAGCTCTCCCTGGGCTGTCCCCTGAGGAGGAAGTGGGACAGGAGAGCCTGAGCCCAGGAGGGAGGGCGGGCCCATCCATCCCCAGCGGACTGCCTCTGCTCTCACCTGCGGGCTGAGTGCAACAAAGAGCGTGATGGGGTCATCCTTCATACAGTCTGAAGAGCGCCGCACTCGCATCCACCGAGGCACAATCGTCCCTCCACGCTGGAACACAGGGATCTAGGGCAAGGGCAGAGCTGGGATGAAGCTGGCCCGTTGTCCAACTTGGCCTTGCAGCATCTTTTGCTCGTACAGGTACTGGACCCCAAAGCACATGCTGTCTCCCCTTCAGGAAACCTCCAGGCAGCCGGAGCTGGGAGGGGATCAGGCATACTCACACTGCTTAGAGTCACAGGCAGGTACAGGGTCTGCGGACCATGATGCTTCTGGTAGCTCTGAACGTCATACCACACCTGTGGGCGACAGGAGATAGATACGGTCACTCACCACACAGGGCCACCGTCTCAAGTAGCCCACTTGGCCTCCCATCCGTCATTTCCCACCACACCCTTCCTTCACTCACCTCCCCTTGGCCAGGCAGATAGACCTGCACACCATGAGCCCCAGAGTCTGATACCGGGTGAACCAGCAACGCATCCCCTGAAACACACCAGAATCAACTCGGAGCTAAAGAGATCCGTTCCCAGACAGGGAGCGCCACAGCGCCTGCCTCCTGCACCACCGGCCTCCCCGTGTGTTCACAGACCATCTCCCTCGAGTGCTTCCTCCTCAGCCCTCCCACCACCAGCTGCCTCCCACGGCTCACCGAGCAGGAACTGGTCATCTGTGCTGAAGGTGCTCACGTCCTGCGGGTAATGTACCCACAGGGGCCTGGAAGGAAGACGGAAAGGAACACACTTGCTGTTTGGGCAGACGTCCAATGTGTCACCGGGAGCTGATGCGAGCAGCACAGGGTGGGAGCCAGGAGCTTGCAGCCAGTGTGTGGGGGAGGACCTCAGCTCTGCAACCTCAGCTCTGCCTAGGCATGGAGCTCGCTCGCCCAGCTCCCTGCCTCCTCCTGCCGCCCCTCCAACGGTTCTGCGCGCAGCCATCCAGTGGCCGCTCGTCATCCTGGCCGGCAAGGCCCTTCCGGGCCAGGTCCTCTTTTCTCTTCCGTCTCATCTCCCACGTCTCCTTCCGGTTCCTCACCCGACACTGCTTTTCCTACTCCGGGAGCACGACACGCTCGTTTCCACGTTAGGCTTTTGCACGTGGAGTCCCATCCGTTTGGAACACTCCTCCTCCCGATCAGAAACACCCGTCCCAGTTGCCACTCAGGCCTCCTCTCACATGGCCTTCCTCCCAAAAAGGCCACGAGTGGAACCTCGTTCCATTATGCTCTGCGAGTTTTCAAAGAGCTGCTCACTACACTGCCAGAAATTTCCTCACTGATATATTTGTTTCCTCCCAGAAATGAACGTTCCACAGCGTAGGACACTTGTCTGCCTTGATTCCGGCGCTGGGGGCAGAGATGGATAATGCCTACCCTGTCTTAAGTACTCAATCATGCTCACTTGCAGCCATTCCTATTGACCCTCCCTTACAAAGCCCTGGTGCATGAAGAAAGAGGTGCAGAGACGGAGCCCAGGCCCACCCGGCCCCTCAGCGGCCGTACAGACCCCAAGAATGCCTCACCTCATGACAGGAAACCCTTCGCGATGGGCCTGGTAGAAGAGGGTGTACCAGAAAGGCAACAGGGAATATCGCTGGCCCAAGGCGTCTCGGATGATGTCGTGGTACTGAGACGGTAACAGCCACGGCTCTCGCCGCCCAGTGTCCAAATGGGCATGTGCCCGGAAGAACGGCTGGTAGGCACCCATCTGGTACCAGCGCACAAGCAGCTCTGGCTCCGGATTCTTGAAAAAGCCGCCCACATCAGCTGGGAGAGGGGAAGTTGGAAAAGGGGGTGAAGGAGGACAGCGGCCTACGCGCGCCCCAAGGCCCCACGCTGGGCTCTCAGCTCTGTTCATGCCCAGGTCCTGTGCCCGCTACGGTGTCCCCCTCCCACTGAACCGAGGACCACAAATTCCCTCTCACCCCCACAGAAGGAAAGTCCCACCAGCCCCAAGCTGAGACACATAGGGATGGAGATCTTCAAGTGGTCCCAGTCAGCAGTGTTGTCCCCTGTCCACACGGCTCCTGAGGAAGACAAGAGGGAGGGAGCGTGCAGACAGGGAAAGGGCTCAGCCTTTTCAGCTGACCTCTCTGACCTGCCACATCGGCTCTGGGCCCCCAGGGTCCTGAAGAGGACAGAGTCACAAGAGCACGTGAGTGGGCACTCCTCCCTGGTTCCCTGAAGTGCAGAGCCAGAGGGTGCAGAGGGGGCTCTCAGAGGATGGCTGCATGGCTGGCTTTCCCTGAGAACCAGGCCGAGGGCCCCGGCTTCTCCCATCTGGCCTCCCACCCTCTCCCTCACATCTTACCAAAGCGCTGGGAGCCAGCGAAGAACGCCCTGCTCAGGACAAAGGGGCGTTCCACACCCCCAGAGCGCTGCACCAGACCATCAGCAGTCGCCATGTGCTGAGTGGAGACAGGAGGGGGGGGCAGTGAGGAGCAAAAGCCAGCTGTCATCTGTTGCAAGTTCCCCAGCCCTCAGTCCCTCCTCTCCAGCCTCTTACCACGTAGAAGCCATAGATGTTGTGCACGTCTCGGTGCTCCCAGCCCCCGTAATGCTGGGCATCCTTGAGCATGGTGACCTCAGGGCCATTGAACACAGAGGGTTCATTCATGTCATTCCAGACATAGAGGTTGGGAGCTGAGCCCTAAGAGCACGCGGAAGAAAATGCGGACAGAAGGACGGAGGGGAGAAAGAAGACAGTGTCAGGGCAAAGAGCTCCTTGGAATCCAGAAAGATGCATTTCTCAGGGCCATCAAGGCCCCTGACACTATCGGCACCCTATCACAGCAGGTTAGCAAGCAGAGAACGACCAACTCAAGGAGGTGGGGGGGGCGGGGGCGGGGGGAGAGCAGGTGCAGGTTGAGAGAGAGGCCGGCCACACCTTATAGTCGTCGAAGTTGAACATGTCAGCCCACCAGGCCCTCATCCTGGGATTGGTGAAGTCGGGGTACCCAGCGGCGCCTAGAAGTGAAGGGTGGCTGTTAGCCCCAGGGGGCATAACGGTCACATTCTACCTCCTGGGCCTCTGACCGCCTCCCCTCGGTCCTGGGGCGGCAGCACCCACCTGGCCAGCACCAGCCCTCATAGTCAGAGCCGTCCCGCGTTTTCACGTAGAGGCCCTGGTTCTGCAGCTCCTCGTGCACGCGGTAACCAGAGTCCACCTTGATGTGGGGATCCACGATGGCGACCAGCTGGGAGCAAGGACACGGTGGTCAGCGCTCTCCAGGGCTATGGCAGACGCCCAAGCATGGCCGAGTCCTCTTACCTTCCGCTTCTTGGATGCCAACTGCTCCAGCATGGCGAGGGGCTGGGGGAAGCGGCTGGGGTCCCAGGTGAAGTACCGCTTGCCGTCCGCGTGCTCGATGTCCAGCCAGATGACATCGCAGGGCAGGCTGTGGTCATCGAAGCCCTGGTTGACCGCCAGCACGTCGGCCTCGTCCCGGTAGTTCCAGCGGCTCTGGTGGTAGCCGAGGGAGAAGAGCGGGGGCAATGCCTGGGTCCCTGCAGGTTTAGCGAGGGACGGGGGTCACAACGGCATCAGGCCAACCTGGGGCTCCCGGGGACACCCAGAAACTGAGGGAAGCTTGTACACCAAAGGGAGACTAAAGGGCACGGGACTTCTGAAGAGTCACTCCTCTCAAGGCGACGAAGGCCGCAGCTTCCTTTGTGCGGCGCGGGGTGCCGCGTACCTGTGAGACTGGCGTACTGCCGGAAGACGTCGGAGATGGAGGGCCCGAGCAGCAGGAAGACATCGATGATGCCGCTCTCTGACATCCAGCGGACATCCGTCTGCGGGGTTTCCCCAGAGCCCTGCAGGTAGTCTAGCATCTTCCCAAACAGGGTCTGGAGGGGGGACCAGAGACAAGTCCAACACCCGCTCCCGCTCCCCAACCAAAGACAAAGCGGCAGTGTTTTCCTCCAAACCCTAACACTGGCTCCTAAGGAGTCAACCAGAGCTGAGACCGAATGTCACCGCCCAGCGAGGCTTTCCCGGGGCCACCCTCTGGGGCGCTGCCGCCACGCCCACCTCGTGGCTGCTGCCCATCTTTCTCAGCACTTACCCCCGAACTCGTCTGCTGTCTGTCGAACAGCGCTTCCGCCCTGAGCGGGAGGCCCTTTCCTACCTCCATGAGCAGCGCTACCCCCGCACCCAGAAGAGTACCCCGCCCATAACGTGCTGACGAGAAATGCAGCAAGTGGCAGGGAACTCCCAGCTGCTCCCAAGGGCCAGGCCCCCTCTCTCACCCAACCCCAAATGGGCTACTCCACAGCCTCCTCAAAGCTCACGCCAGCACACATCTGTCTCTGGGCCTGACCGCGCCCTCCTTCCGGCTCCCCCGTCCGTGCGCACCTTCCCCGCGGTGTTGGAGGATATGTCCACCCACGTCTCGGCAGCGTTGAGCCAGAAGATGCCCAGGTCCCGGTGGGGGCTGTGTGCCAGGAGCACAGGCACAGACCCGTACAGGGCCATGGGGTTGTACAGCTCGTACTGGAACACATCCAAATTGTAGAGGCGATATGGCTCCCCACCCCTGCAGGCAGACAGACGGACTGGCCCCAGGCCCTGGCACACACAACCGCCACCCACCCCACAGACACAGGGGAGGGGTAAGAAACGGCCCCTGCCCTTTATCGAAGAAGGATCTTCCAGTGAGAAAGGTGATCTGGGCACAGAAAGGGATCCGTGCCTGACTGGCGTATCCAATCTGCATGCACATCGCCCACCTTCCCGGCTCCTCTGTCCCCCATTTCCTGAGGTCAGCATGGGACTCACTCAGTGACCTTCAGCCTCAGGCTGTCCGCGTGCTCAGGGATCCCATACACGTGCTCCATGCCCGGCAGAGAGAAGTCCAAGCCCACAGACGTGGGGCCTGGAAGAAAAGCAAAGGGTGTGCTCAGGGCCGCTGCCTGGCGAGGACTCCCTGCGCCCCTGCCCTGGGCGCGCCGTCCCTCACCGTACGGCTTGCTGTCAGAGTGAGTTTTGAACGTCTCCTCCCAGGCTCCTGGCTCATCTTTCTCTGTCTTCCCCTGGGTCTCTTCTGGCTGTGAGGAGGAAAGCAGACGGCTGCCAATCACACAGCAGTTCTCTCCTTCCCCGCCCATTTTCTCAGTCCCAGCCCTGACAGCAAGACGAGAGGGAGCTCAAGTTTCTTTTGGGCCTTTCCCCTCCAACCTCCCAGCCAGCCCTGTGCTCCCACCACTCACCCCCACACACTTGCCTTGTCACCATCCCCAGGTGTTCCCTCGGGCTGGGCGCCATCGCCCTCAGCTGGGTCTTTCGATTCTTGCCTGGAAGGAGGAGAGCTGTCTGCTCCAATCCAGGGGGGCAGGGACGAGGGGCCAGTGGAAGGAGGGGTGAGGGAGTAGAGAGCCAAGGGTCCAAAGGAACGAAGGCATTGGAGGAGGGGACTGAATGGTTAAGCTTGGAGGGGACCCCAATGAATACGTAAGTGTCCGTAGGACATGGAGAGAAGCGAGGGGTAAATGCCACCAGGAGGGGCTTCCCCAGAGAGGCCCAATGGCTGGGGTTCAGAACGCCAGTCCTGGCTCTGCTGCCTCCTGGGAAACTCTGGCCCCAGATGCCCTTGCTGGGCCTCAGCCTGCTGGCCTGACACAGGGCTTTGCAAAGGCCAGTGGGTCATACCATGAGCAAGCCTCTACGGATAGATGCAGGGACTCACACAAGAGGTGCGCCAAAGACTGCTTTCGAGGGCAGCGGGCAAGCAGCTCTGCTCAGAGCCTAGTGAGCCCCCACCGAGAGCCAGGAACCCCAGCAGCAGGCAGCATCTCTCCAGCCCCTGGCAAAGCAAGAAGCTCCCTACACTCCTTAGGGACTGCCGATATTTCATCTCCCTTCTCCGTCAGGAGAACAGGGACCAGGGACCACGTTGCGGGAGAAAAAGAGGTGAGTGAAGGGCAGGGCACGGAAGGGTCTGGGGCACCTTCCCTGGGGGTCAGAGTGCAGGGTGGTGAAGGCAGAGGAACACATACAGTACCAATGGCCATGGATTTACCTAGAGAAAATGTTCTTGATCTTATCCCAAATGCTACCGAGCGTGAGACTAACTTTATCCGAGAAACTAGGGCAGGAGGAGATGGGTAGGGAAGGGAAAAAGGAGGCACAAAACCAACACAAAAACAGAAACATAAAAGTGAGTTTCAGTCGACAAACTTCCAGACATGGGGGAGGGGGAGAAGAAGAAAATAAATCTGGGAAATGTGATGGCATGAGGAGGGGAAAAGGGAAAGGCAGACCCAGGCAGGCCTCTCAGAGGAGGTGCCTGAGGTACAGCTCCGGGACAAGAGTGACTGCCTCCTGGTCTTTAGAGGAAGTGAAAACCTGTGACCTGGCCTGCTTCCTACCCTCTCTGACAGACAGCTTCTCCCAGCCCTCAGCCCCTACCGGACTGTCCTACGCCGTCTTCCCCCGGGGCCCAGGGCCAGACCCCTAACACCCTCAGGCTCTTTCAGCGAGGTGGCCTTCAGTCCCCCGGTACTCACGAGACCCTGGGGACCCTCTGGTGCTCAAAGCCCAGGAGTCCTCGGGCATTGACGCTGAGCAGAAGGCTGCGGTCCTCCAGCAGGTCCAGGCGGAAGGGCCGTGCCGTCAGGATGATCTTATAGGGCCCCTCAGCCACGGTTAGCTCCACGCTGTTGTCGTCACGGCCAGAGACAGACAGCCTGGAAAGAAGGTCAGAAGGGATAGAAACAAGGACAAAGGACCAAGACTAGAAGAAAGGGGGGGGGGGGGGCGGGCTGCCAAGAGCTATAGGCCGTGTGATCACAGCGTAGGGACAGACAAACTGACCAAAGGAACCAATAAAGAGCCTGGGAAAAAGACCCAGGAATACGTAGAACTTTTACACGTAACAGGTGGCCCGCAGCCCAGTGAGAGCAAGAGGGCTAAGGAGAACTGTTTGTTTGTTTGTTTACTTATTTACTCACTTATTTTTTTAATGTGTTTTTATTGATTTCAGAGAGGAAGGGGGAGGGAGAGAAACCCCAATGATGAGAGAGAATCATTGATTGGCTGCCTCCTGCACGCCCCCTACTGAGGATCGAGCCCACAGCCCGGGCATGTGCCCTTGACCAGAATCAAACCCAGGACCCTTCAGTCTGCAGGCCGACGCTCTATCCACTGAGCCAAACCCGCTAGGGCAGGAGAATCTAAAATAATACAAGCGGAGAGAATCCAAGATGGCGGCATAGGTAAACACCTAAACTGCTGCCTCGCGCAACAATTTCAAAACTACAACTAAAAGATAAAACGTCTATCACCCAGAACCACGGGAAAGCTGGCTGAGTGGAAGTTCTACAACTAGAAGGAAAGAGAAAAGAGCATTGAGACGTGCATGAGCGCTGAAAAGCTGAGGGAAGCAGCCAAAATGTGGAGACAAAGAAACATGTCACGAATGAAAGAAATGGAGGAAAGCAAACTACTGGATGACATAGAGTTCAGAACCACATGTATAAGGTTACTCAAGAATCTTCTAACAACCGCTGAGAAACTTGATGAGACCTTTAAGGAGCTTAATGAAAATGCCAAAAAAATGGAAAAGGATCAGTCAGAAATGAAGCATACACTGTCTGAAATAAAGAATATACAGAAACTCAACTGTAGATCAACGTACCCCAAGAATCAAACCAAAGATCTGAAATATGTGGAAACAAAAAACATCCAACCAGAAAAACAAAAAGAAAAAAGAATCCAAAAATATGAGGACAGTGTAAGGAGCCTCTGGCACAACTTTAAGCAAACCAACATCCGAATTTTTGGGGTGCCAGAAGAAGGGAGAGAGCAAAATATTGAAAACCTATTAGAAGAAATAATGACAGGAAACTTTCCCTACCTGGTGAAAGAAATAGACGTACAAGTCCAGGAAGCGCACAGAACCCCATACAAGAGGAATCCAAAGAGGACCACACCAAGACACATCATAATTAAAATGCCAAGGGCAAAAGACAAAGAGAGAATATTAAAAGCAGCAAGAGAAAAACAGTTAATTACCTACAAGGGAGTACCCATACGACTGTCAGCTGATTTCTCAACAGAAACTATGCAGGCCAGAGGGAGTGGCAAGAAATATTCAAAGTGATGAACAGCAAGAACCTACAACCAAGATTACTCTACCCAGCAAAGCTATCATTCAGAGTTGAAGGTCAGATAAAGAGCTTCACAGACAAGAAAAAGCTAAAGGAGTTCATCATCACCAAACCAGGATTACATGAAATGCTGAAGGGTATTCTTTAAGAAGAGGAAGAAGAAGAAAAACGTAAAGATAAAAATTATGAACAACAAAATGACATCAAATACATACCTACCAACAAGTGAATCTAAAAATCAAGTGAATAAAAAATCTGAAGAACAGAATGGACTGGTGAATATAATAGAATCAGAGACATAGAAAGGGAGTGGACTGACGATTCTCAGGGGAAGCAGGTGTGAAGGGTGCGGGAAGAGATTAGACAAAAATCTTACTCCTATGGATGAAGACAGTGGCGGGGGGGTAAGGGCATGGGGTGGGGTGGGGAATCAGGTGGAGGGGAGCTATGGGGGAAAAAAAAGAGGAACACCTGTAATAATCTGAACAATAAAGATTTATTTTAAAAAATAAATAAAATAATACAAGCATAATATGCTAATTAGACCGGAAGTCATGAAGCCAGGGCTGCAAGGGAAGCCTGGTCCCGGGTGCCAGAGGGAAGCCGGTGCCGGCAGCAGGGGAAGGAAGGCCTACTCCTGCACGAATTTCATGCATCGGCCTCTAGGTATTTACTAATGGAGATGACAACAAACTTCTGGGTAGGAAAAAAGTCCTACCTCATGCCGAGTACAAGTATCAACTCCAGACAGATTATGACTTAAAATTTAAAAGTAAAATCTTTAGAAGAAAACAAAAAGAATCTTTTCCCCTTGAGGTAGGAAAGTAGCTAAACACAACTTGGAAAACACTAACAGCAGAAGTTGTAAAAGGCCGATACATCTGAGCCCAGCCAGAGGGGCGCTTGGTTGCAGCGTGGTCCCATGCACTGCGAGGCTGCCAATTCGATTCCTGGTCAGGGCACGTACGGAAGGCAGCCAGTCCATGTTTCTCTCACACCGATGTTTCTCTCTCTCTTTCCTCTCCCTTCCTCTATCTAAGCACATCCTTGAGTGAGGATTTTTCTTAAACATGTTTTTACTGATTTTTAGAGAGAAAGGAAGGGAGCTGGATAGAGAGAGAAGCATCGATGAGAGAAAAACATCACTGATGGACTGCCCCCTGCACACCCCTCACTGGGGATCAGCTGCAACGCGGGCATGGCCCTGACCAGAAACAGAACTAGTGACCTCCTGGTTCCTGAGTCAACACCAACCACTGATCACACCGGCCAGGCTGGCTGAGGATTAAAAAACAAAAAGCAAAATCTAATACATTTTAAACACTAAAATTCAGAACCTCTACTTACCAAAAAACACCTTTAGGATCAACAAAAACAAGGAAAGTCAGAGACACTGTAGTAGACGAGAGGAGCCCAGGGAGACACGACAACTAAATCTCTAACATGATGCCCTCCACGGGGCAGAAAAAGGCATTAGCTAGGCCTGCTGAGTGTGGCTAAGAGGTCAGAGCGCTGGTCCATGCACCGAAGGGTGAAAAGGCTCGATTTCCATCAAGGGTACCTTGGTCGCAGGTTCACGGCAACCAATCAATCTCTCTCACCTCTCTCTCTCTCTCTCTCTCTCTCTCGCTCTTTCTCCCCGCTCTCCTTCCCTTCTACTCTCTCTAAAAACCTACAGAAAAATCCTCGGGTGAGGATTAACCAAAAAAGAAAAAAAAAGGCATTAGGTGAAAGCTGAGGACATTTGAATAAAATATGGGCTTTAGCTAGTTAATAATGGCATCGACTCATTAGACAGGACAACTCTACCACAGTAATGTTAACAACAGGGGGAAACAGGAGTGGAGGGTATAAGGAACTCTCATAAAATTCTTGCAACTTTCCCAAAAATCTACAACTATTCTGAAGTTAAAAAATTTTTTTTTCTAAGGCACCTTTAGGAAGTAGAAAGATAAGCTACAATCTGGGTATGATAGCTGCAATAAGTATAAATGGTAGAGAATTAGTGTCATAGTGCCAAGACATGAATTTCTACAAATCAATAAGGACAAACAATACAAATGGAAAATAAGCATAGTTGGCAGCTACCATTTCCCAGACTAGTAAGCCAGAATGACAGAAAAAACAACCAAGCCAAGACCTCCACATGGCATCATTCAACACGCATCCCACCGACAAAAATGAAGTCCCACAGTACCAATTCGGATCAGTGCGGACCCCAGGTTGCTGGTGGGAGTGCACACCGGTAAGCCATGGGGGCGTTGTCTCAGAAAGCTGATCGTCTCCACATTCTACAGCTTTGCAGCTGCCCTCCTAGCTACATACTGAAGGGGACCTGCACAAGGACAGAGGAGACACGGACATGTCCATGCCAACATGTCGAGCAGCAAAGCACTGGCAGCAACCAGAATGCTCATCAGCATAGAAACGGTGAGTTGGAATATAATCACACAACATAATCAGCAGTACAGAAATGGACTATGTGCAACAGAGTTATGTGAGCCCTAGCTGGTTTGGCTCAGTGGATAGAGCATCGGCCTGCACACCGAAGGGTCCCAGGTTCGATTCCGGTCAAGGGCACATGCCCAGGTTGTGGGCTCGATCCCCAGTAAGGGGGCGTGCGGGAGGCAGCCAATCGGTGATTCTGTTTCATCATTGATGTTTCTCTCTCTCCCTCTCCCTTTCTCTCTGAAATAAATAAAAATATATTTCAAAATAAATAAGTAAATAAAGTTAGGTGAAAAGAGGAAATCCCAGAAGCCATTCATTGAGATGAATGTCCTTACAAAGCTCAGAAATGAACAGAACCATGGGATTCACTGCTTAGGCACAGACACACGTGTATTTACGTGCGTGTACGCACACACGCTACAACCGTAAGAACACAAAGCCGAGGGACTGAGCGACCTCGGAATCACAATGGAATGGGAGTCAGGGTGCAGGACCGAGAGGCACATGGATGGAGGTGAAGGATCTGCTGGCTTCTAAGTCAAACTCTTAAGCCCAGCAGGTGTGGCTCAGTGGGTAGGCGCTGGCCCAGGCACCAGGAGGTCACGGTTCGATTCCCAGTCAGGGCACAGGCCCAGGTTTCGGGCTCCATCCCCAGTGGGGGCCGAGAGGGAGGCAGCTGATTGATGATTCTCTCATCATTGCTGTTCCTCTCTCTCCTTTTCCCTTCCTCTCTGAAATCAGTAAGGTGTGTGTGTGTGTGTGTGTGTGTGTGTGTGTGTGTGTGTAATTATTTTTTCCTTTAAGTGAAAGGGAAAATAAGTGAAACGAAGAGATAGGGAAGGTTGAGGAGTGTGGCAAGGTGCTATTATGCCAATGTAAGGAAGGTCAAATGCCAAGTAAAGATTTCTCAGGAAGGAGAAAAGGGCCACGGAGATGGACAGGGTTCTGAAAAGGTTTACCGAGCTGTGGGGGGATCAGCCACCAACACATCCGGCACCCGGTATCGAGGCCGCCGGGGCTCCAGTTCATCGATCCTGATCCGAGTCATGTTCTTTTGCAGTCCCTGGAGCTCCAGCACCAGCAGCACCTGGGGGCAGAGGTTTGGTTCTGGATAAAGTGGAGGGTACACCAGGGAATGACCTCTGAACCCACCCCCTCCTGAGGGGTCTCCCGCTTCTAGACCCTTGCCTAAGGGACGTGGGGTCTGAATTCCTCACAAAGTGCAAGTCCCAAGATGGCTAGGACAGGAAGTTGGCTGTAGGACCCCCTTCCCCAATCACCTCTTAGCCAGTTCCCCACCCCCTCCAGATTTCCTTTTCTCCCCTGACCTTGGTGACCTCGTTGATCAGATGGACTGTGAGGCCATCAGGACCAAGCTGCAGAGAATCCAACAAGGCTCGGTATGGAGAGTGGCCTGGCTGTATGTTTCGCTGCCGCCTGTCAAGCGAAATGGTTAAGAAGGTGGGAGGGGACCCCAATGTCTATAAGCTCCCCATCACCTGCAGTGTCCCCAGGCTACCCCATCTGCCACCTGTATTACCCTACATCCCATCCCACTCCCCTAGAAATATCATACTTGCAGAAGGAGCTTTCTTCACAGGTCTTGAAGTTGCTTCTATCCACGGCAAGGGTGAGTCCCAGGCAGACCCCTAGACAAGCCAGGACCAAACCGGGCCCAGACCTAAGGAGAAAAAGGACAAAGGAGGGAGCAATCAGTATGGGCTCAGAAAGGGCCTCCCTTGCAGAGGTAAAAGCCACAGTCCCAGAAGACAGCTCAGAAAAGAGGAAAAGAGATGGATTCCCATTAGAGAAAAGAAGGCAGGTGGGCATGAGGTTAAGTTGCCAGGCTGAGGAGTTAGCTCATTCACACCTTCCTTTAAAAAGGCAAAGAGCTAAATAAATAAATAAATAAAAACAAAAAGGCAGAGAGCCTGGCCGTGGTGGCTCAGTGGCTGAGCATTGACCTGTGAACCAGGAGGTCACAGTTCGATTACCGGTCAGGGCATATGTCCAGGTTGCAGGCTCAATCCCCGATCGTGCAAGAGGCAGCCAATCAATGATTCCCATCATTGACGTTTTTCTCTCTCTCTCTCCCCCCAGCCCCCCTCCTCTCTGAAATCAATAAAAAATGTTAAATGCAGAAAGTGTACAATTCAATGGTTTTTAGTAACAAACGAACAAACAAAAGGCAAAGAAAGTGGACTGAGGATCTTTGGCCTTCAGAGGCCTTGGCACTGACTGGTTACATGGGCCTCTCAGAGCCGAGCAGCAGCAGCCAGCCCCAGGGGCAGTGGGGGTACCGTGTGTGGAAGCGGGAAACAAAGCAAGTCCCGCCTTTCCAGGGGAAGGCCCTGGGTGGGGCAACAGCGAAAACATTCAAGATGTACCTCAGCTAGCCTGCTCATCACAGCGGCTAGGTCCCAACACCCCCGCACCCTAGGTACCCAGCTCCTCTAAGCTCCACTCCTTTCTCTTCCAAGTCACCACTAGCGCCACCCAAGTCTGAAAAGAATAATGATAGCTAACTTGTATTGAATCTTACTGCACCCCAGCAACCTGGCTAACTGCTTTCTCTCCCTGGCTTGCAACTCTGCCTGCACTGTTTTAAAATGTCAAGTATTTCCTCCCTGGTGGGTAGCACCATAGATCAGAGCGTCCCGATAAGCCAAGGTTTCGGGTTTAACACCCCCATCAGGGAGCATACAAGAATCAACCAAATGTATTAGCATAACCAATGGACACAGACACTAGGGTGGTGGGGGCTTGCCCTCAGGGTGAGAGTGGGGGGGGTCAGCTGGGAAAAAAGGAGAAATATGTACTACTTTAAGGAAAAAAAAAATCAACCAAATGAATGCATGAATAAGTGGACCAACAAACCTGTTCCCTTCCTCCCCAGCCCCCCCTCTCAAATCAATTATAAGTAAATAAATAAATAAAGTCAAGTCTGGGTCTCACCCACAGTGATTCTGAACTAACTGGTTTGAAGAGGGGCCTGGGCATCAGAATTCTTTAAAAGCTCCCTAAACACCTCCAATGGGGTTAGGGTTCAGAATCACTTCTTTGTCTCCACTACCTCCTTTCCCTTTCGCTGTCTTCTGGGGTACTGTAGGGTTGAGACTTTTCCCAGATGGGAAAATGGAGGCATTAAAGGTTCAATAATCCGTCCAAGACTCAACAGCGGAGTAAGGGGTGAAAATGGGATTGCACTCCTCTCTGCCTGACTCCAGGCCAACGTCCTCCACGATGCACAGTGCAGCACACTAACCACCCGCAGGGCTGGCCCCGTGAGGACCATCACCCCAAGGCTATCACAAACTACCCCTTTCCCAGTATAATACCAAAGGGCAGACGAGGGATTTAACCAGCTTATTTAAACGCGTTCCTTTGAAGGATACAGTCACCCATTCTGGGTATATCCTAAACAGGGGCTCTCAAACTTTAGTGTCTGTGAAGAATCGCCTGCAGTGCTTATGAAAGGAAGATTCTCAGGGCCCGGGAATATGCGGCTTAAACATGCTCTCCCAGTGACTGATGCGGGAAGTCCAAATAGGGGAGAAACCCCAAAACACGGGCTTCTTCTGAGCATTACAACTCTGCAACCTGCGAATGGGGAAACCACAGCGTAGGGCCTGCTCCACGCCTTGTACCCAGCACCAGCCTCAGAACCTGCCTGGAAGCTAAAGGGAACGGAAACCAGCAGGAAGGAGGTCACAGAACTCGGTAGGCCCTCCAGTGCCAGAAGGATGTACAAAGCCAGCCAGGCCAGACAGGAAGCTGAGGCAAACACCAGACGTTGTGGCTGAGTATGCCAAGAGGAATAAGCCGTAGCAAACTCGGAGAAATGCTACCAGACCACTCAACAGCAAGGCACGTGGCCGCGGTCCTGAGGAGTGACTGCACCAGCCACCCCGTCCCACTGCACCCAGGTCCACCTGCCTAGAGCAGCAGTAACCCACAGGACAGCGAGTCCAAGACCCTCTGGCGCCCTACGAAATGGGCTCGGCTCGGCTAGGTGCCCATGGGGATAGGCTTTCTAACAGATGGTTCAGATGTGACCTGTTGGGCTGCCCTGAATGCCCCGGAGCCAGAGGTGGCCCAAAAGCCAAAAAGAGGAATGAGCAACAGGGCAAGTTGCACCCGTGGACTGTTTCAGATCAGAGGTCCCGAGTTGTGCTTATGACCCACGCTGCACAGTACACGCCTCTCCCGCCCCAGCACATCCGTTAGGTCCTGGTAAAGGCTTTGTGGAGCCCGTGATTCTTTCGAACCGTTTTTTTCTTTCTTTCTTTCTGGTAATAGAAACTCGAGAGCGCAGGCCAAACCCTTCGATTACATGTTGTGTTTGAGCAACATCATCCAGGCAGACTGTGAACTCACTGGATCCTGCCCCAGCTGTGCCCAGTGAGCGTGGGCGCCGGACCAGCCAGGCTGGTGCCCACGTGAAGAAGACAAGGGCAGGGCAGGGTCCGGGGCTCTGATGGTGGGGAGGGCACGAAGGGTAGTGCAGGCCGGACTGCCGGCTGCACGCTGAGTTCCCGGAGGCCCGGCCACGTCTCGTCCCCGCCCTGATGGCCCGAGCACTGCACGGAGGCGGCAGTGTTCATCGCAGCGAGCCGCCAGGGAAGGGGGGCGGCTGAGAATGGCCAAAGCCAATGAGGGCGCACGGCTGCGGCCTTTTTGAGCCGCCGGAGCAAGGACCAAAAGTACGGGCCCCCAACGCCGCGCGGGTCTACCGCGAGGAAGCGGGGGGCGCTTGAAGCAGCCTCCAGAGAGACAGAAAGTCCTCACGACGCCGGGGGTGGCAGAGTCTCGGGAAGACATTCAAGAAGAGCTATGGGGCTTGGGGGATCTGGGGGCGTCCCGGGCGCGCCCCGGGTTCCGGACTCCTCACCGCCTCCTACGCGTAGCCACTGCCGCTACCGCCGCCATCTTGTGCCGGGTTTGCTCCTTAACCCCGGGCCTCCCCTCCCCCTGCGCGCGTTGAGCCACGTTTCTTAGCGCCCGCCCCTTCCGGCTTTAGGATTGGCCCGGCTACGGGCGGCTGTCCCATTGGCGGACCGCGCACTCTAAATGCTCACAGGGGGTGGGCGGGGCTTAAGGCCGGAGGCGGGATTGTCCAGAGCCAGGCGCTGTCCTCTTTTGCCGGCTCTAAGCATCACGGAGGCACTGGACTCTGTTTTTCTCAAATCGGCAAATTTTATTTAGAAAAAAAGGTAGGGGGAAAGTGACAGCGCTCTCTACGCTAAGGTCTCAGAAGAGAAAACTCCGTCTTTCTGCAGCACCTTAGCCCCGTCTCACTGCTCAAACATTCTCAGCTTCTAGAGCGAGGAAAAGGCTATGTCCCCTGCCGAAGTAGAGTGGACGGTGAAGCTGCCTGGAAACGGCCAGAGAAAAGGCCCAGGCGGTCAATGTTGCGGTGGAGGACACTATGCAGCACAGCCAGATGGGGTCCACCCTCACCCCCACCCTCCCTGGAGAAGTCCCGGATGAAGCGTCCACGCTCTGACTGAAAGATAAACTTCTGGGGCAAGGGCCCATGCTCCCGGAGAAAGCCCCAGACACTGAGCAGTAGCAGACGCACTTCGAAAGGTGCCAGTTGGCTAAATACCTCGTGCATATTCCCCAGGGCTGGTGGCAAGAGGCTCCCCTCGGCCATGACAGCCACCAGGGTGCAGGATGCCTCCAGGTGCCAGGGGGAGTGGGCTGTATCAGGGTGGCGAGAGGCTTCCCAGTGGCCCAGGAGGGCGGCCAGCAGCCCCCTTAGGAGCACGGAGCAGTAGCACAGGGCTGGAGGAGCAGCTGCTACCAGCTTTAATAGCTCAAAGAGCAGGGGCTGTTCCCGGAAGCGCCGGCCAATGCGGAGATCCCGCTCCACGGTGGCCCGGGCGTGCTCCTCAGGAGGCCAGGCTAGCTCAGCACCAGCTGCATCAGGACACACACTCTCCACCAAGGTCACTGCCACCGCTTTGGCAGCCTCCGGGCTCAGCGTGGGAGCCCCCCAGCAGCCCCCACTTTCACTGCCCCCAGGGGCACTGCAACAGTGCACCAGGAGGCTAAGAAGGCTCTGGGTGTTATAAATCACTTCCTGATGATTTCGTGACTGGGCAAACTTCGGTGGCTTTAGGCCACGACCGATGACTCCAGCATGGAAAACAGACCAAATCCCTCCGGGACCTGGCACAGCTGCAGTGTGCCGCCGGTTTGTGTCCAACAGGGAGGCGGAAGCCAAAGAAGCTGAAACAAGGGAAACAGTCTCGTTGTCCTCATCCACTTCCCCTCCAAACAGTTCTGTGTTGCCCCGATGTAAGGCTCCTTCCACTAGCAGCTGCAAGACAGCTTTCAGCCCTGCAGGGGAGGTCTGAGAGAGGCGGGATAGAAGTTGGGAGGCTGAAGCCACACCTGGGGGGCCATGCAGCCTCAGAGAGGCAAAAAAGCGATGCACCCCAGCTCTCACCAGTCCCAGGAGTTGGGAGGGGGACAGGGCTTCTGGAGGAAAGGGGCAAATGGCCAGGAGGGAGGCAGCAGCTTCCGCGACTTCCTCCTCCGGATGCAGCAGGAGAGGAGCCAGGTCAGACAGATGGGCTGAGGCAGACTCCCCAAACCGGGCTCCTAGGGCGGCGGGGCCCTCACCACCCTGCTGTTCCCACCCCACCAGCAGTGCCAAGTTGCGCAGGAACCGCGCCGTGAAGGGAGGCTGCAAAGTCCCTGCGTGCACCCGAGCCAAGCAACTTCGGAAGGCCAGCGGCAGGAGGCCTGAGAGACTGACCACCAGCCCTGCATACAGCTGGGTGGCCAAACTCAACTCTTCAGGGCTTCGGGCCCGGCTCAGGAGATGGCCCAAGGCCTCAGGTCCACAGCTAGGCCGAGTGTAGACAGAGAGCAGGCCCAGGAGCTGGTGTTGCCAGAGGAAGCGCTTCCGTTCCAATCGTAATGTCTCTCCACACAGCTCTGCAACGTGGTTTCTTAGCGCATCCAGAAAGGGCACAGGGCGGGGGGGTGGGGGCGGGCCCAGCACCCCTTCCCCAGGAGACCCTCCCCGGTGATGAACCAGTTTTTGCAGATGTAGCAGCAGCAGCTGAATCAGCCGGTCACAAGCCTCGCGCACAGTATCTGGCACAGCCAGGCCCTGGGTGGTAATGACCGAGGCAGGCATGGCTGTGTCCACCAGGAACTGCAACAGGCGGTAGGCACCTGCCCCGGAGGCCTGGCTCACCAGGTGCACAGCCAGGTTGAGCATGTTGTCCAGCTCCTCTCGGGGGAACCCCTGCAGGTGTTGCTGAAGCTGACTCAGCACAGCTGGGGGCTTCAGGCAATCCACCAGCTCTCCGGAGACCGTGCCCAGCAAAGCCGGTGACATGACTGCCAGTTGCAGAAGGAAGGGAACTGTGGCCTGAAGGGAGGGGTCCCCACTCCGGCCCCCCATACCCCCTGCCAGACTGTCGTGGAACATTCGCAGAAGCTCCCGTCGGATGCTGTCTCCATGACGGGAGGCCAGGTGCCCGAGGATGCCCACCACTGAGGCAATCTTGGGTACCCGCTTCTCCCCAGGGATAGCAGGAGATCCAGGGAAGGGGTCTGTAGAGGAGATCTGAGAAGAGCCTCCGGCAGTGCCACCAGCTCCCCCTCCAGCCCCACCATGAACACAGAAGTCCTTGAGGCCACAGGAAAGGACTCGGGAGATGATGGTGCCAGGAAAGGAGGAGCCAATATGGGCCACAACCCAGTCAAAGTGCGGGGAATGCTGCACAGAGGTATCCAGCAAGGCGTCCACGCAGGCATCTGGGCAACTGCCAATAAGAGCCGAGAGGCACTGAACATAGATGTCCATTAACGTGCGCGTGGCCCGGCAGCCCATCCACAGCTGCAGCAGTTCGTTGAGAGAGCCAGCGGCATGGGGCACGCACTGGTGCTGGCCCGAGTACGTGCTGCTTAGTTGCCCCATGAGGTCAATGGACCATGCACTAATCACAGGTGCCCAGGCCTTCGGGTTGGCCCGGATAAACTCGGAGAGCACCTGCTGTACCTCCTGCACCACATCCTCTAGGCCAGGTCCCCCGGCGGGGACATGAGAGGGTGCCGGTGGGCGGAGATGAGGCGGGCCAGCCATAGGGCTTTCATCCAGGGCAGCCAGGTGGGCCCGGACACTTTCATCAAAGACGCCTCGCAAGTGGTCAAGCACGGCAGCCCGAGCAGGCGGCAAAGAGCGGAGTAGAAGAAGACCACAGCGTGCATGCTCCCGGGCCGAGAGTTGGTGGCCCAGAATGGGGTCGACACCCGTCAGAAAAGCCTTGATTTCCTGGGACAGCTCCTGAGCACTATAAGGAAACAAGAGACAGATTTAAGTGTGTTGGAGATGCTGGGCACGGTACAGGTCCTCTGTGAGCTTGCTTCTTTTTATGTAAAATAAGGGTAACTATAACTCCCTCATGACATAATGTTCATAAAGCATTTAAGCGCCATATCTATTTCACACTAACCACTCAGTAAACATTAGCTATTTTTCTTTCAATCATATCAATATTAGATAACTCTGGGAATGTGTCAGGTACTTTTTAAAGTACTTTACCTGTATTATTTCAATCCAGACAACAGCCCAAGAAGGCAAGTATTATGATCCCATTTTACAGATAAGGAAACCAAGGTTAAGTGATCAGATTATAAGCTTCAAGGGGGTAGTAGCCATTTCTGTGCTCTTCAATACTAAATCTCCTTCTATGGAGGTACCTGGTATATAGGAAGTACTCAATAAATTTTTGTTCAATTGAGTATATTTAAAAACACTTTTCCAATTTTACTGCATTTTCCACCACAACACCAGCACCCTGGATTTTACTCTTAATGGGAAGAAAATCTCCCTCCCAATACCTGTTTCTTCCCATATTCTGCAAGCATCCTAACCACCCACCACTTGGATTCCACATACACAACCACTTTTCCCAGCACCCTCCAGGTGCCTAGGAATCAAGGTGTTCCAGGGCACAGACAAGGCAACACCTTTCAACCCTTCCCCTCCCAAAACATATGGGTTCAGTCTCAGAGGTTCAGTGTTAGAGAAGAGGCAAAACCCCCTTCCCCTTACTGCCCTTTTTGCCAAAGAAGACAGCATCCCCTAGGGTTCTGACTGTGCCATTCCTCTCCGGATCCTCCAAAAAATAAAAATAAAGCCATGGCCGGTGTGGCTCAGTGGATAGAGCGTCCGCCTGCGGACTGAAGAGTCCCAGGTTCGATTCCGGTCAGGGGCATGTACCTTGGTTGCGGGCACATACCCAGTAGGAGGTGTGCAGGAGGCAGCTGATCGATGTTTCTCTCTCATTGACGTTTCTACCTCTCTATCCCTCTCCCTTCCTCTCTGTAAAAAAATCAATAAAATATATTTTAAAAATAATAAATAAATAAAAATAAAAAATCCCACCATGACAGGAGTGTTTCCGTTGGAAGGGAAAGGCTAGAAATTCACAAAGCATTCTGTGAATTTCTGGGCCTGGGCTCTCGGGGAGTCCATGAAGTCAGGGGACCCTGGGTTTCTCTCCTCCGGGCTAAAAGGGGCAGGACAGCTGGGTTCTCAAGAGTTCTGATGTCCCCGACTCTTGGGAGAGCAAGGCCAGAGTCCGGAGTACCTAGGCATTGGGTTTAGAGGGAGGCAGTACCAAGACCTTGGGCGTGCGGGCACTGGAGCCCAGAGTTTGGGCGAGGCAGTGCCCGAGTTTTGGGGAGACCCAACCAGGAATCTCTGAGAACCCTGACGCAAGCTCCCGAGGTAGGATCCGGGTTTCTGCCGAGGAGGCTGGGGAATCGGCGCGGAGCCGCGCGGTGGGGGAAGATGCCAGGGGCGCTGACTACCTGAGCGGCGCGGGACCGTGGGTGGCCGGGGGAGGCCCCGGAGGCCCCGGGGCCCCGGGAGGGTCGCACAACGCGGACATCCCGGAGCCCGAGCCCGAGCCCGAGCCGGAGGCGGGAGCGGCGGAGCGCAGCAGCGCATGCGCGCTGGCGCGAGACCTGAAAAGAACGAGCAGCGACGAGGCCTCTCCAGAAAACCCATCCGGCGACTCCCGCGGCCCGCGCACGTTGGTTCCGCCCCGCGTCGAGGGCCCGGGGCAGGAGAGCCGACCCGCTTGCCGTCAATGCAGCCTTTTTCTTTTTCTTTTTTTCAAAGTGCCATGGCTACACAGACGACTCAATTGTTTTTCCTAAAGCCCCAAATACAAAGTCTTCCACTTCACGAAGTTTCTCAAAAACGAAGCACTGGGAAATATTTTATTCAAGAAACAGTGACCATGTAAAAAGTAGTTAAAGGAGAGAAGGGAAGAGGGAAAGCGGAAGAGAGACGGAAAGAAAGAAGAGAAAATTTGTAAAGAGGAGGGAGAAGAAGCCCGAAATAAATGGGGTGTCTTCCCAGCCGCAGCATGGCCCTGCAATCCTATCAGCCTCCATCGCTTAGGCTGTGCTGTGGCCTGCCCCGCACACCCCACACCTGCAGAGAGGCAGCTTGGTGGTCGTGGGAAGCTAGCACACCTCGGCCAGAGCCCTACTCCGCAGTCCGTCTAAACCCCAGCTATTCCACTTCCTGGCTGGGTACTTCTTAACTTTTCCATGACTGCTCCCTCTTACGGAGATGAGGGTGCAAACAGTACAGCTACCGCACAGAACTGTGAGAATGGAAACTAGGAAATATGGTAAGCAAGCTCTTAATAAGCATTGGCTATTTTTATTATATTTATTGCACGAACTCCAGAAAATAAGCTCTTTGAAAACAGGGCCTTTCCCTATTTAAAAAACAAAAGCATAAACAAGGCTACTATCTTCATCACCTCCAACAGTGTCTGCCTGGCACTTAGTAGGTTCTTTTTTTCCATTATAATAGCCATCTTTATTTGTAAAAATCCACATATCGAATGTATGCTTTCAGTCTTTCCCTGATTTCCTTTTTACAAGAACAAAAAGGCACATAAAAACCTTCCCCGTTGTCATTCCCACAGACAGACGTTTGCCAGGCAGGCCTCCCCTCTCCCCCTATAGCTACATGCTTCATCCTGGGGGCAGCTCGCTCCCCCACATGCTTGGGTGCTTCCTACCAGGGTGGAGTTCTGAGTCCGAGACGGAAGCATACAAAGGGGTGGGTGAGGGTGCAGAGTGTGGCAGGATGTTCACGGCTTGCAGGGCGGGCGCCTTCTCTACCCAGCCTCCAGGGCTTCGCCTGATGATGAGTTTTTGGACTTTGTCCTCCATAAAGATGAGAAGAGAGTACGGGAAGGCACAGAACCACCAGGTAGGTGTGAGAGGGTGCATCCTCAGGGCGACTCCCATTCCAGGGCAGTAGGAAAGCAGAGCAGCGAGGGCGGTCCCCTGGATGAGGCCAAGCACTTAGATCTTGATCTTCATCCCCTGCTGGAAGACGGAGACCTTCTGGTCTCCAGGATAGTCACGCCGGGCCACTGTGCCACCACAATGCTGACCAAGAAGGCCGTGTGGCAGGCGAACACCACGATCTTCCTGTCCGCAGGTCTGCTGCTGCCCGTAGCTGTCCTCCATGGCGTTGACCCAGCGGTCGTCCCAGTCCACTCGGATGCCCAGCAGGTTAATCGGGAGGAAGCCATTCTCAGCCAGAATCACAAAGTAAGGGAAGAAGCCCCCAGCTTGTTGTCCATTTGGGGATTTCTGGGCTGTCTCTTCATGATGTCGCTCTCAGCTTGCTCGTAAGCCGGGGAGATGGCAGGAACCATGTCCGTGCCCGGGGCAATGCAGAGGAGGGTGATGGTCCCCAGTGGCAGAGGAAGGCCGCGGGGCGGGATGGAAGGAGGGCTGCTATCTGCTGCTGCCACTTGTCTCCTCCTCCCCCACTGCTCCGCCCCAGACCCCGACACAGCTCCCAGCCGGTTAAATGAATGAAAAGGCAAGTTGGTTCTGAGGCCTGTGTAAGTCAGAGTAACGCCGGATGGCACGTTCTAAAGATACTTTTGAAGAGATCGTGTTTTAAAAGCTAAATGACTAACCTTCTTTATTTGTTCTTAAATTTTACAAGTTCAATCACTCCCAAAGTGTATATACTACCTACTTGCAAGAACATTTCTAGGACAGTAAATGAGACAGTTTCTGCTCCTAATTCTGCCTCACACAGACCCAACACTTGCCGGTGGTCTTGATCCGGCATCTAGAAGGGTTCAGGAACCTGGAGAAGGCGCTGTGCATAAATTAATCAAGAGTCCAGAGACGAAACCTAATTTTGAAAGGCATTATGGGGAGTCACAGAAGACTTAGTTAAAGGAACTAAGTTCTCCTTGTCCCAGGACCCCTTGCTTTTTATTAACACAATTTGTCCTAAGGCAAGGCAGATATACACATCAAAGGGTAGGGTTTGTATACACAGTCCATTGTCAGATTGGAATTTGCCTACGGCTGTTCAGAAATAATGTGATGGTTGGGGGTCACCACCACATGAGGAGCTGTATGAAAGGGTCGCGGCATCAGGAAGGTTGAGAACCACTGCCCTCATGGTCTCACATTGGGGAGCTTGTTTTGGAGTTGGACAGGTCTGGATTCATGTCTGCTATTTATTAGCAATGTAACCGTGAGCAAGTGACCCAGCTATTTGGATCTATAAAATGGGTATGATCTCTCATATCTCAGACATTTTGCAAAGATCATTTGAGATCAATTAAGGACATTGGGACAACTGGGGAAATTTGAATATGAAAAATTGAATATTAGCTATTTCACTAATGTTAAAAAATCTTAGGTGTCCTAGAGTATTTCTACTAGAGAGGACGGAGTGGCCTAGTTGGCTGGGTGTTGTCTGGTATACCAAAAGGTTTCTGGTTCAATTTCTTGTCAGGGCACGTGCCCAGGTTGTGGGCTCTATCCCCAGTGCGGGGTGTGCAAAAGGCAGCCAACAGAAGTTCCTCTCTCACATCGATGTTTCTCTCTCTCCTTTCCTCTTTCTCTAAAGACCAATAGAGACCTTTTTATATATGGCAAAATTAGGGGAATGTCATTTGCAATTGACTTTTAAAAAAATATTATTTTAATTGATTTTTTTTTTTTTATAGAGAGGAAGGGAGAGGGATAGAGAGTCGATCAGCTGCCTCCTGCACACCCGCTACTGGGGTTATGCCCGCAACCAAGGTACATGCCCTGGACTAGGATCGAACCTGGGACCCTTCAGTCTGCAGGCCGATGCTCTATCCACTGAGCCAAACCGGTTAAGGCTGCAATTGACTTTCAAATGAGTCAGCAAAGAACAAAGAGACCCATATACATACATATTTGCAAATGTGTAGAGATTAAACAAGTAGAGCAAAACGTTAAACAATTTGTAAATCCAGATAGTCCATATATAAGGGTTCATTGTACTAGTCTTTTAACTTCAGTGAAAGTTTGATATTGTGAAAAATATAAAGTGGGGGAGGGGGTGGAACACTGGCCACAAATTCTCCCTCTTCCAGGAAGCCTGCACTGATTAAATATACTTCTCCCTGGGTGAACACACATCCACACAGGCAGCTTTTCATGGTAATTAAACACTCCAGCCCTGGCTTCCAACCAAAGTTTTGAATGTTAAAAGGGAAAAACGATGCCTGGCCGGTGTAACTCAGTTGGGTGGAGTGTCTGCCCGTCCACCACAAGGGAATCACAAGAGAATCTTGTGGTGAAAGGTGTTGGCTTCGATTTGGTGTCCAGTTGCGTACAGGTGACAACGGATCACTTTCTCTCTCTCTCATAAATAAATAGGGAGAATAATGTTTGGTCTTCACTTTATTAAAAACATAATCAGCTAAGGAAGCAGCGACAAACATGACGAGGCGCTCTGCCCGCCTGGTGGCACAGCAGCAGCGGTGGGGCTGGTATCAGGACCCTGGCCCCTTCAGCCAGCTCTCCAACATCTCTGTGTGGTCCGAAGTGGCAAGCTGGAGCGTCACTCACTCCAGAGACGGGCTGTCACGGAGGCTGGCTCCTTGATGCCTTTGCTCAAGCACACCCTGTGGGTCCTGTGTCACAGCTGCCTTCTCCCCGCTCACAGACCCCTTCTCATGGCCCGTCCCCAGCCCTGCAACTCAGTCACACACACCTCAGCCAGAACTACGGGCTTTATTGCAAATGGAGCTGACTGCTAAGGAGCCGCCTCTGCGATCCTTCTTTTCCACTCCGCCTCTCAACACATCCCTTCAGGCAGGTAACTAGGCCATTATGGAAGAGGAGTCTGGGGAGAGTGAAAAGGTGCAATGTTTTCATCCAAAGTCTTCTGGAACAAGCCGAGTCCGCCTGGCTCCAGGTGAGAATCTTGTGATGAAGGGGGTAAGATTTAGCTCCCATTTTCAAGGTCCTCCATATCTACATCCTGGGGGGGCTTCGTCTTCTTTTTTGACTTAGACTGTCGTTCACTAGTCCTGGCTGGCTTTGCAGGGGCTTCCACTGAACAAAGAGAAAGCAGCAGCACTAAAGAACCCAAGTGGAAGCAAGCTGCCCCCTCACCCCACCTCTGGGCCCCGGCTCACCTTCCATGGCTGCTTTCTCTTTCTGGGCAAGCCGGATCTGCTGGAGGAGTTTTCTGCGCTTCTTCCCAGACAGAGTAATGTTGGCACGTGCACTGGACCTGACAGGTTGGCAGGAACAAAGATCTGGGTTAACCTGAACTACACACAAACCATACAAGTGGTTCTAGCTATTAAAAAGGTCTTTGGCTCGGCTGGCATGGCTCAGTGGTTGGACATCGACCTATGAACTAGGAGGTCACGGTTCTATTCCCAGTCAGGGCACATGCCTAGATTTCCCGCTCCATCCCCAGTAGGGGGTGTGCAGGAGGCAGCCAATCAATGATTCTCATCACTGATGTTTCTCTCTCTCCCTCTCTAAAATTAATAAAAATACATTTTTTATAAAAAGGTCTTTGGATCCACATCAAAGAACTATTTCAAAATCTGGGCTCTGCCCTAACCAGTTTGGCTTAGTGGACAGAGCGTCAGCCTGCGGACTGAAGGGTCCCGGGTTCGATTCCAGTCAAGGGCATGTACCTTGGTTGCGGGCACATCCCCAGTAGGGGGTGTGCAGGAGGCAGCTGATCGATGTTTCTCTCTATCCCTCTCCCTTCCTCTCTGTAAAAATTAATAAAATATATTAAAATAATAATAATAAAAATCTGGGCTCTGAGGTAGTAAGTTTAATTTCAACACATCAAGTACTTACCATTAAATGTTAAATTTTAATACATTGTAGAAACTTGTAAGGGGCAACTATTTTTCTCTATTCTAGACACTTCTAACATCAGATTGGGGGAGGAGGGTTTAAGTCCCTACAATTAAAACAAAATATTTTAATTGATTTGAGAGAGAGGATGGGATAGGGAGAGAAACATCAAGGACAGAGAATCATTGATTGGCTGCCCCCACCTTGCACGCCCCCCACTGGGATCAAGCCAGCAACCTGGGCATGTGCCCTCACCCCCTGATGGGGAATCGAACCCACCAACTTTCAGTGTATGGGATGATGCTCTAAGTTTAATTCAATGACATTATCTACCTGTACTTCTGACCTACCTGCTATAGAGCAGGGTTCTCATAATCCCCTTTCCAGACTCCATAATTTGTAAGAAGAGCTCACAGAACTCAGGGGCACATTTACTGATACTAAAAGGATACAATTCAGAACAGCCCGATAGAACAGATGCATAAGGTAAGGGATGGGGGGAGGGGGGGGGAGCCAGACGTCTCCATGCCCTTTCCAGGTGAGCTACCTTCTAGCATCTCCACCAATTCACCAACCAGGAAGCTCACCAAATCTCTGTTGCTCAAGACTTTTTATAGAGTTTAATCACCAGCACCCCTACCCGCCCCTACCCTACTTCCCAAGGTGAGGTTGAATTTTCCAGTCCTCTAATCACTGCGTTTTTCTGGGGACCAGACCCGCCCTGTCACTCACGAGCATAAACTGAGGCGTGCTCCAAAGGGGCTCCTAATGAAATAAGAACCGCTATCACTCGGAAGGTTTGAGGAGCTCTGTGCCAGGAACCAGGGACAAAGACCAAATAAATAAGTTTCTTATTATAAACTCTGCAGAGATCGGTCATGAAGCATTCAATGAAAGAGGAGCATGGGAACTTTCCTCCCAGACGAGGGAGTCCTGAAACTTCCGTGCGAAACCCCACAGTGCCTCCGTGAAAACGCATCTAGCTGTAGGCACACTCCCGCGTGCGCTCTAGATTTGACTGATACATGAAGGCCCAAGCACAGGAGACGCGTCCCTCGCAGAAACGCGAGTGCGCAGGGAAGCAGAGCGGTGCCTGCGGCTCAGGAGCTCGGCCGCGGGGAAGGGCACTCGGGGGGAGGGCCCCGGGGAGGGAACCAGGCACTCACGCCCGCTTCTTGAGGTGGTGCCGCGTGATCAGCCCTTCGTCTATCACGGCCCCGACCACCCGGTGCTTCAGTCGCCGCTCCCGGTTCAACACCCGCCGTCGCTTGAACAGTTTCTTCTTCAGCTCCTGCAGGAGAGGAAGACGCCACTCAGGCGGAGGCCGCGGCCCGCGCCCCGGTTTCCCCGCACCCGGCGACGCTGGCCCATCGGTCCCATCTCGGGGGGATTAGAGGGCCCGGGACGCTGCGGAAACGCGGTCGGCGCTCCCATATAGTCACCGTTCGCGGCCGGTTGATCTTGCCGCCCGGAGCACCCATGCTGAGCAGCTCTGTCGGCTTCCGGTCCACGTTTCCGCCGGACGCAGGGTCCGTGTGGCCCCGCCCCTCAGTCCTCCGAGAGCCAATCGCAGCTCGGGGGCGTGGCCTGGTGCTTATAAGGGAGATCAGTGGGCTCCTCAAGCCTTTCCGAGAACGGCTACGGAGTGAGTGCTCTCTTGTTTTCGGTGCCTATGGGGCGTGCGGGGGTTCTGGGCTGGGCTTGCGGACCCTCCTCTTCTTGGCGGGGTTCGGGCGTGCGGTCCCGGTCCCCGTAATGTACGGAGGCAGAGGGAGAGGGCTCCGGCCCCCTCGGCGTCATGTCTTCGGTGCCGACGGTTTCCTGTCCGCCGGTTCTATCCTCAAGCGCCGGGACACGGGTCTCCGAGAAGCAAGGCAGAACCGACGTTCCGCGGCCCATCCCCCCGCGGGGTGCTCATTCCTCCTCCTCTTGTTTCAGGTCTGAAGCCGCCACAGGATCCGGAGCTGTCATATCCCCTCCTTTTCCACTTCCCGTTGCAACCAATAAAGGCCGAGGCCGTTCGTACCGTTTTAGGTGTGTGTCCGCGTGCTTTTTTCGAGGCTGCAGAGTTAGGCTATACACGTTATTCCACAAAGCGGATGTTGCGAATCTCTTGAATCTCAGGCTTCTGCGGGGAGTTCGGGCGACATTGCCGGCATTTCTGGATGGCAGCGCTGCGACGAACCCTCCAAGTGGCCACCCTGGCTGCGGGGACACGCCGCGCCTTGGCGGGTAGGGAAGATGGGCAGTGGGAGGGCAAGGTGGTTTCTTCCTGACCCGGGTGTCTAGTATGGCTGTTCAAGGTCAGGTGACACATGCCTTCCACTCGTGTCCACAGGCTCCTTGGCCGGTAGCTGCCTGGCGGATCGCTGCCTCTGGGATAAGCTCCACGCCCAGCCCCGGCCGGGCAGAGTCCCCACCTTCGACTGGTTCTTTGGATATGAGGAAGCCCAGGGCCTCCTCCTGCCGCTGCTGCAGGGAGCCCAGGCTGCCTGTCCACTGCGGGTGCTAGACGTGGGCTGCGGGACCTCAAGCCTGAGTGTAGGCCTCTATGCCAAGTGCCCACACCCAGTGGACGTACTGGGGGTGGACTTCTCTCCTGTGGCCGTGGCCCACATGAACAAGATCCTGGAAGGTGGCCAAGGCCAGACATCCCTGTTCCCTGGGCACCCTGCCTCCCGCCTCGGCTTCATGCAGGCTGATGCCCAGAACCTGGAGCCAGTGGCTTCTGGCTCCTTCCAGCTAGTGCTGGACAAGGGCACCTGGGATGCTGTTGCCCGAGGTGGTCTGCATGGGGCTTACCAGCTGCTGTCCGAATGCCTGAGGGTCCTAAGCCCCCAGGGGACCCTGATTCAGTTCTCAGATGAGGACCCTGATGTGCGGCTTCCCTGCCTGGAGCAAGGATCCCCAGGGTGGAGTGTGACCGTGCAGGAGATGGGCCCTTTCAAGGGCATCACCTACTTTGCTTACTTGGTTCAAGGCTCTCATGAAAGACGGTCTTGACCCTAGAGTGTTTGTTGGGTGAGGCGAGATGGAGAGAGCTTTGCCTTTGCGAGATGGCTGGAGAAGAAGGATTTTCGTCCTGGCTGCCGTGTTTACTAACCAGGTGCTCCCAGTATTGACTGCCCGCTCACTCACCAGCAAAGCAGGAATAATACCTGGACTTACGGGTATTGCATACATGGATAGCTGAAACAGTTAATAGAATCAGGCCCAATAGAGAAGATAGAATGGATTATTCCCCACCCCCAACTAACAGGAACTTCTAAAAGCAGCAGATAAGAATTCTTTTTTTAAAAAAATATATTCTATTGGTTTTTTACAGAGAGGAAGGGAGAAGGATATAGAATTAGAAATATCGATGAGAGAATCATCGATCAGCTGCCTCCTGCACCCCCCTCCTCTCCCACTGGGGATGTGCACGCAACCCAGGTACATGCCCTTGACCGGAATTGAACCTGGGACCCTTCAGTCCGCAGGCCGACGCTCCATCCACTGAGCCAAACCGGTCAGGGCAGATAAGAATTCTTTATCCAAATCCCAGCATCGACTGATGTGTGACCCAGTGGCCTAACCGCTATAAGCTCATTTTTCTCACCTGTAGGAGGGAAAGGTGAAAGGACGGGCAGAAGGGCTGAGCTAGGTGAAATGTTGAGAGACAACAACGCCCTCAGCTCCTGGGCGGCAGGACATGGCGGCATCCCCTTAAGTGGCTTCTGCAGACTCTACAGAAGCCTGTTGGATCCCAGAGAGGACGGATTGGGAGCTTCCTGACACACTGCGTCCTGGGGGACCCAGCAGGCATCTTGCTCTACCTGTTCCTGCCCCGAGCTGAGTTTGGGATGACAGGTTCTTACGAGAGATCTGGGGTCCAGTGGGCTACGTGTCCAGTCTGGGTTGGGGGAGGGGAGTTACAGAGCCCGTTAGCGGTGAGAAATGTTCCTGATACATTGAACATTTTCAAAAACTAAAATGAACTTGTGATCTGTTTTCACTTCAGGTCAAATAAATGTTTTGCTTTTTACCAAAAAACACATGAATTGGTGGTTTTTGCTTATGAAAAAGGAAGAGCCTGATGTCACAGCCTTAGTTTCCTCATGAGGGGAAAGGATCTCCGTCCTTGGGTTCTGAAAAATCATGAAGTAGAAGTAGCACAGTGCCTAGCATATAATAAATGCTCCCCCCAAAATTTGTGACAGTATACAGATGGGAGAGATCTGCAAGAGAAGACTTGCCAAATGTTAGCTCTCACTGGGCAGTCAGATTTGGGGGAATTGTATTATCTTTTCTCCCCCCACAGCAAACTGTAAATATTTTAAGATATTAAAAATACATATTAAGCCCTAACTGGTTTGGCTCAGTGGATAGAGTGGCGGCCTGTGGACTGGAAGGTCCCAGGTTCGATTCCGGTCAAGGGCATGTACCTTGGTTTCGGGCACATCCCCAGTAGGCGGTGTGCAAGAGGCAGTTGATTGATGTTTCTCTATCATCGATATTTCTAACTCCCTTTCCCTCTCCCTTCTTCTGTAAAAAATCAATAAAATATATATTTAAAAAATACATATTAAGCCCAATGTGGCTCAGTAATTTAGAGTCAACCTATGAACCAGGAGGTCACGGTTCAGTTCCTGGTCAGGGCACATGCCCAGGTTTCGGGCTTGATTCCCTGTGTGGGTTGTGCAGGAGGCAGCCAATGATTCTCCCTCATTGATGTTTCTATCTCCCTCTCCCTTCCCCTCTGAAATGAATAAAAATATGTTTAAAAAAAAAACATATTAATAATAAGGCATGACCCAGCTGACATCAGAACTGCTCTCTCAAGTTCATCAGCGACAGCAATCACCTTGACCTTTCCCTCCCACGTCAGCAGTTTTCTTCACTATGTTTACTGAACATCGGTGTGCCTGGCACTGCTTCATGCAAGGGACAGAACCGAGTCCTGTCCAGAACAGCCAGGTCACAAGGGCCCCATTGCACCTGCCACCCCCCTCCCCTGGCTCTTCACTTTGCTCCTGGAAGAAGACCTGGGCCCCTTCCCCCTCATCAGTGAGCACCAGCAGCTCCTCATGTGGCCACCGGAGCTGCCCACTCTCTTCACTTACCTCAGAAGCTCCCACCACAACAGAGGGCAGCCGGGTCTTTTGAGAGACAACCTGCATGGGGACAGCCGGGGTCTTGGGCTCCCTTGGAGGATGAGCCAGCAGCAGGACACAGGGTGGAGAAGTACTAACCTGAACATCCTGATGACCTTCAACTCTCAATTTCTTCTCTGTCTTTCCAGAGAGGGTTGGTCAGCCTCGGATTTTCTGGATGCTGGAAGGAGCCTGGGCTTTCTCTAGGCCAAGGCCCATCCTCGCTGCTCCCTGGCCCAAGTCCATGGCTGCTGATTTTTAGAGTGCAGGGCGGTGGGACTCAGTAGAGTTCTGAACCCCCGCCCAGTACACCCCCCAGACTGCTCCTTGATCTTCTTTGGGGCCTGGCTCCTTAATCACTTCTGAGGACAGACAGCAGGGTGGGCCTTCCAGGAGAGGAAGAAATCCCGAGACTGGGATAAGAGCTTTATTTCTACTCCCTTTCCCTGGGGACACTGGGAAAGGCAGGAGGAATAGCAACAAGGGAATCCGGTGTCAAGCCCTGTGAGTGAAGACCCTTGGTAGACTTGGAACTTCCTGATTCCTTTGCCTACTGGGCTTCCCAAGTTGACATGCTTCCTTGTATCTTTTAAGTGAACCGTTCATGTGGTGTTTACTATTTTCCAGGAACTGTTATAGACCCTTTATGTCTAAACTGATTTATATTACCCGAAAACCATGGCACAGAGACTGTTACGAGCCCCATTTTCCGATGCAGACACTTAGGGCACCGAGAACTTACTAGTAAATGACTTTGTCCAGACACAACGAAGAGGTGGTTTCTTCTCTAAACTGGAATTTGGGTATGCTACACGAAATGTAGAGTTTTCATGATTTAATAAATGTATCCCAAGACTATATAGCATGATGAACAATGTAACAAGTTTAAACACATTTTTCCTTGGCTTTTACTTAGTGATTTTGAGAGAGAGATCAATTTGTTGTTCCACTTACGTGTGCATTCGGTGTCTGATTCTTGTATGTGTCCTGACTGAACCCACAACCTTGGGTGTATCAGGACGATGCTCTAACCACCTGAGCTTCCCGGCTTAACAAGTTTACTTGTAACACGTTAACAAGTAAGATAGGGAAGAACTATATACACATTCTCTTCCCAATGCAGCGCGCTTGGCTCTGCGTTTTTGTTCGGAAGTTGAAGGGACTGAAGGGGGTCGACAGACTGTGTGTCCAAGTATCTGGATGTCCGCTGTGTGTGCTGAAACAGCACAAGTTACTGCGGGCAACCACGGAGCACGGGCCCGGCCTTCTTCCCCTCTTTCCTGCTCTAGCCTCTCCGGATCAGGACACTTAGGAACTGGGCAGTTGTAAAAGCCGCAGCAGCCATGGAGACGCACTGGGGCCGGTGGCGTCTCCATGGTTGCTCGGCTGGTGAGGGCGTCCTCCGATCCGCCCAGGTCGCGGGTTCCATCCCGTCAGGGCGCAGACACGAAGCAACCTTTAGTAATCAATCTCTCCCCGAACTTCGCCAGCACAGGTCAGCGCCTTCCGCACACGCTCAGCCTCCTCGAGGCGCTCCACCTTCCCGGCCAAATCGACTTCAGCCCCGGGCGTCAGGTCCTCTCTAGCCGGCCCTTTTCTATGGTGTCCGCTGTGGGTCGCTCTAGCCCGCGCAGGAGCCGGTGAGACGCGGTGCCGGCCTTTCTAGGCTGCGGGGGACCGCGGTGGCGCCTCGCTGGTCGTGCGGTCGGCGATGGGGTTCTTGCGCAAAGCGCTCATCTCAATCGCGGTACTGGGTGCGTGGGCTGGCGTGGGCTCCGCACTCTTTGTCCTCGTGACCCCGGGAGAGGAGCGGGTTCAGGCGATGCTGAAGGTGAGAGCAATAGGAAAACCGAGGTGGAGTGGGTGGGCAGGCGGCGTAAGCCCCGCGCTTGGGGCCGGAACTGCGAACCTTTCTCCCGCAGGAGATGCCAGGGCAGGACTTACAGAGCCGGGAAGAGGCGGCCAGGACCAAGCAGTTAGTGATGGCCGCTCTGAAGGAGGCAGCTGCCACGCAGGAGAATGTGACCTGGAGGAAGAACTGGCAGAGCAGCGGCGGCGGCGGGAAGTCAGCCTGAGCCGGGACCTGCACCCGTGGGCGCGGGGAGCTCCGCTCCGGCACAGGAGTGGAAAGCGGCCTTTCTCTTCCAGGGACCTGGCGGGGAGCCCGGGCTGGGGGAGCTGCCGCCGGGTGAGCACTCCCCCCCCAAACCCTGCACTGACTGTGCGTCCATGTCCTTCTCGCGGGCCGGCGCCATCGGATGTGGTGAACTGAAGGAACCAGTAAATCACGTTCCTCCGTCCAGAAAGTGAGCCGTGGGGTGTGACGCCTGTAAATGTCTCCTGTTGTGGGGTCGGTTCCGTGGGCTGGGATGGCCGCAGCACCCCAGTGCCCCGCTTCCCATGGGAGGCCGAAGCCCAATAGGCAGAGCGATCACGTTTTCAAAACACAAGTCAGGTCATGTGCGTTCGAGTGTACCTTTTGGGGTTAACCCAGCGACGTTCTTGAAATCAGAACTGCCCCGGAAAACCTTGTAGCAGCAGCTGCCCAGAGGACACTGGGTTCCTGTCGGGAGGTTGGAGCTGAGCTCCTAGCACTTAGCAGGGGCCGGACGTCTTCCGTGGCCATTAGCCTTGGGAGCCCGTTTGCTTGGAGTGAAAGCGTGTTGAGTCCGACAGACTTGATTCAACTACAGCATGGTACACGTTTCCTCCGAGCCTGGTACTGCTCCGTGAAGGTGACACTTTAAGGGCGTCATAAGAATAACTTAGCAAAGTGTAGTGCCTGGCAGAGCAGCCTCTCAGTGAATAGTGGGGTTTCCCCTCAAGGTTTCACTGTAGTTTTCAGTCCGAGTCCCGTCATAGGATCTACTGGAAGTGAGGTTGCAGCCCACAGCCAAGTCTGCTTGGCTCCCCTTTTGTCCTTCCAGGAGAAAGAGGGCTGCTTTTATTACATAAATTTAACCAGAACACTGAATACATTGACGGATAAACCCAGATATGAGCATTGGTGCCATTTTCAACTGCTGGATGAAGTCAAACTGAATACAAGTCACGTATGACCTTTAGTTTAATGGTGGCCCTTTCCTGGCCTGGGATTGAGGGGCAAGTCAGCAGCTGTTTGAGGGAACGCTAGGGTCGGGCGGTCAGTGGCTGTGAGGCAGGTTCTGATAAAGGTGCTTGGCCCCTGGAGTTGGGTCCCTAGGTGTGTGTCCAGATCTGTAACCAGATACCTGTGTCAGCTTGGGCAGTTATGTGCTTTAGGGTCCGCGTCTCTAAAATGGGATAATTGTACCCACTCCTAGGTAATAATAGTACCTTCGTATCTCAGTTAATACTTGTAAAATACTTCCGAGGTCACTAACGTTCCTCAATGTTTAGGAATGGCCACATAAAAAATTATCCTTTTAGTAGCTAGTAATTACTGGGGACTTACTTGGTGCCAGATACTGTGCTAAAGCACCTTTTATTGATCTGTAATCCCCACAACTCCAATGGACATGTACTCTCATCCCTATGTCACCAAAGAAGTAAACTAGGCTTAAAAAATCAAGGCACATGGCTGATAAGGAATCCAGGCTTACGCACCACCTTACCCACCCATAGGAGCAAAAGGTGCTACCCACTATGCTCTCCACCCCCAAGCAAGTCCCCCCTCCACTTGCCCAGCAACTCATCAGACCCCGAGGTCAGAAGCGTCTCTGTTGGGATGTAAGGTGAATGGCGCCTGCTCTAAAAGCATTCCCTTCGGCTTCCTCCGTGTCAGTGTAGTCCCTCCCAGTGACTCAGTAAGGAGTCCGGCACAGAGAACTCAGAGGGGCTCTTTATTAGGAGATGTCAGTGCTTTATCAAAGATGCAGAGGTCACACAGGAGGCGGGGGAAAGGCCTCTCAGCTGGGGCATTTCTTGGCCACAATGAGGACAGCAGAAGGCACAAGTCCTGAAGACGAAGGAAGAAAACGGGGTTAACCCACACCCCACACACACCATCTTTGCCTCCCACATTCCTGGCCGCACACCTGCCCCTCCAAGTCCCTTCTCAGGCATGTCCCCTGGCACACCCAAGTCCTGCTTCAGGTCCCACATGTCATACCCAGCTCCTGCAGAGGCCGCTCCATGTCAGCCTCTGAGAAGGCCCGCCGGGGGAAGCCACTGAGCAGCTGCACAGGGTCCTGGTCCCCGCCAGGCTCCTCCCCGCGGTGGAGCTCCACATAGAGCCGGACCGCCGCCAGCTGTTCCCGCGCCCGGAACGTCTGGGTCAGCGAGGTCCCGTCTGGCAGCCGGACCTGGAGGGCAGGTGAAAGCCACAGCACAGCGAGTGTCAACTGAGGGAGGGACCCAGTAAGGAAAGAAGAGCAAAGCGAACTCCTTCCTCTCAGTTCCAAGCAGCATCATTACCACTAACAGCACCTCCTGAACCATCACTTCGGTTCTGCTCTGCTCAACAGTTAAGAGAGAGACAGGCTCCTTGCTCCCTCACAACTTAAGATTCCACAAAACTACCTGGAAAAATACCTCATAAATGAGGAAACGTTAGCTCCACAAACAGCTGTGTAATGAAGCCAATGGAAGCACGAACAAGTAAGGAGGTAATTGCTGAGTAAGAGGAAGGTATGGATTTAAATAAGACTGGGCAAGTGAAATTTGATATTATTCCTAAGAGCAGAGAAGGTAGGATTTCCAAAGAAGGGAGAAGTTTGGCAAAGGAAACCTAACTGAAAAAAAGCTCTGGGCCCTAGCTTGTTTGGCTCAATGGATAGAGCTTCGACCCTCGGACTGACAGGGCTCGGGTTCGATTCTGGTCAAGCGCACGTACCTCGGTTGCAGGCTCGATCCCTGGCCCTGGTTGGGACTCCTGCAAGAGGCAACCAATTGATGTCTCTCACATTGATGGTTCTCTCTCTGTCTCACTCTCTCTAAAAACCAATGGAAAAACCCTCAGGTGAGGATTAACAGACAAACAAAGCTCTGGGCAAAGGGCTCTGAAGGCCAACACGGGTCCCAGGAGCGAGAAGAATGAGAATCAATACCTGTATGCGGCACTGGTCATATTCCCGCTTGCTGGGAGGCTCCTGGCTGGGAGAAGAGGGAACAGAACCTGGCTGTGCAGGTGCAGACGGCTGAGAACTGACACTGCCACCATACTGGAGGAGGAGGAAGCAAAGCACTGCATCAGGCTCTCCCCAGGGCAGAGAAACACTGTGAGCCCCGCCTTTCCCTCTGAAGCAGGAAATGGGATTTATTAGCCTCATCCACTGAACTCCTCTGTGTGTTCCCAATCACCTACCTTCTTGGCTCTCTCCGCTTTGTCTCTTTCAATCTTTTCTCGGACTCTTTGCCTGGAATGCAGACAGGAAGAAAGTAGGTTGGGCACTGACAAAGCAAATATTGATTCCTTTCTCAGCTCTTAACCCAGCATGCCCACCTGGCTGCTAACTCTTCGGCCTTTTCCCTCCTGCGCTCCTCCGCGGCCCGGCGCATCTCGTCTTCCTGGAGCCGCTGCCTGGCCGCTGACAACTCTTGCCCTTGTCTCCGGCGCTGCCGTTCCCGTTCCAACGCCTCGCGCTCTTCTCTTTCTTCCCGCTCCCGCTGTTTCTGGGCCACCAGCTCCAACATCCTGGATTGCAAACAGGAAAGAGCTTGAGGGAAATGCACGGGGAGTGGAAAGGTGAGTTTGTTACAAGGGACTCCCGAAACACAAATCCGTGAACGTGTCCCAAAACAGAAGGGAGATGCCGAGAAAGGACAGGGAATGTGGCAAGTTCGAGACACTCTGATCAGACTGTAGGCTGCGGAGAGAGAGGTGCAAGGTGACCCTCAAACGGAAGATCGTTCCTGACAATATACCTCTTAGTCTGCTCCTGTCTTTCCTCTTCACTCAAAATGAGTTTGCCTTCTTCCGCGGGGGACCCAGGTCCTACAAGCAAGCAATCGTATTACCCCAGCCATCCTCCTCGGGCCCCTCCACAGTCACACCGCGCCCCTCGGTCAGGACCTTCGGGGCCACCCTGCTCCGAGGAGGTGGGTTCCCGTCCCAGGACATGTCCGAGGGGGCTCGCCAGCGGCTCGTCCACATCAGGGTCGTCTTCGTGCTCCATCAGCCTGGCAGAGAAAGTCGGCAGGGAGGTCGACACGGAGGCTGCCCTCCCAGACCCCCGTCCCTGCCCCGGGGTGGGCGCTCACCAGTCCATCGCGGCCTCGATGCCCTGGTTCCCTGTGAGGGCCAGAGCCTTCTCCCTGGGGGCAGAAACACCGTGATAGCGCCCGCGAGCCATGGTGACGGTCAGGCTGGGGCGCGGAGCCTGAGGCCAGGCGGGGGAAAGGCCGGACACGCCCGCGACCCCCGCGGGCCGGGGCTAGAGGGGCTCCCTTACGCGCGTCCCCTGGGGAAGCCCATCTCGATGAGACTCTCCAGAGCCGTCTGCTCCGCCATGACGCCGCCAACGCCGCCTCCGCGGGGACCTGGGGGGACGAGAGGGGGGCGGGGGTTAGTGAGGGGCGCTCCCGGCCCGCGGGCAAGCCCGCCCCCCACGGACGGCCCCGGCCAGGCGTTCGCTCCCTCACCCGACTCTGGATCCGCCGCGGACACTGCCGAGAAGAAAGCGGAGGGGAAGTGGAAGTGCCCGGATCTGTTTGGGTCACGTGGCGGCGGACGTGGACGGAGGCCGCCGAGAGTCAGAAAGCACAAGCCTGACCCTTCCGCCAGGACGGCGCGGAGGGAGTCGGGGGGGGGGAGGGGGGGGACATCTCGCGAGAGGCGCGGAGAGCAAAGAGGCACTTAAATCCCCGCGCCTGACCGCGGTGGGTGAGGGGGTGCGGCCCAGACACCCGCGGGCGGACCTGAACGGGCTCACGATACAGTTTCTTGGGCAACCGGTTGGGAAGTGATTGGCACTCTTTATGCGGAGCCCAGGCCACGTGCGTACTCTTTGACCCGCTCGTCTCTCCGGGGAATGGAGCCGGCCTCCGCCCGACTGCCAAAGGGATCTTTGCGAAACACAGTATCTTACCCTGTCATCACTTCCCTGCCTAAAAACTCCATGACTTGCCAATCCCTTAGGGCAGCGATCTCCAGGCACACCGGTATGCCCCAGGAATTTTTAGAACAACACTACCTGACTAGTCAGGGGCACTGACCTCTTTTCCCTTCGGTTGCCAACACAACAATAGCGTCCAGTGTGAATGAATCCAAGTGGTATCTTTTTGGGGGGAGGGTCAGAGCTGCAAAAAAACATATATTTTGGTGCGCTGCAGAATTTTAGTCATTAGTGTATGTGTGCCATGAGATGAAAAAGGTTGGAAATCGCTGACTTAGGAGGAAACGTAGTCTGGCTTCCTCCTGCCAGCCCTTTTTTGTTCGAGTCCCATCTGTATGGTGAGGAGGACGCTAGCCCTCTCTTAGGTGCAGGGCGAGACTGTGTTGTGTAAATGTGAGCAGTCCGCAGTTGTAGGTTCCCACTCGTTGAGGGTAACTTGTGCTGATTGCAAAACAAACCCCCTCCATCCTCTGGGTCTTTGCACTGCCCGTCCCTCTGCCTGGAACGTCCTGCCTCTTGTGGGCTTGGTCAACTCCCAGTCAGTTCTTTGGCCTGGACTCTGGGTTTGCTTTTACCTATTATTTACTTGAATTTTTGTGAGTTTGAGCCAAACTGATGACCTGAAGCAAAATTTCTAATGCTCCCTCAGTTTGCTTTCTAAGGGAAGCCTGCTTTGTTCATCCCAACTCCATCTCCCAGCTCCAATAATTACCCCATTAAGCATTTTTACCCCTGCTGTGTAGTCCTTGTGGATTACTTAGCCCCACTACCTAGGCTATTAAGAGGCACAGTAACAATAAGTTGATATTGATAATATATGCACTAGAGACTTTAGATAATTAATGCATATTTAATCATCACAATCCGTATGATACAGGTACCATTAGCAGTGACAGGAAACAGACAGAAAGGTGAGATCATGCATCTGCGGTCACAAAGCTGGTACGAGGTAGCAGAGCTCGGATTCAAACCCTAGTGCATTTAGCGATCCCAGTGTGCGTTCATTAAACCGCTATGCTATGTCCCCTCTCCATGGTGGAGTGAAGAGCATCAGCTTTGGAGTCGGGAAACTTGAGCCCAAACCCTAACTCAGCTCACTCCATGTAGCTTCACACCACGTAGAACCTAAACTTTCTCATCCGTATAAAGGTGATACCATCTCTTGGAATGCTCACAAAACTTGAGAATGCATGCAATCTCCCCTTTTTAGTGAATTTATTGGGGTGACACTAGTTAACGAAAGTATACAGGTTTCAGCTGTGCAATTCCACAGCACATCATCTGTATACTGTATGGTGTAAACATGTCTTTGATAATTAAACAGTTGGCCCTCATTATTTGTAAACTAGAGGCCCAGTGCACAAAGTTTATGTATTGGTAGGGTCCCTAGGCCTGGCCGACCATCGGAGCTGATGGGGGGCGGGGCAGCCTTCTGGCTGCCAGCCTGGGCCTTCCTTGGTTCCTCACCACCCCCTGGTGGCCATCACATGTCACAGCGAGTGATCGAACAACCCATCTCTCAAACTTCCGAGCGGACACTTTGCTAATTAGCCTTTTATGTATATAGATAGATGGATAAGTACTGAGGATGCAATAAGCGAAAAAGGCACTGAATAGTGATAAGTGGCCCTGGCCGGTGTGGCTCAGTGGATAGAGCATTGGCCTGCAGACTGGAGGGTCCCAGGTTCAATTCCAGTCAAGAGCCACATGCCCAGGTTGCTGGAAGCCTGCAGGAGGCAGCCGATCGGTGAGCCTCATCATTGATGTTTCTCTCTCTCTCTCTTCTCTCCCTTCCTCTCTGAAAGCAATACAAATAGATATTTAAAAAAAGAGTGATAAGTGTATTTTAGGTAATAACTATCTTCTAAATTTATTCTAAAGGTCCAATAATAAAAGAGCGATTAAGTTGTGTGGCTTGCCTCTTTGCCTACTTCCAGGTAAGGACCCTATAGCAATACACACCCAATGTGAGGATGTCCGTAGCAAAGACTGGAGACAACGTAAATGTCCCACCGAAGAGCTATGGCTGCTGTTGGTTAAGGAGAACCCTCTGATGGAAAATTATGACTCCTTCAACATAACTAAGGAGGCTATGAGTTACCAGGAACGTTGTCCAAAAGAAACGAAGTGAAAAGAAGAAAAAGCACTGGCCTGGCCGGGTAGCTCGGTGGTGAGCGCTTCGTCCCACCATGCCAAGGTTGTGGCTCCCATCCCTGGTCAGGGCACATACAAGAATCAACCAACAAATGCATAAGTAAGTGGAACCTCGAGTCAATGTTTTTCTTTCTCTCTCCCGTCTTCTCTCTCTCAAATCAGTTTTTAAAAAGCCCTGTCTGGTGTGGCTGGAGTGTTCCATGCACCAAGAGGCCACCCGTTAGAATCCCGGTCAGGGCACACGCCTGGGTTGTGGGCTCAATCCCCAATAAGGGGCGTGCAGGAGGCAGCCGACCAATGTTTCTCTCTCAGTGTTTCTCTCCCTCCCTCCTCTCACTCTCTAAAATCAATTAAAAAATAAGTAGCTTCAAAAAAGATGAAAAAAGAGAAAATAATTGTATTACATAAAGACCTGCTCTGCTACAAGCAATAGTGTCTTGAGGAGGAGGGGAACTTTCACTGTATACCCTCCAGTATTACGTGAAGTTTGTATGTGTTACTTTTATAATTTTTAAAAATGTTATAAGACCTTGGAATCCCACTTGTGACTTCGGCAGAAAAAAAAAGCTGTAAGACCAATATAAGTGAGGATTATACTCTTTAGCAACATACAACTTTTCTACATCCAATTCACTTAGAAATAAATTCAGAATTATGTATACCAGTCTGAAGAACAGGTGTGTGGATAGGGAGTTGAAAGGGATTATGAAAATGAAACGTTTTCCTTTAACGTTGTTACGGGGGTACACCATAAACAAGTTGGGGGAAGAGGAAAGCCCTTGGTATTATATTACTATTTATTATTATTATTTTTAACTGGCAAGCTCGGCCCAGACAGCAGCTGGAGCTGTCCCTCTGCCCACACGTCAGTCATTTATCTCCACCTGCCAGACGCGGGCGGAGCACGTCAGGTGTGCGCAGGCGCTGAGCTACACCAAAGGCAGAAGGAGATGTGGTCCCCGGCCCCAAACCTCCACCCTGCAGCAGCTTATTCTCAAAGCCCTTCCAGGGCTGCATGGCAGGGGTTGCTAAGCAACGCCAACAAGGCCAAATGTGGCCCCGGCCTGGCGTGTAAGGCCCATGAACTAAGAATGGCTTTTACATGTTTACAAATGGTGGCATGGTTATATGCGTACCTATATAATACCTTCCATTTTATCCTCTGGAACTGCAAAACCCAAGTTATTTACCATCTGATCCCTTAAGAAAGGACCCTCTCTTCCTACTCCTTCCCCAACCTCAGCCAGAAGAGTCTGGGACCCGCAGGAGCTCTGGGGGTGCGGGCTCCGGGGGCCCGGGCTGCGTGGGCAGCAGCGGCCCGCACCTCCTCGGGGAGCTGGGGCTCAGTTCGCCCGGCGGGGGCTCCGCGGGGGCCCGATGCCCGCGGCTGCCTCGGAGCCCGGCGCGGGGGCGGCGGCGCGGGGGCGGCGGGGGCAGCCGCAGCGCTCGCGCAGCCAGAAGTGCCAGGCCAGGGCGCCGCAGCTCAGCAGGGCCAGCGCCGCGCCCACCCCCACGGCCGCGTGCACCAGGCTCCGGGGCCGCGGGGGCACGACCACCCGACCGCACGGCCCCAAGGCAGGGCCGCCCGCGCCCGCGGAGCCCTCGGAGGCCTGGCCACCCGCCCCGGGCCCCGGCGCGCCGCTCTCCCCCGCCGCGTTAGCCGCCACCACGCACACGACATAAGCGCCCCCGGGCTTCAGCCCCTTCAGTTCTGCTCGGCGGACGGTGGCGTTGAAGGGGCCGCTCTTCTGGGGGGGCCCGCCGCCCTCCCACAGCAGCAGCCAGTACCGGTGGACCGGGGAGGAGGGGGCGCACCAGCGCACCTCGGCGCTGCCGACCTCAGCCACCACGTGCACGTCCCCCAGGCGCGGCGGCAAGGGCGGCTGCGCGGGGCTGGAGAGCCCGGGGCACAGGCAGGCTGTCGGGCCCGCGCTCTGCAGCTCTTTGCACGGGACCTGCAGGTGGCGGCAGCGGTCATAGTCACAGAGGACAGCCGGCCCAGGTGTCCGCGGGGCCTCTTCTTCCTCCTCCTCTCCTAAGGCTTGCGGGGCCCAGGGCTGCGCTCCGGAAACCCAGGAGAAGGCGACGGCCAGGAGCAGCAGCCACAGGAGGCAGGGTGGGCCCGGCATGGAGCCTGGAAGGGAAGGGGTGGGTCAGGAAAGGCTGCTGGGCCCCCATGCCATCCAGGCTCCCCTCAACAAACCCTGGGGACTAGGAACACCACTGGGGGCCGAGAGAACAGAAGAGGAGGGAATGAGACAGACACACTAATTTGTCAACCACTTTCTGAGCAGCCTATGTGCTTGATTCCGGGCAAAAAAAATAAAATGGGGTCGGACGGGAGATAGCTGGGTGACCAGCAAGGTAGGAAGTCCTAGAAACAGTTAATGGATAAACCGAGTGCTTGGCGGCGAGGAGCGGGGAGAACAGGAGGAAGTATTTACTCAGCCTGGGAAAGAAAGGGGGCCCCAAATCCCCAGCTTGCTGCCCAGAGAAAAGATGGAAATAAAACAAGTATCAGTCAAGGACACATGCAAACACCAGAGCTGAGAAGCAAGAGACAGATGGAACAGAGGGGGGAAGGGAGACCCACGCCCCCCACCTGTCACAGGAGTCCCGGTCCCTGCCTGTTCCCCACCTACCGGCTCCTGGCTCCTCCTGGCCCACCGCAGCCGCTCACCAGTGCGCAGGCCTTGACGCAACGGGAATCTGTGACCGGACCTCAGTGGCCGTCAGGCCCGGGGTCTCCAGGAACGCAGGCTGCGCAGCCAGGTCTCGTGGCTTCAGTTTCAATGTTGTTTTTATACCCTCTGACTGTGAGGTCACTGCCGAGCCCCCCTTCCCCTGCCCTCCTTTCCTGGGGAGTACCGAGAAGAGGGCTGGTCCCTGCAGAGGGCCTGAGTCACAGGCCCGGGGGTGGGGGGAGCCACACGTGTGCTCTCAGCTGGAGCCGAGGATGCCTGGGTTCTGAAAGGGACTGGAATGTGGAAAGCAGCCAGCAGCTGAGAAGCCAAAGGCTGAAGGCATGCCAGGGATGAGGGACACGGGAGGGGGCCACCTGGCTGGTATCACAGAGGAAAACAGATGTGGACAGCATGTGGCCTAGGCTACCAAATGCTGTTTCAGTAAAAATCATACCACATCCATGGCTGTCATTTCCTGTCTTCTGCCTCCCAGTGGACAGAAGGGAGGGGCGCGGAGTCCAGAATGATGTAGGCCAGCCCTCCAGACCCGCCCGACACCATCCCACTCCCCAGAGGGAGAGGAGCGTCACGTGGAGGAGAAGGAAGCGAGGTGTGCCCTCCTTGCACTGCCTTGCACAGCTGTGCCTCGCCCAGCAGAGCGGTCAGTGGGCTGAGCTTCATCCTGGGCGCCGGAAGACTGCCTGCCCGTCAGGGCCCGGGTCCGGGCACGGACCTGGGCTGTGCGTTTGGTTCCCTCGGGCCGCGTAGGGAAGGCAACCAGCTGGTGTGGCCCTCTCACATGGACGTCCCCATACCCACCCGCCCCTCCACCTCTCTCTAAGCATGTCCGGGGCGAGCATGAACACAAAACCAACCACGAAACAGCTGTGACCAAAACAGCCCAAGATTTGGAGGCCTTTCTCATCTTGGTTAGTGTACTGTCCTGATACGCCAAGGTCTGGGGTTCAATCCCTGGTCGGGGCACATGCAGGAATCGACCAGCAGAATGAATGCATGGGTAAGTGGAACAACAAACTGAAGTTTCTCTCTCTCTCCCCCCTTCCTCTTGCTCTAAAAACAAAACAAACAAACAAAAAACAACAAAAAGTAAAAGAGAAGAGTCAGGGAGGCGGCTGGCAAGAATATGGTTTATTGGGGCGGCCGCAGGCAAAGGTCAGGGTCGGGCGGAAGGGCTGGAGTGTGTGTGGGACTCGAGAGTGGGCGCTGCCTGCTCTCAGGAGCTCGAGCAGGTGGGCCGCTGCCGGTGAGGGCCCACGGCGGGGTCAGCGTGGCCCAGCGTCTCGGGGGCCAGGGCAGGGGCAGGCGCAGGCAGGTTGGCCTCTGTCAGCAGAGCTGCGTCTTCCCAGGAGCCTGAGCCTGGGCCAGGAGAGGGAAAAACAAGACCCCGAACAGGAAATTAGATGGCCAGGGCCCGTGCAGGTGCCCCCACCCCAGGTCCCCATGCGGGTGCCCCTCACCATCGCTGGCTTCCCGCTCAAGCTCTTCCTCTCCGCCAAGGGACTGCGGCTCTGGCTTCTCCTCCTCTGCAGCCACAGGGAGGAAGCAGAGGGGAGCCTGGAGGAGCTGACGGGAGGCTGGGAGGAGGCAGGAGGGAGGAGCAGGAGGGAGGAGGGAGGAGGGAGGGAGGCGGGTGGCTGCGGCACCATACCTGTTCCCGAGGGGTCAGGGCTCTCACCGTCCTCTGTAATGTCCGACAGGGGGCTTGACTCCTCCTGGTCTTGGGAGAGAGAGCAGGACGGGGTCAGGGTGGCTGCGCCCGCCGCACGCTCAGTGTGAGAGCCTCAGCCTCCTCCTGGATGGAGCAGGCACCCCTCACCCAGCCCCAGCCTCCAGCTCTACCTGGCTTGTGGGTGGCCGTCCTCCCCTGGGCCTCCTTCCGGGAACCGCTCCTCTTTCGGATGTTTACCTGAGGGGGAGAAGCTGCTCAGCAGCGGGGACTGACTCCCCCCAGCGACCAGGGCCCCTGGCACGGCCTGGCCCACCCCCAGCCAGGGAAGGGGCAGGAAGGGGCCCGTTGCCACCTGCAGAGCGAAGCCGCGCTGGGGCCAGATGCCCCCCCACACCCACTGCATGTAGCTGAAGAGCACGATGACGCTGAGGAAGGTGAAGTTGCTGGTGACGCCGATGAAGGCGCAGGTGACGGGGAAGTTGTACAGCAGGTACCTGAGGCAGGAAGAGGGGCAGGAAGGGAGCCGTCCGGGCACCAGCCTTCTCCTGAGCACAGGTCTCAGCAGCGGGGGACCCACCCACTCGGGTTCAGATGGTCGGGTGGGTGGCCCGGGCATGGGCATTTTTAAAAAGTCCCCCAGGGAACAAACAAAGCAAAACAAAGCAAACGCATAGAGGCAGACTACACCGCAGACCACCGGAGGCCGGGGGGTAGGGGTGGGTGGGAGACCAGCTGTGTGGTGAGCATCTGCGCATGTGGCTGCTGAGTTGCATGCACTTGAAATGTTAGGCACCGACATCGCCTCGGAAACCCACACCCCCAGAGGAGGAGAGGCTCCCAGGGAGCTGATCTGTGCAGCCGGGCGGAGACCCGTGACCCACCTGCTCACGGAGGGCAGCCCACCGAGCCTCCGCAGCCCGCTCCTCACCTGAGCCCGGAGAAGTGGGCGTGGATGCGGAGGGAGGCCCCGTACAACTGGATGCGCTTGCTGTGGACCTCGAGGATCGCTCCAGTGGTCGGCACGTACTGCGGGGTCGGGGCGGCCCCATCAGGCCAGGATTCGGCGGCTGTCAATCTGAGGCCCGCCCACTTCCAGCCTCCCGGTCGCTGTCCCCGCTGATGGCTGTCCCTCCTGACCTAGCCCGGCTCCTCGGGGAGGATTCTGGGGAGGCCGTCTCCCGCCCTCCGGCACCCCCTCACCGAGTTTTCCCGGTACTCCGGGTACAGCTCCACCTCCAGGAGCTGCTTCTGCTCGGCAAAGCCGGAGAGCAGCAGGCTGGAGAAGACCAGCGTGTCCAGCAGCTGGAGCAGGTCTGAGCGGTAATGCAGCATCACCTGCAGGGCCAGGAGGGAGCGGGTCAGGCAGCCGAGGTGCTCCTGGGCCACCCACTCCTGTCCCTGAGCGGCTATGAAGACCGCTTCTTCGCCAGGTCCCTGCTCCCTCACCTTCTCCTCCTACTGTGCCCGCCCAGGTCTTGACCCAACCATTCCAATGCTTGCGTGACAGCCCTGCCCTGCCAACCACACGTCTCTGTCTAGCACCTTCCTAGTTCAGCCTCCACTGTCTCGAATCTACCTCCCCCCCATAGCTCTATCGTCCAAGCAGATGGACTCCCAGGGCGCCAGCTGAAACTCTTCGCCAGGCAGACATGTAGGGGTCTGGTTCATGACGTGCTTCTGTTGATAATTAAGAATGGAGCCGATGCCCAGATGGTGTGGCTCAGCAGTTGAGTGTCGACCCAGGAACCAAAAGGTCACCAGTTCCATTCCCGGTCAGGACACAAGCTCGGGGTTGGGGGCTCCATCCCCAGTGGGGGTGCATGCAGGAGGCAGCCGATTGATGTTTCTCTCTCATCAATGTTTCTATTTCCCTTCCTCACTCTCTAAAAAGCAATAAAACCGTATTAAAGGGGAAAAAAGGAATGGAGTTGTGCCCTAGACCCGTGCGAGCCACATGCGGCTCTTTGGCTCTTCCACAAAATACCACGGCCTGGGTGAGTCTATTTTGAAGTGGCATTAGAAGAAGTTTAAAAAATTTGGCTCTCAAAAGAAATTTCAATCGCTGTGCTGTTGATATTTGGCTCTGTTGACTAATGAGTTTGCCGACCACAGGGCTAGACAGTTTGGCTCAGGGGATAGAGCGTCGGCCCGTGCACTGAAGGGTCCCGGGTTTGATTCCAATCAAGGGCACATGCTCGGGGTTTCAGGCTCTATCCCCAGTAGGGGGTGTGCAGGAGGTAATCGATCAATGATTCTCTCATCATTGATGTTTCTCTCTCCCTCTCTGAAATCAATAAAAAAATATAAAAAAATAATTGAGTCGTACATTTATTGAACACCTACTATGTGCTAACAAGCACTTTACGTTTCCTTGTTGAACCCTCATAGTCTTGCTGTGAGGAGTTACCCTAACATGGGGCACAATACTTTATATGCACGCGGCTACCTTGTCCCAGCTGGGATGTTTCAGCGTGAGGATTTGGGCCCCGGTCTGCCTGGCTCCAAGGAGGCCCGTATTCAGGGCCGTTCTCTTCAGATTTTATCCCAAAGCTGGACAATGCCACGGGCAATGCCACCTCCCCTTCCTCACCCTGCTGTGCCTGTGACCTCGGGCGAGGCGTTTGCTCCTGAAGGCCTGCCCAGATACTCTGCCATCGGGACCCTTCTGCACACCCTCCCACCGGCCACCAGCACTTACGGAGCGTGAGGAAGTGGAGATGATTCGGCCGCCTCGGGTGTAGCATGAAATGGTGACCAAGAACATGCCCAAATCTTGATTCACGGGGGACTCTGGCAGCTCAAGCTCTAAGGTGATGCGGTACGGCTGTCCATACATGAGCACCTGCCCAGGGGAGCCCATCTCGGTTCAACACCGTGTTTTCAAATTGTGTCCTCCCTCTCCCCCCTCCCCGCCCTCCCCGGCCTCTCCATCTCGTGCAAGGGCCAGCTGCCCCCTGCTGGCGGCTCAACCCTTCTCACCGCCGTGACCAAATCGCTCTCCCCGCTGTTCTGGAAAAGGCTGTCCCGTTTCTTTTCCGAAAGGGAACCAGCGTGTTGCCAACTGGGCCATCTGTGACTCAGGCCTGTCGCCGGAGGCCCCTGCCTGCCCCAGGGCCCATCCTGCCGTCACTCACACGCTTAATTAACCAAGTGCCCGAGCCGTCTCCCAGCCGGCGCGCTGGCCTCGTCCCTCCGGGCCCTTACCTGGGCGGGGAAGCCCCAGAACAGAGTGGGAAGGCTTCTTCTCGGGGAGTAACCTCAGAATGTTAGACTTGCCACCACCCCCCCCTCTGTTTCCTGGCCGTTCCTATCCGCCTCCAAGCCTGTGCAGCCTGTTCCTCGGCGGGCCCTCCACCGGTGGGGTACGGCTGTCTGTCCCCAGCGAGGGACGGACGTTTTTTATGCTGAAGGACACTCTGCTGACCGGAGGGCGCCAGCTGCAGAAGCTGCACGCGGCTCCGAGGGAGCTCCGAGCACTTCACCAAAGGCAAAAGGCACAAGCCGCCGATCCGAGTCTAGAGAGTCTTATTTTCCGCCTGAAGTATCTTTTGAAAAACATGGCTGCCATGAGATCCCAACCCCCTGCAGAGGTCAGATGAGTCCACACCAGTGGCTTCACCGACTTCTGTGACACAGTAAAGCAGTCCCCTGGGGGGTCGGAGGGACATGGAGTGGCTGCTAGCTACCGGCGGTGGGTTTCTCGTCGGGGGGATGGCAAGGTTCTAAATCTCACTGGTGACGGCTGCCCACCTCTGTGCACACACCAAAAATGACCGCGCTGTCCATTTTAAATGAGCGCGTTATATGTCCTGTGCATTATGCCTCAATCAAGCTGTTTGTGTGTGAATGCATGTGTACACGTACCGTCTAAATAAATGTTGTCTCTGAGGAGAGCCACGGAATCTAACACCAGAACCCGTGACCGACTCCATGCCCATGTTCATGTGTGTCTGGTGGGCAGACTCTCCCCTTCCCTCCTGTTCCCAGGGTCCACCCTTCTTTAGAAGGTCCACTTTGAGCCTCTCTCCCTGTCTCTCACACTGATCTCTCCAAGTCTTCACAAATTCTTCTGAAACGCAGAAGCTGCATCTTACACTAGCTGTTTAACACAACCTATAAAATCCTATCCATCCTTTGGGTTCTCTGAGAGCAGGGCCACACCCTCTATTTTTAGCAAGGTGTTAAGCACAGAGAAGACACACCATTTCAGCCACCCAATACATTCATTCATTTGAAAATGTTTGCTGTGAATGTCAAACTCGCACCTGGCAGGACGCTTGCCTCATTTATTTAAATTTATTTATTTAAATGAGGCATAGGACCCGGGACTCCAGTCCGCAGGCCCGATGCTCTGTCCACGGAGCCACACTGGCCAGGGCCTGAGGCTTTCTTTATAATCTGCTCTGTATATTCCAGTTATTAGTATTCCCGGTCAGAGCACATGCCCAGGGTTGCGGGCTCAGTGCCCCGGGGGCAGGGGGGGGCATGCAGAAGGCAGCCCATCAGTGATTCGCTCTCATCACTGATGTTCATATCTCTCCCTCTCCCTTCTTCTCTGAAATCAATAAAAATATCTTTAAAAATAAAAATAAAGAAGGATGTGTTCCCATTCCGCATTTCTTGGGGTTCCCAGGTTAGTTGAAATCATACGGGCATCTGGCCAGTCCTATGGCACAGTACCCTTTGTAGTGGCAGATTGCACATACTTGTCAACAGTTTCATAATTTTATATACAAGCTTTCAAAACTCTTGTGTGGATTCCATCCTAGTCCGGTAAAATAGCTGGTCTGATCACTTAGGTTCATTTCGATTGAAAACATATCTCGTGTACACATATGGACTGGCTGAAACAATCTAAGGAGAACATTGCTAACGTTTGCAGGAAAGAACAATCCATAACATTTTTTGAGGCTCTAATTTTTCTTTAACTTCCCTTTCCTTTTTTTTTTTTTCAATTGAATTTATTTGGGTGACACTGGTTATTATCTTCCCTTCTGTTGGGAGCCTTCCTTTCTTAGTCTCTGTTACTCAACCCCTGTTCTCCAGCTCTTTCTCAAGTCTTCCTTTTGGTTTCAAGTCATCAAAGCTCTAACTGTACCTCTCTTCAGCTTCCATACTCACCCGATCACGTCCACCCTTAACTAGGGACACATTGGCGACAGGGAAGGAGCAGAGTAAGGAGGTAGAGGAGTCACAGTCGGTCCTAAAGGAGAATGAGGATGACACTGCTGAGTTATGGAGTCTGCCTTACCTGTCTGCACCCCTTGTTGGCCCCTAGTGCTCCCTCCTGTGCCCCATCCCTCCTCCTCCCAGAACAGGTACCCTTCTCTGTTAGAGATGGAGGAGAGATGCAGCAACAGATTCAAGTGATTCTTTCATTCTCTTTCTGCTGCTTCAGCTTATTTCCCCTCATAGAGCAGACATTCGTAAGTGCAGCTCTACGGACACTTCATTGAAAAGTGTTTCTCACATGGAGGGCTTCATTCCCACCCCCAGATCCTGATCCAGTAGTTCTGGTCTGGGGCCCAGTTTGAGAAAGCTCCTTTTTAAGAGGCTCGTGACCACCCCCCCCCCCAAGTTGTAGGCAAAATTGCACATGGGCATGCGTGTGCAGCATATGGGTGGGCATGTTGATAGGTTTTCATGGCAAGAAGAGCCATAGCGCCCAGTAGGCATGGCTCAGTGGTTGAGCATTGACCTATGAACCAGGAGGTCACGGTTCGATTCCCGGTCAGGGCACATCCCCGGGTTGCAGGCTCGATCCCCAGTGTAGGGTGTGCAGGAGGCAGCCAATCCATGATTCTCTCTCATTATTGATGTTTCTATTTCTCTTCCTCTCCCTTCCTCTCTGAAATCAATAAAAAATATATATTTTAAAAAAAGAAGAGCCATAGCTTTCATGATATTCATAGCTCCTTAGAAATTACAGTTTCTAATCAGGGACGCAGACAGGAAAAAAAAGATTTTGGACCATTGACAATAATGTCCTCATCAGCATCTCTTGATTGGACATTGTTAAGACAAGGGGAGAGACTCTGGCAGGGTCTGTAAAATGGGAAGGAGCGTTACCCTGGGAGTTTACCTATCCAGCCACCTGTGTTTCCATAATCTCTACTGTGCAGTAACTACTGGGAACGGAAGTGATGTAAAAGGCAAATGGCTGCTTTCCTAACACTTCCTCTGGTAAAGGCCAGGTTAGCTCTGAGATGACGCAAGGGGTTGGCTCGTTTCAGAAGTCTACTGTGGCCCAGAGACAGGTCGGGTCCAACGGACTCATAATGACACTCAGAGAGACAGGCTAGAAGGGTGTTGCTTTTTTAAACCTTTTTAACCAGAGGTACAACTAGGAACCCAGACCCCCACCAGACCTGATCTGCGTTTTAGCTTTGGGCTGTGATAGGTAAGCAGTCATGTGAACACACTGGGCCAGTTTCCTCCTCTGCAAATGAGGGGATGGAACTGAATGAGCCCTAAGGGCCCTGCAGCAGCTCTCCCACAGGGTTCCTCTCTGACACAAGACCCCTCTCACCTGTAGTGGAAATGCACGGGGCTGAGATGGCTGACGGTCGGCATGTAGGAGTAGTAGAAGGAGCCATAGAGGAAGACAGACACCCAGAGCAGGAGAAGGATGGTGCAGAAGAGCACCCCAAACTGCAGCAGCAGCTTGCGGGCACGGCCTGCCAAGACATGGCCCACCTCCTGGGCCCAGAGCAAGGCAGGGACTGGTGGATCATTGACCATGGTGAGGGGTGCAGTGAGTCGGGCCCCGGGTTCAGGCTTTGAGTTCCTCGCTGTCCTGCCACCTGGCCGCCACCCCTGGCCATGGGAGGAAGCAGCTGGTGGTTCCTGGAAAAAGACAGAGGAGGGAAAAAATAGCTTCTTTTGGAGGGAGGTGGGGACAAAGGGACAAGGTTACTAGGCTGGCTTTGAAGAACCAGGTATAGCAGAGTCTTTGTTCACATGGCCTTTCTCCACATGACTGTTTTCCAGCCAATATCCCTTCCCTTTCCTCCACTGCGCTGTTCACACCCAGTGCCAGGGCTGCTCAAACTGGTCCTCCCGCCTCCCCATTCTGGGGCAGGCCGCCTTGACACTCATTCGCAGCAATACATAACAGAGGGTGAGCACCTTAAGATTAAGGCGCTTTTACACACACGAAGGCACTGAATCCACACTGCGGGGTGGCTGCCCCGAGAGAAGGTGCGACGCGCCTCAAGTCGCAAAGCCAGCCTCAAGAAGGAGCCGAAGCGCAGTCACAGTTGCCTCCCGAGTTTCTCCTTCGCTGGAGCTGCGCTCGCTCCCCGACGGGCCCGCGCCCCACGCCGGGCAGGGCGTCCTGCAGACTGTGGCCGCTCCCCGCCAGCCCCCTCCCGCTCGCCTGGGGGCGCGGCGGCCCGAGCCCCCACTTAACCCCGCCGCGGTTGAAAGCAGCAGCTCGCAGGACGCCACAGCTCAGCGGACTCACCAGCATCGCGCGCTGCCTGGGCAACGGCGAGAGGGACTTCCGCCTCCCGGGCACGCCCCGCCCCCTCCCGCCGACGGCCAATGCCGTCCGGGGGCGGGGCCTCGCCCGGGAAGGAGCGCGGGGGGCGGGGCTAGGCGCAGGGACAGAGCTGTGGACTGCGGGGCTCCCACCTACGCGCGCTCCGCGCTCTTCCTCCCCGCAGTCCGTCATCCTTCGGTTACCGGGCTTAAGGGGACAGGCACCTCCCTCCCGTCCCAAGACACCCCCGGGCATGTTGTGAGTCAGCAGCATCCCCTGGGCCCGCCGCTCCAGGCTGCAATCACGGCCCTGCGCCCACACCTTCTCCCGGGCCGTTTAAAAGTGGGGGAGAGGCGGCACCCAGCTGGCGTTGACTTTGGTCGCCGTCCACAGCTCTGGGGTCGGGAGGTGCCCGAGGCAGAGAGCACTCGCCAGAATCGCCGTCTGCAGGGACCTGCGCGTCTTGTGCTCGCCCCGCGCTCTGGCTGCCCGAATCCACAGAGTGGTAGCATTTTAGTCCCGTGTTTTGCCTCGAGCGTTCGAGATGCGTGATCGACCTCCTCTGATCTTAAACCAACTCTCCCTCAGAGTCCCCACAGCGCATCAGCCAGACTAGGCCTTGGAAGGCGGCACCTTCTATTTTGTATGTCTATTCACCCCAAATAAGAGCTCTCGGAGGGTAAGGCCAGTGTTGCGGGATCTTTGCATCCCCCGCAGCACCCAACACAACGATGCTGACGTGGGACGGAATCTCAGACCAGTAACCCCCACCCCACCCCACAGCCCCATCTATTTCCAGAAACACCTAGGACTCCCCCCCCTCGCCCCCGGTCCCTTACCTCTACTTTGTCCGATGCTTTGAGCCGGTCTCTGCACGCCTCTTTCCCCCCAGATCCTTCTCTTTGGTCTGCCATTTCCTTGGACAGTTTCCTGAGGTTCCTCGCTGCTCCTAGATTTTCCGCTCCAGTCACTTGTGGCTAGAACATGAAGTGGCGATCTAGAAGCTAATACCTGTAGCTCGTCACATTTTCCTGGAGATGGGGAATGGACGGTTCCTGGGAGAGAAACGAAGGTTCACGTCATAAATGCTGGGTCAGAGTAGAGGGAGGAGCGGAGGATGGGGGCGAATGCCCAGCTGATGTCAGATTTCCAAATGAGCAGGGTCCCCCGCAGCCAGTGCCCGCTCCACTGCAGGGGCTGTCACAGGTCCAGACCACCCGTTTGAGGGGGGAGTCTGCCGGGGCTGCAGCTCCTGGGGGCGGGCTCTAAGGCCAGACTCAGGAAGCCAACCAGGCGGGAGGGGCAGGTGCTGAGACAGAAGCGGGGGGGCGGGGGGGATGCGCAGGGGCTGCGGGCAGAGCCAGGCTCCCCCGCGGGTCCGGCACTTGGTACGCTCCAGGACCGAACCGCTTCTTCCAGCATCCTTCGTCCCGCAGGTACCAGCTGTCGGGGCAGTGCCTGAGCTCAGGAACTGGGACCAGCCCTCCGAGGAGCGCTGACCTGCCCACCCCGGGGGCCTCTGTATCCGCAGCTTCTGCGCCAGACGCTTTCAGCTGCAACTCCCTGCAAGGTGGGGCACCCACCCCTGGCACAAGGCTCTGGTGCCCCCCACTGACCCCGCTCCCCAGGCCGCCGCTGCCTGTGGCCTCAGGTGAGTCAGGAGCACCTTGCCTTGGGGCTCAAGGGGGCAGGTGGGGACTAGGTACCCTGCCCATCAGGGCGGGGCTCCTTCTGGCGGAGGCTTTCCAAGCGGGAACATATGGCTCCACGGGCTGAAACGCCTGAAGTCGTGCATGTTGGGGGGTCGGTGTAGCCCAGGCCATGTGGGAGTCTGGGGAGCATCCCCCCCCCCCACCCCGCTCCATTTCCTCAGCGGAGGACGACAGGGGTGGGGGAGGCCGCTGGCGCATGGGGATGGGGATGGGGGAGAACAAGATATTGGGGCACATGACCCCAGCCCTAGGAGGGTGGGTGAGCGAGCATGGAGGCGCCTTCAGTTGAGACTGCTCTGAGCTGCCCCTCCCTTTCCTCCAGGATGAAAGGGGAGACCCCTGTGAACAGCACTATGAGCATTGGGCAAGCCCGCAAGATGGTGGAGCAGCTGAAGATCGAGGCCAGCCTTTGCCGGATAAAGGTGGGCGGGATCCTGGGTCCCACCGCGGGCCCTGCTGTGCAGTGGCTCCCCGCCCCGCAGGGTCAGGGATGCTCGCTGCCCTGGCCTCCCTGGGACCGGGCGGGACCGGCTCTGTGCCAAGAGGTGTCCCCAGGCTTCTGTGGGGGGTGAGGCCGGGAGGGCGGTCTGCGGGGCCTCGGGGGCGGTGAGGACAGCTCCGGGGCCTGGTGGCTACAATCCCTCCTGGCGCCCAGGTGTCCAAGGCGGCAGCAGACCTGATGTCCTACTGCGATGCCCACGCCTGCGAGGACCCCCTCATCACGCCCGTGCCCACCTCGGAGAACCCCTTCCGGGAGAAGAAGTTCTTCTGTGCCCTCCTCTGAGCCGCCCGTCCGCTCGGCCCCTCGCCGTCCCCGCAGCCCCGCGCCCTCCTCCTCCTCCTCCTCCTCCTCGCTCTGGCCCTCACCTGGGAGGTTCCCCGAAGCACAAGGCCCGCCCTCGCCCGTCGGCCGCCCCGTTTCCACGCCCACCGGGCACCCTCGGCCCCACCCCCGCCCCCAGGCCGCCAGCCGCCGGCTCCCGCCCGCTCCCCTCTGTGACCCGCTGACAATGGAGAGAGGGGCGAGCCGGGGGCTGGCTCCCACCTCACCTGGAGCTGTGGGAAGGGGGAAGCCATTTGGAGAATAAAGTCACCCAGAGTCTCCGAGGCACAGCTCCAGTGTCCGCGGTCTTTGGGGGAGAGGATCATCAGTCATGGGACGGTGGGTGCGGCCGTGGGAGGCTGCGAGGCCCGGGGACAGGGCCCGTCCTAGCGGTCCGACACCGCCTGGGACCGGAGATCGGGGGGTGGCGGTGGCGGTGGCGGTGGCGGTGGGGGGCAGGCGCGGGAGCATCTCAGGTGGGAGAATCCCGTTACAACGGACACGGCGGCTACGGGAGACGCGCACGCGCACGCACGGGGCCGAGAACGGCGAAGGCAAGTGAAACAGAAAACAGACGAACCGAGTGGGTTTAGGGAGGGAGTCGGGAGGGCGGCCGCCGGCGGGAGGAACCCGGGAAGGGAGGGAGGAGCTCGGCGCCAGTTCCTGCGGAGAGGCCGGCCTTGCTTCTAAGATGGCCGCGCCCACCGGGGCCCCTCTCCAAGATGGCCGCCGCCATGGGCTCGGTGCCGGCCGGCGGCCCCACGTCACCGCGTCTCGGCGCTTCTCGGCCGGCACCATTCTTAAAATGGCGGCCCCAGGCGGCTGGAGTTCTCAATATGGTCCCTTCCGTGCTCGTCTGGTCTCAAAATGGCTGCCCCCGTCCTCGCCAACTGGATAGCCACTCGTACCCACGCCGGGGTCTGGCAGCCGACGTCCCCGGACCCAGGGGAAGGCAGGCGGAGGCGGCCGCCCGCAGCCCTGGGTGCGCAGCAGGCTCAGGCCGCGTGCGTCTGGCGAGGCAATCGAGTTTCTCCAGCTTGCCGAATGGCGGCCCTTAGGAGCGCCTCGGTCTCCCCGGGAGTGGCCGTTTCCTGGGGGAACTGGCGATGGCTCCGCTGCCTCCCCTCGGGCCCACCTGCCACACCCGCCCCGGCCTGCCCACCGCCCCAGATGCCTTTCTCGAAGCCTTTTCCTTCAAGGCTCATGCTGAGGGCGGGCCAGGGCCAAGGCGGAGGTCATCAGTCGCAGGATGCGGCCCCCCATGGATTGTCCAGGCTCCCCCCAACCCAGGGATGCACCCTTCTTCGGGGAAGCTTAGGCCAGTTCTTGTTTCGTGCCAGGATACTTTTGGGGGGGGGGGGCGGGAAGCGGAGAGGTCAAGGGGATGCCCCTAGTAATGGGCCGGTGACCTGCATCGTGGATAGCCATCACCCCAGGCTCCCCGCTTTCACGCAGGACGCGGGGGGAGGGGAATGCGGAGGAAACTGGCTGCCCTCCCGAAGTGGGGACCTAGCCCTTTCCTGTTCGCAGCCGGCTTCCCCGGGAGCTGGTGAGAAGCTGAGGCCTGGCGCATGGCGGGCAGGGCGCGGGCGGCGCCAAGGACCTCGCTCTCTTCCTGCTGCCTCAGCGCTTGGCGAATTCCAAGGAGTAAGTGACAATTCCCACATCAGCTCAGACTGGGAAAAAGCCGGGAGTGCTCAATAAATGTAATCTTGGTGCTTTAAAAAAACAAAAACAAAAAACACCTGTGCTCAACTTTTCTGCACACGAATTTTCATCCTCGTGATGCCAGGGGCAATGCTGCGGTCCTAGCTGGGCAGGAAAGGGGTTTCAGACAAGGCCTGAGCTATGAATAAGCATTAAAAGTGATTACAACAGGCGGGTAGCACTGCGTAACGCCCTGGAGAATGGGCAGGCCCTGGGATCGAGGGAAGCCTCAGGGTACACGCGGTGGGCCCGGGTCCGAATCCGAATCCGAATCGGACCTGTAGCGAGAAGCCGGGCGGCATCCACCTATCACGGCTCCCGCAAACACTGCCTCTCCATGCGCCTGCGCACCCAGCCTTGGAAAGTCCCTATGAGAAAGGACAATTAGGACCAGTGCAGCTAGCTGCAGTAGTGCGTTCGTTAGTGACCGGCTCATTCTCCAAGTTCACTAGGAAATAACCCCCATCAAACACCCTCTGTTGAATGACTAGGCAATTACTCATGAATAAACTTATTTGGCCATAAATGGAACCTCAGATTTAACTTCAAGCATCCAACTGGTTTTAGTATAGGCCGAAGACAGAGATCTGAAATAATTTATTTTCTTCTATTCCAATGGCTCAAGCTCTTAGTTAGCATAAGCAAGCACTGAGTAGGCCAGCAGCCTGGAGTGAAGGCATGGCTGGCACCCAGGGGAAGCCACGGTCAAGGAAGGACTCAGCCATCCAGGAGGAAAGCCGTCCTTGGTTGGATCCAGTGCAACTGGGAGCAGCATCAAAAGCAAATAAATCCGCCCTAGCCGGTTTGGCTCAGTGGATAGAGCGTCGGCCTGGGGACTGAGGGGTCCCGGGTTCGATTCCCGTCAGGGGCATGTACTTTGGTTGCGGGCACATCCCCAGTGGGGGGTGTGCAGGAGGCAGCTGATCGAAGTTTCTCTCTCATCGATGTCTCTAACTCTCTATCCCTCTCCCTTCCTCTCTGTAAAAAATCAATAAAATGTTAAAAAAAAAAAAGTAAATAAATCCCCCAGATGACACACTCCACCCGTCAGTGCAGCCACAGGACAGAGAGTGAATTCAATCCAAATGGTTATTTATTCTAAAACTGGAAGCTACTGTGCCTACATAGTCGCCAGAATGTTGTAATGAGAACAGGGGAGGAAAAAGTTACAGATGTAAACAATGACACAGTTACATTTTTTTAAAATGGTAAAACCCTTTTTTACTGGCCACTTCCAAGAATGCTTTACAGGTTGTGCAAAAACATTTACAGGCTCCGTGTGCTGTTTTTCTCACAAGCGTTTCCATCTACAACTACAACAGAGGTCTGATAAAACACTAAAGTCTTCTAAGGAAAACAGGCTAGGTATCCCTTCTGTTAATCCACATTTGCCCCCGGAACATTTTTTTTTTTTAATAATAAAAAGACAGAAACAAAACCCAGACGTCTAGTGTTGCTGCGAGTGCTCAGATTAAACAAACAAGGACGTGGCAGTTTCACTTTCCACCCACCTAGAAAAACAGCTTTTTTGGTAAAGGTGACTTTCTAGTGTCAAAATTTAACAGCAAGTGCCTCCCCTACTCCCCCCCTCCCCAAGAAACCCAAAGGAGCAGAGTGTGTCCCCCTGGCCCTGAGGGCCTAGCATCCACAAGCCATGTCCTAGACCACAAAAGGATGCTATTTGCTGGAGGACTAGCTATTGAAAAGGGGGTGGCAGTTTCTGCCTCAGAATTCATTTTCTGTTATAGCATGATCTTGCCCTAAGGAAATTTCTTTGGGCTCCAGTTCTCACCTCCTTGGCCTGATACTATGAGCAAAGCTTCTCAAAAACTCCCTTAATAGTAATAAAAAGTTAGTGGGTTACAGAAAAGTTCATGCAATCACTTCACCCACTGCCACACACACATCCATTCGACGGCACCACAAAAAAGCAGTGTCCAGAGAAGACATCATGAGCAAGCAGTTACTTCCTACCAGCCCCCCATTCCAGCCTGGGGGTCAGAGGTATTTGTGGGACAGAAGGGTGTATCACGGATGGGCAACTAGAGCCAGACAAGAGCCTGCAGACCTAGAGAAGGGCTGCATGGTGGTCACAGTGGGAGAGGGTGAGAGATCAAATCTCGGCACAAAATTTTAAACACAGAACTGCTCAGGTGAGGAAATGGAAGTGAAGCTTTCTCTAGTAACACAGCCTAGGGTCCTGCCTCACGAGGAAGCGCCGCAACGTGTGGTATTTGCTGAGTAAGCTCTTGGCGGACTCCATGCTGAGCTGCTGAGCGGGAAGATGAATTAGAACCAAAGCTGCATACTGAAAGAGCATTCCCGGGTCCCACCCATGTCCTTGAACCCGGGCACCTGAAGCTGGTAAGAACTGGGAGGGTGTTGGTCAAGTTGCAAAGACCATCCCAACTGAAGTCTCTTCGCTAGAGGCCTCTCTGGGGACACGCAAGTCAAGCACCCCAGAAGGAATCCTGTTTCAGGAAGTCAGAAAGGGGCACCCCCTTTCATGCACACATTACACACACATTCACACTCTTCCCCAGTTGCAGCAGCCCCACTGAGCTGCCTCCCACCCCCACCCTCCCCTGTCTATTCACTTTCTACCTGTGTATCAAAAAGACCAGCGGGCCGTGCCCTCCACACTGTATAAAATAGTTGCTCTTCTCAGCACCTGGGCCTGGTAGCCCACACCACAGGATTCACTATATACATATCCTGCTTCATTTCTGTGTGAGCGGAAACCCTGAGAAACATTCCTTCTCTCGCACTGTAAGAGGACAGATACTCTAACAGAGATGATTTCAGACTTCTTGCCTATCTCAACCTTGGAAGACAGAGGACAGACTGACGGTCACCATCTTCAGGCTGAGGCCTGCAACCCCAATTCTCCCCCAAGACTTGATGGGAATTCATTAATGGGCACAGAGGGTGCAAGCTATTCTGCTCTGCGCACAAGCACAGCCCCCTGCCTCCTTAGCCTGGGGATCCTGTATAATACATCCATCCAACTGGTAGTCTCCAGGCCTCAGCCAGACAGCACCAAGGCACAGGAAGGTGGAGACAACGCCACTCTGGCCTCCCAGCCCACCAGACCAGGTATCCCAGGAGGGAAAGGTGGTAAAGAAAATACAAACGGTTAGTTGGTGCAAGTGATTGATAAGAGCCAATCGTTTATTTCACTGCCCCAGTCACAAGCTCTCCCTCTGTCCCACTCCTGCCGGCTACGGAGACTGCCCTCACACGCCTGCTCACCCTCCACACGCCCTCCTCACGCTCCCTCACATGGCTGTGGTCCTGCGGCCGGACAGTTTTAAAGGTGACACTTTCAGTCCTTTTCCTGTCCGACTGCAGGGTACAGGACAGGCAGCCCTAAGTGCTGCGTTCTGAGCGAATGTTGTTTGATTACAAACACCTAACTAGGTTTGAAATGTTTTATAGAATAAGACAATATTCTTTTCAACAAACTTTAAAAAAAATGTACAGTTTTGTTGTTTGTTTCCACCTCCCCCCACCCCCACCCCTGCTTGCGCACCCGCCCTCCCACCACCCCTCCCCGGCAGCTCAGCCCCTCCCCCACAGCCCCTGTTTTCCTTGGTTGTGTTTTGGGGGATGGCTGGCACCCCCAGAGACTCAGCTTCATGGCTGACAGGTGACAGGCAGAGGCTTCACCGATACCCTTGGTAACCGTAGTAGTTCCTGTAGTATCGGTCTCTGTCCTGGGGGTGGTGGTAGTAGTAATTCTGCCACTAGAAGAGAGGGGAACCGTCACCTGAGGCCACAGCTGGCTGAGGACCGAGAGGCGGGACACTCGGCCCTCTGGCCCTGCCTCCCTTCACCCTCTCTATCCCCAGGAGATACTCACATCCCGATTGTACTGTCTGTAATAGTCTCTGTATCTGTTGTACTCATAATCTCGGCTATAGAATCGATCATAATCTCCCCGGTATCGATCGTAGAAATTACGGTAACCCTGAGAAAGGAGAAAGAGGAGTGAAGACTGAGGGTTTCCAGTACCCTGAGCCACTGCTATCCCCGTCTTAAATGAAACACACCTCAGCTGGATTTTATAACAGACTTAGTCTTCCCAGGACAAGCTCTCCCAGAGGAATACATTAAACGGGCACAAGCTCAGCCCTGAGCAGACAGCCCAAACCACTCTGCTCCCCCAAGCCCAGAGGAATGCCGGCACGGCCGAGGCGGAGCAGGGGAGCTGCACTCACCCCTCTGTTTCCAGACTGCCCCCAGTACTGCTGCCCGTAGGCCCGGCTGTCGTAGCCTCGGCGCTGCCCGCCCACTGGAAGAGAAACGGAGAGCGCGCTCAGACAGCTGGCGTGGGGCCCTGGCTCCAGGGCCGAGTGGGAATCAAAAAGCTGGAGCCCAAGGCAATTCTGGGAGAAGAACGGGCCTGCTTCTGTCAGGCTCACACTATGTTAATCAAAGCACTAGCCAGGGTCTCTTAGAAAGTCTGAGGGGGGAAGGCAGAGGAATAGCGACACAAGGAAACCCAGCCACATTGCTTTGGAAGTTCCCCAATTCCTGCAAAATACCGAAGATGGCAAAGAAACACTTGGCAGAGTTAGAAACAGCAGTAAATACTGCCATTCGCAGAGCCACTGACTTTCAATCCTGAAAGGGATCTCAGAGGGGACATAACCCCGGCCCATCATCTTATCAAACGGAACGAAGTCTAAGTGGCCAACTCCTCCGGGGTAGGCACTGTTGGTATTCCCAGTGCCTAGCATGTAACAGGCATGCAAACTTTTTGTTGACTTGCAAACACACACACACACACATTTTTAAAGGACAGTGAATGCACAGTGGAAGGTTAACAGACAAGCTAGACATTCAAGAGGGATATTAATTCCACTAGTAGCCTAAATTACTTTGTAACGCCCCAAATTACTGAATAATGCATTCACTTTCTGGTCTATATGGTTGGGTTGATCCACTAGACGAGCATTAAAAAAACTTAAAAGTGAGGATCCAATTTCACTGCACAAATCCTTTAGATATGAGGCAACAGTGAAGTGGGAAACTACATATACAAGTGAAAACTAGACAAATGAGAAGGTACAAGCATTGCTTTTCACAGAAGCAAGTATTTGTGTTTGAAAATAACCACAACCACCGTTTACGGGAGGGTTATGGGAAAAGCACAAGAAGCTGGGGTTAAAGCACACCGGAAGAAATAAGCTCCATAAAGAAGTCACTTCCTCATTCCTGGTTAGTGACTTGACTTGGTTTCCTTATGGATCCTGCTCAGCACAAAGCACAGACTGGGGCCAGGGGCTGGCGGGCCCCCAGGACTCACCATAGCCTTGGCCTTGGCCTCGGCTTCGGTTCTGCCGGTTGCGCTTGTTTCGATTGTTCCGGCGGTTTGTCCGTTTCTCAGAGGGGGGCAGCAGCTTCCTTGCCTCCTCCTTGTACTTAGTGACAAGAGGCTGAGCTTCCTCCTTCTCCAGCTCCCCGTATGTCACCTCATCCATGTAGTCGCATTTTTCAGGCAAAGAGAAGTTGGCTGTAAGAGTAAGAGAGAAGCTTGTGGGCTGAGAAGTGCATAGATGGGTAAGATCTCATTATAAAAACTATTACAGGAAGAATGAGATATCCTAAGCTCCGCTACTAAATGCACAAAGAAGTGCTGGTACTTTATCTATCACAGGTTTTCCCTAAATTATAACAGCCACAGGCAAAGGGCTACTGAAAGTGGTAGATGTACAAGTTCTCAAGTGATCCATAATAAATTAGGAGTCAAGTGGGTTAAGGTTTCTTATCAGGACAGAAGCAGGCAGCCAGAGGCTAAAAGTAACTGAGTAAGTTTTGGTGTTGGTTAGATAAGACACTAAGAAATACAAGTTCAGAGGCTGAGTCCCAGTGGAATTCAGTTCAATGGGGGCTCTCTTAATTCTTAGATGAATCCAGTTAGCCCTCTTGAACTAAATTCCTCCAACTGCCTATCAGTTTCGGACTGGCCCTAGTTCATTCCGTCTAAACTCGGACAATCCGGCTCTTCGATGTGTAGCCAGCTCCCATCCCTGGGTGTTAAAAATCACACTCTGAAGGGAACAGCAGGGTGTGGGGTGAATCAGGACAGGTAATTCCGCCTCACAGGGACTTTGTATCGCATTAAAGATTTCAGGCTCCTACCAAAAACCAAAACAAGCAAACCTAATGTGTTATCAGAAATCAAGACATGATGATAAGATCATCCAATCCAACCACTGTATTTTCATTTGAATCATAACACTCCCCCGGCCCCCGCGTATAAATTTAATAAAGCAGAGCTTCCTTCGTTCACAATTGCCCTACATCTAGAATAGTGCTAGGCCAGGAGACAGTTTGAAGTACTGACTACACGAGTGAGTGACTCAGTGAAGCCTCTGCCTTGAGTTTAATGACCCTGTGGTCAATCACTACCGTATCTTATCCGGAATGACCACGGTTAGCTCTTCTCCTTTCACTCTGCTTACTCCTTTACCGACAAGCACTCACATCCATTAATTTACTCTGCAGGTTTACGCTTCAGGTGTGGAGAACCCCTCCGGGGCCGAGAGCACAGTGCGGCGTGCGCCGACCGAGGACAGGTGCCTGACGTGCACAATTTCCGCCCACCTTTCATCTCCAGCATGATGGACTCGGGCACGTCATCCCCCTCCACTTCCTTCCTCCACTCCAGCCGCTGCTTCCAGTCCTCCTCGCTCGGGACCACCACCACCACCTTCCGAGAGAACGCCTTAAACAGCAACAGTTTCCGCCGCTGGCCGGAGTTGTACACATTGCACTAGGGACAAGAGGAATAACAGATGTTTTAGGAATAAAAATCATCAAATTCAGCGAAAACACTTACTGAGCATCCTTTACAAATGAGGCACCAGATTAGGAGTCTCATACACACAATCTCCTTTGATTCTTTAAACTCTGTATGACAGAAATGATTGGGTTTTGCACATCAGGAAAATTGAGACTCATTGAGACCAAGACTTTTCCAAGGCAACAAACCTAGTAAGTGGGGGAGCCAGGAATCCCAAGGACCTCCAACGCTCTCTCCCTGGCCTCAAGGCTGTGCTTCACAGTCTGGGCTCATCTACTCTCTGGCACAACACGAACAGAAGACCTCTCTGAGTTCAAAAGCCATTACAACTATCACATACAGCCTTTTGGTCGTAATTAAGTAAACCGAAGCTGTTCCTTAACTCAGGATCTTTCTACAAACGCACCCCACTTTGACTCTAGGCAACTGTATCAGATAAAATGGATGCCAAAATGTTCATCTTTGGATTTTCAGTAAAATGAGGTTTCTTTTGAATGTCTGAAAAATACCTGATCAAGAATGAAGTTCCTCTTTGTCCGGGAAGCAATCTGGACCAGTTTACTAAGGCACTGGGAGGCTTGCTGCACTAAAAGGTCTCGGCTTTTGGGGTCCATTTCTGGCTCCTCAAGCCCCTTCATCTGATGAGTTTGAGAGGAGAGGAAGAGAAACGCAAGAAGTTATACAGCAAATCAAAGCCTAAGAGTCACAGGTAACTGTCACTTCTTTAATGCCACCAAAGCTGTCACATCAGTTCATTCCTATTCCTCGGTGCCATGAATGTTGTCCATTTTATGCAGGAGCCACTTCTAGTCTTAATCTGAATGTATTCCGGATTTTATCATCTTTCAGAAATATGACAACACAGCCAAGAAGAAGAAAAAGCCCTCCCTTTAACACGTATTGAGAAGAATTCCTTTCTCTGTTTGTGTTGTCAGGCACTTGGAAGACTAACGCCACTGGGAAAAGGGTGTAGGAGTATCTTGATACCTTCAGAGCAAACACCCAATTGACTCATCTCCTGCAGCAACTCACCCGCATTTGGTTGAGGACAGTCTCAGCTCCCAGGACATTGTATCTTTTCTCAGGGTTTTCTTTTGAGTATTTCAGTGCCCACTGAGTCTTTCCAGATCCGGGCAGTCCCACCATCAGAATCACCTGCAAACAAACAAAACCGGGAATGCCATAAAAAATAAGCAAGGGTCATGTGTAAAAGCCCACTTTAATAATACCCTCCCTTGCCCCAGGTCAGAACTTTGAGGAGAAAAGCCCCCCCGCCCCATCACGCCACAGCATGAGCACGACGCCTCCTGCACTGTGTTGCGTACCTCACACTCCTCTATGGTCTTAGGTGGGACTGCAGTGCGCACACGCTCCTCAGCAGGCACAGCATGGATGAACACGAACTCTTCTGGTGCTGGGAAGAAGGGCTCCTCCTTCTGACCAAAATTTAATTCTACAACACAATTTTTGCAGAGGACATGGGGTAGGAGCGCCCGGTCTGCCAGGAACTCCTTGTTGATCCGGAATGCCACACCAAGGTCTTCTCCATTCTTGGAAAAGGAAAGTTCTACTTCTTCAGTCTCAAAATTCTACAATGACAAAAGACAAGAGCACTTATAAATCTTACAATTTAATCTTTAAGCAATGTACCCAATACATGCCCTCTACCCGCTCCCTGCTGTGAATCCACAACTTTCAGGAGCACTTACAGCAAAGCAGCCAATGACATCATTCTCCCCAAAAGTTTGGCCGAATTCCTCAAATTGCCCATTCTCTGCCTTGAGTCCTCGTCCATCAAAACCGTAAGAGAATTCATCCTCACCTAGAAATGGGACACATTAGCTACCTGCACCCAAACTTCCCCTGGAGTAAGCAACATGGTACAAACAGCAATGATGAAGTTAAAGTGACTTTACCAAGCTGTGGATGGGAAAAATCAACAGACCATCCCACTCGGAGGAGAGAAACCTCTGTGCAGCCTTCTTTCATTGGGAGATTCTGGGTCACCTGGCCAGGTCAGAAAAAAACCTCTCAGATACTCTGACCAATTCAGAAGCAAAGTTTGTTAAAAAAACAACAAAAGCTATTTATTTACTTAATCTTCACCCGAAGCTAAGTTTTTATTGTGTTTGGAGAGAGGAAGGGAGAGGGAGAGAAACATCCATCAGTCACCTCCCATATATACTCTGACCAGGAGCAACCCAGGCATGTGCCCTGACTAGAAATCACACCTACAACACTGTGTACAGGGTCACGCTCCAACCAACTGAGCAGCAAGGCCAGGGCGAGACAAGATTTTTATGCAAACTGAAAATGACAACTCTCACAACCTGGCGTCAGAATAACAGCTGCCAATGCACTGAAACCAGAGCCCTGGGAAGAGACAATTTCTTGATTTCTGGAGCTAAGGTTATCCTTGAAGTGTGGTGCCTTTTTCTCCACTAATAAAATACTGGTGGGCAGGAGTCCAGGGCACAGTAGTTTAATGAGTAGTTTAATAAATGAACGGTCTTAATGAGCTGTACACACTACCTTGGCCTCAAAGCAGACTTTCCCCTTTGTCACTCCGTAAGTACTCCTTGCCCCAGACCACAGGGTAGGGAACTTCTCTGAGAAAAGGGGCTGCCCTCCATAGCGGTCTTTGCTCACTTGAAAATGGAGATCAGAGGTATCTGTTAAGAAAGAAGCAATCTGTTAACACTTGAAAGCCACCAACAGCACACAAGTGTACTCAGCTGTCCAGTTGTCAAGAAGGGATACAAAGTCTATCATGTGCTAAATCTCTTACAAATCGCAGGCCATGACGTTTTAATCTCCAAACTCACTTCTGACTGGTTAGAACCCCAACCTGTCTGCTTATACATACACGTGTCCAGGTTCACAAGCGTTTGATCTTCCTCCTCATCTTTTGCCTCTTCTTCAGGGGGCGGTGGGGACTTGGAGCTACACACGTAAGAGAAAAGCAAATACAATGTAACCAAAGCCCTCCGCTCGGAGGGGCGTCTGCAGGACATGATGTCCGTTTTAAACTATAAGCGAATACAAAATCCCAGCAGACACCTTCTTCCAGTAAAGGAGAAAGGGGCAACAGGAGCTTTCAGAGTAGATTCCATCTAAAACTTAGGCCTGTAAACACCTATTCCATTTTTAATCCACCCCTCTTTCCAGACTCGCCAATCAACACCAGGTACACCAAAATCAGAGCAGACACTCCCTTCCACGAAAGGGACTGTTTCCCTCACCGGCTGTGGTAAGCCTCCTCTCGGAATTCATAGTAAGCTCGGCCATGTTCATCCTTCTCATCCCGCTGTCTCTTTACCCCCCGCCGCTCACCATCTGAGCCTGCTGGTTTTGACTTTTCACTATCTTGGTCATCTCCTACAAAAAGGAGGGAAAGAAAATCAGCAGTTTTCATATTGGGGTGTAGAATAAGCTCAGAACCAACAGAAACTAAAGGGGGTCTGAGGATCTGTCTCGTCAGAATAGCCCAATGAATCCCACTGCATCCACGGAGCGTTTCCTTTCCAAAGAGCATCTCCCTACATTGGCTGAAATTGCATTTATTTTTTTTTTTAAAGTATACTACGGGCTAATTACAGTCAAGCAATAGCCATAAATTGGGCAATTTTTGCATTCTAAATTTATCTGCTTAAATCAGGTCAAATTTGCAGCTTTCCCTAACAATATGACATTTAAAAAAACTTCATTGGTTAATTTAATTTCGATTCTTAATGGTCAGACTTGGATTTAAGTTAGACACAAACCGCATTTTCTAACACTTTTCCACAGCTTCACGATACAGAGCCTCAATTTAGAAAAACAAGGAGTTTGCCTCTCCAGCTGTAAAATGCACAGCCATCCACGGATTTACTTCCACAGCAGGTGGATACGGTGCCTGGCACAGAGCTGTATTTTTATCATGGATTTTTACTGCAAGTTGCAAGAGCAAAACCATTCATTAACAAGAGGCACATCTTTTAATACGGCATCTTTACTGCACATAATTTGGGGGCAGAAAGGTGCTATCAGATATTTAGCAACATTCTCTGCTAGAGGAAAAAAAACCCAGGAGTTTTTCCTTAAGCCTCTGTAGTTTCCAATACAAAGGTTTTTAAATAATAATTTAAGGCAGTCTTTTATTCTTTAACCTTTGTTATTTTATTTTCCCCCATCACCATTTATCCCCTCTATGCCCTCTTCCACCTCCCTCCACCTCTTCCTCAACCTTTTGTATCTGCTACTTGGGGTACACATTATGTCAAAGGTTATGTAATGGGATGGTTGTTTCAGGACAAGGCAAACAATCTCCAAACTGCACGTGATTACTGTAGAATGGGTTCCAATTAATACCTGGATACTAAGTAGCAGCCTAAACAATGTGTTCAGAAAAGAACTAAAGGCGGCACCCCACTTCCTAGTAAGACGTAGAAGCAGCTCTAGTTTTCCTCCCGATCCTGACAGATAGTTAGGGATCAGCTTAGCCATCCGGTTACTTCACAGGAAGGCAGGTGACTAACTCCTTGGGACAACCTGACACATTCCCTTCCCCAAGGTTACTTGATGGATCCAGCGACACCTCAACCATGTCAAAGCCGTTACCCAGGGACCTGAAATGTAAAGGGCGAAGGGTGCCCACCCATCAACTCAGTGGGGAGATTACATTTGAATCATAATGCAGGCAAGGTAAAAGCCCTAGCCAGTTAACTGACTTACTCTACATGCACTAGATAAGACTTCTCTTCACTAGTTAACTATTAAACTCGACACCGTCACGCCACGGGCTGTGCCCTGCTGCTGCTAACGCAGGAGCAAGGTTAGATCGCCAGATTCTGTGTGGCTCAGGCTATCTCCCTGTGCGTCTGATGGATCGAACTCCGAGGAATTTAGTTACTGCTTCATATTTTTATGGTGAAAAAGTCAACAGCCAGCCCAAAGGCCAGAGCCTTCAACAGTCGGTCTGGCTGTCCGCGGGACGGCCAATGCCTCCGTGCATTCTCGGTTTGGGAAAAGGTAACCAGCACCGTGGGGGCTGCTCCACAGGTAGCTCACAAGCCGTTCGCATGCAACACCGCTCACTTCCATCCACTACCACCAAGCGAACCCAGTCAGGCAGGAACTCCCTCCTGCAGAGCGGGGCCACCCGAGGCGGCCAAACCTCCCAGAAAGGTGCGGAGAGAATAAAAGCCACCTCCCCTGGGGAATCCCACCAAACGGTGAAGGGAATCTTGCACTTCGGGCAACCCCGGGGTGCAAGACTGGGTGCTTGGGACGAGGCCGCACCCGGCAGGTTGGAGCCGGGCTCCGCTGCCAGCACCTCACCCTGTTCCTCTGCGGCCTTGTCACCCGGCGCCTCGGATCCCGGCGTCTCGTCCCCGCTCCGCTCCTCCGGCTCGTCTTCTTCCCCTTTGCCGGTGCCCTGCTCTTCGCCACCATTGACGCCACCTGACTCGGCCGTGGCCTCCTCAGCCGGCTTCTCGGAAGCATCGGGCTCAGGCTCGGGCTCGGGCTCGGGCTCGAGCTCGGGCTCGGGCTCAGGCTCGGCCTCGGCCTCGGCCTCGGCCGCGGCCTCCACGGCTGCCTCCTCCGGGGGCTCCGGCGGCGGCTGCGAGGCCTGGTCCGAGGCCTGGGCAGGAGGTGGCTCTTCGTCCTCGTCCTCAAGCAGCGCCTCCTCGTCCTCCTCCTCCTCTTCGTCCTCCTCTTCGTCCCCGCCCGGGCCGCCGCCCGACGCGGCCACAGGCCGAGGCTCCGCCTTGCAGGCCCCGCCGGGCACGGCCCCGCCACCACCGGCCTCGTCCTCGAGCATCTCGGCGTCCAGCGCCTCCTGCAGCCGCTGCGCCAGATCCACCTTGAGGCCGCGCGAGTCCAGGCCCCGCCGCTGCAGCTCCGACCGCAGCTCGGTCACTTTCAGCCGCTTCACCTCCATTGCCGCCGCCGCCTCCTCCGCCTCCCGCTGCCTCCTCCCCTGCGAACCGACGACCGAGCACGACCGCGCAGGCGCCGCCGCCGCCCGCCTCCGCTTCACGCGCCAGCACTGAGCCCGCGCGAGCGAGCGCACGCACGGACGCACGCAGGCGGCGAGGGCCGCGCGCAGCCTCTGCGACGGTTCTCCTTTCGGCTCCCCTCCCCTTCGCAGCCCCGGGAGCCCAAAAACAACGGAGCGGGGGAGTCTTTCCCTTCCTGCGGCCTCTTCCCTCTGTTACCAGCCGCAGGCGGGCGCGCGCCGAGGACGACGGACTTCCCTCCCTTTGCCTCCCGCCCCCTCTCACGTGCTGCCCAATCGCCGTCGGTGTTTCACTGCGCAGCCGCACCGGAGCTGGAGACGGGCGAGACTGGCTGCCGCTCAAGTGCCTCGTAGCCTGGAGGCGTGTGCGCGCCCTTCTTTCCGTACTTCCAGCCGGGAATCGCGCAGCCGCCCGGACCTCCCCTCCCGCCCGCCCCTCCCACCCTGCCACCACCTTCACTCGGCCTGACTTCCAATCGCGCTTTCGTCTTGCGGCTTGCTCACTAGTCTCTTTTCCTAAGCATGCAGCAGCTTCTTCGGAGTTAAAAAAAAAAAAGCCAGAAGGGAAGTTGTTGCAACGTGAAAGCCTCCTAGTAATCGTCTTTCTGACTAGTAAACCAAAGGGCTCTCCAAAACCAAGAAATACAGTAACCTCTTGCTCCGCCCCAACCCTCAATTTCTACCCAGCAACAGATGACCGAACCTCGCCTTGTAGCTAGTCTATTGGCCAACTTGAATCGTCACCTGCAATTTTGATTGGTCACCCGTGATAGTCCGAATTTTCCCAATTGGCGAAGCTGCCACGGGCTCCCCCCCCCACCCCCGGCTCCCCCTTTATGGTCCGCAGAGGAAGCTGGAAAGGCGGGGTCGTTGCTGCGGGATTACTTTTCTGGGGCGGTCCCTGATTGGGCGGCATGGTGCGATGCGCGCGACCCTTTAGACAACAAACTGTCAAGGGACCGGACCCTGTGCTCTGGGTGCTCCCACCCGTAATCGGAAACCCAGGGGCACACTTCCGGGCTAGGGCCCTTGCAGAGGGCAAGGGGCTGTCCGCGGGGCTCGGAGGACTTGCAGCTGCTGCTCTGCGGCCGGGTCCGTCGCGGCCTTTGGGCTGTGGTGCACGGGCCACATTCGCCTGGGTTTCCCAGCTCCCGGCACAGACATCAACGAATGCTTCTTGAGTATACGTGCGAATAAAGAGTCGGGACGGAGGCAAGTCCTTTAAACTGCTCTTAGCAATGGTCCCCGCCTACTTTCTTCCACTTCCAGGTCGGGGAGGTGTGTCCCAAAGAAAGGAGGAAGCAAATTCCGCCGGCGTTCGCACGCCTGCCACAATTCTTAGTGAGCCCTTTGCGTTTTGGGGGTCTCCTCACTCCAGAAAAATCAGTCTCTGGCTTTACTCTTCCCGCATCTTCTCACTGATTAGTTTCCTGCACTACTAGAGATCGGAAATACCTCTGGAGGAAGGGAGGGGCTGTAGTAGAAACAAGCAGAGCTCGCTCCCTGGAGGCCCCCGGGAGAAGGGCAGTTTCCTGCCTTAAGTCGGCCTCCCAACCAGTAACGTTGCTCCCACCCGCAGAGCTTCAGTTGCTCTCTCCCTTCCCAGTTCCGCAAGACCACTGGGCGACAGAGTTATGGACAAGCGTCTGCAGGAGGCTCAGCTGTACAAGGAGGAAGGGAACCAGCGTTACCGGGAAGGGAAGTACCGAGATGCTGTGAGTAGGTACCATCGAGCTCTGCTTCAGCTGCGGGGTCTGGATCCAAGTCTGCCCTCCCCGATCCCTGATCTGGGACACGAGGGTCCGGCCCTCACACCTACACAAGAAACCATGCTGCACACCACCCAGACAGACTGCTACAACAATCTAGCGGGTAAGAACAGGGCCCAGGGTGGGCAGGGTAGCCAGGCAGGTACACGGAAACCTGTGAACATGGAGGAGAACACTGACGGACTGCCTGCTGTCATCCCGTTATTCTGCCAAGAATGGACATCTCTGTCCCCTGGCCGGGTAGCTCAGTTGGTTAGGGCGTGTTCCTGACGCACCAAGGTGGCAGGTTCGATGCCAGGACAGGGAACATACAAGAAGTAGCCAATATAGTCAATAATGCATAAATAAGTGGACACCAAATCCATCCCCCCTCCTCTCCCTCTCTCTCTCTCTAAAATAAAAGTTGAAAATCCTTTATCAAATATATACATATATTTTTTCCCACTTTATAGGGCTCTAATTGAGTTTCTCTAGAGCAGTAGTTCTCAAACATCACCTGGAGGGTTTGTTAAACCCAACTCCCCAGCCTCGCCCCCAGAGATTCGGATGTAATGGGTCCCAGGTGGTGCCTACTATTTGTTTGCATTTTCTAACCGAGTCTCTGGTGATGCTGATTTAGGAAATTTTGCACGCAATGGAGAAAATACCGAGTTTACATCGAAGGGAAGGCATTTTTTTTTTTAAAGCATGTTTTTATTGATTTCTGAGAGAGAAAGGGAGAGGAAGAGAGAGATAGAAACTTCAATGATGAGCCCTAGCCTGTTTGGCTCAGTGGATAGAGCATCAGCCTGGGGACTGAAGGATCCCCAGGTTCCATTCCCGCCAAGGGCACATACCCGGGTTGCAGGGTCAACCCTCCCCAGGAGGGGGCGTGCGGGAGGCAGCCAATCAATGATTCTCTCTCAACATTGATGTTTCTCTCTCTCCCTTCCTCTCTGAAATCAATGAAAAATAGAAAAAGTAAAAAATTATGACTCATTGATCGGCCGCCTCCTGCACGGCCCCTACTGGGATTGAGTATGACCACTTGGTGGGGGTGTTGGAGTAGAAATGCAAAGACCAGGCGTTTAATGTTCTCATCAGCCCTGATTCTTGGTTCTCAGCCCTGTGATGTAATACGATGTTTAATCCCCACAATCCTTTGAGGTAAATGTAAGGAATTTGACAGGGAAACATTTATGCAATAGAGGAACGTTTCAATTTTTGTTTTTAAAGTTTATTTTTTGTTTATTTATTTTGTTGTTGATCCTCACCCGAGGATATTTCTTCACTGATTTTTTTAGAAAGACTGGAAGTGAGGGGAAGAGACAGAGAGCCAACCCTTGGGAATCGAACCTGGGACCTTTCAGTCCGGGGGCTGAGATTCCTCTCAACTGAGCCAAACCGGGTAGGGCTGTTTTTATTGATTTTTTTTCGAGAGAGAGAGGAAGGGAAAGGGAGAGAAGATAAAAATATGGATCAGCTGCCTCCCGCACACCCCCTACTGGGGATCAAGCCCCAAACCCGGACCTCTTGGTGCAAGGGACAACGCTCAATCCACTGAGCCACACTGGCTGGGCAAAATTCCCCTTCTTAATAAAAAGGCAGAAGACTGACCTGATCAGTTGCCTCCCGAACAGATGTGTATTTTGAGGTGCCATTGAAGTATCCACGGGACTAGGAAAGTAATATCGAGAGAGATGATGATTTTGGAGTGAGAGTCCTTGGTACCCGTTTCTGACTCATTCCACCTAGAAGCTGTGGCAGCTTGGACAAGTTACTTAGCCTCTCTGGGCCTTGATTTCTTCATTAAACGGAGGCAGTAGTAGCACATACCGATTTCACAGAGTGGGTGAGATTCAACTAGCACATAGCAGTGCTTTCTGTTGCCTCCTGCAAGAATTGTGGTAAAATGGAGACTCCAGACAGAGAGCCTTGGGTGGAAGAGACACAAAGAAGAAGTTTAAATACAGTTTAAAGTATAGTCTTGCCCTGACTGGTTTGGCTCAATGGATAGAGCATCGGCCTGTGGACTGAAGGGTCCCAGGATCGATTCCAGTCAAGGGCACGTACCTGGGTTGTGGGCACATCCCCAGTGGGGGGTGTGCAGAAGGCAGCTGATGGATGTTTCTCTCTCATCGATGTTTCTAACTCTCTATCCCTCTCCCTTCCTCTCTGTAAAAAATCAATAAAATATATATTTTTTAAAAAAGTATAGTCTTATCCGTTTGATAGCTGGGCTAACTCAACATTAGGTACAAAGTAGGCATTCGGTAGATGTTGAAGTCGATTGAAGATATGTAAAGCGTCCTTCACGGCTGCATCCCCTGCCTCGAAGGCCTGGCACGTGGCAGGCACGTTTATTTGTTGGACAAGGGAATGTTGTCGTCATTCTAGGTTTGGTGCTGCCTTGAGTCGACCCATGGAATTCAGTATCACAAGGCCCTTCTCCCTCTTCTCTCTTCCTCTCACTTGGCCCCCTTAGCCTGTCTCCTTCAGATGGAGCCAGTGAACTATGAACGAGTGAAAGAATACAGCCAGAAAGTCCTGGAACGACAGCCTGATAATGCCAAGGCCTTGTATCGGGCCGGAGTAGCCTCCTTCCACCTGCAGGACTATGACCAAGCTCGGCACTACCTCCTGGCTGCTGTCAACAGGCAGCCAAAAGGTGAGAGAGAAGGGGATGGAGTGGGGAGAACGAAGGGAATTGTCCCGTTAAGGGGGTGGCTGTGGAAGGGGTTTTCGTTGTATCTGTTTGTTTTTAATACATTTTTATTGATTTCAGAGAGGAAGGGAGAGGGGGAGAGAGACAGAAACATCCTTGAGAGAGAATCCTGGATCGGCTGCCTCCTGCATGCCCTCCACTGGAGATAGAGCCCGTAACCCGGGCACGTGCCCTTGACCGCAATCGAGCCTGGGACCCTTCAGTTTACAGGCTGACGCTCCATCCACTGAGCCACACTGGCTAGGGCTTGTTTTATTTCACTTTTTCAAATTTTTGAATAGGTAATAATATATTCACATGGTTCAAAATTCAAAAACTATAAAAGTATACAATGAATAGGCCTTCTACTCTTATATTCTTGTCTCCACAGAAAAGCAATATTGTATGTACATCCTCCAGAAATCTCTATGCTTAAACGGGCACACACACATAATTCCTCCTCCTCCCCCCAGTAGAAGAGCTTTTAAGGCATTGTTTTTTGCCCTGGCCAGTTTGCTCAGTGGTTAGAGTGTTGGCAGGTTTGATTCCAGGTCAAGGTCACATACCTCAGTTGCAGGTTTGATCCTTGGCCACTGTGAATGAATAAAGATGTAAAATATAAGCCACTTGTTCATGTTTCTTATCTTCAAGTATATGGATTAACTGCCACCCAGGTATAGTATCTCTAGCGGCTGTGCTCTGACAATAACTCTTTCTTCACCCTCCCTGTCTTAAAATTAGCCACCAGCCCGGACGTGTAGGGGATTTCTATTTTAACCCAAAGTGATATTAATGAGATTTACTATTACATGGAATAGTAATGATATTTTCAGATCTTAGAATGATTTTTAAAACTGGAAGTGTGCCCCCCAACCAGTTTGGCTCAGTGGATAGAGCATTGGCTTGTGGATTTGAAGGGTCCCGGGTTCGATTCCGGCCAAGGGCTTGACCCTTGGTTGCGGGCACATCCCCAGGAGGAGGTGTGCAGGAGGCAGCTGATTGATGTTTCTCTCTCATCGATGTTTCTAGCTCTCTATCCCTCTCCCTTCCTCTCTGTAGAAAATCAATAAAATATATATTTTTTAAAAATCAGTAAAATATATTTTAAGAAGTTAAAAAAAAAATGGAAGTATGTTAGTAAATCTCCTCCCACCCCGAGGTGAGATTATGGTGTGTCTCTAATTGCCTTCTTCGCCCTCTTGTAAGATGCCAGTGTCCGGCGGTACCTCCAGCTGACACAGGCGGAACTCAGTAGCTACCATCAGAAAGAGAAGCAGCTCTACGTGGGCATGTTTGGCTAACAGAGAAGAATGACGCTTCTCCACTTGAACTTAGGGGAAAGGTGAACCGGTGAAGTCTCACGCAGTGGAACCTGAGCCTCGCAGGAGACACGAGCCCCACCCCTCTGACCCCGGTGTCTTTCTGCCTTGTTGCTAGTTCTGCACACACTCTTCACTACGTACACAGTCTGCCTTTTTTTTTTTTTTTTTTTTTTTGGGGGGGGGGTGTCTGTCCATCTATATATCTGTATAGCTTCTAATACATGGTATTCTTAGGGACATTTGCCCTGAGAATTACAACCAGAATATATTCATCACCTGTGTGTGGAATTACTCAGGTCTGCAGCATAGATTCTAATGACGGATGCTGTCAGATGTAGTCAGACACAGAGGAGGAGCTGAGCAGAGGATGAAGTAATGACGGACAGAAAGGAGATCCCTCCTTTGTTTTCTCAGATGCCCAGAGCTGAAGTTAGGCCAGAAACTGGGCAGCGTGTTCCTTCTGTGAAACTAGACAATTATAAATGGGGCCCACACGTCTTAAAATGAAATGTTTCAAATTAAACGAATTCCTTATTTTTAATATTCCCCGCATATTCAGATTCTTCTTCCCCTACCAAAGTATCTGGCTCCTATTGTTTGGGTAATCTCTAGTCATTGGTGTTGTTTACATTCAGATCATTAGAGCTGACGTATTTAATTTTTCATTCAACTCTTCTATTTTAAGATCTCTGGAGTCAAATACTTAAGTATTTATTTAATAATCCTTCTACCCTCATGCTACAAAAACACCCAAGTAAACAGTTTCGTTTTTAATAAGTGCGTTGCTATCGTATGCTTGTTTCTCTGGAACACTTAGGAAAGGCAGATTACTAAGTCTAGAAACAGTACCACGAAAGAGCAGGATACAAACATAAATCTGTTCTTTACCTGTCACCTTGTATTTCGCCAGAGCCCAGTTCCCCTGCAGAGGAGGGACACAGCGAGGAAGGTTCTCCTTCCTCAGTGCCTTTCACGTACTTTCTGGAAGCTGTGCGGGCGCCAGTGCAGGCTGCGGATCTGATGCAGCCATGGCCTCCCGGGTCCGTCCGTCACTTGCTGTGAATAACGTGCACAATGTAGGGGTGGCACAGAGTAGAGGAGACCGTCTAACACTGCCTCCGCCTTTGTGAGCGGAGCTGATGATATAAGCTTGTGCCGTTGGCCATCACATAGCCACCGACCGCAGAGAGAACACCTTGGTCTTGCCAAACGCACTACGTTCTTCTCCCTGCATCAGAGAGTCCCCACCTCCCCATAGAACAGGCCCCTCTCGGTGTCTCCCTCTCCCCCCAAATAATGCAGCCGTCAGCTTACAACACAGCCTTCTGCCAAATAACCTTGAGGAATCCAAGGGTAGAACTACGTAGAACGTTTCATTCCTTTCCCAAGCCTCTTGCATGGCTAAATCTAGCTTGTTGACAAAGTTTTGTCAGGGTTGCACGTTCTGTTTGTTTGGGGCTGCTTTTGCTTCCTGATTTCATTTTGTTTGCCGTTTGTTTGTTCAAGACAAGGTTACAGTGAGCTATCTTCTGTAGCCCTGAGGCAAAAATAAAACCGATCTTTAAAGGTGAACCTTAGAAAGCTATTGTACTCATCTTTTCATTCACGCTGCTCAGAGACAAAGCCGCCAGGCTCCCATTTCAGTCTCCATTTCCAAGGCCAGCTGCTGGTGGCCATGCTGGTGAACAGGAAAGGGGACAAAGGCAGGCAGTCTGGTTGGGTCTGGAGGGGGCCTGGGAAGCCCACCCCTTCAGGAACCATCCAGAGGGGACCACACCTCTGCACTGAGCCGTTTCTGGAGGAGGCAGCTGCTCGCCGTCAGTCTTTACAGGTTTCCACAGGGGACTCAGGGCTTGGCTGAAGAGAAAGCATGTTTCATGGAGGTCGTGACGGCTTACACTTTGGCACAGAGGAGACAGTTTCGAATCGTGTTTTCCAAGCTCATACCACCCCCTTTACCATTTTGCCAAAACCGCATACTATCTATGTTACTATTTATGTATGTTATTTAAATACGTATTTTTAAGGGAACCTTTGGACAGAGGGACATGTTAGATGATATTATTGGGATGTAAATAACAAACTCCAAACGGAAACCGTAAGACAAGTAACTTGATTTGCTCAACAGTAAGCTGCAATGAAAAGAGAGGGGAAACCTACGGAGTATAAGTCTTAAGAGAAGTCAGCCAAATAAATGTGACTCTGCTTTGGATTCTGATCTGACAAAAACCACTAAAAGTTTATGAGAATGAAATAATAGAAAAAATATGTATATATTGGTTTCTCCCTGGTTCCTAAAAACCTGGGAATTTAGATTCTGATTGGAAAAAAATAGTTTGTGAGACAATCAAGGAAATTTGAACAAGAGTTATTGTCAGTTTTGTTGAGAATGATAATATAGTTGGTCTTTTTTTCAAGATTCCTTTTAGAAGTGCATATTGAAATTGCTTACTGATACAACTGGGAAGGAACATTACAGCACATCATACCATTTGTTAAAAATAAATAAAATGTTTTACAATAAAAGTATTAGTATATGTCAAAGTAAACCATATTGTAAGCATCGGCTTTGGAAAAAATATAATTTTTTAAAATTGATTTCAGAGAGGAAGGGAGAGGGGGAGAGAGACAAAAACACCCATGATGAGAGAGAATCCTCGATCAGCTGGCTGCCACCTGCAGGATCCCTACTGGGGATCTGGGGATCGAGCCCGCAATCCGGGCATGTGCCCTTGACCAGAATCGAACCTGGGACCCTTCAGTCCACACAGTCCACAGACTGACACTCTATCCACTGAGGCAAACCGGCTAAGGCCACTTTGGATAAATTAAAATCAAAATCCAATGTGAGATGAGCTGAATTGGTGAGTTTTGTGAAGCTGAGCTTGGCCACATGTCTGGCAACGGAAGAGGCATTAGCATTAAGCGAAGGCACAAAATAGCCAACTAGGAAAAGAAAGGAAGTCCTAAACTAGAGATGACTATTTAAAGCAGGAGAGAAAAGTGTGTCTGAAACTGAAGTCAGTTTATAGCTCAAAAGCAAAATAACACCTCAGGGTGACACGCTTAACAGGCTGGGGCCTGGCCTGGACCATTTGTGTGGGGGTCCCCCCCCCCCCGCCCATAAAAGGAGATTGATTTGGGCTCAGTAGAAGGAAGCATTACCCAATAATGAGAGGTCTCCAGCGATACCAATAAGTTTCCTTTGGGGACAGAGTTACCTTGCAAACAGGTTTAACAACTGGCAGGAGGAGGATCACTGTTGGACTAGCGGTTGGATGAGCTGACCTGTGGTTCCCTGAATCCATGGATGGGACGGACCATCAGAAGCCGTGAAAACTAAAGATGATTCTCTCGAGCGCACCTCCACGGGCTCTCGTAAGCTGTTCTCAGCATTAGCAGATCCATCACGTGAGGCAACTGTGGCCTTAATTGTGTCGGCTGCTGCTTTAAACATCTTGAAAATTCCTAACTGCCACCGCCAGAGAGCGATGCCTCTCATCTCTAAAACTACTATAATATTGTGTGTCACCTACTTTAATTTCAAGAAGTTACAAAAAAAAAAAAAAGGCATCCTATGCTGTGCAGTGAAAGCAAATGCTTGCTCTTCAGGGAATGTCACCAAGTAACAGCCCCTCCGTGTCAGGTGTTAGGGTGGCTGAGACGGTAGCAGTGGTTCCTCTTCACACCGTCTAACGCCGTGGTCGGCAAACTGCGGCTCGCAAGCCACCTGCGGCTCTTTGGCCCCTTGAGTGTGGCTCTTCCACAAAATACCATGGCCTGGGTGAGTCTATTTTGAAGTTGCGTTAGAAGAATTTTTAAAAATTTGGCTCTCGGCAGAGAAACCAAGATGGCGGCATAGGTAAACACCTAAACTGCTGCCTGGCACAACAATATCAAAACTACAACTAAAAGACAAAACGGACACCATCCAGAACCACAGGAAAGCTGGCTGAGTGGAAATTCTACAACTAGAAGGAAAGAGGAAAGCACATTGAGACTCAGAGGAGCTGCAAAAGGCTGAGATATGGAGACGCACGCGCAGAGAGGACAGGCGGCTGAGTGCGTGGCTGGCTTTCCCAAGCGGGAAGGAGACGGAAGCTCCCGACTGTGCTGAACTCCAGTCCCGGGCGAGACTCTGGGAACTCAGATTCATCCTGGGGGGATCTGGACTGTCAGGAAAAGAGAAAGCACACCGAGACTCAGGGGAGTTGCGGAAGGCAGAGGTCCGGAGGCACACGTGCACAGAGAGGACTGACTGCTGTGTACACGGGCAGCTGAGTGTGCGGCTGGCTTTCTAAAGTGGGAGGGAGACAGAAGCTTCTGACTGCGCTGAACTCAGTTCCAGGCGAGTTTCTGGGAACCCAGACTCATTCGGGGAGAAACTGGACTGTCTGGTAGCAGGCAAAACTTGAGGGCGGCTTTCTCTCAGAGGTTCTTGCAGCGATTACCGAGGGACACTGAGACCCAGGGGCCAAGGCTGTCTGCTTCACCCTGAGACTCCGCCCCATCCAAGCTGAGGACAGAGGCTTTTGCAATTTTGCAAGTCTTGTCTCAGAAGGCTGTCTCCAGTACCGAACTTCTCCCAGCATAGACATAGCTGATCCTCACAGCCAATTGGCCTGGAGGTCAATTCCTCCCAGTGACACCAACAACAATCAAGACTTAACTACAACAAGGCTGTGCACACAGTCCACAAAGAGGTGCACCACAAGTGTCCACCTCAGGTAACTGGGGAGGCTGAGCCACTGGGCCCTATAGGACACCTACCACACAAAGCTACTCTACCAACTCAGGGAAGCAGCAAAAATGCGGAGACCAAGAAACAGATGACAGATGAAATAAATGGAGGAAAGCAAATGACTAGATATAGAGTTCAAAACCACGGTTATAAGGTTTTTCAAGAATTTCCTAGAAAAGGCTGATAAATTTAGCGAGACCTCGAGGATATGAAAAAGGACCAACTAGAAATTAAGCATACACTGACTGAAATAAAAAATATTATACAGAGATCTAACAGCAGACTAGAGGACTGTAAGAATCAAGTCAAAGATTTGAAATACAAAGAAGCAAAAAACACTGAACCAGAAAAGAAAAAAGAATCCAAAAATATGAAGATAGTGTAAGGAGCCTCTGGGACAACCTCAAGCGTACCAACATCTGAATTATGGGGGTGCCAGAAGAAAAGAGAGAACAAGGTACTGAAAACCTATTTGAAGAAATAATGACCGAAAACTTCCCCCACCTGGTGAAAGAAATAGACTTACAAGTCCAGGAAGCGCACAGAACCCCATACAAGAGGAATCCAAAGAGGACCACACCAAGACACATCATAATTAAAATGCCAAGAGCAAAAGACAAAGAGAGAATATTAAAAGCAGCAAGAGAAAAACAGTTAATTACCTACAAGGGAGCACCAATATGATTGTCAGCTGATTTCTCAACAGAAACTATGCAGGCCAGACAGGAATGGCAAGAAATATTCAAAGTGATGAATAGCAAGAACCTACAACCAAGATTACTCTACCCAGCAAAGCTATCATTCAGAATTGAAGGGCAGATAAAGAGCTTCACAGATAAGAAAAAGCTAAAGGAGTTCATCACCACCAAACCAGTATTATATGAAATGCTGAAAGGTATTCTTTAAGAAGAGGAAGAAGAAAAAGGTAAAGATAAAAATTATGAACAACAAATACATGTCTATCAACAAGTGAATCTAAAAATCAAGTGAATAAAAAATCTGATGAACAGAATAATCTGATGAATATAATAGAATCAGGGGCATAGAAAGGGAGTGGACTGACAATTCTCGGGGGGGAAAGGTGTGTGGGGGGTGCGGGAAGAGACTGGACAAAAATCGTACACCTATGAATGAGGTCAGTGGGGGGAGGTAAGGGCAGAGGGTGGGGTGGGAACCGGGTGGAGGGGAGCTATAGGGGGAAAAAAGAGGAACAATTGTAATAGTCTGAACAATAAAGATTTATTAAATTTTTAAAAAAGTAAAATAAAATATTTCAAAAAAGAAAATTTGGCTCTCAAAAGAAATTTCAATCGTTGTACTGTTGATATTTGGCTGTTGACTAATGAGTTTGCTGACCACTGGTCTAAAGGAATGATATTTAATTATGTTCACACGTGCACACATTTATTATATCTTGCTTTTAGGAACCTGTGTTCTAGGGCCACCGATCTCTTTTTATTTTATATATTTCACATACCATAAAATTCACTCTTTTCGAAGCAACTGATTGCTTTTAGGCATTTTCACTCCCTCTAGCAATGACTGGGAACGGTGCTCCACTCAGCCAGAAAAGCTCTTACTGTATGTACGTCCTGGACCTTGCCCTGTTTCTCCAAGGAGTTCAGGCAGTCCTGTATTCGCATGAATAAAGTTAGCCTTTTGAAAGAGGAACTAAACGGTAATTCCAACACCAGGAAAGTGCGAGGCGAGAATTCACTCTTTTCAGCCAGGAACATGTTAAGCATCAACTTTTGTTTCCCATAATGTCCCCGATAGGAGCGTTCTGTGGCCAAATCGTCCATGCTTAGCTCTGCCTCCTTCCCAACACTCAAAAATAGCAGCTGATTGTGACAGTCAAATCCAAAAAAGATCAAAGAAATTCATCAAGTTTACTCACATATTCACCTTCTAAATCCTTCCTGCTTTCCTTGCACCGGATTCCTCCTATGCCGGAGAGCAGGGTATCTAGGGAGCCCTCGAGTCCATCCTACAGCAGCACAGGGGCAGGCCCTTCTCTTACACTTCCAGAACTTTCCCCCATCCTCCATCAACACCCCAAACTCCCATTTCTCTGCTATCTCTACTGTCTATAGCCATCGGTGTGACCGTGTAGGAGCAGTTTCACCTCTAGGCCGCCATCACGCTTTTTAAGGATGATTCTCCCCTCTGGAGTTTCTTGCTTTAGCTTTCCCACGCACCCATCACTTCCACACCAAAAGCCCTCAACTTCCCCACCAACCCAAGCCACAGGGCTTGGTGCTGTCTGCCTCTCCATTTCTTATTTTCATATTTATGACATGTCAGCAAACATTTCAGGTCATCAACACAGTGTATGTTGTTGAAACAGCCAACCAAAGGTCTGTCTACACGGAAAACAGAGGTGAAAGGGGTGAGGGCGCAAAGCCCAGCAGTCAAAAGGAGAGAAGAGAAAACAACGCATATTTCTCAGGAAATTATTTTCAACAGATTTTAAGCTAGCATCGTGAGCCTGGTGTTCTTAGTCACAAGCCAGGGCTCAGATGCCAGCTTGCCCCTTAACCAGCTCTGTGACCTTGAACAAGTTAACCTTCATTTTTGAATTTCAAGTTCCCTTGTCGGTGGGGAAAAAAGGGGTACGCTAATACCTCAGAGAGTTATTGAGGACTTAAATGAGCACTTATATGAAGTCCCTAACACAGCCCAGTACCCAGGAGCTCACTACATTAACAAGCCACGATGGTGTGAGACTCCCTCATTTATAGACTTTTCCTAACACCTGTGAGTCTACATTACCCTGTGCCTCTGCCACTTCTTTCCTCCAAAGCAACCTGATCCTCACCGCTACCCCAAGGACAGATGTCATTTTCTTAACAGATGGAGAGGAGAGGGATGAAAGCGTCAGGCGTCATGCAGGTTTGTGGAAGAAACCAGCCAACACCAGTTGGGTAAGATACTTTCACTGTTAGCTTTATGGTCCAAAATGCAGAGTGAGAAGTGATTACACCCAGGAAAATTCCCAGTGCCCTTGGAGAGGAACCGGCTGGGGAAAGCAAAGGGTGGGAGGGACCGTCAGGCTGGGCAGCATCCATTCTGTCACCCGGCAGGGGAAAGGAGGTGCTGCCAACCTTGTGTGTCGCAAAAGCAGGCCTAGCATCAGCTCGTGCTCCCCCAGATGTTAGTGTTTGGGGCCAAGTACAAAATCTTTGGGTGGCCCCCCACCAGAGTTCTGTCTGTCTGCTGTAGGGGAGCCGGGGAGGGGCTGCACTCCGAGGAGGGGGCTCGCCTCTGGATCCGGTTTGCTGCGTTTGGCCAGGTCCTCATTGTGAGCCTTGCGGATGTGGCGGTACAGGTCCCCTGACTGCGTGTAGCTGCGCAGGCAGTAGCGGCACTCATAGGGTCGCTCACGTGTGTGCACTGTGGCGTGGCGCCGTAGCGTGTAAGAGCATGAGAAGGTCTTCCCACATGTCTTGCAAGTGGGAACATCCTCAGTAAAAACACCAAAGCTTCCTGGGGCTGCTTCGTATTCAGAAGGCAGGTAAAGTGGCTCATGCAGGGTGGGGGGTGCAGGCAGGGGTGACGTCACCAGTCCTCGGGGATACTGCCCTGGTCCTGGCAGCAAATGGTAGGGTAGGTGCGAATCGGAGGGCAGAAACTGGTCACTGGGCCCCACCTCCTCCAATCCTGCTGCCCTTGGCTCCTCAAAAGCCTCTGGCTGGGGAGGCTGAGCACCGTACACCGCCTCTCCAGGTGGGAACAATCCCTCGGGCCCCTGAGGCTGATTCTCTGACACATCGGGCTCCTCATCAGAAATCACAATTGCTTCTACTTTCACCTGGACCAGCTCAGCTTCTGCTGGGGTTGGAGTCTGGGCTGGGACTGGGGCTGGGACCGGGGCTGCAGCTGAAGACGGGCTGTAGAAGCTTTGCAATGGTCCTCCAGTACCCCTTGGTTCTGCCACCCTCAGACTCTCAGAACCCACGTCAAGGGGAGCCAGCGGCTCCACTGAAACTGGTGGAAGGCCAGAAGAGTAGTAGTTTGCAGGAATGGTCTCTGTGGAGCTACTGGGGCTGGCGAGGGAGACGTCCACCACTGGTGGAGGCGGGGGCCGGAGATGCAGCGAGTCAACCTCCACGCCAGGCTGTGTCGTGTCGGCCCCGCTGGGCATCGGCGGCTCATCGGGAGGACAGACAGTAGGCGAGGGAGCAGCAGGGCCTTTCCATTCCCCTTTGCCCCAATGGCCTGATAGCTCAGCAGATGCCAAGGAGGGCTGAGGGCCACGGGAAGTATTGGACAAAAACTCCAAACTCAGGGGCTGTGAGCTGGTTTCCTCCTCCTTCTTGGTGCTGTCTGCTTCTGCCAGGGCCCGGGCTTGCAGACGCCGCTTACACACCTTGACGATGTCATTCATGTGCAAGTAACTGGCAGCTGCCAGCACGTCTTCCACAGGGGTGTCCCCCCTCAGGACCAGCTGGCCAGCGTACATGAAGTCCAGAAGCAGCCCAAAGGCTGGGGCCGTGACAATCTCGTTGTGGATACACACCAGATCCCTCTTGTCCAGTTCCCGCTCTTTGTAGAAAAGCTGGAAGAACGGGCTGCAGGAGGCGAGCACAGCCCGATGGGCCAGGAATTGGGTGCTACCCACCATCACGGTGCAGTCGCAAAGAAAACCCTGGGACCGCTGCTCTCGGAGGCTCTGCAGCAGCTGCTGGCTGTGTTCTGGAAACTCCATAGCACCCCACGAGGGGTAGGCCCCTAGAAAGGTCCCCACCAGTGGTTCCCTGGGAAGAGAGGACAGTGGGTTAGGGCTGGTAACCTCCCCAGAAACCGTAATGTCAGCCCTGAGCTGCCACCAACATACCTCTGGCAACACTGTCCTGACCCCAAAATGCTCGCTTAAATTACCATCCTTTTCTCTTAGGTCACAACCCGTGGCCTCTTAGCCCCGCCCCCTCGACTTAACCTTAGCAGCAGGCCCCACCCAGCCAACAAACCCCGCCCCCGGAAGTCCCTCCCCCTAACCAGCCCCCGCTTCCCTCTATGGCCACCCGGTGGTTTTCAGCACCTCCTCCAACTGGAAGTCTCTCTCGCCCCCAGGCCTTCCCGGCGATACCTCTACGCCCCACTCCGGGAACTCCCTGAGCCTCTCTCGCATTCCAGGGGCTAAGAAGTCCTAGGGTGCGAACTAGCAGAGAATGCGAATCCCTCACCCTCCACCGAGCAGCCACGGGGCGAACTCCGCCCCTTCCCACCTCCTCAGATGCAACGGGCTCAACTTTGCCTTCCCTTGTCACGGATTGGCTCACTGTCCACTAACCACCGCCCTCTCTGAGCGGCGTTTCCAAGTGGGTGCTAGTGGCCGTCGCTCAGGCCGCTAGGCGTCGGATTGGCTGGCGTTGCTGTCCTAAACTTTTCTCCCTGGTCCCGCCTTCTTAGCCTCAGAGCCCTCTGGATTGGCTGAGCTTCTCCATCTACCTGGAGCGGGGACCCCGCTCTAGGTTGCCGAGCGCGTCCACCTGGCGGCGGGGTGCGGGGTGGGGAGGCCCGGAGGCCCTCCACCGCGTAGAGTATCGTGTTGTGTCAGCTGCAGGCTGACGGAGAAGGAGAGCGAACAAGCTGGGGTGGGATTCAGGAGGCCCGGGTTTTAGACCCGGCTCTGCCGTACCCGTGGGCAGTAGCCACACCTCTGCGAACTTGGGTTGTGTCTTGAAGGTTCCTCACACCCTCAACGTTTCCAAAGTGCCCCGCTGCTTCGCTCCCCTCGGTCGCAGGGTTCGGGCTCCTGACTCGGCAATGGCGGTGTCAGAGGAGCAGCAGGGCGTGCGTGCTGTCGCAGTCCTTGCCTGAACTCCGCAGGCAACTCCCAAGGCAGAGGTTGGTGGCCTCTGTCTGGCCAGGTGCCCATGGCGGGCACAGGGCCCCGCAGCACCCCGCGACAGGAGCATTAAGAGCATGGCTGCGTTTGAAGAGATCTTGGAGAAGTGCCTAGACAAAGGAAAGGGCTGTACGTTGGGAGTTGGTGACCACACCTTCCTCTTTCCTGACCAGAGCGTCAGGTTGACAGGGTCACCAGAGGGTTAATTCAGCGCCCGTAACCCGCTACTCCCCCCTTCACCCACACAGCACCTCCACTTGGTTCTGCAGCCACGCCCTCCAATCACAGCTAATCAGAACCGGGGTCAGCTCCTTACCCTCCATCCTTGTGTGGTGTTGGAGACCTGCAGGCCTCACTGGCCTCAGCTCGGGACCCCGCCTCTTCAAGCTATCCTTCCAAGCCGGACGGTAGTTACTGTCTAGCAGTTAAAACTAGCATAAGTAATACTGTGTGTGTGTGTGTATGTGAAAAAGTACTATTTTTCCCCAAACCAAAAACATGCAGTGAAAATAGTGGCATTGCTTTACATTTTTCCAAATTTCCTTAATGTCTGGCTTAATCGAAGACAGCTGGATTCACACATCTGCTCCAAGCCATTCTGAGATGTTGTTTTGATGATAGGAAGAAAATCTGGCGTCACACAGATGGGTGGCATTGGGATTTCATGGGCCACGGTGAGGCGTTTGCGCTGTATTCTGCGTGTAACGGGAGCCCACTAGTGGGTGTAAAGCGTGGACGTGTTTTTATAGGATTCTTGATTTTAAAGGCTTACCCTGGCTACTCTGTGGTAAACGACCGCAGAGGACAAAAGTGGGAGCAGGAAATGGTGGTGGCTACACCTGGGTAGTGGTAGTGGAGCTGGAGCAAAGTGCAGGGTCAACAGACTTTGCCAAAGTTAAGATAGGAGATGAGGGCCCTGGCGGAGTAGCTCAGTTGGCGAGAGCGTTGTCCCAATGTGCCAGGGTTGCAGTTTGGTCTCCTGTTAGGGCACATACAAGAATGAACCAGTGTGCCAAACCGGAGTGGCTCAGTGGATAGAGCGTCGGCCTGCGGACTGAAGGGTCCCAGGTTCGATTCCGGCCAACGGCATGTACCTGGGTTGCGGGCACATCCCCAGTAGGGGGCGTGCGGGAGGCGGCTGATCGATGTTTCTCTCTCATCGATGTTTCTGACTCTCTACCCCTCTCCCTTCCTCTCTGTAAAAAATCAATAAAATATATTAAAAAAAAGAATCAACCAATGAATGCATCAATAAGTGTAACAATACATCAATGTTTCTGTATCTCTCACACCCACTCTAAAGTCAATAATTTTTTTTTTTTTTAAAGATAAGAGATGAGGGACAAGAGGAAAAAGGAAGTCAAGGATGGCCAGAATTGTAGCATGCGCAATGGTGTGTCTGACAGAGCCAGCATCTGAGATGGGGACAATGGGGAGGAAAATTGAGAGTTCTGTTTTTGACCCGTATGCAGAGATTCCCCTTAGCCAGTTAGACTTGTGAGCCTGAAGAGCCAGTGAAGCGTTGGGGCTGGAGCTCTAGATTGGGAGTGTCACCGGCCCGTAGATAGTATTTGAAGCTGGGGACTGGAGGAAAGACTTATGGGGAAGAGGGCTGCTGGAGTTTCTAAGCAGTAAGGAGCATAGGCTGTTTGGGAAGCTAAAGCAACCACGTTTCTATAGATGCAGAAAGGATCAGATAAAGATGAGTTTGAGTTTGGGCCAAAAGACTGTGTGCTTGGCACACTCTGGGTTTGCCATGCCTACCGGATCTAGATATTTAAAGTTACAGTTCTTTTAACCTCTGCAAATCTGAAGGGGCTCCCTCTGGTCAGTGCACACCAGTGGCCGCCAGAGTTTAACGAACCAAGCGTGTCTTGGGTGTAGGCTTCTCTCACCCCCAGGAGCACCATTAAGCAGGGCACAACTTGGAGGCTTTGCTTCTCACAGCGGGGCACACACAGCTACAGGTTACCGGGGCGCGTCTTTCTAGAGTACCATTTAGTTGTTTGTATTTTTTTTTTTTTTAATAAAAGCTCTCATTTAGCCCTAACCGGTCTGGCTCAGGGGATAGAGCATCAGCCTGCGGACTGAAAGGTCCCGGGTTCGATTCCGGTCAAGGGCATGTACCTTGGTTGCGGGCACATCCCCAGTAGGAGGTGTGCAGGAGGCAGCTGATCGATGTTTCTCTCTCATCCATGTTTCTAACTCTCTCTTCCTCTCTGTAAAAAAAAAAAAAAAAGGAGGTCAATGGAGGGAAAAAAGGAAGACACATGTAATAGTTTCAACAATAAAGATTTAAAAGATAAAAAAATTAAAGCTCTCGTTTACGGAATAGAGGTACTAAACTAGCATAGATTATAGCACATGAAAAACTGCAAGTGAAATTTAAAGCTAAAACTAAAGACATTTCTTAACTTGGAGTAACTTTCCCCCAAGGAAAAAGATTAAAAAGCTTTGCTTCCATGTTCCTGTGCATTTGTAGAAGTTAGAAAAATATGTACCATTTATTTAGCATTTCTTAAATGCTAGCAATAGGCTAAAAATATAGTCCCAAATTCCCTAATAGCCTTTCTTGTCTCTATTAGAAGAAGAGACTGAGGTCCAGGGTGGCTAAGTAATTTGGCCAAGGTCCCTCAGTGAATACAAGTCAGAGCTGAGACGGAATATTGGTCTTTATGGCCACACCCCGAATCACTATTGTAGATCTGTCTTCCTAGAGTGTTCCCACATGGTTGTAGTGCCCAAGGCCAGAGGATTTGGCCTCAGTTGGGGGCAGAATTATCCTAGTTGTTGGGAGAATGGTGGCCCAGGAGGAGCCCAGAAGCAGGCAGAGGGGCAGCTGAGATGGATGACCCTTGCGCAGATTGCCCTCCAGGGCCTGGACCTGCGGCTTGTCTGCGGATCTTTGGAAGACAAGTGAGGACAGACATCATCACAAGGGCTTCTCTCTACCATCCAGGCTGCAGAGATTCTCTTACAGCAGATTATATTTTCCACCATGGCCTTGACAAGATCCTCCCTGCCACATACTCATCGTACGATCTGACACTGATGCTCCTCCCATCAGGAAAGGTCTCTTACCCGAGTCTGGGAGGGACCGTCTCCCCCAGGGAGATGTGACTTTCAAGAGTCTAGTTTCACCGAAGCTGGTTTAGTTCAGTGGATAGAGCGTCAGCCTGCGGACTGAAAGGTCCCAGGTTCGATTCCGGTCAAGGGCATGTACCTGGGTTGTGTGCGTGCAGGAGGCAGCTGATCGGTGTTTCTAACTATCTCTCTCCCTTCCTCTCTGTAAAAAATCAATAAAATATATTTTTTTAAAAAAAGAGTCTAGGTTATAAAAGAAGACACAACTCACCCAGTGTGGCTCAGTGGTTGAGCGTCGACCTATGAGCCAGGAAGTCACGGTTTGATTCCCAGTCAGGGCACATGGCAGGGCTGCAGGCTTGATCCCCAGGAGGGGGCATGCAGGAGGCAGCTGATCAATGATTTTCTCTCATCATTGATGTTTCTCTCTCTCTCCCTCTTCCTTCCTCTCTGCCATCAATTAAAACCATTTTTTAAAGGGGGACACAGCTTCTGGCTGGTCCTCTTGGGATAACTGCTCCTAGAACCCTGCCACAATGCTGCGAAGAAGGCCAGGCCACACAGAGGCCACATGTGTTTCAACCACAGCCACAGCCACTATGTTAGGATTGTAGCCAATTTTCTTAATGCTGGTGCTGACTTTTTTTTTTTTTAAATATTTTGTGTTGATTTTGAGAGAGAGATGAAGGGACAGGGAGAGAGAGAGAAACATCGATGTGAGAATGAAATATCCATCAGATGATGCCTTCTGCATGTCCCACACCACGGACTGAGCCTGAAACTCGGGCACGTGCTCTGACTGGGAATCTAACCAGCAACCCTTTGGTGCAGGGGATGATGTCCAGTTAACTGAGCCACATCACCCAGGGCTAAGTGCTGACTTCTTTAACAATACCCTCGGATCTCTTCTGGCTGCAGGGCGGCTCAGTGGAATCCATGTTGTTAACACCAATAATCAGCTGTTTCACACCCCGTGTGTAGGCCAGAGGCCATGCTCACCAGTCTGTCCATTCTTGGAGATGCCTGCTTCACATTCACCAACACCAGCAGCCACAATCAGGACAGCACAGTCAGCCTGAGAAGTGCCTGTAATCATGTTTTCGATGAAGTCTCTGTGTCCTGGGGCATCAGTGATGGTCACATAATACTTGCTGGTCTCGAATTTCCACCAGGAGGCATCAATGGTGATACCGCGCTCACGTTCAGCTTTCAGTTTATATCCGAGACACGGACATACTCGAAGGAGCCCATCCCATCTCAGCAGCCTCCTTCTCAAAATTTTCGACGGCTCTCTTGTGAATCCCACCACGTTTGTATGTCAGGTGCCCAGTGGTGGTGGACTTGCCGGAATCTATGGCTCCAGTAATGACGATGTTGCTATGAATCTGCCTTTCCCATTTTGCGTTTGATTTAGTGGCGGTTTCCACCACACACCTGTGTTCTGGAAGCAAACCTGTTGGGGAAAAGGAGGTGATGAGTTTCAACTCTTTATGACTAATGATTCTGGCTCCAATTACAGTGTGTTCCCTACACCTCCTCTACCCTCCCCCTAACCCCCCCGCATTCAAGCAATTGCCAGACACCAGCAGCTGGGTGTCCTGCAATTTAACTCAATTCTGATACCATCTTCCAGGAGTGCCAAATGGGTGTCCTCTGTTAAAGCGTTTTATTCATGCCATCTTTCACTAATTAATTAATTCCGTTTAAAATCCTTCATTCAGAAAAAGAAAAGAAATTCTTTATTGAGCACCTATTCTGGGCACTGAATTTAAGAGAACCGCCGGTTGGGTTGCTTGTGGGCGGGACGGGGCGGGGCTTCGCGGGTTTCCCCGCCCACCACAGCGAGGGCCAATCGGGTCTGCGGAGGCCCGGAAGCGGTATTGGGGCGGCTGCGTGTATTTCCGGTCGTGCAGGTGGAACCGCTGCCCGGGAAGGTGTGGACGCGGCTGCTTTCCTAACTCGTGGAGGAAGATGTTCTACCACGTGAGCGGGGCACCGGGTGGCGGCGAGGGCAGGCTCGTGAGCAGCGGCGGGGCGGGGCGGGGCGAGGCGGGGCGCCGGGACCAGCGGCCGCTTCTCGCCCCGTCTTCCCGCTGGGCTTTGCCTGATCTCCATCCCGCTTTCCCCGCAGATCTCCTTGGAGCACGAGATCCTGCTGCACCCGCGCTACTTCGGCCCCAACCTGCTCAACACGGTGAAGCAGAAGCTCTTCACCGAGGTGGAGGGGACGTGCACCGGCAAGTGAGTGCCGCGCTCTCCGTGCCGCGTGCTGCCCTGTCCCAGCTCATCCTCCTGCAAGGTCCTGCCACCTACTCTGGGGAGCCCGCTCACACACGCCTCGGCGCCCAGGCAATCAATGGCTTCCTGCCTCGGGTTCCCAGGGCGCCTTCTGCAAAGCTGGATCACAAGACTTTGCCCCTCCGCTGGGGCAGGCCATGCATCCACGCCGCCAGCATTTCTAAAGCTCCCCTGGGTGCCAGGTCCTGTGTTGGTCGCTGGGAACAATGACCCCAAAGTTAGAGGGAGGCCAGCCCTAGGGGAGCTCACACTCTCATCACCTGCCCTCCGTCTGTGATTCTGCTCGTTTCCCTGCCCCCCATGCCCAGGGACCTGACATGGCACATCTCTGGGCTGTGCACAGAGAGGACTCTCACATGTGTGCGTGAGCTGGGAGGAGCCTAGCACTGTGGAGTACTTGGCCTCCATCCTTAAAAGAACCTGGGGCATTTTTGAACACACAGGTTCCTGAACCTCACCCTATCACTACATACTCAAGACTCAAGACAGGGCTGGAAATCTGCATTTTAATAGGCTCCTCCCAGCGATTCTGAGGGTCTCTTGGCTCAAGGACTGCAGCCTTCTGGGACATTTTTTGGTGAAATTATGAGAGCAATGTTTGGCGTTACCGATACTGACCAGTGTCCTGTCGTTCTTGGCCTCTAAGCTCCGGGGCAGGGGTGCCATCTACTGTCCCTTTGTGCTGTCTCTGGTTCTTGTTGCCGGTGGTTTTGGAGGCTCTTGCACACACAGTGCCTCTTTCTCTGTCCTCCGTGCAGGTATGGCTTTGTCATTGCTGTCACCACCATCGACAACATTGGTGCCGGTGTGATCCAGCCCGGCAGGGGTTTTGTCCTTTATCCGGTGAAGTACAAGGCCATTGTTTTCCGGCCCTTTAAAGGGGAAGTCGTGGATGCTGTTGTCACCCAGGTCAACAAGGTGAGACCACACTTGGGGAGGAAGTGGGATGGTCCCTCAGAACATGAAGGGTGGGTCCCAACTCCACTTGCTAACTGTGCGTCCTTGGCCACATCACTTCTTTGCGCTTCAGTTTTCTCACCTGTCCAAGGGTCCTGTCTCAGGGGCATGTACGTCAGTGTTAATAGTCACGATGATAGTAGCATCCACTGATGGAGTAGTTACTGCGAGCCAGGTAATGTGTAAAGCCTCCCAGTGACTGACAGGTGGTGCTTTTATCCCTTTTTATAGAAGCTTAAGCTGAGAGAAACTAAGTCTAGTGGCCAAGGTCATGTGACCAACAAGCGTTGAAATCCTGGACAGACAAGTCCCAGGCCTCAGCGCCTCACTACTATACTGTATTTGCTTACCTTACAACGAAAGCTTGAAAAAAGAGAAATGAAAACGTTACAGTGTGGTGTGGTTTTAATACATGGAGCATTTCTTGGGAATCAGAGAAAGATGAGAAGCTGAGAAGACTTGGACACAAAAGAAAAAGCAAGAGCCCTAGCCAGTTTGACTCAGTGGAGAGAGCGTCGGCCTGCGGACTGAAGGGTCCCAGGTTCGATTCCGGTCAAGGGCATGTACCTGGGTTGCGGGCACATCCCCAGTGGGGGGCGTGCAGGAGGCGGCTGATCGATGTTTCTCTCTCATTGATGTTTCTCACTCTATCCCTCTCTTCCTCTCTGTAAAAAAAAAATCAGTGAAATATATTTTTTAAAAAAAGACAAAGCAAGGGCCACTCATTTCCCTTCCAGGTTGGACTCTTCACAGAAATTGGACCCATGTCCTGCTTCATCTCCCGACATGTGAGTCTGGGCACGCTGGGCGGGGCTGCGGAGAGACACCCATTGGTGACCATCTACTGCAGCATCCCTTTAACGTGCTCAGCCAGTCTCACTTTCCTTTCAGTCCATCCCGTCCGAGATGGAGTTTGATCCTAACTCCAACCCACCGTGTTACAAGACGATGGATGAGGTGAGTCGGCAGGAAGGAGTCAGAGACGGGAGGGCATGAGCCGCTCTGAGGGAGAGGGTTGGCTGTGCGGGAGGAAGCGGGGAGTCTGAGTGTTCTGTTCCCTCCTCCCAGGACATTGTGATTCAGCAGGATGATGAGATCCGCCTGAAGATTGTGGGGACCCGTGTGGACAAGAACGACATTGTGAGTCTCTTGTCTGCCTCCCTTCCCGTGCCGGGCGGAGCCGGGAGCGACTGGTCTCTTACCGCCAAGCCTTCCTGGGGGTTTGCGCTCTTCTGCCCCAAGAGGGAGGGGTGGGCACAAAGTCTGGGGTTGGGGCTTAGAGGGTAGGTGTGTGCTCGCTTAGGCTTCATTTCCTTTTACCTTCCCTCCTGCAGTTTGCTATCGGCTCTTTGATGGATGATTACTTGGGTGAGTGTCCGGTCATGCCTGACCGGGTTGTTGTCTGGGGAAGGGGTGTGTGGGGACAGGGGTGGAGGTGGGATTTAACGCTTGAGTCACAGATGAAGGAAACTGGCTTGCCGTCTGCTTGGAAGACCCAGGACACGTGCCCTTGGGATGGGAAGTGCAGGTACAGCTGCCCCAGGCTCTGGCTCTAACCAGCTGCTTTTCCTCTTCTCCCAGGGCTGGTGAGCTGAACACCAGCGGCGCCTCCCTTGTTTGACCCTTATTGAGGGCGCGTGATGGTCACACTCCCCATGTTGTCCAGAGTCCCAGCCTGGCTGCTGTGGGGGACGCCAGGAAGGCTCCTTGTCCCAGAAGACATCCGGCTCTTCTTCCGGCTTTGCAGCCACTCCCGGATTCTGACTGTGTTCCGACCCTAAATGGCCTTTGGCTCTCGCAGAAGTGTTATCCTCTTTCTTGGGTAAAACAGCTCCTTTTTAAACTGCAGTTGCTGCTTGCCCCTCATTTCTTGGCCTGATGCTTCAACTAGCCTCCGCCACAGGGAATCGGGCTAGTAACCCTTTCGCCAAAGTCCACAGCAGCCCTAATTGAGGGAAAGGTACTAATGTTTCGTCTTTGGCTTCCAGCAAATGATATCGTTAGAGCCGCTGTGAATACCAGTCTAGTTTCCCAATACTTTCCCTTCCCTCACCCTTAAAAATTACTAAGAGCGCCCTCACCGGTTTGGCTCACTGGATAGAGCGTCGGCCTGCGGACTGAAGGGTCCCAGGTTCGATTCCGGTCAAGTGCGTGTACCTTGGTTGCGGGCACATCCCCAGTAGGGAGTGTGCAGGAGGCAGCTGAATCGGTTTTTCTCTCATTGATGTTTCTAACTCTATCCCTCTCCCTTCCTCTGTAAAAAATCAATAAAATATATATAAAAAAAAATTACTAAGAGCATAGCTGGGAGAGCAGACAGCAAGCAAGGAGAGGTGAACAAGAGGACAGTAAGAACACAGACGGTGGGGTCCCCACACAGCCCTTCCTAGGATTCGGACAACAACAGAGGCCTTTACGTGCTGAGCAGTCACTGTCCTAACCTGAGCTGAAGGTGCGAAAGGGCTCATAACCTCCTTAGAGTGACACAAGAAGAATACGTGAAGTGACTGCAGAATTAAACACACACCCTACTCTCCCTCACTCTCTGCAATGCTATTGGTCTGCTCTGGAGTGCCCTTTCCCAGGCTGGCTGCTTGCTGCCTACTGATCTAGCAAATCTCAGGAGTTCCTCCCGACTCCCTCGGGAAGCAGAGCTGTGCAGCAGAAAGCGTGGTGTGTGAGTTGCTGCAGCACTGGGTTCAGCCCTAGCTCCTGACTCCGATTCCTCACTGTGAAATGGGCATACCACCCTCTGGATGGTGGCTGCTGCAGGTCCTGGAATATTGTTTCGTTCAACGTTTCGTTATAACATTGGGAAGATTCCTTAGCAACTTTTAAAAAATATATATTTTTTTAAATTTTATTTTTAAATATATTTCTATTGATTTCAGAGTGGAAGGGGGAGGGGGAGAGAGAGAAACGTCAATGATGACAGAATCATTGATCAGCTGCCTCCTGCATGCCCTCTACTGGGGATCCAGCCTGCATCCCAGGCACATGCTCTGACCAAGAATAGAACCGTGAGCCGAAACCGGTTTGTCTCAGTGGATAGAGCGTCGGCCTGTGGACTGAAAGGTCCTAGGTTCGATTCCGGTCAAGGGCATGTACCTGGGTTGCGGGCACATCCCCAGTAGGAGGTGTGCAGGAGGCGGCTGATTGATGTTTCTAACTCTTTCTCCCTTCCTCTCTGTAAAAAATCAATAAAATATATTAAAAAAAAAAAAAATAGAACCGTGACCTCCTGGTTCACAGGTCCCCATTCAACCACTGAGCCACACCGGCCGGGCTGCAACTTAACTCTTGCTTGTGTCAATTTCATAAACTTGGTTCCCTTTTTTTTTTTTTTAATATATTTTTATTGATTCCAGAGAAGAAGGGAGAGTTTGAAACATCAATGATGAGAATCATTGATTGGCTGCCTCTTGCACGCCCCCTAATGGGGATCGTGCCTGCAACCCAAGCATGTGCCCTTGACTGGAATCGAACCCGGGACCCTTCAGTCCGCAGGCTGACGCTCTATCCACTGAGCCAAACCAACTAGGCTTGGTTTCCTTATATGTCATTTAAAAAAATTTATTTTTTCCTTATCCCCCTATTCCCCCCACTCATGCCCTCACCCCCCTGTTGTCTGTGCCCATTGGTTAGGCTTATATGCATGCATACAAGTCCTTTGGTTGATCTCTCCCCCTCCTCATATGTCATTTTGTTTAAACTTGCAGAACTTATCAGCAGCATCCAGTGAGGAATTATTGTATATGCAAGTGGCTGGCATAGAGCCTGGCCCATGAGAGGGATTCACCTTCATTGTAATTACTACACAATGCAGTGGCTGTCGGCTGAGGTGACTTTGGCTCCCAGGGGATATTTGGCAATGGACCTTTTTGGATGTTGCAAGTGGGTGGGGGCGTTACTGCCTTCTAGTAGGTAGAGGCCAAGGATGAGGCTAAACATCCTGCAGGGTAAATAGTACAGCCCCCCCCCCCGCCCCCAACAGTTATTTAGCCTCAGATATCAGTGTGCCAAGGTCCAGAAACCCCGATCGGAAGCATCCAGAACAAGGCCTGGAACGGGGTGAGAATGTGGTTCTGTTCCCCTTGCCTTCCCAACTCCTGGACTGCCAGACGCGGTTCCATTCTGGCCTCTGTGGTGGGTCAGAAACATTATTTTGCTATTGTCTCCCTTTTCATTTTTCAATTCTGTAAAGTTTCAATGATCTTATTGAGATAATTGTAGATTCACATGCATCCCTGTCTTTTTCATAGCTCCAGCTCCTGGCACTGTGCCAGCTTTTCCAAGTTTGTTAAACCCAGGAAAGTTACTGTGCTGGATCTGTGGCCATGCTTCCGATAATTACTGCTTTGCCTGGCCTTTGTCCCCACTTAGGTTGGGGTCAGATGAGTCCCAGACAGCTTGGATGGTTTCCCAACACCCCACAGGTCCCTGGGCCTTCCTCTTTTGATTGTCTCTCGCCTCCAAGGTTGCCAATGACTGTCCAGTCCAGTGTCTTAGCAAGATCTGCCAGTGGCCCAGATTCTGCTGAGCTGATCTCACGCACAGGTAGACAGACACTCCAGTGTCCAAGCGCAATACTGAAACTGTTCCCAATGCTGATGCCATCCTGAATGTGGCTAGAGGAAACTCTGGGGACTCCCAGTCCCCTTAGGCAGTGTTGCCATGGCAACACCACTCACATCCACCTGGCTCTCCCAGCTCTAGTCTCAGGATCTTCTAGAGGCAGCAGCACCTACCCAGAGAGGGAGGAAGAGTGAGGATGTTACATCCATGCTCGCTCCCCTGCAGAAAGCTGCATTCTATAATCACCCGTGCAAACTGCCCCTTCTTGGATAAACATAAAGGAATTACTGTCTGCCTCATGATGTGTGAGTGAAAGTTCAGCCGAAACCGGTTTGGCTCAGTGGATAGAGTGTCCGCCTGCGGACTGAGGGGTCCCAGGTTCGATTCCGGTCAAGGGCATGTACCTTGGTTGCGGGCACATCCCCAGTAGGGGGTGTGCAGGAGGCAGCTGATCGATGTTTCTAACTCTCTATCCCTCTTCCTTCCTCTCTGTAAAAAATCAATAAAATATATTTAAAAGAAAAAGTTCAACCACCAACTCTGCAAAGTGCTTTCACAAACATCTCAATCTACAGTAACTGTGAGGTGGGTATTATTACCCATTTTGTAGATGGGGGAAATGTGGTTAGGTAATTCGGCCAAAAGCAGTGTTCGAATTTGAACCCAGGTTGGTCTGACTTCAAATACCATCTTTTAGTCAATAAGCCCACTTCCTTCTCAATTGAGAATTGCTCAACTTTGAGGAAATGTGTGCGTGTAACCGGTCAAGGATGTCTGCGAGGTAAGTGAGGGTTTGCATTTAGCTTATAGGGCGGGAACGGGGAAGATACGAGGTAGGGTGCCCGGATGAGCAGAGCGCTGGGGTTTGCAACTTGCACGTGGGTTTGGCCCAGTCAGAAGACCTTTCTGGCCGCAAAGAGTACCTACCCGGGAGCCTTACCCATTCTCTTGGGAAGGGTAAGTGGCAGGTGACGTTGGAGAGGGGAGCTGAGCTGCACTAAGAGGGCAAGAAAACGAAGCCAGTCTAAAGTTTGCTGCAGTCGCATAAACGCAAGTGCTCGGAAACTCAGGTGCAGACAAGACCAAGGGCCTGGGGACGCATTCCTTGAAAGCATGGCTATTAAAAAGTACACCAAATACACACCGACTCTGCAACCTCCCAAGAGCTGTTGCTTTAAGAAGCGCGATTCTTTAATGTCACGTGACCCTGGCGCTTGGGGCTTTACAGCCCCTTCCCAGTGACCAATCACGTGGCTGGAAGCCTCCTGGAGGGCGGGAACTTCGCCAGGTGCTCTTGGATTGGCTGTGCTCGCCGACTGCGGGGCCTGAGCGCTGAGAGAGGGAATTAGTGTGGGCGGGGTGAGCAGGGCCGCCGCCACCGCGGTCTCGGGAGCCACCTTCGTCTGCCGGAGCCCTCAGGTGAGCAAGCCCTCGCTGACCCAAGCTCTCCCGGCCCTGCTGCGGGCTGCGCACTCGGACCCGCCTAGAGCCCCCCACGCCGGGGGGGCCCGCCCCCTTCGCCGACCACGTGACCCGAGTTCGGTAACCCTTGACCTCCTGCTCCGCACCCCACCACCTCTGGATCTGGGATGCGTGCAGCCGGGCGGGAAGATGCGCAGCCCGGAGGCCGGTAGCGGTCAGTTCCCACGCCTCCCTACCTGTCTGGCTGGTGGCTGCGGATGCCGAGGGGAGGCTGAGGTGCGGGAGATCTTGGTCCAAGACCGGACTTTGGGGGTCTGAATGGGGGCACGTAATAGGGAGACTCCCTCCGCGCCTTCACGGGACTGGACTTCATTCATGCTCCCACTTTACAGATGGGGAAACAGAAACCTAACAATCATCTATTGGCGGGGCTCCAACGCCAGGTCTGAGCGCTGGAAACAAACCCTGTTCCTAGCCCTGAGGATTAGGAACGGGTTTGAGTCCCTGCTACCTACTGGGTGCTCGCTGGATGATCTGGGACGAGTCATGTGACATTTTACCTCCTTGAGCGGTGACTTCCTGGGCTGTGAAATAGACTCAATACTTAGAGAACCCTTGAGGTGGAGGTATAAGCCTATAAGCACTTAGCTCAGTGCTCAGGCATAGATAGCATGTGCTCAGAAAAATAGCCTTTCTTCATCTTTTTCAGCAAGTGTTCATTGGGGGCGTATTATGTGCTGACACTGCTGGACGCTGGGGATGCAAAGGTGAGCAAACAGGCATGATTCTTGCTGGCCTGGAGCTTACAATCTAGTGGGGAGGTAGGTGCTAATCAAAAAGTGACACAAACGTGTCCTTTCAAATTGTAGTAACTGCTTTGAAGGCAAAGTCCTGGGACGGCCTGAGAAGACTTCCCTGAGCCAGTGACATTTGAATTTGAGATCGGAAGTACGAGGCATTCACTGGGCAAAGGGATTGGGGGTGGAGAAGGCGAAGGAGAACGGTTTACGTAGAGGAAACGGAATATAGGGTTGTCCTCAAATCAGGTGTTTTTGAGGAGCTGGAAAGAGGCCGAGAGCAGGCATGCAGAACACAGAAGAGCGTGGGAAGAGGTGTAGCAGAAGGAGGGGCACGTGCTGGGCCTTGGAGCCATACATAACAGGTGAATTTATTCCAAAGGCAACGGGGACCCATTGGGAGAAATGCTGTGGGGACGCCGGGTAGGGTGCCCATTGCATTTAGGGACCCGGAGGTCACCCAGTGCGCCCTGCCAGAGAGGAGCAGTGGGGCAGTGCCTGGGTGGGTCAGCATGGGACTCAGCCTTGCTTCCCGAGGCGCTGGGGCCGCACTTTGGCCCGTGGGGACCTGTCTTCTCATTGTGTTGTGTGTTGTTGTTGGTGTCGGTCACAGCGGCGGTTTTTTGTTGGGTTCACATCCCGCCATATCCTGTGAATGGAAGAGCAGGTTCCTACGTTTAGGCCTCACGGCCAAACTGGGGAAGACGAGACACGTGGACCAAAAAAAAAAAAAAAAAATTTGTTAAAAGCCTGACAGCCCCAGATGGCATATGGGGCAGGAAGACCTCCAAGGAGAGACCGATGTGCCTCAGCAAAGAGGAGGGTGTGGGGCTTGGGAGTAGAGAGGGCGACAGGCAAGCCTGGGTACTGGTGGTGGGCACGGGGAGGCTGCCAGACGCCAGGCCCGACTTACTGGGAGGAGGGATCTGCTTGAACAGCTGGGCCGGTTTGGGACCAAACACAGAATGTCACGCTGGGGAGTGTGGGCTGACCTTTTGTAAGCAGCAGGGAAGAATTGGAGAGTTTTGAGCAAGGGAGTGTCCCATAAAGTAGTGTTTTCATCAAGGTGTGGTAGATTGTGGTTGTAGCCAGAATCAGAAGGAAGAAGGCACGAAGATTTTGTTTATAATGAGCCGGGGTAATGCCTTCCATGTGGGTAGTGCCCTGGTCCCTGGCGTTCTTTCTTCTTTAAAAAATATATTTTTATGGATTTCAGAGAGGAAGGGAGAGGGAGAGGGAGAGATAGAAACATTAATGATGAGAGAGATCATGGATCGGCTGCCTCCTGCACACCCCCCACTGGGGATCTAGCCCAAAACTCAGGCATGGGCCCTTGATTGGAATCGAACCCGGGACCCTGAAGTCCGCAGACCTACGCTCTTGCCACTGGACTAGGGCATGGTTCCTGGCTTTCTTATACATCATCTCATTCTGTTCTCATAGCAGCCCTGTGAGTTGGGGGTGGGGTGGGGATTATTACCTTGATTTACAATTTAGAACACCGGTTGCTCAGACTGATGAAGGTCCCGATCAGATTCACACAGGAAGTGGTAGGGCTGGGCTGGGCGCCAGTCCCCTGGATCCCAAGGCCAGGCACGTTCTCAGGCGGCACTGCTGTCTGCCCTCGGGCCCAGCTCCAGTCTGTTGCTCTGAGACGCAGAGTTCCTCCCCTGGGCGCCCTGTGGGCAGCTGGCTCAGAGCCTCCGTGGCTGCTCGGGTGGGGAATCTGGAGCAGGAGCTGCAAGACCCAGGGGAGAGGCCTGGAGGCAGGCTCCTGGGTGCTCAGGGGGGCGGGCGGCTTTCCAAACCTCCCCTCCCCTCTCCCAGCGCCACCGGGGCCATGTCAGAGCGAGAAGAGCGGCGGTTTGTGGAGATCCCTCGGGAGTCAGTGCGGCTCATGGCGGAGAGCACGGGCCTGGAGCTGAGCGACGAGGTGGCGGCCCTGCTCGCAGAGGACGTGTGCTACCGCCTCAGAGAGGCCACCCAGGTCCGCACCCCCACTCCCCCCCACCACTCTCCTTGGCTACTCCCTCCTCCCCCCCCCCCCCCCACACACGGGTTTATTCACCAAACCTGGTGGGCACCTGCCCTGTGCTTTGAGGGAGTCCTGCCCTTCCCAGGGATCCCCTTCTAACCACCTGGGCTTCCGGCAGACAGAGCAGTTGCTGGGCATCTTCTCATGTGCTCCTCGCCGCAGCGCCGCCGGGCAGCCCAGGCAGGTTCCTGCTCACATTCTGCATGTGAGAACCCAAGGCCCCAAGGGACCGTGACTTTGGATGTGGCCTGCGTAAGAGCAGAGCTGGAATCCAGGCTTTCCGATGGCTGGCCTGGCATCCTTTTTGCCTCTTCCCCGGCTGCCTCTGTGCACTGCAGGCCCCTGACTCTGCCCTCCCCTCCCAGAATAGCTCTCAGTTCATGAAGCACACCAAGCGGAGGAAGCTGACGGTGGAAGACTTCAACCGGGCCCTCAGGTGGAGCAGCGTGCAGGTGAGCGGCAGGTCGCAGCGGGCTCGGCTGGCATGAGCCCACCCCGTGCCAAGCTCCGGGCTGGAAGCGCAGTGAGACATGAAGCCCGAATGCGCGCACGAGGAAAGCTCCCAACTGCAGGGCGGGCTGGGCGCAGGCCCCTAGGCCTCGGAGTGCAGAAGAGGAGAGTGGGCGCGGGGCCGGGGGTTAGGGGAGGCTTCTGGGAAGAGAGGGACTGGAGCTGGGCCTTCAGGGGAGGCTGGAGGAGAGCGGGCTGGGAGGAGGAGAGGCATTCTGGTGCGGGAGGAGCCTGGGCAGCGTGGGGGCGCACATCCTGGTAGTTGCTCTGGGCCAGGGAGTCAGGGCGGGAGGGCTGGTGAAGAAGACAGTTGGGTGCGTTGAGGAGGAGACCCGTGGCGGGGGTGGGACTCCGAGCCCCTGCGGATGTGGGAGGAAGAACCATGTTCGACATTCTGACCCAGTGAGCACGGGGTCCTTCAGCTAAGCTTCCAGCGATGGGCCTAAAGCCCCAGGCCCCCGCCCCTGCGGCCCCCCCACTTTCTCAGGATTTCTGGGCTTTCCCCGGGTGAGGCTGCCTGCCTGGCGGGAGAGCCTCCTCCTGCCCCGGGGTCAGCCTGCTCTCCGCTCTCTGCCAGGCCGTGTGTGGGTACGGAGCCCAGGAGGCGCTGCCCCTGCGCCCCGCCAGGGAGGGGGAGCTCTACTTTCCCGAGGACCGGGAGGTGAACCTGGTGGAGCTGGCCCTGGCCACCAACATCCCCAAGGGCTGTGCCGAGACGGCCGTGAGAGGTGAACGCGGGTCCTGCGTGGCGTGGGGACGGGAGCTGGGCCGTCAGAGGAGGGGTGCTGGGCGGGCTGGCGGGTGGAGCACAGCTCAGGGGGGGTGTGGCGCGACGAGGGCAGAGCCCAGGCTGAGCCCGCTCTCTGCTCTGGTTCCAGTTCACGTCTCCTACTTGGACGGCAAAGGGAACCTGGCGCCTCAAGGGTCGGGTAAGGCGCGCGGTGGGGAGCGGGCCCCCGGGTTGAACCCTCCTCCCGGTGGAGCTGCGGGTGGTGCCCCTACACCCCTGAGACTTCACCTGACAGATATGTACCTACACCTTGTTCTGGGTGGGTGCTGGTCTTTGCAGCGGGCTCAGAGCTGGCAGTGGGCGCTCAGACCTGTCCCACGCAGGATGCTGCGTGTTGGGTGCTAGCACAGAAGTCTGGGCAGCACGCTCGGTCTCTGAGGGGATGTGCCTCACTTCCGGGGTCTGCTGGGCAGAGCCGGGGCTTACAGACCGAGCTCCTGCCTGGCAGAGGGTGGGTGGGAGGCAGCGCACAGAGCACAGAGGGGCAGAGAGCTTGCAGGGTCAGGCTGCTCAGTGGGGCTGGCGGCTCCATGCTCTGGGGGTCCTGTCTGAGCAAGCTCCTGGGGGTGGGGGTTGGGGGGGAGCAGGCAAGGGAGGCCAAGAGGGCTGGGCTCTCCACCCTGACCACCTCCTGCCCATCGTCTCGCAGTGCCCAGCGCTGTGTCTTCACTGACCGATGACCTGCTCAAGTACTACCAGCAAGTGACTCGCGCTGTGCTGGGGGACGACCCACAGCTGATGAAGGTAGTGAGTGGGCCCCCATGTGGGACACTTAAGTCCAGCTTTCAAAGTCTCGTGAAGTTCTTTCGGATGCCCACTTCCTGTCCTCCGCACACTGGCGGGCCGCCGTGTGTGGGAGCTGTTCCCGGGGGTGTGCTGCTCTGATCCGGGGCGCCTCCAGTGCCGCCGCCCCTCCTACACCAGGAGGAACCCTGATCCTTAGGGGATGGGCTGCTCAGCAGGGCCCTGTGGAGCCTCCCCACCCCGCAGCCCCAGAGCCCGCTCTTGGAGAGTCTGTGGCAGGACCTGGGGCTACGGGCGGCATCCACACTGCAACTTTCATTGGCCTGGACTTGAGACGGGGGTGGGGTGGGGGTGGGAGCGAGCAGTGGGGAGCAGAGGAAGTAGAGGGAGCCAGGCCTGCTCCGCGACCTCCCCGGGCCTCAGACAGCGTCTGCTGCTGCTTTGGGCTCTGGGGCTCCTCAGGCCTGCTGGGCAGTGCCCGTGAGTCCTGTCCAGAGTCGGAGGGCTGGTTTGGTGGCTGCTCCACCACGTGGCCTCTGCTTTAGGGTGTCCCACCCTCCACATCTTCACGTCTCTGGCTGCTGTTGTTTTTTCCCTTGAAAATGAGGACTGTTCCTTCCGTTCCTGCCCTCAAGCGTGGCTCCTGTTCCCCAGGCACAGGGCAGGGCGGCTGCGGGCCTGGGCGCTGACTCCCTCCCCGCGGGCCTGGCGTCTGCGTCCCCAGAGCCCAAGCTTTGGGACTTTATCCAGAGCAGTTTGGAGGGCACAGGTGGCGGAGGTGCTGGGCTAAGATTTTCTTCATTTATTTGAATGTGTTTTTCCTTTTTTAAATCTATTTTATTGATTTTTTTACAAAGGGGAAGGGAGAGGGATAGAGAGAAACATGGATGAGAGAGAAGCATCGATCAGCTGCCTCCTGCACGCCCCCCACTGGGGATGTGCCCGCAGCCAAGGTTCATGCCCTTGACCGGAATCGAACCCGGGACCCTTCAGTCTGCAGGCCGACGCTCCATCCACTGAGCCACACCGGTCTGGGCTGAGTGTGTTTTTTCTGCTTAGAAAAGCAATGCCAGCAGGTGTTTGTTGTAGCAGTACTGGAACACAGGGACATACAAAGCAGGAAGTGAAAGTCTCCTGTGGAACCACCACTTTTTCTGTGTGCAGACAGTGACGACTCTAGCAGAAACCAGCGGGCTCTATCGGAACATCTGGTTTTAGAATAACTGCTTTTCTCAGTCAAAAGTGTGTTGGAAGAAGATGTGACTTTGGGTTGCGGGCACGCAATGCAGCGTATCATAGATGTGTGTACTTAAAATCTGTACAATTCCATTAGTCAGGGTCACCCCAGGAAATTTAACTTAAAAAAGTGAAATGAAGCTCTAGCCAGTTTGGCTCAGCGGATAGAGCACTGGTCTGCGGACCGAAGGGTTTCAGGTTCGATTCCGGTCTTGGTTGCAGGCTCCTCCCTGGCCCGGGCCCTGGTCAGGGCGCAGTGCAGGAAGCAGCCAGTCGATGTGTTTCTCTCACATCGATGTTTCTCTCTGTCTCTCCCTCGCCCTTCCACTCTCCCTAAAAATCAATGGAAAAATGTCCTCGGGTGAGAATTAACAACAACAACAAAAAGTGAAACGAGCCCTAGCCCGCTTGGCTCAATGGATAGAGCGTCAGCCTGCAGACGGAAGGGTCTCAGGTTCGATTCCGGCCAAGGGCACATGCCTGGGTTGCAGGCTCGATCCCCATTTGAGGGTGTGCAGGAGGCAGCCGATCAATGATTCTCTCATTCATTGATGTGTCTATCTCGCCTTCTCCCTTCCTCTCTGAAATCAATAAAGAAATATATTCAAAAAACCCAAAAAACATACAAAAAGTGAAATGAAAAAATAAAGTTAGGCATTAGGTTGCATTCAATTTTTAAAATTTTTTCCAATATATTTGTATTGATTTCAGAGAGGAAGGGGGAGGAAGAGAGAGAGAGAGAGAGAGACATCAATGATGAGAAAGAATCCTTGATTGGCTGCCTCCTGCACACCCCACATTGGGGATTGAGCCTGCATCCCGGGCATGTTCCCCCACTGGGAATCGAACCGTGACCTCTTGGTTCATAGATGGACATTCAACCACTGAGTCATGCCAACTGGGGCCAATTTTTTATCATTACAGACAGTGCTGTGTGTGGCTATGTGTGTGAGAGGGTTTCTTTTATAGCGGGTTCAATTTATAGAAGTTAAATTGCTGAATCAAAACATTTAAAAACTTTTATACCTAGGTGCTAAACTGTCGGTTAGAAAAAGTTGGCTTCAGCCCTAGCTGATGTGGCTCAGTGGCTAGAGTGCCGGCCTGTGGGCGGAAAGGTCCCAGGTTCTGTTCCGGTCCAGGGCACCTGCCCTGGTTGCAGGCTGGCTCCCCAGTCTGGGGTGTGCAGGAGGCAGCCAATCAGTGATTCTCTCCCATCAGGGATGTTTCTCTCTCTCTCTCCCTCTCCCTGCCTCTCTGAGATCCATACAAATAGATTTTTAAAAAGGTGGTTCTGCTTGGGCTGGTGGATCCAGCGAGGCTGCCCCTTCCTTTCCAGATTGCCCTCCAGGACCTGCAGACCAACTCCAAGATCGCAGCGCTGCTGCCGTACTTTGTCTATGTGGTCAGTGGGGTGAGTGACCAGGCGGGGCAGGGGAGACCGCTTGGTGGGAGGAGGTGACCCAGCAGCATGTCGGGCTCGGGGAAGGTGCCGCCAGCGTGCCGGCTGCTGCGTGCCCTCCCGTGCCCCTAAGCGGGCCTCTTCCACCAACAGGTGAAATCCGTCAGCCACGATTTGGAGCAGCTGCACCGGCTCTTGCAAGTGGCACGCAGCCTGGCTCGGAACCCACACCTCTGCCTGGGGCCCTACGTCCGCTCTCTGGTCGGCAGTGTCCTCTACTGCGTCCTGGAGCCCCTGGCCGCCTCCATCAACCCCCTGAACGACCACTGGACTCTGCGGGATGGCGCTGCCCTCCTCCTCAGCCACATCTTCTGGTAGCCACTGGGCCTGGAGCTGAAGGAAGGGCGGGGCTGCTGCAGAGCTGAGTGGGGCGGGGGAGGAGATGGGGTTACATTCTGCCTTTGAGGCCGTGTGTTGAGGGGTGGGTGTGTGCCGTGGTGCACTGGGATGCTACAAGTGGGTGACAAACATACCGAGAATTTGGTCACCCCTGGGCCCTCGTTCACGCCCCCCAGTGCCACGCAGGGGTCATTTTCTCGGCGTGCTGTGACCCGAATCATACTGGGCAGGCGCTGCTGCCTTGGCCCCTCTGACTGCATGCTGCTCCCACAGGACTCATGGGGACCTTGTCAGTGGCCTCTATCAGCAGATCCTGCTGTCCCTGCAGAAGGTCTTGGCAGACCCTGTGCGGCCTCTCTGCTCTCACTACGGGGCTGTGGTGGGGCTGCACGCCCTTGGCTGGAAGGTGAGGACCTGGCCTCTCTCACAGAGCCTTAGGAGTTGCCATTTGTAATTAGGAAAATGGTATTCATGTGTCTTTCATCATAAAAACGGTATATGCTTGCTGCTGCTGTGCACTGAGTTCTTGCCTTAGGCCAGGCTCAGTGATAGCCTTTTATTTTTCTTATGCTTATGTCCAAATGTGTTAGATACTTCTATTTTTTTTCCTACTTATATGTTTTGGGGTAAGTTTTTTGAAAAAAATATTTTTATTGATTTATTTTTTTTAGAGAGGAAGGGGGAGGGAGGGAGGGAGGCAGACAGACATCGATGAGAGAGAACTACTGGGGATCAGCTCACAAATTGGCATGTGCCCTGAGAAATCCACGGCCTTACCATGTACAGGACGGGCACCCCAACCAACTAAGCAACACAGACCAGTGCTTATTTATTTTCTTTATTTTTAAAAAAATATATATTTTTATTGATTTCAGAGAGGAAGGGAGAGGGATAGAAACATCAATGATGAGAGAGAATCATCGATCGACTGCCTCCTGCACACCCCACACTGGGGACTGAGCCTGCAATCCGGCCTGTGCCAGTGACTGGAATAGAACCTGGGATCCTTCAGTCTGCAGGCCGACGCTCAACCACTGAGCCAAACCAGACAGGACTATATATTTCTTTTTTATTGAGTTTACTAGTGGCCTGGTGCACCAATTCGTGCTCATTGAAAGGAAATGCATTAGAAGAAATCTGTTTCTATAAAAAGCTAATATGCTAAATGTCTGGCCGTCTGGGTAATGACGTCACGTAGCAATGCCCAGCTTCCTCTCCCTAACGATGACTAGCCTCCTTGGCATTTCTTCAGCCCAGGAACACGACTTGCTTTATAGCCAGGTGCAAACATTTTACACTTTAACCAAATGTCTGCGAAGCATTTTCCGTGCCTCATCTCATTTATCTTGACAGAAGTCTTGGAGTAGGTACATAGGAGATTCAGTGGAATCCTATTTTCTTTTCATTAGCTGGAAAACGGAGATTTAGAAAGTTTAGAAACTTGACCGACTGAAAAGAAGTAAGAAATGGTGGACCTGGAAAATGACTTCAGGTTTTCTCACTGCACAGAATATAGTCAAACACTGCTGCAGTTAAATATTTCACCCTTTGTTCTCCCTGTGTGATCTACAATCATAATCTGCTTCGTGTTGATATTTATGGCTGTGTTGCTGACAATTACCTGAAAGAGAAGTTGGGGTGCTTCACTGGGCTGGAAAAAGGTTAGCTATGTCAGAAAGCAAATCTAATTAAGCAAGTTTATTTTCTATACTAGAGGCCCGGTGCATGAAATTTGTGCACTGGGGGCAGGGGGGTGTCCCTCAGCCCAGCCTGCACCCTCCAATCTGGGATCCCTCTCACAATCCGGGACTGCTGGCTTCTAACCACTTGCCTGCCTGCCAGCCTGATAGCCCCCTAACGGCTCACCTGCCCGCCCAATGGCCCCCAACTGCCCTCCCCTGCCAGCCCGATAGCCCCCAGTTGCCCTCCTCTGCTGGCCTGATAGCTTCCAACTGCCCTCCCCTGCCGGCCTCATCGCCCACAACTGCCCTGCCCTGCCAGCCATCTTGTGATGACGTGAGGGCATCGTGCAAGGGCGTGATGCCACCTAGGCTTTTATTATATAGGATATAAAAGGCTAAGTTGACTCACGCATGTGCAATACATATAAAGCTCTCACTGGCACCAATCACACGCACGTGTTTCCATCTGTCACTGTTGATCGTGAATTTGGTTGACAATATAGAGAAAGGGCGAATAGCGATATTAAAATATTTCTTATAATTAATTTCCTTTCAATGTGCACAAATTTGTGCACTGGGCCACTAGTATTTTAATATCGCTATTCACCCTTTATAATAGAAGTATCAACCAAATTCACAATCAACAATGGCAGATCAAAACACACGTGCGATGGGCGCCAGTGAGAGCTTTATATGTATTGTGCATGCGCGAGTCGATGTTTATTTTTAAGTTGCCGGTGAGGGTCATATGTACTAGCCGGTTGGTCACTTAGCCTTTTATATATATAGATGGGGTGACATTGGTTCACTGATCTTCTGTGTATAAATGTCTTATCCTTTCAAAAGCCCTGCATGGCAGCCCAGCTGGTGTGGTTCAGTGCTGAAGCATTGACCTATAAACCAAGAGGTCACAGTTCAAAAGAGAGACACCCGGACCTGCACGTTTTTGCTTTTACTCTAAACTTCACTGTGGTCCCACCCAGCTTCTTCCTTCGCCAGCATGCAAGTTCTTTTCCTTCCCTGCCAGCCAGGCAGGCGGATGGGAGAGGCAGGTGCAGCCTTTCTTGTCAGTAGCTCTATTCTTTTGAAGGCAGTGGGTTTTTCTCGTGCATTTCTATCTTCAATTTCAACTCAGATTTCTGTCTCAGCCACATTGGGATTGTCAGATGTGGTTGCAGAGCTAGGGGAGGGAGGTGTGAGGAGTCTGATCTGCTCAGTGGCCCCTGAGTCCCAGTGCGGTGGGGGTGGAGGGGCAGTGGAGACTGAGAGTTTCTTAGTGAACAATGTACATTTCTGGGATATACTCTATTTGGTCATGGTACAGTCTTTAAAAAGATCCTAAACTGACCCAGAATGTAGTGCGTTTTCTGTATACCAGTGAGTTTACTAACATTTTAAAGGATTTCCTTATATTTAGGATGAAATTAGCCATGTGTACTGTCCTTGTGTGGTTTTAGTGCCAGGTCTATAGATCTTACAGAATGAGGTGGGGGAGTATTCCGTTTTTCTGTCTGGTTTAATAAAATTGAGATGCTCTTTTTCTTGAATGTCGTAGACTTTGTCAGATTTGGCATGGAGTTTTGTCGTTAGTTTTTAATCACTGTGGTTACAAAATTACGTAAGCTTTCCTAGATCTTGAGTCTGCAGCAGGTCATATTTTTCTAGGAGCTTATCAGTTTTATCAGTGTTTTCAGATCCTCAGGCTGTGGATAACTCGCCAAACCTCCTCTGTGAAGTCTTCTTTGCTTTCCCCAATTTGACTTCAGGATTTAAAATTCTGTCATCAAGAGTCCAGGACTCTGACTTGTTTTTGTGGTTTGAGCCGAGACCCAGTTCACTCTAAGCGAGGACAGTACTTTTTGTATACAGAAGCAGTTGGCAACCTAAATATGTCTGTTGTTAGCACTGGGCATCACTTATACCCTCTTAGCCCTTACGTCAGTGATATGGCACATGTCAATTAGAGCGGATCGCTTTATTTTTTTTAAATATATTTTATTGATTTTTTACAGAGAGGAAGGGAGAGCTAGAAACATCAATGAGAGAGAGACATCGATCAGCTGCCTCTTGCACGCCCCCTACTGGGGATGTGCCCGCAACCCAGGTACATGCCCTTGACCGGAATCGAACCTGGGATCCTTCAGTCCGCAGGCTGACGCTCTATCCACCGAGCCAAACCGGTTAGGGCTAGAGCGGATCGCTTTATATTGTGTCTTTGTACCCAATCTTAACTTCCAGGGCTCAGTGAAGCTTGTGCATACAGTAGGTTCCAAATAAATGCTGGTTGAGTATGCCAAGCAGGGAATTTAGGAGGATGGAGCCCGCCCTGTCCAGTATCAGGGATAAATAAAGGAGGTCTTTCACGGGAAAGGTATTTGAGATGATAAGCAACCGAGAGGCCCTCCCTGCATCCCTTTCTCTCTTCCAGGCAGTGGAGCGCGTCCTGTACCCCCACCTGTCCACCTACTGGACCAATCTGCAGGCCGTGCTGGACGACTACTCGGTCTCCAACGCCCAGGTGAAAGCGGACGGGCACAAAGTCTACGGAGCCATTCTGGTGAGTGCCGGCCCTCCCACGCGGGAGCGCGGCGGGCTTCCTCCGCAGTCCTCGTTCCCCGGCTCCTCACGGCCTGTCCTCGCTCACAGGTGGCCGTGGAGCGGCTGCTGAAGATGAAGGCCCAGGCGCTGGAGCCCCACAGGAGCGGGCCCGGCGGCAGGGGGTGCCGGCGCCCCGACGACCTGCCCTGGGACAGCCTCCTCCTGCAGGAGTCTCCTTCGGGGGGCAGCGCGGAGCCCGGCTTTGGGTCTGGCCTCCCGTTGCCGCCGGGCGGCGCGGGGCCATCGGAACCTTCGCCTTCGGTGACCCTGGCCGACATCTACCGGGAGCTCTACGCTTTCTTCGGGGACAGCTTGGCCACCCGCTTCGGCACGGGTCAGCCCTCGCCCACGACCCCTCGGCCGCCCGGGGACAAGAAGGAGCCGGCGGCGGCCCCGGACTCGGTGCGGAAGATGCCGCAGCTGACGGCCAGCGCCGTGGTCAGCCCGCAGGGCGACGAGAGCCCCCGGGGCAGCGGGCCCCCGGCGGCCTCCGCGCCCGCCGCCTCCGACAACAGGCCGCTGCCGCGCGTGCACCGGGCGCGGGGGGCGCCACGGCAGCAGGGCCCGGGCGCCGGCCCCCGCGACGTCTTCCAGAGGAGCCGTTTCGCCCCGCGCGGCGCCCCCCACTTCCGGTTCATCATCGCGGGGCGGCAGGCGGGGCGGCGCTGCCGCGGGCGCCGCTTCCAGACCGCCTTCCCCGCGCCCTGCGGGCCCGGCCCCGCCTCCCGCTACGTGCAGAAGCTGCCCATGATCGGCCGCACCGGCCGCCCGGCCCGCCGCTGGGCGCTCTCCGACTACTCGCTGTACCTGCCGCTCTAGGCGGCGCCGCCCGCAATAAACCCCGCCCGCCCGCCCGCAGGAGTCTCCACTCGTGGTCGCGCCGGATGAGGCGGGGCTTGGGCGGTTGTGCGGCGGCCCCGCTTCCTGGGGGCCGGGGAGCCATGGCGCTGCCCTGTCTGCAGCGCGTCGAGCTCGTGCTGTTCGCCGCTGCCTTCCTGTGCGGGGCTTTGGCGGCCGCGACGCTGACTCGGACCCAGGTGCGGCGGCGGGCGGGCCGGCGTGGGAGGCGGTGGGGGCGTGGGGGGCGGTGGGGGCGGGGCGGGCCGAGACCACGGCTCTCCGTGGGGCCCGGCGGGCTGGTCCGCCGCCACCGAGTATCGGCCCTGAGAGCGCTCGGCGACTCCTCCCAGGTCGTGTTTCAGTTCTCTCGTCCAAGGGACCGCCTGCGGGCGTGTCCTCAGCGCCAGGCACCGCCCGACCCGGTGGCCCCGGCGCCCTTCCCCCGGTTTTGGGACCCGTCGGCGAGGCCCTGCCGAGACGCGCTGTGCTGAGCTGCGCTGCGCCTGGAGCCCCGCAGGGAGTGGGGAGGCGACCGGGGGCCACGTGACTGCACGTGCCGTGTGGTGCATGACAGCGATGGGGAAGGGCCACGGAGAGCAGCCAGCGCTTTACCCGGTCCCCCCGGCCGGAGGTCTCGCCAGGGAACAGGCCCCTGCCACCCCCGTGAAGCAGGCACTGGTTTCAGGTTAGGGAACGCCGGGAGGCCAGGCTCGCGAGGGGTCGAGCTCAGTGTCTTCTCTCACCACCGCCTGCTTCCTGACCCTCCGGCCACCGCAGGCGGGACCGCCCCAGCAGGCTAAGGAGAGCCTGGATCCTCCCGACAGCATCCCGTCCTCCCTGAAATTTCACTCGGGTTCTAAAATGCCTTGAAGGCCCCCCTCCCACTCTTAGCCGGTGAGAGGCCCCGTAAGGAGCTGAGTGCAGAGAGCTGCCTCGTGTGGCCTGCACCCCAGCGCCTGCCCCGGGGTGAGCCTGCGTCCCGAGGCGCTCACCTGCGATCAGGACTGGGCGGCTTCTCTCCGCAGGGCTCCTTCAGTGGCCGCTGTCCCCTGTATGGCGTGGCGGCCTTGAACCGCTCCTCCCTGGCCTTATCCAGAGGCTCAGCCCCCTCCCTCTGCTACTTCGTGGCCGGGGCCTCTGGCCTCCTGGCCCTCTACTGTCTCCTGCTTCTGCTCTTCTGGGTCTACAGCAGCTGCATCGAGGACTCGCAGAGGTGACTGCCCCGCTCCGAGGGCCAGGGGCTGAGGTGGGGGGAGCGCCACCTCCACCACATGGCTGTCCTCTCCCTCCTCACAGAGGCCGGATAGGGCTCCGCATTGCACTGGCCATCTCGGCCACAGCCGTCTTCCTGGTCTTGGTGTCGGCCTGTGTCCTTCGGTTTGGCACCACCTCTCTCTGCAACTCCATCATCTCTCAGAACACTACAATTAGGTAACGGGAGAGGGGGAAGCCTGACCCCGTGGGGCTGACTCCCTCTGCAGAGGGGTCCTGTACTCCCCGTGTTATTCCAGTCTATTCTTCTTATCTCAAAGGGCACTCAGGCACAAGAGTATTTGGGATATATTCCCTTCACCCCTCTTCTCACAACTGTCTTTTTGACCTCACAGCTGCTCTGAAGCCCAGAAAATTCCATGGACACCCCCTGGAACCGCTCTGCATTTTTACTCCAACCTACACAATGCTGAAGTGAGGTCTTGGGATATGCAAGACTGAGGGGAGGCCCAGGGATACGCAGATTTCGTAGAAGCGCCTGTATGGCTTTCAGGGTGCCCACCCATGAGGCCGAGGAGAGCTGAAGGGCTTGTCAGCCCCACAGCAAGCAGTTAAGGGCGGTGTGCGGGCGGAAGCGGATTGAGGCGACCCTGCACCTCACGCCCCATTCCTGTCTCCCGCAGAATTCTTCTTGGGTCAATCTGGTATTGTGGTGTGTGGTCCTGGTGCTCCAGGTCGTGCAGTTGAAGTCTGAAGCCACCCCATACCGGCTTCTGGAGAGGGGGGACCCTGAATGGAGCTCTGAAACCGATGTCCTCGTTGGGCCGCGCCTTTCCCATTCCTGAAGAGTAAGAGCGCTTCCTGCAGCCAATGGCTCCCTGTCCAAGTGCCTGCAGTCCTCCCGCTCCCCGGGCCGTTTATGCGGAGAGCCTCAGTTCCCTGGAAGAGGGAAACAAGACAGGCCCCCTCCACCTCTCTTCTTCCAGCTGTTTTGTACCAGAATATTATATGACTTTCTTCCTTCGTCTTGGCACCGAGTCCTTCCTCTTAAAGCACTGCAGGCAGGTGGACGGGAGGAAAGAGTAAAGGCTAAAAGGACCAAGAGTACATTCAGGTGTCTGCCCTCGGAATGACTGCTTTGATTTGCTGTTCTGTCATCGTGGGCCCTCTTGTGTTACGCTGGTGGTCACCCCACCCCTAGGGTTCAGTTGTGCTTTTTAAATTCTCACCTGAGGATTTGTTTTTGATTTTAGAGAAAGGGCAAGGGAGAGAAACATCAGTGTGAGAGAGAGAACTGTCAATTGCCTCCCATATGCACCCCAACCAGGGATGGAACCCACACCTGGGCATGTGCTCTGACTAGAATTGAACCCAAGATCCTTCCTTTTTTTTAAAAGGTCTTTATTGATTTGATTTCAGAGAGGAAGAGAGAAACATCAATGATGAGAATCATTGACTGGCTGCCTCCTGCACGATCTGGGAACGAGCCTGCAACTGGGACATATGCCCTGATGGGGAATGGAGCTGTGACCTCCTGGTTCATAGGTTGATGCTTAACCACTGAGCCACCACCGTGCCCAAGATCTTTCCATGTACTGGGACAATGCTTCAACCGAGCCACACTGGGCAGGACCTAAAGGTTCAGTTTTGATTCCCCTCTTGGAGGGTTTTTTTTTTTTTCACAAGCTACGGTAGGCACCCACAGTGTTGTCAAAGAGTTTTGTGTTAGGAAAATATCCAGCTTTGTCCAAGAGGAAGTAGAAGCGTCGGCCTTTGACCTTTAGAGGCAACATGGCAGGGACTTCACCCCGGTGGGCCATGCAGGATACCTGGTTCAAGGGAACAGTGAGTTGAGCACCCAAGCCAAAGGGGGCGTGAGTGGTGAGGGTCACCTGCTTCCCTCCAGCCTGCAGAATCACTGACCGCACAGAGCGGAGGGAGAAGAGCAGCCCAGCGGCAAGGACCAGGGTACCTGCAGGGAAGAGCAGAGTGGGGTGAAGGGTTCACGGAGCGCTAAGCAGCACCCTGGTGCCCGCTGAAGAAAAGGCATGACTGCGATGACCGGGTCTTTCTAGACCCCAGACCCTTGGGTTACTCGTTCCTCCCAACATGACTTCTGAGATGCCCAGCCCCATGTTAATGAGAAAACTGGTCCAGGTCGAAGTAACTTGCTCAAGATCGCACAGTGAGTGGCTGACCTCAGCCTAGGCCTGTCCGAGGGCTTGTGCCCCGGCCTTCCGCCTCCAGTGTCCCTCACTTCCACCGGGGGTGGCCTGCCCCCCCTCCTGCTCATGCAGAAAGGGTCGGGCCCAGCTCCCTGGTGGGAAGTCAGCCCACGCCTTACCGATGGCGCCGCAGCCCACGGCCAGGCCGTAGCGCCAGAGCGCGGAGCGCACGTCCAAGCGGCCGGGGTCTGGGATCTCCGCATCCGGGGGCCGCGCCGGGACCGGGGGTCGGGCCAAGGCTGCCACGGCCAGGGAGGCCCAGAAGACGCCCTGGCCGGCGCAGAAGAGCCCGAGGACTGTGAAAAAGCGGCCCCGTTCGTGCTCGAAGAGCAGCACATCCCGCGGCGGGGCCCACTCGTGCAGGGTTCGGCGCGCGAGGAAGTCCCGTACCACAAGCAGCCGCACCAGCCACTGCCGCCCAGGTGCCGCCATGGAAGCGCAGCCAGCTTCCGGGGCGGGACTTCCTGTCGGCGGGGCCCACCTCCAGCCTCTTCATTGGCTCCCAGAGGCAGGCGGCCTCCGGCCCAGCCCGCTTTCGCCCTTTAACCACAGACCAGGCAGGACAAAATACAATATCACTCTTTATCTTAAAAAGTAGGGGAGGCGGGATGCTGGGGTTAAGGACACAAAGCACCTCAGCCCCTCGGGTCGTTTAGTGTCAGTTCTACAACGGAGCCTTTGGCTTCCTGGCACCGGTTGAGGCTCAATTCTCTGAAAATCTTGCAGGGTCTTCCGGCAGGCAGGCAGGCAGGCGAGGGAGGTGAGGCAGCCCCCCTCCTCCGTCACGGTCACGGGGCCTCGGCCAGGCCGGGGAGGAAGAGACGACTACCATGGCAAGGAGGCATCACTATCCAGGGCTATTTACAGGGGCTCCGGGCCTGACCAGGGGTCACTTCATGAACGCCACTTCTGGGATTTCACCTTTGGCCTGGGAGAAAAAGGAGAGGTCAGCAGAGCCAGGCTCCCCGCCCGGTCATTCCTCCTCCCCTTGAAGGCCCAGGGACCTGCTTTCTCGCCCCAACCTCACCTTGAGATGAGTGAAGGCTTGGGCAGATTGGGTATAGTCCCAGTTGTTGTCCTGCAGGCACCTGGAGTGAGAAAGGAAGGCCACGTCCGTTACAACCAGAGTGCAGTCACCCTCATCACTAAAGGCCACTTCAAACCCATCCTGCACGAACACTTGCCCCAGTTCCCAACAACTACATCCATGCTGGCACAACTGACCCAAATGAAGACTCTGCTTACACCGAGGAACACAGAGGACACGGCTATCAAGACTGCGCCCTGGCCGGTGTGGCCTGGCTGGTTGGAGCATCTCCCCATACACACACTGGAGGGTGGCGGGGTCAATGCCTGGTTGGGGGCATGGGCAGGAGGCAACCGATCCCTATCTCTCTCTCTCATTGGTCTTTCTCTCTCTCACGTCCTCTAAAATTAAAAAAAACACAAAGACTAGGGACTTTCAGACTGACAGGGGAAGATGTCCGTGGGCTAAGGAACAAAGCTGCACAACAGGACATATAAAGGGACTTCATTTTGGCTTTAAATTTTGTTATGTTAATTTATAACCACGGGAAACTTTTCAGACCATTATAAAAAAATTTTAAATATGTTTTTATTGATTTGAGAGAGAGGAAGGGAGAGAGGGAGGGAGGAGGAAGTGGGGGAGAGAGAGAAACATTAATGAAAGAAACATCAGTGGGCTGTTTCCTGCATGCCCCTATTGGGGATTGAATCTGCAACCCGGGCACCTACCCTAATGGGAATCGAACCAGGGACCTCTTGGTACATGGGACAAAGCTCAACCAACTGAGCCACACCAGCCAGGGCTCTTATTTTTTTAAAGCAGTAAGATAATTTGACTTTTAAAACTCCAGGAGCGCTCATTATTCACTACCAGCTCTACCTCAGTTTACCCCTATGTGACACATGCCCAGCACTCACTTCTGGGACCACTCGAGGTTCATGCCAGACTGTGTAGAGAACGCCTGCAGCATCTCCTGCTGCTCTGGGGACAGGGTGGGCACTGGGCTGGAGGAGGGCGTGGGCGCAGGCATGGCGAAAGCTCTCTGGATCTCGTCAGGGCTGGCATTCCGCACAAACAGCTCGTCATTTACGATGCACAGCCTTGGGGACAGAAAGCGCCTTAGATGGTTGCACACACACAGATAACCTCATCCTCCCAGCATCATTCCGTTCTCACTGAAATTTCACACTCAGATTCTAACATCCCTGTAAGGGCCCCCTCTCACTCCTAGCTATTGCCTTACTTTCAGCTATTACCTTTTTTCATTTTATTGATAGGGACTTTCCCAGGGATCCACGGATGGAATCATCTCCCAAACACAGAATTATGACCATTCTGCCCAAACCACAGACAGTTCTTGCCTCCCACTTGTCTTCGCAACAGAGTCAGGAAGTGAATAGTTACACCAATCTTCAGATGAGGCAACTGGCCCTTAGTGAAGTGGTAGAGCAGGCTGAGAAGCCCAGTCAGTCCGACTCCAGAGCAAGCTCTTCGCCACTATGTGAGCCTCCTACTCTGGTTCCTCCTTGCCTTCCTGAAATTCTGAAAGTACCCCGAGGACTGACTCTACTCCTACCCCTCCAATTCCCACAGCACTAGCAGCCCATCCGATAAGCCCAACACTTACCCTGAATTGCTGGCTGGAACAGCGACAAACGTCCGTGTGAAGGCTCGCAAAGAATCCCGGGACTTTCCATCCACTGCAGTAACAACAAGCCAATGACCTGAGAGTTGCTCACACTTGGTTTACAAACAGCTTCTCAAATCATTGCTGCCTTTGATACAAAGAACCCTCCGGGCCAGAAGGGCGTGATTATGTTTGTGCAGAGCTGGGGCGTGTGACAAGGCAGAAAGGACAGTAACCACCACCACTGCCCCACTGACAGTCTGTGTGTGACAAGCACTGTCAGTCACTCCACAGCACCACGAGGAGATGGCTATTACTAACCCCCCTTTGCACATAGAGAATCGGAGGCTCATTAGGAACGTAAATTGCTCACACACAGGACCAAGGTTGGGACAGCAGCTCAGACCTGCCTCTGTCCTCTTAATCCTCAGGCTTTCCCCTTATCCCAGGGGAAATGATAGGAAGAGAGGCGAGGCCACATGGAGATGGCTTGCGGGCAGAACAGGAGGTCAGGGAAGAGAGGACAGCCGAGACTCTGAGAGAGACTAGCTGGGGACAGGACTGCTTGGAAGACAGGACTCCCCAGATGCTCACCTTCCTTGAAGACTCCGTTGACAGAAAAACACAGTAGCGTGTTCTGAAAGAGAAGCAGCAGTCACACGCAGGCTCCCGCCGGAGCCAGAGCCCTCTTGCTTCTAACAGCCCCTCCCGATTCCAGGGTGTCGGGAGAGACCGTGCTCACCGTTTGGGCACTAATGTCGACCACGAAGGAATTGATGTCGTGCTGCGTCTTGGGCAACTCGTTGAGGAAGGCAACAACGTTGAGCCGTGTGTGCTTCAGCAGCCGGAAGCGCAGGGCTGCGGGAGGAGGCCACGGTCAGGGGCTGCCACGCACTCCACAGCCCACGCCTCCTTCCCATCCCCTTCTCCCATCCTGCTCTGCTCACATCACACACTTACTCGGGTCTTTCAGTTTCTTCACATTCCTGCTATCCTTGAAGTACTCGCTCAGGTTGCTTCTGGGAAATAAGAAGAAAAGGGGGTGGCGGTCAGAGCAGTGTGGGCGCTAACAGGTGCCGGCCCAGATTTACTGAGAAATTCTGGTCCTGAGCAGGCTGAGATGGGATTCTTACCGGGCAGGGTTCTGGGGGGTGAAAGGGATGCTCAGGGAGCAGCAGGCTCCATCATGGTAGGCATCCAGGAGCCGCTGCCGGTTTCCAGAATCATAAATTGCATAGTACCTGTGGGGAAGACAAAAGGGGAGGTCTGTGCTTCATAGTCTGGATCCACAAGAGGACCCAACTGCTCCCAAGAGTGAGCTGTGCTGAGGCTAGCCCACCTCTCCCCAAACCCGGGGCCCTGGATACGTACTGCTGCAAGAAGTGCAGAACCAGATTCTTCAGGGTCTCCGTGCCAAAGTAGCTCCCCTGGGACCGAACAGGCATTAGGACTGCGTCACCGACCCTCTCCGCCCTACACCAGCCCCAGCTCTGCCCCCCTCTCACCTTGCAGGGTGGCAACATCGTGGGGGCTTCAACATCAAAGGCAATTGGCGGGGGTAACTCATGGCCGTCCTATGGAAAGGAAGTGAGGGTGGGAGCGTGAAATGGAGAATAAAGGCTGGGTGAGTAATAAAGTGGAAAAACTAAGAGTACGGGGACAGAGGTCAAGTGTAAAAGGGACATGGAATCCTGACAGATGCCATTTTGTCCAGAAGCATTTTTCCAGGAAGGAGGATTATACTGGATTTTGTTGGGATTTTCAAAGGGCTGCATGTCCCCAAGTTAATGGTGATACCACCACATTAGGCAAAACATTGGTGAGAGATACTGTGCTTGTTAGAAAAGCATAAAAAAGTTATAAACTTACCAAGCGTAGTAACTTGGGAAATCGCTCACGAATGGCGCTGTCAAGAATGGGACAGAAGTCAGTGACACTTCAGAGCCCCCGTGCCTCCTGGGCTGCTCTAGGAGCAAATACTCCAAGGCCCAAGGGACAGCCCATCCATTTTACCCCCTCCCCCGGCCTCTGAGCTCCGAGAAGCATGGCCCCAGCCCCCGCCCGGGGCGCCCAGAATCGACTCCTTGCAGGCTGACTCTCTCCTCTGCCTGACCCCAAGTGCCGCAGAGCAGCGCTCTCAGCCCAGGCTTGAAGCCCAGGCCCTCCTTGCCCTCCCTGCCCCCTTACCTTCTACCTACTCACCTGTGCAGCCCCGGGAGGAGGGAATGGGGTGGGAGCCCAGGGGCTCCGCTGCCTCAACAGGTATCCATCACTTCCGCCAGGTCTGGCTGTGGCCAAGACCAGAACACACCACAGGGATGGCACAGGAAGTTGGGGCAGGGAGATGAGCCAGGCGGGGATCAAGAAGGAAGGCCAAGGAAGAAGTGAGGGAAGGGAAAGAGAGACAGGTAGGATGGGACAGGGCCAAGGGAGAGATGGGGGAGATATAGGGGAGTAGAGAGAAAAAGAAGAGAGAAAGCAAAAGACTACAAGGCAAGAAAGCGTTTAGAAAAGAGGAAGGAGGAGGGAAGAAGGCGGCGCCCTGACACAGCCCTTTCCTTCAGCTGCCCGCTCCCTGTGGCCCAAGGCAGAAATGGGAAAAGAGTCCTGTTGCAGTGAGAGGGCAGCTGCTGTCGGCCACGTCTCTGTCTGTTGCCTGGGTCCCGATCTGAGCTGGGCGTGGGAAGCGAAGCAGCCATGGGGGCAGGAGACCTCCCTCAGAAGGGGTGAGGGTTCAAGCCCCTGCAAAGTTGGGGGGGTGAGGGTCTGTGCCCCACCTCTGTTGACCCCCAAGGTCTCTCCTGATGGCCCCTCTGCGACTGTGCCTGTCTTAGGTTGTTCCTTCCCTGAGGAATCTTACCCGTCTCTGGCTAACCAGCCATCCTCCGGGGCCAAGCAGGGTGATGTGAGGTGTGCGAATGAGGGAGGGGCAGCGCCCCCCCTACAAGAGGTTCAGTTCTGTCTCCTTGGTAGCCTATGCCCCCGTGGCCTCCACGCCCAGCACCTGCCTTGGGATCCCCTCGCCTGCTGGCGGGGCCCCGGCATCGATCACATATCTTGGGGAACCCAGGTTTCTTCTCCAGGGAGGGCCCAGCTCACACCACTGGGTGAGAGACAGATCCATGGTACCAGCCACCACGAGGCCTCAACCTCAGCATGAACAGAAAGCCCAGGCAACAGCTGTGGGCAAATGGATTGTGAGAAGAGGGTCCCTCTTGGCAAAAGGGCAAGAGGGGCCAATAGAGGACAAAGGAGGAACGGCCTATCGGCATGTAGTCCCAGGGACAGGGCTTTCTCAGCCCAGGATGTCAGGCTCTTGGCACAAGACAACTCCATGTATGGGGCATATATCAGACACCCCGTCACGGCAGAAAGGGGAGGTGCCCTTCCTGGAACAGCAGGGTGGGGAGATTCTAGAAAAGGCTGTGTTCAGGAGGGAAGGAGAAAGGCCATAGAACCAGAAAACAAGTAGTCAGGTTAAAACAGAAAAGGAAGGGAGATGTGGGCAAAGCAGGGACACACGGACAGACAAAAGGAGGTACGTGTGGTCCTCCCAATGGACGGGTGGTTCCAGCTCAGGGCTGCATATCTGCCTCAGACGGGCGCTGGTCAGGGTGCGCTAACTGGGCCTCCCAGGGGTGACGGTCCCCAGGAGGGAGACAGAGGCCACAACTGACCTGATGTAGGTGGACTGGTCTCGGAAGGTGTCACACAGCATGTTTCCTTCGAGCCATAGTTCTTCTAGCTTCAGCCCTTTTATCTTGTCCAATTCCCGCTCAGATTTCAACTGCAAAGGATGGGGAGAAAAGGCAGGAAAGAGACCCCATTAAAGAGAGCCAGGTAGATGCCCACGCCGCAGCCTCCATCCTCATCTCTTAAATTCCTTCTTTTGCCTCTTGCCACCACCAGGCAAGTCCTCTTCACCCTCTGCCTATCCCAAACACAATGCATTCAGGTCTCAAGTCTCACCTCGTTTCCAGAGAGGTTTAGGATCTTTAGGTTGGGTGCTTTCTGCACAATGCTGGACATGTCTTCCAGCCTATACAGCTTGTTACTGCTCAAGTTCAAGGACAACAGCTGTGGGGAGAGAGGAGTTTAGAGGAAGCATCACCAGAGAGGGGATCCAAGAGAAATCTGCCCCCAAACCACTATCTATCCCACCTGCTTCCTCCTGCCTAGTAATGGGGCCAAGGCCTCACCTCAGGGATATTCTCCTCAATGATTCGCAGGGTAGCCGCCATGCAGCTCCTACGATTCAGGACAACATCAATGTTCTGGGCCACCAAATCTTCAGGAGAGAAAGGCAAGTGTGAGAGGGTTTGCCTAGGCCAGCATTAGCACCAAACCATTCTCAAACCTCCCGCCTCAAAGATCCCCTCTGTCCCCACCTATCTGAGAACTGCTGCCAACAATACCTGGGTCTAAACGGAGGCCCTTGAGGTCAAGTGCTTGTTGGGAGCCATCGTATCGTTTGCTCATGATCAGCTGCAGAGGAGAGAAAGGCTCCAGTGGTTACTGGGGCTGTGCATTTGAGGGGAGGGGCACGGGGATATGAGAACCACTTGGACCGGGGAGGAAACATGTGACTTGAACCTGCCTCACCTTTAGCTGCTCTACTTGCTCTGGCTTCAGTTCATTCTGTACAGTAAGGGGCGGAGGAGAGGAGTTGATGATGATAGATATCTGCAGGGAAGACATAAAGGAAGGGTGGACTCTAGGGAAGCCCGAGTCCCAGGACGAAGACCCGGTACCCTGAGTACCAGTCCCCGCCTCCAGCTAAGCCCTTTATACACACCCTTCTGTTCTCCTGATCCAAAATCTTATAGTTGACAGCCTTTAGTGCAGAGGCAGTACTGGCATCCTCAACAAAAAACTGGGCTCGTGTGTTTTCATAGTGAAACTGCAAGAGAAAACAAGAGCAGTAGACTTGGAGCCCAGTCCCCTGGCCCACCTGGCCCCTCCGACAGCCACTCGGGCCGTATCTTACCTCAATGGGGGTGAAAGGGACACTGCATTTGCTCTGAATCATACTTAGGAGCCATGACTTGTCATATTTCCTGCCATAAGGAATCTACATGAGAGAAAGCGAAGGGAACAGTATGTAACTAAGGCTACAGAGCAGATCCAATCTAGTGCTCCTTCATACAGTCTGCCAAGCTTGAAAGATTTTCTACAGAAAACACCATTCAGCCTGTCTGGTGTGGCTCAGTGATTGATCAGGAGATCAAGGTTCAACTTCCGGTCAGGGCACATGATTAGGTTGTGGGCTCGATCCCAGTAGGGGGCGTGCGGGAGGCAGCCGATCAATGATTCTCTCTCATCATTGATGTTTCTATCTCTCTCGCCTTCTCCCTACCTCTCTGAAACCAATAAAAAATTCTTAAATATGAAAGAAAACACCAAAAAACAAATAAAGAAAAACAACAACAATAAAAAGAAAACTCCAGTTAAAGGTTTTCTAACTCTGTTTATAGTTATTATTCATCAAAAGAAACTGCTGCCTGGCCAGCATGGCTCAGTGGTTGAGCATCGACCTATGAACCAGGAGGTCACGGTTTGATTCCCAGTCAGGGCACATGTCCGGGTTGTGGGATCGATCCCCAGTGGGGGTTGCAGGAGGCAGGTGATCAATGATTCTCTCTCTTCACTGATGTTTCTATCTCTCTCTCTCCTCCCTTCCCCTCTGAAATCAATAAAAAAATATATATTTTTTAAAAGAATCAAATGGTTGGATTCTAAAAGTCCCAAGATATTATCTATAACTTGTCTGCCCCATAGAGAAGTCAAGAGACCCCAACCCCCACAACTTAGCTTGAGCCAAATAATGGAGGACAGTGGTCGGCAAACTCATTAGTCAACAGAGCCAAATAACAGTACAATTGAAATTTCTTTGGAGAGCCACATTTTTTAAACTTAAACTTCTTCTAATGCCACTTCTTCAAAATAGACTCGCCCAGGCCGTGGTATTTTGTGGAAGAGCTACACTTGAGGGGCCAAAGAGCCGCAGTTTGCCGATCACGGCTCTAAGATATTGATCCTTAGGAGAAAGGATGGATACCTACCTGTGGAGTAAACAGCTGAGAAGACTGACTTTGTGGAGTGAAGAGTGAGCACCTTCGCTCTGAGTCTAGCCCCCACCCCCACTTCCCCTGTACCATCTACTTCGGAGACACTCACTGTAATCTTAAACCAGTTCTTCGCGGTCCCATCCTGGCTGCTGCCTGCCCCTCCTCTCTGGGGAGGAGCTCTGTCTCTCCGCACAGTAACATGAATTCGGTCTCGATCATGCCAATTATCAACCCGACGGTTGGGTCGCACAGCATAGGGGTTGCTGTGGGGAAACCAAGAGTAAGACATCTGAGAATATTCCACCGTTAAGCCGGCCCGGGCATCTGTCACTCTGGTAGGCAGGGAGAGAGATGACTGTAAATGAAGTCACTAAAGTCAAACCAGAACAACCGTACAGGCCACGGCAGCACCGTGTACTGAAGACTGCCGTGATGACTGTGATTGATGGGTGTGAGGGGGAGGAGAGAAGTAGACTCGGGAGGCTGCAGGAAAGCAGGTTAGTTACATTCTGGTCATCACTTACTATCGTACTCGGGGGACATCCTGGGCATCACTCATCGCCACGTCTCTGTCGTCGTCCTCAAGGCGGGCCGTCCGAAGGGCCGTGCCTCCTCTCCCAGACCTGCGGTTCCCCTCACTACACTTCCACCGGAAAGGACCCCGGCCTTTCTTTCTTCTTTGAGGGAAACTAACCCGGTCATCGTGCTCTGGGGTTGGAAAGAGAATACAAATTAGACGATGCGTCACTGGTCTAGCTGCCCCGCGGGGGCCACCACAGCGGCCACGCTCCACACACGGCCCTCGCTGTCCAGAGAAAGAGCCCCTCTGCGGGATGACAGCCTCGGGGGAAAACCACTGGGAAACGGCAGGGCTTTTGAAAAATGAAGCAGAAGCTGGAGCCAGAGAAGAGGAGTGGAAGGGTATGAGTCAGAGTGGAATGGACACCACGCAGACCTCTGTGAGTCACCTGACCCCACTCAGTAATGGATGACAGTCTCCTCAACCCATCAATCACCACCTTTACAACCGCCTTCAGTCAACAGCGCTGCTACTGCCTCTGCAGTGCCAAGGCCCATTACAGATCGACCAACGTAAGGACGTCTCCAAAGGCCGTGTTCTCAAACGGCCACTCGGAAGTGTGGGGAGTGGGCTCTGCGCTTCTTCAGCCCGAAGTGTCTTTTACTCAGAAGACAGATCCTGGCTGCAGGCTCCGGGGCAGCAGGTGCTTAACCCGGGTCCTCAAATACTGTCCCCTCCAGGACACCACCCTCTCAAGCCCCGTGCGTAGGAATGGCTTCTTAAAAAGACCCAGGACTCCGAAAAGGGTCTCAGGCAGTACTCTGCAAACCATGAACTTCAAGAAGTGACCCTAGAAGAAGAGAGTAAGTGAACAGAAGGTCCAGCTCAGAACCTTCTCCAGTGCCAGGCACTAGGATGCCCCAGACGCAGTATGAATGGTCTCATTTTCTCACACACCCACGGAGGGCGCAAACTCCGGAGGGCGAGGCTGCTTCTACCTGCGTGAAGGGGTGGAAACCGCGGCCTGAGTTTAACTCTCAAGTTCGGGGAAGCCGACGCAGGCCGAAGCCTGGGCTGTCAGTGGGCTGCAGACCACTGCCCGGCCCGGCAGAGCCACGCGGGGCGCTCCGGGCCACCACCCAGGCCCAGGAGACGTTCGGTCGACGTCGAGTTGGTGTGTTAAGTCTAAAATACTTTGCCAAAGTCAAAGCCGCAGGAAGCGGGCAAGGCCGACTGGACGCGACAGATAATAGGGCACAGGTAGCGAGCAGGTACTGATTCACACAGAGTCTGGCCGCCAAGCTGACATGACAGGGATCCCCTGCCCACAGAGCTCCAAGGAATCTCGTCACCGCACCGCCGGGCCACCCGCCGGGGCCGCGGGGCTCGCAACGCCAGGATTCCCGAGTCAACAACTCGCCCCCCCCCCCTCGAGTCCGGCCAGGCCGCCCGGGCTGCCTCGCCCCCTGGCCCGCGCCGCCACCGTTCCCCGCGGCCGTGGGCCCCTCGCGGCCTCCCGCCCCCGGGCTGCGGCCTGGGCCGACACCGCCCACCGGGCCCGAGCGCCCCGCCCTCTGAGCCGGGCCAGCACTCACCGTTGTATGACTTCCCTCCGTCCGCCATGGCACAGCGAGAAGCAGGACGGGCTCAGGCGCAGGTACGACGCCACCAGACGTCAGAATGCCCAGGTACTGGAGGGTCGCAGCGCCCCTACGCCCGGCGCCACCGCATTTACGAGGCGAAGCGCGCGGCGCGCCGTCGACGTACCCAGATGGTGGGTGGTGCCGCCAGCAGCACCGCCCACCGCGCGTGCGCACTGCCCGGCAGCCGGCTAGGGGCGGGGCCTCCGCCACACGCCCTTCCACTTCCGAGAGGTCGCCGAGCGCTGGGAGGCGCCTGCTTTTATCCGCCCGCTGCTACACCAACACCTCCAGGGTAATCACTGGAGCAGCGAGAAGGCTATGGAAGTCCAGGACCCAGAAAGGAACAGGGAACCGGGGCCACACGAAGGGCTTCCGAGGAAAGGGAGATCCGAGTGACCGCTCACAGGTCCCTGGAGGGATCCAGCCAGTGTTTCTCTCAACTCAGCCCTCTGCCAGCTGTGGATCTATATACTTCTTTTCTTGCCTATAAATTGGACTGTCAAGCGCAGCATCGTGGCTCAGTAGTTGAGCATCCACCTAGGATGCCCAGGTTGCGGCTGGATTCCCAGTAAGGGGTGTGCAGCCTCATGTTTCTCATTTCCTCTCCCTTCCTCTTTTCTAAAATCAGTAAAAACACTAAAAATAAAGTAAAATTAGCCCAGCCAGCGTGGGTCAGTGATTGAGCGTCAACCTATGAACCAGATCACGGTTCAATTTTCAGTCTGGGCATATGCTTTGTGGCCTCAATTCCCAGTGTGGCCTGCCCAAGGCAGCCAATCAATGATTCTCTCATAGATGTTTCTTTCGTCCTCTCCCTTCCTGAAATCATTAAAAAAAAAATTAGTCAAGAAATAGAAACTAAATGTAAGCTCCAAAAGAGCAGGGCCCTCGACTAATTCATGGCTTTTTTTTTTTTTTTTTTTACCAGCTGGTTCAGTGCCGTGCTTGGCACATGGCAGGAATTCAAAATATTTGTGAAATGAATTTCTGAACTATGCACCCCCTCCATGAAGCGTTGCAGAGTCGAATGATTTGTCAGGCTTTAGTGAGCAATTGCCTTCACAAACCTCCCCAGCTACCACAGCTGTGCTATGCCAGGCCCACATTGTGTGTCAACTGGGTATGGAAGAGTCTAGCAAGACCACCTGCTCAACGAGGCCAAGGGGAGAGGAACCATTAAAATGCCAGGGCTGGGAAAGGCGAGCGCTTTCCTAGATCTCCCAAAGTCCTAGGGCCACGCGTGTGTGGTGACTGTTGTCTCTACAGCTTGAGCTTCCTTCGTGTTGACATGAGGACTCCAATGACCTCACAATGATGTGGCTGTGGGTCCTGGTCAGGAATGACAAAGCCTATTGACCTCCATGGAGGGCGGGCATTCCAGGCACGTCTCATGCTCCTGTGACTGGCCTGGAGTTGGTGAGGGGCTTGGAGGGAACCGAGAGCCTCAGCTGGACCTGGGAACGAATTCTTCACTTCATCTTTCACTCTTGACAGCAGAGCTCCTGCTTCGTCCAGCTCAAGGAAACACTGGGACCGACCAGTTAGATGCAGATGAAACAGGTCCAAGAACTGCTGGAGACGGTCCTGGAAGTTGCCACCAATCAGGAATGCACTGAGGTCCTGCTTGCCCCTTTGGAGGGAGGCTGCCATGCTAATGAATGCTGCTGTACTTGCTTCTCCTGCCTGGAGGCCACTGTGCACAGCGCCCCAAGCCTGGCCCCTCACCGCCATTGGCCCAACCCTCTCAGTTCCTGAACTGGGTATGGGCTTACGCTACTTGTTGTCCAGGCCGCTCGACGCTCCCACCCAGAAATGACGACATGGCTAGTGAGGCTGTCAGTCTTGCTGTAATTGGGAGAAAACAGCTGCAGCTCATTTGGCAGACTGGTCACCAGCAGCCAAAGGTGGGGCTGTGCAGGCAGCTGAGGCGCTCAGGGCCCCTGCCTCACACAGTGAAGAGAGAAAGAAAGAGGTCAAATTTTAACCCAGATGGGAAGGTTGGTCCCGGGGCAGTTTCGCTTCCTCTCCTCACTCTCAGGATGTGAGGGAGGGCATCATCTCCCCTTGCTGCCAAAGTTCCTCTGGGAGAGCTGGGGCGGGTTTATAAAAATCTCCTAGTGGAGACCTCCTCCTCCACTGGCCCCTAGGTGGCCACTGCTCCTTTCCAGCCACTTCACAGCAGAAACCAAACCCAGAACCGTGTTTCAGGGCCCAAGGGTGGTGAGGGGAGGACAAGGTGGCTGGCTAGAGGTAAGGGGTGGGGGACCAGGGGCAGTGGCCCTTCTTAGCAGTTCCAGGAAAACAGGGCCTTTCTCCCGAGCACCCTGCACAGGCTCAGTGGCAGCACTGGCCACCTGCCCTCCCAGGTGGCTTCCAAACCCCCACGGAGTGCCTTGGAGTGGACAAGGTTCAGGCAAGGAAGACCACAAAGATGATGAAGAAGACAATGAGGATGAGGAAGATTTTGACCATGAGCCACCGGTTGGAGGTAACTGACTGAAAGTACTTGAGGATCTCTGAGTGGGCGGCCTCAACATCCAGCTGGGCTCCCATCACGTTCTCATCAATCCTGGAGACAGGCAAGGAGGAGAGGAAACAGGACACTGGTCAGAAAGCATGCTACCGAAGCACAGTTAGTGACACGGAAGGACGGTCACGGTGCGTGGGAGTAAAAAAGGTTTCAGCATGTCTCCCCTCCCGCTGCTCCCCAGGCATTACCTTTGCCTCGCTCCCTCCTGAGCTCCAAGGCCCTTCTTCTGCCTCTATAACCTGTTTCCTGAGCCTGTGCAGCCCAGCTGGCGCACTTCTACCACCTCTGTGACTTTCCAAATAAAACTTTCTCTTATAATCTGAAACAAAGTGTTTATATGCAATACGATCCCATTTGTGTGTGTGTGTGTGTGTGTGTGTGTGTGTGTGTGTGTGTGTGTGTAGAAAAAGCTCTGGAGTCTGACTGGCCAGGCTCAGTGGTTGAGCATCAACCTATAAACCAGGAGGTCACAGTTTGATTCCTGATCAGGACACGTGCCTGGATTGTGGGCTCGATCCTCAGTGTGGGGCATGCAGGAGGCAGCCAATCGATGATTCTCTCTCATCACTGATGTTTCTCTCTCTCTCCCTTCCTCTCTGAAACCAATAAAAAGATATTTAAAAAAAAAAAAGTTCAGCTGAAACCGGTTTGGCTCAGTGGATAGAGGGTCAGCCTGCGGACTGAGAGGTCCCAGGTTCAATTCTGGCCCAGGGCATTTACCTGGGTTGCAGGCACATCCCCAGTAGGGGGTGTGCAGGAGGCAACTGATAGATGTTTCTCTCTCATCAATGTTTCTATCTCTCTCCCTTCCTCTCTGTAAAAAATAAAATATATTAAAAAAGAAAAAAAGTCCACAGGCCAGTCCAGTCAGGAAATCCTGATTCTAAGTATAACAGAAAGAGAAACTTAATCATATGAACAGGAAGTCAGGGGGTAAGAAAATCCCCACATTAGGAGACCATGTCTCGCCAGGGTATAGAGAAGTCTTCAGAGGAAGGGCAATCTCTTTTTTTTTTAAAATATGTTTTATTGATTTTTTACAGAGAGGAAGGGAGAGGGTCAGAGAGTAAGAAACATTGATAAGAGAAAAACATTGATCAGCTGCCTCCTGCACACCCCCTACTGGGGATGTGCCCACAACCCAGGTACATGCCCTTGACCGGAATCGAACCTGGGACCCTTCAGTCTGCAGTCTGACGCTCTATCCACTGAGCCAAACCAGTTAGGGCAGAAGGGCAATCTCTTGAGAAATTGCTGAGAAAAAGGAAACATTTCCCAGCCAGCCTGCATATGCAATCCTGAAAGACAAACGCAATCCTGGCCTTTGCAAAGGGAGGCCCTGGGAGCAGAGACTTTTCCAGGTTGTGAGGGTAGAAAAGTCAGTGAAGCAGGCAGTCCAGCTGGAGAGTGAGAGGAAAGTCCTGTGTCATGACTGTGAGTTAATCTCTGTCCAAGTACAGGAGCCTGGATTGTACTGGATTTCCTATCTACGTCAGAGAGGCTAACTAAACTATCAGGTTTTCTAGCTTTTGGCTATAATTACATTTCTCAGTGTGGGTGCATCTGTCATCTCATCTATATATATAAAAGGCTAATATGCTATGTCTGACTAGTCGCTGTAACATGCACTGACCACCAGGGGGTAGATGCTCAACGCAGGAGCAGTTGAGCTGCAGTGACTTGGCAGCAAAGGTTCTCAGGTGACACAACCAGAAAGCAGAGAGGAGGGAGCCCGATCCCTCATGGGGCCTTGCAATTCCACCTTCGGCTGTGGGTTATGTTGTTGCTGGGGCACTGTCGGCCCAGAAGCTGGTTCCTGCACACTTGTGTTTGCGTTCCACACGCTGTACGACGGCAACTTTGCAGAGTGCCCTCCCGCACTCCGGGACCCCTCAGGGGATGTCCCTTCAGCCGGTTTTGGCCTGATCCCCACAGGCCAGGCCAAGGGACCCCACCTGCTGAAGGGACCCTGCTCACTCCGCAGACGCTGGGAAGGGACCACAGGAAGTTGGCACCAGGGCATGTCCAGCCCATCTTGCCCAGTCCCACCCTGCTGGCCACCTTCTAATTAATTTCCTTTCACTGTGCACGAATCCGTGCACTGGGTCACTAGTATTCAATCAAGCTCACATTGGCTTTAACAAAAATGGAGAAATAATAAATGCAATCTGGCATATAAAAGATTTAAAATGGAAGTCCATGAATGAAACTAATAAAAGGAACACGGGTAGTAAAAAACTACAAATCATAGGACACTAAGAGGAAATAGCAAGGGAGTTATAAAACGAGAATGAATGAGGCAGAAAATAACGGCTTGGGAAGGAGAGGTCTAAGGAAAATGGAAAAGAAAAGGTTTACATGGTGAGCAGGACAAAGAATGTCTTAGTGCTGGCTCAGTTCAGCGTGGAGCCATGAATCAGGAGGTCATGGGTTTGATTCCCGGTTAGGGCACATATCTGGGTTGTGGGTTCAATCCCCAGTGTGGGGCATGCAGGAGGCAGCCAATCCATAATTCTCATCATTGGTGTTTCTATCTCTCTCTCCTTCCTCTCTGAAACCAATAAGGAATAAAAAAATTTTTTTAAAATGAAGGTAACTGTGCTGTACACCTGAAACTGATATAATATTGAATGTAAACTATAATTTAAAAAAATTTTAACATTATTTTAAAGAATGAAGTCCCTGGCTGGTGTGGCTCAGTTGGTTAAGTGCCATCCTGTGCACTGAAGGGTCTCTGGTTTGTTTCCTGGTGAGGGCATATGTATGCCCGGCTTCTGGGTTCAGTCACCGGTCAAGGTACATGCAGGAGGCAGCCGATTGATGTTTTTCTTTCACATCGATCTTTCTCTCTCCCTTTGCTCTCTCTCTCTTCCTTCCTCTTTCTCTAAAATCAAGACAAAAACAAAAAAAGTGAAATAGAGATATTTTCAAATAAAAGAAAAGTAAAAGAACTTTTTAGCAGATCTGCACTACAAAAAATGCTGAAGTTCTGCCCTAGCCAGTCTGGCTCAGTGGACAGAGCATTGGCCTGTGGACCAAAGGGTCCCAGGTTTGATTTTGGTCAAGGGCACGTACCTTTGTTGTGGCTCCTCCCTGGCCCAGGCCCTGGTCAGGGTGCGTGCAGGAGGAAACCAATCGATGTGTTTCTCTCACATCAATGTTTCTCTCTTTCTTTCCCTCTCTCTTTCCCTCTCTCTAAAATCAATGGAAAAATATCCTCGGGTAAGGATGAACAAAAAACAAAAAATCGTGAAGTTCTTCAGGTTAAAGGAAAGTGATACCAGATTGAAAGTGGGTATTCAGGAAGGAAGGAAGAGCATTGGAAATGGTAAAAACATGAGTAAATATAAAAGACTATTTTTTCCTCTCTCATTAAAATTTAAATATATATTTTAAAAAATATAGTTTTATTGATTTCAGAGAGGAAGGGAGAGAGGGAGAGAAACGGAAGCATCAGTGATGAGAGAATTATCCATTGGCTGCCTCCTGCATTGCAAGAATGAAGCCTGCAATCTGGGCACGTGCCCTGACTAGGAATCAAACTGTGACCTCCTGGTTCATAGGGCAACGCTCAACCACTGAGCCACACCAGCCGGGCCGTATGTGCAGTTTTAATAATAAATCTCCCCTACTAAGCTTTAAGTCCTGCAAGTGCAGGACTGTTTCTCTCTTTTGTCCAAGGCTGTACCTGTATCTCTATAACCCAGTGATCTTCAGCCTTTTTCATCTCACAGCACACATAACTACTAAAAAATGTACTGTATTTTTTGCCAGTCTGACAAAAACAAATAATTTTGATTCATTCACACGAGCAGGCTATTGTGCTGGCTGTTTTTTTAATCCTTATCTGAAGACGTTTTCTCCATCGCTGTTTAGCCCGGAGAGAGAAACATTGATCGGTTGCCTCTTGCACCAGCCCCCAATGGGGCCAGGACTCAAACCTGCAACCCAAGTACATGCCCTTGACCTGCCCTTGACTGGGAATCCAATCCACGACCCTTTGGTGGGTGGGCCGATGCTCTATCCACTGAGCACACTGGCCAGCGCCCTGTTATCATTTTTTAAAAATATATTTTATTGATTGCTTACAGAGAGGAAGAGAGAGGGATAGAGAGCTAGAAACATCGATGAGAGAGAAACATCGATCAGCTGCCTCCTGCACACCTCCCACTGAGGATGTGCCCGCAACCAAGGTACATGCCCTTGACCGGAATCGAACCTGGGACCTTTCAGTCCGCAGGCCGACGCTCTATCCACTGAGGCAAATCGGTCAGAGCTCTGTTGTCATTTTTTTATTTCACAATCTAAGGGGAAGAAAGGTCCGTGTCCCTTACTAAATAGTCAAATATTGTGTATTTTAAAAATTCTTGCTGCCCACGGGTTGAAATTGCTGCTATAACCGATTGAATGAATAGTAAGTGCCAAAGAGGAAGACCTGATAAAATGCCTCTTACAGCCCCAGCTGGTTTGGCTTAGCAGATAGAGCGTCTGCCTGTGGACTGAAGGGTCCCAGATTGATGTTTCTCTCTCTCCCTCTCCTTCCTCTCTGAACTCAGTAAAAATATACATATATCTTTTTAAATGCCTCTTACAGCAGCAGGTGACATGAGAGGAGCAGAGGCCCTCCCATGGGTGGGCTCTGCCCCCCTCCCTCCACCTCATCCTGTCCCTCTCTGTCCCTGCTCATTACTTTCTAGCCATGCTGGTCTTTGATTCTCGAATACAGCAAGAATGTCCCATCTTAGAGCCTTAGCTGTCCACACGGCCTAGAATACTCTTTCTCTCTTCTTTGCATGGCTGGATCCCTCTTGTCATTCAGGTCTCTGCTTTAATCAACATCATGGTCTTCAGAATGGCCCTCTCTGCCACCCAATCTGATATACCTACTAGTCAGCCACTTTCTTAACACATCACCCTGCTTTAAACTCTCTACTGCTTTCACTGTCTGAAAATGACCTGTCAATTCTTCTCAGCAGGGTGTGATCATTCCACACACACTTGCAAAAGTTAAGCTCCACGAAAGAGAGGCTTTGCTTTTCTCCTCATTGCTGGGCCCCGCACCTGGCACAGAGCCTGACAGGAAACAGGTGCTCCGCAGCACTGTGCAGTCCGTGGAAGCCCGTGAGCGGTGTCTGGGGGTGGGCAGGACCGTACTCTCCCAGGGACTGTCCCTGGGGACCTTTACGATGCCAACCACCCGCAGGGAGAGAAAGCTCTTTTGTCTGGGGTGAGAGAGAGAGAGAGTCTCACCTCTGAATGGTTTCTTCCTGTTCCTTAACCATGTGTGCCAACTGCTGAAAGATGGAGCCCAGCTCAACAATTGTGGACTCGATGTTCTGCATGGTGTCGGCGCGGCTCTGGATGTAGGAATCCTTCAGAGCGGAGAGCGGACATGAGCACTGGGAGCTTCTGAGGGTGGGGCCTGCCTCCTGAGGACCCTCCCAGCGTGCCCTTTCACATGGCACATTCCAAACACTTGCTTGGGGCCCACAGAGAACACTGGGGCAACTCCTCCCCAGCTCAGAACCTACGTACCTGCTCGTCAATGAGCTGCAGCTGCTGGCTGGTCCGAGAGTCCACCATGTCGATGGCCACATCCCCGGAGGCACGGGACTCCGACCCCAGAACCACAGCACCTCCTCCTGAAGGAAGAAGACACGGTGTGTTTTTGTGTGTGTGTGTGTGTGTTTTTACATGGTATTTTTGTTGTTGGTTAAAAGCAGTTTCAAAGTCCGCATGTTCTCGATTTGAATCCCACTTACTAGCCTTATAACCCTGGACAAGTCATTTAATGAAGTGAATAACGTGAGTGCACAAAAAATATTAGTAACGGTTCTTCTTCTGAACATGACTGAATTCATCCTGAACAGTGAGAACGTGGGCAACCAAGTGTGGATCAGGAACACCATCAATAAAGTTGACCTTTGAGAGAGAGAGAGCTTAGCAACTTCCTTGCCCCCGTATTCTTACCCAACCCCTGCCCTTAGAAAATGCCATCACAACCAGAGTAACTGAGCTGCACCCCTCAGGACGCCCCGTACGGCCTGTGACTTACCCAGGTGGTTGGGGGCAAGGGGCAGGGCTGACACAGGCGCTCGGGAGAACTGCTCCCGCCGGCTCCTCTGCTGCTTCAGGTTCTGGGGTTGGGGAAGAAACGCAAAGGTCCTGAGGCTTCTGGAAAGCAGGTATGTTAACCCCCTTCCGGTGGGCCCATGACCCGGTCACCCTTCCCTTGCCTTCCACCTGTCTCTCCCATTTCCCTCTTGGACCCTTCTCCCCCGACTCCTATCCCTCCTACACAGACTACTCACCTCTGTCCTCACTTCTAAAACGGATTTGAAGTCGTTAGACATGGAAGCCAGCTTTGACTGGAAGAAAACGAGAGTCAGCAAAGGAAGACAAGACCTTCTTGCCTTGCGCCTCCCCGTCTCCCGCACCCAGGTCCCACCTGCAGGGAGACCACTATGGTGTTGGAATGGGTTTGCAGGTGCCGGCCACTCTGGCTGCCCTTGGCCCTCACAAAATCCTGAAGCTGGGCGATCTGCTTGTTGAGGCTGTTGATATCCTGGTGAAAGAGCCAACAGAAAAACAGTATCAGCCAAGGCGTCCTCGGCCAGCGTCTCTCCCGCGACATCCCTGGCAGGGCAGACAGAGTGGGAGGTACTAGCAGTTAAGCCCCAAAGGGCCCGCAGGGATTTTCCAAGCTCTGCACTTTCCTCAGGTTCGGTCCCTGCAGAGAAACAAAGAGATGAAATATGTGCAAATAAATGACTTGTTTAGCCCTCCACCCTACTGCCCTACTTCACACCATGATGCCAAGTTCATGGTCACAGAAACACGTAAAAGGCCAAATCTTAAACCTAGAGCATGTTAACCAACAACGCATTATGTGGTACTCAGGAGGAAAGAGGAGTCAGAGGCAGCATGCCTTTCCAAAAGCATCAACGAAACAATTTCTGTATACAGGATTCCTGTTAGGCTGGCGCCCTTTTGAGGCTCAGCCCGTCTGGTTTTCCAGATGACCTAATACAGTCATAGTCCCTAAGAAAAACAAAAAGTTTCCCTGCGCCCTGTCCGGGTAGCTCAGTTGGTTTAGAGCACCATCCCAATATGCCAAGGTTACGGGTTAGATCCCTGGCCAGGGCACATACAAGCAACAGCCAGTGAATGCAGCGATGAGTGGCACAACGAAGTGATGTTTCTCCCTCCCTCCCTTCCTCTCTCTAAAATCAATTTTCTAAAAATCAGCCCTAGCCAGTTTGGCTCAGTGGACAGTGTTGGCCCACGGACTCAAGGGTCCTGGGTTCAATTCCGGTCAAGGGCGCATGCCTAGTTTGTAGGCTTGATCCCCAGCACTGGTCGGGGTGCGCGCGGGAGGCAACCAATTGATAATGTCTCTCTCACGTCGATGTTTCTCTCTTCCTCTCTCCCTCCCTTCCACTCTCTCTAAGACTCAATGGAAGAATGTTCTCAGATGGAGATTAAATAAATAAAAAATATCGCAAGAATGAAAGCTGTGACTTGTTCAAGGTCACACACAAGAGGAGCAGCACTGCCAGGCTTTCTATACCAGACCAGAGCCTCACCCACTCCCCAACCCAGCCTGCCAAGGGCCACATTAGACAAAGGCGATGGAGGCCGCCAGGGAATGGCAGAGGAAAACAGTGTGGCCAGGGCAGCCAGCCAGAGAGGAATCAGAGGAAGAAGAAAAGGGAAGGGGAAAGAGGCCTAGAACAGTAAGTTCAAGAAATAGCCGAGTCCTAACTGGTTGCCCAGTGGTTAGAGCGTCAGCCCGCGGACTGAAGGGTTCTGTTCTGATCAATGGGAAAACAAACCACAAGAGAAGGAGCCAGATGGGAAAACTAGATGAGACAACTTCTACCACCCTAGTCTCCCCCGTTAGTATCTCCCCAAAGGGTATCCTTGCCCCACCCTTCTCCAGGCCCTCGGACGCTTTCGCAGGCTGTGGGTCTGTCCCTTTGGAAAGCGGATGCAGCCCCTCATAGTGATGGGTCCAAATCTACATTTCAGGTTTTACCCGTAAGATCTCCTCTCCCAGGGTTCTAGCTTAGAAAGCGGCACCAGGTCCCACCACGGCGCCCAACTAGAAGCTTCTAAATCACATACTCGCACACCCCCACCCCCTGCCCGTACACCACAACACAACCATGTTCCATTGAGCGCTTACTGTGTACTCAGCCCCGTGTAAACACCATAGCAACCTCGGGTTTGTTTGCTGTGTGTCATGCAGCTTGCCAGGCACCTCGCACTTAAACTTAACACAGAAAACGTTTACTTCCCCTCAAAGCTATTCCCCCGTCTTCCTTCTTTTCCATTTTGGTAAATGGCACCACCACTCACCAGTTGTTCAGACCAAAAACTTAGAGCCACCCTCAGTTCCTCTTTTCCCTTAACCCACATGGAGCCTAGAAAGAACCCAAAGAACCCAGCTGAATCTGCCCCCTCCCCTCCTCTGCGGAGCCCACCCTCGCCCAGCTGTCTGTTCTCTCCAACAAGCTCCACGGCCTCCTAAGCCGCCTTCCTCCCAGGGCTGTCCCGCTACCATCCCTTTCTACACAGCAACCGGCCTGGGCTTTTCACCCCGCAGTGGGACACGCATCCCTCTGCTTACCATCTTCCCACTGCATTGAAAACCCAACCCCAATCCCATGCCAGATGCTACATGGTCTGGCCCCCGTTTCTGATCTCATCCCCTCCCTGTCCCCTTCACACCTGCTATGCTGCAACCACGTTAGCCTCTCAGGCTTACCAAAGTCGCCCACACTTCAGAGCCTCTTCCTTTGCTTTTCTCACTTTCTAGAAAGTGCTCCCACCCCATCTTGGATGAATGGCTTTTCCCTAACCATTCAGGTCTCAGTGTCACTTATTTAACCCCATCCTTCCTCACCCCATCTAAGCAAGCCCTACCTTGAGTAACCCACTTACATTATTTCTTTTTTAAAATATATATTTTTATTGATTTCAGAGAGGCAGGGAGAGGGAGAGAGAGACAGAAACATCAAAGATGAGAGAGAATCACTGATAGGCTGCCTTCTGCACACCCGCCACTGGGGATCCAGGCATGTGCCCTGACCAGGAATTGAACCGTGACTTCCTGGTTCATAGGTCGACACTCAACCACTGAGCCACGCCAGCTGGGCTTACATTATTTCTTATTAAGAAACGTACCATGGCCTGAAATTGCCTTTTCTGTTTACGGCTATAGTGCCGAGTTTACCCACTCAGAAAGCAACTTTCCAAAGACAGAAACCACACATCTGCCTTGTTGCCGCCCAGTCCCCAGAACCAGGCAGCCAAACGCACTCAATCATGTGAGTGACTGGAACGTAAACAAGAAAATCCTGACAACCACCCTGTGAGGTAGGTACTGTTAGCAGCTCCTTTTTATTCCTAAGGGACCTGAAGCTCGGAGCAGTTAGGCGCTTAGGTCTTTGTTTCTCCAAGAGAGCAAAGGGGTGGCCTGGGATCTGAACTCAAGTCTGCCTGAATCCAGTTGTGGTTCCTGAGTACCTATGCAGTGACACTGCGATGGTTAGTGGAAGCCCTTTTCTACCCAGCACAGCAGCTCTCGCATGCGTCTGCCCTTTGGCCTCTGCCAGGAGCACCTTTGCCCTGGATAACTGCAGGGGCGGCAGCCGGGTCCTTCCGAGCCTCCCTGCCCATCCACGCTCCAGGGTCTGCTCCCCTCCTTCCAAGGTCCTTCAACCTCACAGTTTATTCTTATTACAGTGCGCTGGGAAGGCAAGGAATCCCACTGCAGAGACCTGTGCCAGCCCAGTGTCTCTCACACAGAACGGGATCCCGGTTCTAATGGTCTTTGCAGCCCACGGCATTCAGAGCGGGTCCATACTCCTTAAAAAGGTCACAGCCAGCCACCAGTCTACCTGGAAAGCCTCAGCCATCTCCTGCCAATGACTCATTCGGTCAACAAGTACCGAGTACCTACCCAATGCCAGACACTGCCACAGGCATTTGGGGTTCATCTGTGAACAAGCAGAAAGGAAAAAGATCTCCGCTCTTGGGGCACTTCCTTGTTGTTTTTTTTCATTTTTGAGGGGAAATGAGGGAGTTGGGAGGGGACAAAGACAAACAATAAACATAATGAGCTAATTATACAAAACACTGAAATGATTCAAGTGCTATAAAAAGAAAACAGCCCTGGCCGGGCAGCTCAGTTGGTTAGAGCAGTGGTCGGCAAACCGCGGCTCGCGAGCCACATGCGGCTCGTGAGCCGCAGTTTGCCGCTCTGTTGACTGAGTTTGCCAACCACTGGGTGAGAGCATCGCCCTGATAGACAAAGGTTGCAGGTTTGATGCCCAGTCAGGGCACATACAAGAATCCACCAATGGCCCTAACCGGTGTGGCTCAGTGGATAGAGCGTCGGCCTGCGGACTGAAGGGTCCCGGGTTCGATTCCGGTCAAGGGCATGTACTTTGGTTGCAGGCACATCCCCAGTAGGAGGTGTGCAGGAGGCAGCTGATCGATGTTTCTCTCTCATCGATATTTCTAACTCTCTATTCTTTTCCCTTCCTCTCTATAAAAAATCACTAAAATATATATTAAAAAAAAAAAGAATCAACCAGTGATGCATAAATAAGTGGAACAAATCAATATTTCTCTCCCCTTTCCTCACTAAAATCAATCAATTAAAAAAGTCATCTATAATAATAAAAGCGTAATATGCTAATTAGACCCGACATCCTTCGGGATGAAGGTGGGGCTGCGAGGGAAGCCAGTGCCGTGCCGGCAGCCGGGGGAAGGAAGGCCTACTGTTGCATCGGGCGTCTAAATAAGTAAATAAATAAGTAAATACAAACAAAGAACAGAGCAAGGTAAGGGCGATCAGCGCTTTGGTTGCTGCATTTATTAAACAGCACAGTCTGGGTAGGCCTCCTGAGCAGGTGACATCTGAGCAAAGACCTGAACTTCCCTTTGAAAAGCCATACCCCTGCACTCAGTTTTCTTGGTCTGGAACGTTCTTCACTGGCTCTGTACAAGCTTTAAGAGTAGCTCAGATTTGACCTCCTCTAAAAAATCTTTTCCAGTGTTCCACACTGTTTCATTCATTTTTAAAATCTTTATAACACATGCACCCCTTTCATTCATCTTTTTGTACGTTTCCTATACACTCATCTCCGATTCATGTTATGGGGCTGGGTACCCTTCCAGACAATAAACCCTTGAAGGCAGAATCTTGTCTCATGCTTGGGAGACACGTGCCCAGTGCAGTGTTTTGTGCGCAGTAGGTAATAAAACATTATCTAGAGACTCAATAGATGAGCAAGACGTTTGGCGCTAACTCCGGAAACTCGCTCTGGGGCTCCATGGCAATGGAGAATGACGGAAGTGATCTGAATGGAAACCTGGGCTCTCTTGATCGCTCGTTGCTCACCTGTTTGATGATATAAGTTAGCTCCTCAATCTCCACTGCTTTATCATCAAAGAGGGACTTGCGCTTTGCCACTGCAGAGATAAAGAAGCCACGACGGGGGGCGTCAAAGAGAAGGCTCAGGACCCTCTTTGGTCCACGGCCCCATCCCTGAAACACCCCAAGAACACTCACAGATGGTCAGCTTCTCCAGCTTGGCAAATGTGTTGCTGAGGTCTTTCCCAATGCGCCTGCAAGCAAGCGTTAGGGAGAACACCGTGGGAAAGAGCAGGAGAGAGCCTACTCCCCCTTCGCTCCAGCACACCCTGTTCCAGCCCTCACAGCCAAGGCCACCAGAGGCGGGCCTGCTTCTCCTCAGACACCGCGTCAGCCCGCACCACCTCTCTCTACTCACTTGGCCATGAGGGAGAATTCACTGCGCTGCCGAACAGCACGGAGAGCTGGTTTGTTAGTCTGTATTCCATTCTGCAAAGCAACGTCAAGAGGTGAAACGTGAATCCCGCTTCCCCATTACCAGCTTTCACTGTTCTCAGCTGTCCACTAAACTCTCTTCCTAGGACTGCCTGTATTCTCGACCAGAGGGTCTAATCAGGGGTCCTCAAACTTTTTAAACAGGGGGCCAGTTCACTGTCCCTCAGACCGTTGGAGGGCCGGACTAGAGTTTAAAAAAAAAACTATGAACCAATTCCTATGCGCACTGTGGGCCCGGGACGAGTCGGCTGCTAAGCAGGACAGGCAGCCGCACCCGGCGGGCCGGATAGATGTCCTCGGCGGGCCCCATGTGGCCCGCGGGCCGTAGTTTGAGGACCCCTGGTAGTAGGAGTAGATGAGAGCCCAGATTTGAAGACAAAGGGACCCGGGTTCAAATCTTGATTCCATCACTTAGTAGCTGGGTGTTTAGGGCAAGTTCCTTAACCCATTCTGAATCGGTACTTCCTCTCCTATAAAACGAAGAGCATGCACACACCTCCTTACTGTTGTTGCTAAGATTGAAGGACACAGGGCTGTAAAAGTGTTTCAGCGAAAGAGCTGGCACTCTGTAAAGACTAAATAAATAGCTGGGACCACCGTCCTAGTCTTCCGATCTGGGACTCAAAGAGGATAACTGGAAAGCTCTCGGAGAGCAGAGAGGAGAGCAGGTGTTAACAAGTGCTGAGCAGTGAAAGTATTTGAAATGACAGCCACTCAGGTCCCACCGACACTCACACAGTCTGGATATCAAGACAAGGGAATGCGACTTTTTAAAACGCACTCCAAATTGATTTTGACAAAAGTCACTCATCTAGAAAACGTCCTTCAGTTTGCAGATATAAAAACAGAGCAAACGTGTGGCAGAACTACACCAGAACTAGAATTCAAAGTGGTTGTCTCTGGGCTAAAGGCTCTTTCTAGAACCTGCTCCTTATCCAAACGCAGCACATCGTAGCCACCTCTCATCCCGAGATATTCCTTCAGGACCAGCGACCCTACCCTCCAGGTTCCTCCCAGGAAAAAGTCTGTACGTTTGCCTGTAGGGAGCGAGCCCACCTCTTCATGGATCCCACCGCCCCCTCCAAGACTGCTCAGGTCTCCCTCAGGCTCCCGCAAGAATGCCCGCAACCAGCCGTGCAGGGACACGGCCTCTCCCAGCTCCGAGTGGAGCTCACCCCTGCCTCTCTCCCACTCCTGGTCCTTACCTGACGGCTCTGCAGGAACTTGCAGGCAGACAGGAACTCCTGGGTCCGATCCCGGCAGGACATGGTGTCGGGAGGGGGAGGGACCAGGGCCACTGGGGGGGGCGGAGGGGCGATGTCGCTGCTGCTACTGCCAGCAGTTGCAGGGGACAGGACCTGTGTCTTTGAGAGACCCAGGTAGACACCCTGATCCGTGTTCTTAGTCCCGTAGCGTTTCCGCGGGATCATTGAGACGCATAACCTCGGACTGTTGCGGAGGGGAGAGTGTCATTCCCAGGCCTCTTCCCCAGAAATGCCCCCAACCAGCAAATTGTTATGCCCCAAAGCCAACCGCAGGCCTGGGGCCGGCCGGCAACAGGCAGGGCCCCACTTCCTCTCCGGCCTAAGCCGCTCCCCTCCTCACTCTTCTTCCAACTTGGCTCGGGCAGCCGGAGCGCGGGCCGGGGGCCCTGAAGCAGCGACAGGGCCAAAGGCTGGACCCGCGGCCCCAAAGCTCCAGCTCGGCCTGTGCAACTGCCCCAGGCCCTAACTGGGCCCTCTTGGATCCACGGGTTCCTTCCCCGCCTCAGGGAGAAAGGGTAACGGACCTTCTGAGGGGGGGACACTTCGGTGGGCGGAGGGGGAGAAATCTCTGGGTGTTTATTTGAAACAGGAAGTCCCACCCCCACCCAAGCTCCGCCTTCTAGGGGACTGCAACTAATGATTAGCTAATGCCGACGTCTTTCTTAATAGAGGCTTTCCTGATTGGACACCGAGGTATTCGCTCACCCAGAGTCCGGCCGGCAAGACTTGTCCGCTCGCCCCTGGTTTCCTTCCCGCCCCGTCCCCCACCCGTCATCGCCCTCGGAAAGCCGCGGCCCCGAGCTGGCACGGCGGCCAGACCACTCTTAGAGCAAGTCCTACCTCCTCTCCGCCGCCTGCCGCCGCCGCTGCCACAATCTCCTGGGTCGTCACCGCCTACTCCCCGGGCGCGGAAGCCTCCGAAACTCGACCAAAGACTAGAAGCCGCCACGTCACCCACACGTAACCCCACCCCCGGTGACTAGAGGGCGGTACACGCCTATTCGAGCCCGGCAACCCGAGGGACACGCTCCCCCCCGCCCCCAAATACAAGAACGACTCCGCTCTCCCATTGGCTAGGCCGCTGTCGTGACCCCGCCTCTAGGAACTAGAGCAGGGGCCCATTGGGCTGGGCCAGCCTCTGGGGAGGAGCCTTAAAGAGACCGCAGCCTGGGTGGTGCGGGCGGAGGGGCAGCAGAGGCACAAGCGCTGCGGCTAGCACACGTTAGAAACTTTATTCTCTGGAAGCTGGGGAGGACTGAGAGCAGGGCTGGGGTCATCCCTTCTCCGGCTCCTCCCGGATTTCCTCCGGGTTCTCCTGGAACGTACACCCATGCTTGATGGACTGCCTCTTGATTGTCCGCGAGCCCCGACGGCTGAACAAGGATAGCCGCCGCCACAGCACGGTGATCAAAAGGCTTTCGTTAGACTTGGGTTTCCGGTGGTCCGACAAGTTCACATCGACCTCCTCGGTGTCTGCGAGGATGAAGCGGCCGCTGAACTCCACTCCCCCCTGCCCCCTCCTGCCCCCGCCCCTGCCCCCTCTCCTGTTCCCTGGAAACCCCAGCTGTTTCTGTGCCCACCTTCCTCGACTTCCTCCGATCCGGCCTCCTTGGGCTTCCCACTGGAGGTTTGCAAGTTCTTGCCTTGGCAGCAACCCATGGCCCGCTAGGGCCCGGCTCACCCGGCACTCGCACTCGGTGCCACCACTCCAGCCACCTGCTCCCACCAGCTTTTGTGACGTCAGGTATCCCGCCGCCCCAGCTCCGAGAGCAGCCACCCCTTTAATTTCTCCCATCACAAAAGGCGCAGGCGCAGGGTCACGAAGGGGGTCAGCTGTTTATTTACAAAGTGAGATCAGGCCCTTCAGGGGCTAGCAGAGCCAGGCCGCTGCTTCTTCCTCCGTCTGGTTTGCAAGACCCCTGATGTCTGTTCCAAATCAGGGAGCTTGCGCTTGGCAGCTGCCTCCAAAGAGGCCCAAAGTTCATCTGCCTCTGTGTCTTCTGAGGACAACTTACTGGGCTCTTGAGGCTCTTGCGGCTCATCCTAGTGAGTGGAGAAAAGCTTAGGAGACGGGCACAGGAAGAGACCCACAGGGAAGCGATCTTGCCAGGTACCACCACTTTTCTTTCCTGCTCTGGGAAGCAGTTCCCATCCATGTTCCTTCACTCTTGGCAGGAACCCTGTCAGGACTGTAACTATTAACACTCCTCACAAAAATGAAGTAATGTGCCCTAGCTGGTTTGGCTCAATGGATAGAGCGTCAGCCTGCAGACTGAAGGGTCCCCGGTTCGATACTGGCCAAGTTTGCCCTCCCCAGTAGGGGGCGTGCAGGAGGCAGCCAACCAATGATTCTCGTCATTGATGTTTCTATCTCTCTCCCTCTCTCTCTCTCTCTCTCTAAAATCAGTAAAATATATATATTTTTTTCTAAAAATGAAGTAATGTGGCAGGGAGAGGGACAGGTCCAGTCTCTGTCCCAGCTGCTTCCTTCTCCCCATGGGAAATCAATTCTCACATCTATGCTCTTGGTTCCAACCTTCCCAGACGCAACTGCTCACCTCCCAGTTATCCCGGCCTGACAGAAGAAGGCAGTTCAGTTGAGACTTCAGATAAACCTGCAAGAGAGCAGGGGCCTTAAGGAGTCAAACCAGTGAAATGCACGGAAATATGAATGGGGGCACAGGAGGCAGCAGGCTCTCACCTTATGCTCCAGGCCCCGGGGGTTCCGGATCCTGTGCACCCTCAGGATTCTGTCCAGGCCACAGGAGGCTAGGAGAGGCTTTGAAGGGTGGCACTGCAACCCTCGGACACTGCCTGCCAGCCCCTTCAGACAGCCCAGCAGCCGCCCTGGAGAAAGGGCGAGGCATTAGGCGAGCCAAACCACCAGAACTGAGTATTTATTGTTGGAATCATTTTTCACTTTGGGATTTAATCCTCAACGTTGAGATAGGAGTTAGCATTAAATCCATTTTACAGGTCAACTAAGGCACAGGGAGTTGAAGTACTTTGTCCAAGCTCATACAGCTTTTTTAAAAAAATATATTTTATTGAATTTTTTACAGAGAGGAAGGGAGAGGGATAGAGAGTTAGAAACATCAATGAGATAGAGACATCGATCAGCTACCTCCTGCTCGCCTCCTACTGGGGATGTGCCCGCAACCCAGGTACATGCCCTTGACCGGAATCGAACCTGGGACATTTCAGTCTGCAGGCCGACGCTCTATCCACTGAGCCAAACCGGTTAGGGCTCATACAGCTTTTGAAACCAGGATCTGAACCCAAACTGATACCTAAATGAGGGTTCAACCCCCCCAGGTACTGCCTCAGAGGGAATCCTGCCCCTCCCCACTCCCCCGCAGTCCACTACCTTGCCGAAGGTCAATTTCTGCCAGCTGCCCATGAGTGTTTCCTACAATCACCGAGCTGAGGAGTAGACCAGAGGCAGGTGGGGTCAGCAAGAGCCTCCTGGAGTCCTTCCTGACCCCACTCTTTGCCCTCTAAACACTCACTTGCCCCCGGGAGTGAGAGTCATAGCTGTCAGTGGGTACTCTCCATAGGTGGCCTCTAGGACTGGCCGGCGTTGGGGTGACGCTGGATCATAGACACGGACCTGGAAGAAGACTTAACTATCACAAGGGTACCCTCACCCCCCACCCCCACATCTTCACCCCCTCCTTCATATACTGCTTTCCTGTTTACGACCCACTTTTAGAGAAACTTTCTCATTTGAAATGTAGCCCTCTTCTCCGAGTGTTGGGGGTGGGGGAGAACTGCTTAGCAGCATCAATGGACAGGGCTGAGGGGAGTGATCCCCCAGGTTGGGAAGTGGCAGCATCCCTGGTCTTCATGTGTGACCAGCCCCTCCCCCCATACTCCCCACCTGGCACGGAAAAGCAAGGCAGTGCAATTGTCAGCGGATGCTGAATTTCAAGCCCAGAGGTTTAGCCTGAACAAGGGAGGGCAGAGGAAGTCCTCAAGCGTGTTTGCAGCAGAAGCGTATCACCGAGATCAGACTTCAATGTGCAGAGCAAAGGAAAGAGCAAACCCAGGGCTGTAAAGATCCCCAGCTGGGCCCTTCCTATGGGCTGGGGAGCTGAGGCCAGAGGAGAGGCAAGCCTGGGTCCTGCAGCAAATCAGAGGCTGCATCAGGACCAGAAACCCAGTTCTCTTGACATGCAGCCCATGTCCTCTCGTGACACCTGCACCCTGTAACTCTACTGTGAAGGAAATCCTCCCTCCTCTCCTCTCTTCTAGATGGAGGAACATGAAGAGTCAGAGTTCAGCAAACTCCATCCTGGAGCACAGTAAGAGAAGGCTGCGGGGCTGAAATGGACAAGGGCGTGCTCCCACCTGAGCTCAGGGATGGGAGGGCGGTGAGAAGGATGGCGGTGACAAAGGACGGGGGCAGAGCCTCTGCAGAGAGCTGTTCCTTTAGGAGGCTGCTTAAGCCCAGTAGGAGGTAAGGGTGGGGTGGTACCTCACCTGGTGGTACCCTGTACAGGTGACGAGCTTCTGTGACTCAGGGAGGAACTGTATGTCCTGGTCCCAGATGGGAACTCGCAGGTCAAGCCAGTCATTCCGTACCTGGTGGAGTGGGTCAGTGGGGGCAGGTTGTGGGGAGCTAGTGTGCCCCTTCCTATAGCCCTCCGCCATCATCCCCTAAAGCCCCTCCGGTCTCTGACTCACGGTCAGTGGCCCCAGCCTCCCTAGACCTCAGAGCCAGTGCCTCCCTACCCGTCACTCACGTTCTTGGCTCTGAACACAGGCTCCTCAGACCCCTGCAGGTCCCACACTTTCAAAGCATTCTCCTTCCCACCTGTGGCAACCACATGGGGGTGCACTGGGTCTTGGCGCATCCTACACACCCCAGGGCCCACCTTCAGTTCCAGGAGCTGAAAAGAATGAGAGATGAGAGGGGAAATGGGAGTCCATCCCTGAATCCCTAATCATCCTCCCCAAAAGCCCTCATTCAACTCCTACCCTGGCTCCCACCTCCCCCAACCAAGAGGATCTGGGCAGGGGAGCCTCACTGGGTCAGAGGGTGTCTCCTTGTCATTGTCACGCCAGACTCGGAGAACCCCAGAATCCACACATGTGATGAGGGTGCTGCAGGAAGAGGGAGGACAGAGTTAGGCTTAAAAAAAAAAAAGTGTGAAAGTATTCTCTAAGCCCCGGTCAACCATGCCCCCTCCCCATTAACTAGACTCTAACCAGCCTTCTTCCTAAGAAAGCCTCCAGGTAACGTGGGTCTGGACCATTGTTGGCTTCAGTGTAGTAGTATCTTATTTAATTTCCTTGACAGAGTGAGGTTTTATAAGCGAAGAAACGGAGGCTCTGAGCAATGAAAAGGTTTGCCCACTCAGCAAATGTCAGAACCAGCAGTCAAGTCTGTGATTCTCCAAAGCCAAGTGCCTGTGTAACCCACAGCTGCATCTGGGGGCCCCTGGCCCTGCAGGTCTGAATCTTTCTTTGGTCACGGGGGGTCAGGGTCAGTCACTCGGAAAGGACTGACATGGGACTGGTCGGGAATTCGGGTCTGGCCGAAGTCCAACACCAGCTGCTTCTCTTGAGTTCCCTGTCTGGGTTCCACGTGCCAGATGTCAATCCCCCCGCCCCCGCCCCCGCCCCCGCCCCGCCGCCATGGTGTACAATCCCAACCTACCCTGCCCATCTGGCATTAAAATGCTTCCTCGGCGTCCGCCCCCCCAAATGCAACTTATCTTCCCCGAAAGGTACCCTGTGGCCTGACACCAATCCTTGGCCTCTGCCCAGGAAGCAGCCTCTTTCCAAAATGCCCTCATCCCCTTTCTCCACCTGTCAAAATGTTACCGATCCTTCAAGGCCTGCTTTAAACTCCTCACTCCCCCAGAGCCTCCTAGACCTCACCTGTCAGAGTTATCACCATCAAGCCCACACAGCCTGCCCACCACCTCCTCCCTTGGTTTAGGAAGAAAGCTGGGCCAGTAACTGACCACCAGTACTTTCCTCCTACCCGTTCCTTTGGGAGCTTCATCACATTGTTAGTGGTTGTCAGTCCCATTGAAAGGCACCCTGTACTAGTAAACTGTGAAATGACTTGCTCAGGGTCACGCAAAGGTTATGGAATCAGGAGGAAATCCCTCGGGGATGCAAACTGTGTCACAGGAGGTCCTGTGCGCGCGTCTGGTTTACCTGCAGCCCTTGCACTTTGCTCAATGCCTGTAGGTGTTCAATAAACGCTTGTTATAGGAATGAACGAAAGAAGGCAGGACACACGTCCCTGTCACCGAGTCCAGGTCGAGTCCCCTAAGGGTTGATCGCCATTATTCGGGCCGTCCTACGGGAGCCTCGACGCTCTTCCTAAGCGTTCAGCCAGGGGCTCGGCCTTACCCGTCGACCTGGGCGAGGCCTCGGAACGTGCCCTCCCCGCCGGGGCAGTGCCTCTGGCCCTGGAATCTGCCCTCCTCGGTGCTGAAGAGCCTCACTGTCCTGTCGGCACAGCCCATCAGGATCTGCGGGCAGAGGAGGGCAGGATGGCGAGGAGCGCGAGGCTACCGCCCTCCCAGCTCCGGCCCGGCCACGGCCGCTCACCTGGGTCTCCCCGCCCGCGCCCCAGCACAGGGCGCTCACGGCCTCCTCGCGCCGAGGCTGTCCCGCCGCCGTGAAGTTCGCCGCCTGTTTGCGCTGAAGGTTCACCCCTGCGGGACGCGGGCGTCAGGCACACCGGGTCGCGAGCGGGCGACCCCGCCCCCCACTTCCCGACGCCGGCTCCTGCCACCCACCTTTCAGGATCCCGGTCTCGGTTCCGACCCACACATGGTTCCAGCGCGCCCCGGCGGCAGCCATAACGGAGCCGGCCGACAGCCGCACTTCCGGCGCAGCGTCGCGTCACCAGCGCGCGCCGCGTGGCATCCGGGCCCGCGCGGCCTCCGGGCGTTTAAAGGGCCGGCGGAGTGTCCGCCGCCCGCCTGCTGCCCCCGGCATCGCGGTACGGAGTCAAAATGTAGAGATACTTGGGGGGCTCCGGAGAGCAGCCTGACCAGGTTCCACCGCAGCGGATCTCATCCTAAGCGGACCGCGATGGCGGGCGAGCCCGCCGCAGGCCGCCTCCCTGCCCGCAAGCGTCGTGGCTTGTTTTTTTGCTGCCGCAGACACGATTCCAATCACGGTTGTGACGCATGAGTTCAAACTCCAGTACAACAGTCACAAAACAAAGAGAGACGGGGGCAATGAAACCGACGACCTTAGAACAGATCTCTGCTTTGGAAAGGTGGCGATAGAGACGCCATTTTTATTTCCTCACTTTGAGGTTTGGTGATGGTAAAAACTAGCTCCGAGTAAAAACCTGCCAAGTTAATAGAAACAGAACTCCTCCCAAGGATAAGCTGCAGTGTCATAACGGCCCCCTTCTATGAGCGGCTGTTTTCTTACTGAGAAATAGTCGATCTCTGAAATCATAGACTCTCAGAAACTTTGCTGTTCGAAGTTATGTCAGTAAGAATAAAGCACCCCCCTCTTGCCTGGCAGGTTGTCTTCCACGGAAAAGCAGCCTTGCGCAGTTGCAGAGCTGCCAATAAGAATTCTGAGCCTAACATTCCACATTTACTTTATTACCAAGGAAACAGTCCCCTGGGTACACTTCACAGCCCGGACCTGAGGTCGACGTCTTTGCACACAGTTCTACTCTGTATTGAGCCTATCAGAACAAACTCCATCTTTCCCTGTAATCCTATAACTTATTTTATTTTTTTTGCGAGGCATCCATCATTCCTCACTGTAAAGTCGGGGGAGACGTCTGGGTTTTTAAGGCTGATAGGATTAGACCGAGAAATCTGCCTTTGTTTTTATTGTTTAAAATCCTTACCCCAAGACATTACTTCCATTGCTTTGATGAGACCGGAAGGGAGGGAGAGAGAGAGAGAGAACTTTAAAAACATCATGTGAGAGAGACACATCCATTGGTTGCCTCCCGCGCGACTCCTCTGCCCCCGCCCTGGGGCCGGGGGCCTAACCCGCAGCAACCCAAGTACACGCCCCTGATCCCGCAATAGAACTCGCGACCCTGGAGTGCGCAAAGCCGATGCTCCAAACCCTGAGCAAAACCGGACGGGGCGAAATCTACCTTTTAGAAATCCTTGCCCGGGGACTCTCTCCCCCGCCCGACGTGGGAATCTGTGCTTGTTTCTCGAAAATAAGCTTGTTCCTATAAAAATAAAAAAACCCTCGCCCGAGGGTGTATTACTTTTATTGATTCTTAGAGGAAGGGGGAGAAAGAAAGATGGCTTGCTTGTGCCTGGGAACTGGCCTTTAGAACTGTTAAGTCTTCTCTGTGAGGGCGATACTCCAACCAACTGAACCACCCCTGGCCAGGGTGAAGTCTGCCTCTGGGAAACGAGGGAAAGTAAAATAGGAAACGGAACAAGAGAAACCGGAACAAACCGGTATTCTAGGAAGGAGCAAGTTGCGCTCTATCACGTTTTGGGAATCCAGATTAAGTCTTTTTTTGAACCATCACTTGTCCCCCGAGGGGGGTGCACCGTTCCTGGAGGTACTGCAATACCAGGTCGATGCGTGGAGTGGACGGAGCAAGCTCCTATTCCATCTCCCAGTTTCAAAAATCCATTTAATATATTGTCCTCGGATAGAGGACGTATCAGATATTAAACTGATAAGAACAGATACTACACTTGATCTTAGCCAAAAGGCCGAGAAGCGATACCGGCGTCCCCGCCTCTGCGCCAGGCTTACCGTTCCTGTACCTTTTACGGTTGCGGTTTCTTTTATGGCATAACGGTTAGATTGTCTTCAACACGTCATGTTTCTTAAACCCAGTTTGTTAATTATGGTCCTTCTTAAAAATAATAGCGGATTGTTGGAAACAGACGTAAATAGAACTCTTTATTGCTTTTCCCACGCGCTCCCTGCTGGGTGTGTTTTGCATAAACCCGCCCCTCCTCTTTGTAACAATCTTGGGATTGGTCCACATACAAGTCGTCCTTTCGGTGCCCGCTTGGTCTCTTTTTCTCCCAGACTGTAGCTTAAGTCTCCCGTCCTGAAGGCTCGCTGGCGACCCGTGGGTTGAAGATGCGGCGGGTGGCGGTGGCCCCCTTTGCGCGACACGTTTGAAGAGGCCGCGGTTCCCCAGCCCCGGTCTTGGAGTCCAAAGTGCGGAGTTGGAATCCCTGCTCCATAGCTCCTCCACGTGGCGCACGTCCCTGCCTCCTCCCCTGTTAAAGGGGGAAATCATACCGCGCTTAGGCGCTGGTTGTGAGAAGTGGGGACACAGTGAAGGGGCCAGTGCAGGTCCAATTCAAATGAGCAATTCTTCTATAGGCTCAAAGCAAAGGCTTTATGAAGGGACTAGAGGCCCGGTGCACGACATTCGTGCACTGTGGGGGGTGTGTGGGGGGGGAGGGGTCCCTCAGCCCGGCCTGCACCCTTTCACAGTCTAGACCCCTTGCTCCTTACTGCCCACCTGCAGCGGAGGTGGGACAGGTTCCCACCACCACCGCTGGGCTTGCCAGTCGTGAGCCTGAGCCTGGCCTCTGGCTGATGGGTGCGCCCCCAGGGGCCAGCTCCTGGGTTGGGCATCTGCCCCCTGGTGCTTCACGCATGTCATGACCGGTGGTTCCACCGTTCGGTTGCTTTGCATGTTAGGGTTTTATTATAGAGGATTCTAGATCCGGCCCTGTCTGAGGAGGGACCTGAGGTCCTGTTTCCCTGGAAAGCAGAGGCCTCGGCTCTGTGTCAAAGGGACCGGCATGGCTGAGATCCTTCAGGCAGGAGTAGGTCATTCCATTCTCTAATGTAATTTCAACTGGCAAGCTTTCTGAAAAGCCATGATTTTAGAGAACAAGGTCAAGGTTCTCAGCTCTGTGTCCCCGATGTTAATAAAGAGACGCGTAAAACCAGGGCCTCCAGCAAGGGGCTGCATTCAGGGGGTGTGGTATGTAGGATGATGCCCCCATAAAGGTGCCTCTGCTCCCATTCTTAGAGCCTCTGAACGTGTGATCTTACATGGAAAGAGTGCCTCTGTAGACGTGGTGAAGGCTTTTGAGAATGCATTATGGCAGGGATTGCCGTTAACGCTATTTTTTTTTTTAAATCCTCATCTGAAGATGTGTTTTCGTGGAATTTTAAAAAATACATATTTTATTTATTTTTTATAGAGAGGGAGGGAGAGGGATAGAGAGCTAGAAACATCGATGAGAGAGAAACATCGATCAGCTGCCTCCTGCACACCCCCTTCTGGGGATGTGCCCGCAACCCAGGTACATGCCCTTGGCCGGAATCGAACCTGGGACCTTTCAGTCCGCAGGCTGACGCTCTATCCACTGAGCCACACCGGTTAGGGCTTCATGGACTTTTTTGAGAGAGAGGGAGAGAAAGAGAAACATCAATGTGAGGGAGACACAACAATTGGTTGCCTCCTTCCCACAAGCACCCTGATGGGGCAATCTAACCTGCAACCCCAATATGTGCCCTTGACTGGGACTCAAACCTGAGATCCTTTGGTGTGCGGGCTGACGCGGTAACCACTGAGCAGCACCAGCTGGGGCTTGTTGGCATTTATCACGTACCTCAGGGTTTGTAAAACAGCGCTGTGGACGTTTTAGGCTGGATACTTCATCGTTTGCAGAGTGGAAGAGATGCAGCTGTCTGCCGAGTGCATTGCAGGGTGTTTAGCAGCATCCTTGGTCTCTGCCTATTAAGATGCCAGTTGACCCCACACACTCCAAGTGGGGACAACCAAAAATGTCTCCAGACATTGGTAAATGTCCCCGGGGGCAAAACCACCCCTGGGTGAGAACCACTGTGCTAGTTAAATAACCTTACTTGCTGGATGTCTTACTTCGCCTCTTAGAGAGCGTAACCCAAAGGCAGGAGCGAGACCGTGGCTCTGGGTTTAGTGCATTGCTAGGTTTGAACTTGTTGGTGCTGTTACCACCTAACTGAAGTGGGGAGACTGGGGGAGCAGTCATGGACAGCACCAGGGAATCAAGGGTCTGAATATCTGGTTGGACACCTGGTGGGGAGGCCAAGGGGCGGTTGGGTGCCCAGAGAGGAGGTCCAGGCTAGAGATGCTGTGGACAGTGTACGGAAGGCACGTGAGGAGCCAGACCTCAAAGCTCTGGCGCTTTCCACTGTTGCTCCATATCCATCCCCTAGTTTTTCACTTCTTAGCCCAAGTAGCCACTAACTCGGGCTTTAATTTGAATTCCGCATTTGCCAAATGGTGAAAGTCTTTTGGGGAAAGTGTCAGTATCTATCAAACACTTTCAGTGGATCCTGCCTGCCCCCACGCCAGCCTGTCTCCCTTTGGCTCCATCACCTCCCTGCTGCATCCCCCAGACCTGCGTTCGAGTGACAGGAGCCTCCAGACCCCTAAAGCCAATAGCCTGGTCGAATGGCTACACCCCTGGGACCTGGACCACTGACCCTCCTCCCCTGCAGTTGTGACAACGGGTAATTCAGTCGTGTTTTCCTTGCCTCCCTCGGCTGAGGTAATGCACGCACTAGAGACCAGCCTGTAGCTAAAGCTCCACACGTCTGCTTGCAGTCGTCTGTTCTGACCTTTGCTGCTCTGACACACCCTTCACCGGGTGTTCGTGTGGCTTCTCCTGGTTACCTAAGGTGTCACTGCACGTCCTCCCACTGTCGCAGGGCCTTTCTGGGCTTCCCCTCTGCTGCGCCCCAAGTCTAAATGCTGGTGCATCTCCCGGGATCCTGGTGTGGATCTTATTTGACCCATTTTCAGGACCAACCCTCCTCATTCTATTACTGTTGACAACTCAAATCTGGATGGCTACCACTTCGTTAACCTGCCTTTTTATACAAAACGTGTAGCGGGCCCTTCATCACTGGCAGGTCCCACACGTGGACTAAATGAATCGCAGGTGGATTTCACAGCAGAGCCTTTGACACTTGTGCCATCAACTCCCAGGGAGGGGGCACCATCACCTGAGGCTCTTGTCCACCGGTTCTCGTGTACTTCTCTGGGTGGAGCAGGCTGACCCTCCAATCGAACCCCGATTTTATAAGGGTTTGGGGCACCCTTGAATTTTGGTGCACATGAAGACCCTGGAAGCAGCACTCCAGGAGAGGGAAGACCTTAGGGTGTGGGCCTGTGTGCATGTTAACCATGCTGATTTGAGTCTCCGGGCTTGGAAAACTATGCAACTGCTTGTAAAGGCTCAGAATTAGACCTAACCACACGTACACCCCACCTCCCACCCACATGCTGCTGTGTGCCAAAGCCAGCTTGCCTAGGACCAGATAGATTTGAAAATGGGGGATGAGGACAAATATGTGACACCTTAATCAAGAAACTGAAAAAGGGGGTGGGGTGGGATTGAAAACGTTGGCTATTATGTGGACACAGGCAACCCGTCCGGATGAGACGGACTTGCCATTTATTTGCATATGCTCAGATATAGCGGCATGTGGAGATGAAGAGGAATGTTCAATGCCAACTATTCTTCATCCAACAATTGTTTACCTAAGCACTCCTCCCAGATGCCCTAGGACAGTGGTTGGCAAACCAGATCCACTCAAACACATCAACCAGAGTGAAGGTTAAAAAGAACCTTTATTTTTAAGGACGGAAATTTGAAAATTTAAACAGCCAGATTATACAAGCAATTGCTTGAAAATTCTTGTCTTCAAAGAGTTGAATTCCTGTAGGAAAAAAAAGGTGAGTTTTTAATTGGATGGGAAATATGCACTCTGAGCTTACAAGGGGCCAACCTTTAACCCAATCCCACCTCAAGGTTTTCTGTATGTCAGTAACTTTGGTTATACACCAGAAAGTGGGCAGATACCTACCATTATACATGTTTTGTTCTTTCTTCAGACCTAAAAAAAAAAACAAAAAACCCACAATTTTTTCAACAGGTAATTTATTTCCCTTTCCCGTATCCTAGAAGTCCTTGTGATCCCTCAGACAGTTCCCTCTGGAACCAACTGTCCTCTTCTCCCCCAGCCAGCCCCAGTGGGTTCGCCTTTGCAGGCTCTGGGACAAGGACAGGAGGTAAGACGCGTGACTGTTTCCTCACTGGGAAATGTGGCGTGGCTGGCACTTCCCCTCTGAATCACTCACCTCTAACTTCACACTGAAGCTGAGCAGAAACACAGCTGCCACTTCCCCTGCAAAAGAATGAGTGGGAACTAAGTCGACCAGCCCTAGGAACCCTATTGTTTGGAGGACAGGCACACCTGCATCGGCTGTGTAGGCATTACAATACGCAATTTACAGAAATGAGGCAGTCCAAGAATGTCCTATTGGCTGTACTGCCTACTCAGCTTCCCCAGGTCACTCCCTCCAAGGCAAGCTCACAGCTCAGAAATACCTTTCAGTCACAGAGATCAGACTGGGGCGGTATTGAACTCATCACTGGTGAGTGATCCAAAGTGCCAAACCGGCACATTTCACATAGCGGCCACAGACGGAGCGTTACAGAGAGATTTACCTCAAATCATTCTTGGGCCCCCGAGGAGGTGCTGGACCTGAAAGAAACAAGACAGTCAGATGCACTTCCTGCACTAAAAGCTGTTCCCGCCTCAGCCAGTTCCTAGAAAATCAGATTTCCGAGTCTCAACAGCAAGTCATCAGCCGAACGAGATTCCATGTCAGTCATCATATATACAGGCTAAAGGGCATTTTCTACCCGGCACGCTGCATGCACCAACACACGTGGAAGTCACTCACCTTTGAGTGGACAAGCACGCAGGTTAGGGTTAATGGTACCTAGAAAGACAAGGCTGTGGTCGATAAAGATTCCAGCTCCTATCCCCGCCAGACATCACCGTCTCCAGTTTCTCAGGTGTTCAGATGTTTTCATTATGTGAGTCATAGTGAGCTAGTTCGATTCATCATAGAAACCGACTACTTGGTGGCATAAGCCTGACAACCAACTAACCTTTGAACTCTGGAGGGTTTTCCTGCAGCATACAGGACCCAGCGCTCCTAAAGGAGATCACGCCGTTAGCAAAACATCTAAGACAGCCAAAGTGATTCTAGCTGTGGTTAATGGGCAATCAAGAAAAACGAAGCCAACACTGTCTGTCTGTCGTACCTCAGACAGTTCCTTATGGACCAAGTTCTCACCCTCTCTCCCAGTTAGCCCCAGTGGGTTCACCATTGCTGGCTCTGGGGCTAAGACAGGATGTTTGCTCCCTCACCGGCACTGGACTCTGGAGCACGTTACAACGGTTACACACACTCACCACTTCCACCTCTTTCCACGAGTTCAATCCTGGGCAGATCACTGGCGATCTAGAAGGCGAGAGATCAAGAAACATCACCACAACAAGAGAAACCAGAAAGCCGAATGGGTCAATTAGGGCTCTGGCGACCAAAACCACCACGGGTTGCCCAGTTCTTCTTTGGATGATGGGTTCCCGTATGTTCGTTCGCCACAGTACTGAGTACTGGGAGAAGCTACTTACCATTTAGGTAGGCGACTAGATCATCCTCAGGACAACCTGCAAGCGAGGGGCACCTTGTTACCTAGAAATACTAGGGAGGAGGACGGCTTCATCACTGAACAGAAACTGCCATCAGAACTCTAACATGCTATGACCTGTCACACCTCACAGAGCGTCAGCCGAACAATTCAAATCATCTGACAGTGACCTGGGGGCGAGGGGGGGAGCCACACCCTCAGGAACCAGAGGTACTACCCGGTGGTTCTCTCCCCTCCCCAGCAAAACCTTTCCAAGAGAAACAAGCCGGAAGGACCACGTGCTCTCCTGGCTGCGGGGAACACCGGGGAGAGAACGCCTCAACCCCTCATGTAGACAATTACCTGGCGTCACGCTGGGAGGCAGCGGAACCCCTCCGGACCGATGAGGAGATGCTAGGGACAGAAAAAGGAGGCATTACGTTCACCCAGTAACAGCCACTCCGAGTCCCGTGAATATCCTGGCCACCTTCTCAGGACTCGGATGACATCACTTTTAAGTTCAGTCATATGCTTGTCGTTGACTGTTCATCACCGAGTGGCCAGCCCACTGGACACCCCCCCACACACCGCGCCCCTACCCACAGCCGCGTAACCACTGCGCACCCACCGGAGCGTCGCTGCAAGGACCCATCTGCACAAGCACAGGTCTGGTCCCATCCTCCAACCTGCAAGCTCTCTGGAACGGAGCCATACCTGCAAAAAAGGGGAGAGCCCCCTTCACTTACGTTTCATACCTCGCAGCCTCGTCTTGTGTTCGTGCCTGAACACTTCAGAGCTAAAAAGACCCATGCATGAAAAAAAAACAAAACAAAAAAACCCCAAATTTTGGTGCGGATGGTGCTACTCAGAATTTCTAGTTCTCCACCAATCCATCAGAAAGAGAGAGTTCGGTTTTTATCATCCCCGTAGCACATCGCATAGGACTTCCAGGCACTCAACAACGGGAGGACTAGCCGTCAAGGGTGGCCTTCAGCACTTACTCTAACAAGAGGCCTGTTCCGGGTCCTTGGGCGTCCAAACGTGCGCCTGAACCCTGCAGACGAGGAGGACATTAGGTCGGCATTAAACACTGCCCCAACGCTTTGTCTTCCCGAACGACGGCTGCACCGGCTGTGCAAGGCCAGTCTCAGAGTTTCTTATCCTCACGGAACTCAGTACAGGTCTGTGAAAGGCTCTCATCACAGAGAAGGCCGCCGGCACCGCCCGCCATCGCCATTTTGTCCTTCACAAAGCCATGCGGTAGCTTCGAAGCCTGGAGGCCATGACCGAGTCGCCCCATTTCTCCCCTGCCCCCGACAAACAGACGTAACACAGAAGACGACCTGAGGCACGCCACGCTCACGCGGCCACACCTTCCCGAAGAAGTAAGAGCACTCACCCAGAGAAGCAGAGAAAAAACAAGACCCGCAGGCCACAGCGAGGCACTTAAATACCCTCTTGCAGAGGCCCACGGGATTGGAGGGCGGGGCTGTGGCGGGCGCACGCGCATGGGGAGAGCGCGTGCGAGCCTGGGGAGTTGTGGGTAGAGATTTCCAGACAAAGAGGACGTGCGCGCGCCCGCGCGCCCCCAGCGGCGCGAAAAGTTGCGCAGGCGCCTTAGGGCCGCGCGCAGGCACGCCTTGGGCGCTGCGGCGGGGTCTCTACCGCCGCCATCGGTGGGTCTGGATCTGTGAGGCCTGGGCCGGCTTCCCGCGGATTGTCGCTACGTCTGGGTCGGAGCCGCTCACCCCCAAACCCTCCCCTGAGCTCCCCTTGCCTCCACACACCCTAAACCCGTGTGCAGGGCCCTCCTCCATGGATCCCGAACCTCCTGAACCCTCGACCGGGCCTGGTGCGCAGGGTGCCGGCGCGGGAGGCGACTCAGGTACTGAGGCCCGCGCTGGGCCGCGCTCAGCTGCAGGTCCCTGCATGGAGCCGTGTCGTGAGTGAACCAGGGCGGAGGTGCTCGGCTCGAGTCTTAGGACAGGGTGTGCTTTTCCTGGCTGGCCACCCGCGTCCTGCGGTCCGGTCCGGTCCGGTGTTGCTAGGATCTTGACTGGCAGCACGGCTCACGTTAGGAGCACCGTTTTAAGCACCCTGCATGCATTGATGAGTCCCCAAATCCCAAGTGGTAGGTACACTTACTACCCCCTTTTATAGGTGAGGGACCCCCTGCGACTCCCGCCTGGTTGCCAGGGTTCCCGTCCCCTGGAGACTCGTTACTGAGACCTGCCAGCGTTAGGTCACCAGTCGGTGGTGGTTTACAAACGTGCGCAAAGCCCTTGGGATGTGCGCTGCTGTGCGACCTCACGTAGCACCTACCCCCGGGGAGAGGGATTCAGGTAAGGGTATAGATGAGGAACCCGAGACCGAGAGACGTTAGGTAACTTGCCTGTGTTATCCGGCTAAGAAATAGGAGAGCCACGGTCCAAATCCAGGCCGCCCGATTCCAGACCCTGCCCTGTGACATCCACGCTTGACTGCCGTCATCACACTGTTCTCAAGGTAGCCGGGGGCCAAGCAGATACACAGGAGACAAATGGAATGATCTTCGGCTACAGTTTCTCAGTCTTCCCTCATTGTTATCGCTCCACAGGCGCCTTAAAAAGACCTTTTCCCCTCCAATTCTCCACCCCATGAAAGAATTTTTAAAATATATATGGCGGAAGGGAGAGGGAGATAGAAACATCAATGATGAGAATCACGGATCGGCTGCCTGCAGCCTCCGAAACCCAGCATGTGCCCTAGACTGGACTCGAACCTGGGACCCTTCGGTCCAGCAGTCGCCACCTTGGACCTCACAGAGGGACCACCGGTTGGCGACCGCTGCCCAGTCCACAGGCTGATGCCCTGTCCACTGGCAAACCAGCTAGGTATCTGCCTAGTACTGTGTATCTGCCTGTGTACTGTGGCCTTTTGGAGGGCCAGAAACATGTTCAGTATCTTAAGATTTTCCTGCCTCTCCCTCCTTCCTCTACCGAGAACCAATTTTCACTTCTTTGGGGGCAATGCGGTCCCCGTGTGTCCCAGGATAATATAACACGTGACAGTGTACACACTATGGAGAGGATTCCAGTTTGAACAAAGTTATTATGGACGAGTAAATTCATTTGCTCAGTAACTATTAAGTGATTTTGTTCGAGTAGATGGAGCAGGAAATTTATGGGAAATCCGGAAGTCCCAGGGTAGGCAGGCAGGCAGGCAGACAGGGCGAGGGAGGTTGTATGTGGGAATGGAGACCGGAAATGCTCTGTGGAGTGTCTGAATCGTGAAGGGTAGACAGACGGACCCGGGGAGGAAATGGAAGTTAAACAATTTGGACACAGACTTGGAGGAGCTGGGAAAGGAAGAAAGTGTATGGCTATAATTCATGAAGTGTGGGCTGAAGGGAATAGTAGAATATAAAACTGGGAAAGATTTTCTGGGGAAGGCCAGATCATTGAACTATAGATAGCAAGAAAAAAGCCCGTAGAAGTTTTTGAGCCAGAGTGGTGGTTACAAATGGAGGAATCAGAGGGAGGCAAAGACGTCAATTAGATTGCCGCAGTAGTTGAGGCTGCAGGGACGTGGATTCTGTACTAACCAGTGCCATGGCAGTGGGGACGGAAAGGAGAGGATTTAAGTCAGGGTCTCCCTCCAACTCAGACCTACAGAAATGTCAGGAGAGCAGGTAAGCCATACGAACCGGGTGGGAACTGGAGAGCCTCGGCCGCCCTTTCTCAGCTCCAGCTGATGGCCTTGCTTGAGCGGTCGCTAAAGAAATACGACCAAGAGGTTCAAGAAATCAAAACTTGTATATTTGCCTGTTTTAAGTGTTGACGTCTAACTTCAATTTAAAAAAAAAAGTGTTTCTTTTTAAAAAATATATTTTTATTGATTTCAGGAAGGAAGGGGGAGAGAGAGAAACATCAATGATGAGAGAGTCGTCGATTGGCTGCCTCCTGCATGGCTCCCACTGGGGATCGAACCCACAACCTGGGCATAGGCCCTTGACCGGAATGAACCTGGGATCCTTCAGTCTGCAGGCCGACACTCTATCCACTGAGCCAAACTGGCTAGTGCTAATTTCAGTCGTTTGTGGTAAACACCTAACGTCCGTTTATTTATTTATTTTAATATATTTTTTATTGATTTCAGAGAGGAAGGAAGAGGGAGAGAGAAATAGAAACATCCATGATGAGAGAGAATCATGGACCGGCGGCCTCCTGCAAGTCCCCCACTGGGGATCAAGCCCACAACCCAGGCATGTGCCCTTGACCAGAATCGAACCTGGGACCTTTCAGGTCCCAGGCTGACGCTCTATCCACTGAGCCAAGCAGCCAGGGCAAATGTCCATTTTTTTAAAGCATATTCTGTGAGCCAATCAAAATATGCCTGTGAACCAAAGGTGGTTAGACTGAGTTTTTTTTTTTTTTTTAAATATATATATTTCATTGATTTTTTTACAGAGAGGAAGGGAGAAGGATAGAGAGAATCATTGATCAGCTGCCTCCTGCACACCTCCACTGGGGATGTGCCCGCAACCAAGGTACATGCCCTTGACCGGAATCGAACCTGGGACCCTTCAGTCTGAAGGCTGACACTACCCACTGAGCCAACCAGCTAGGGCAAACGTCCGTGTTTTTTTTTTAAAGCATATTCTGTGAGCCAATCAGAATATGCCTGTGAGCTAAAGGTGGTTAGACTGAGTTTGCAACCTCTTGTGTCGTGACATAGAATCCACCAGAAAGGGAGGATGTAAAGGGAGACTGTCAAACACGGGGTGCCCTTTTTGTAAGCTGTAAAGGGGGCGAAGGGAATAAGTGCCAACAAAAACCAGTGTTCTTGGCAGTTGGGGATTAGAGGTGACTTTCATTTAACATTTATTCTACCAGTATTTGCCGAGCACCTGCTAAGCCAGGAGATGTGACAGGGAACAAAGACAGTACCTGTATGCACGCTTGGAGTTGATATTCTGGTGGACAGACACAGAGAAACAAACAAATGAATAATAAATATGCCAAGCCCGGTCTGTGTGGCTCAGTAGTTGAGCATGGACCCAGGAATCAGAAGGTCATGGTTTGACTCCAGGTTAGGACACATGCCTGGGTTTCCCACGCAATCCCCAGTAGGGGGCAGCAGGAGGCAGCTGATCAGTGATTCTCATGGATGTTTTTATCTCCCTCTCTCTGAGATCAATAAAAACACATTTTTAAAAAATTACAACAGCCAACATGACAATAGCCGTCTAGTGTAAATGAATCAAAACCATACATATTTTTTGGCCAGGTCAGCAAAAACATATATATTTTGGTGTGCCGCAGGACTTTAGTCATTAGTTTGTGTGTGCCATGAGGTGAAAAAGGTTTTGAAATCGCTGTCTTGGAGAATGCAGGCTGCTTCCTTTGCCCCCTCCTGGCAGCAAGAAGCACTGCCAGGATTCCTAGAGGAGTAGGGATATGCAAACGCGCAGTGCTCTGCTGGGAGCTGGGAGTAGGACATTCACCTCTGGCAAAAATTCAATTTGAGAACAGAATTTCCTTATTTCCCGAACTGCCGAGGAATGCGCCATTGGGCAGCTCTCCAAGGGAAGGATTAGGCTGGTTTTGGGGGAAGAATTGAAAATGCAGAATTTTATATAAGGAACAGCTTTCAGGCTGCTTTTGTTTTTTAAAATATATTTTTATTGAAACAGAGGAAGGGAGACAGAGAGAGAGAGAGAAACATCAACGATGAGAGAGAATCATTGATCGGCTGCCTCCTGCACGACCCCTACTGGGAATTGAGCCTGCAACCCGGGCCTGTGCCCTTGACCGGAATCAAACCCAGGAGTCCGTAGGCTTTATCCACTGAGCCAAACTGGCTAGGCTCAGGCTGCTTCTGTAACCTTGAGTGAAATTTATGGGAGCAAGGCCTGCTAGGAATCTTAATTGTCGGTAACTTCTTTGTTTTGTGGCCCAAGATCAAGAGAGATGTCTGCTCTTACCATTGATTTTACTTATTTACTAGCGGCCCGATGCACGAGGATTAGTGCAGGAATGGGCTTTCCTTCCCCTGGCTGCCGGCACCGCCTTCGCTCTGGCCCAGAGCCACCTTTCCGCCTTCCCACGCTGCCCAGAGGCCCGGAGCGGCTGGGGTGGTGCGGAATGCCTGCCTCTTTGCCATGGCGTCCCACCCCTGGCTGCTCGGCGCCTGTGTATACAGATTAACCCGCCATCTTTGTTGGGTTAATTTGTATACTCACTCCTGATTGGCTGGTGGGCGTTGCGACGGTACGGTCGATTTGCATCTTTCTCTTTTATTAGTGTAGATTTTTAAAAAATATATTTTATTGATTTTTTTACAGAGAGGAAAGGAGAGGGATAGCAAATTAGAAACATCGATGAGAGAGAACATCGACCAGCTGCCTACTGCACACCCCCGACTGGGGATGTGCCCGCAACCAAGGTACATGCCCTTGACTGGAATTGAATCCGGGACCCTTGAGTCCCCAGGCTGACGCTCTATCCACTGAGCCAAACCAGTTAGGGCATTAGTGTAGATTTTAAATGTATATTTTTATTGATTTCAGAGAGGAAGGGAGAGAGAAACATCAATGATGACAGAGAATCATTGATTGGCTGCCTCCTGCACGCTCCCTACTGAGGACAGCCTGCAACCTGGGCATGTGCGCTTATCTGGAATCAAACCCACGACTCTTTAGTTCGCAGGCCAATGCTCTAGCCACTGAGCCAAACCGACTAGAGCTGTGCTTACCATTTAACATCTGATAAGTTGTCTCCCAAAGGGTTCTTTAGCAAGTAGAGTTTTGTCACAGGGAGATTGACAAAAGATTTGCTCCATCCATTCCACAAACCAGCCTGATATCGCGGGACCTCCAGGAATGGTGCGGTCTCCCTTTTGGGATAGAGGTCAGTTAAAGTGCAGAGGGTTGGCATTACACTGTACCTTTCAGTTTTTTGGGGAAAAATTTAAGGTGAACCTGCTATTTCCTCCTTTTCTTTAGCGCTACATGTTGGACACGTTTGGCCTGTCTTTAAGATTTGGTGTTTTATGTCTTGGCTGGGCAGCTCAGTTGGTTAGGGTGTGGTCCTGATAAGCCAAGGTTGTGGTTTAGACCCACGGTCAGGGCACATACAGGAAGCAAACAATGAATGCATAAATAAGTGGAACAACAAATCGATGTTTCTCTCTCCCTCAAATCAATAAATTAACTTCTCTTTAGAAGTTTACCACAAATGATTTTGTCCACTAGTGACAGGCCCTCTTTCAGACTTCCACATTTTTACTGCTCTAAGCAGTGTTGCAGTGAAATCTTTTTTTTTAATGTATTTTATTGATTTTTTACAAGAGGAAGGAAGAGGGAGAGAGAGGTAGAAACATCAATGAGAGAGAAACATCGATCAGCTGCCTCCTGCACGCCCCCCACTGGGGATGTGCCCGCAACCAAGGTACATGCCCTTGACCGGAATTGAACCCGGGACCCTTCAGTCTGCAGGCCGACGCTCTATCCACTGAGCCAAACCGGTTTCGGCATAGTGAAATCTTTTGACTGTTGCTTTGTGCATATGTGTGAGAGTTTCTCTGGGGTATGAATCTAGGAGTGACATTGCTGGGTTATGGCTGTATTTTCAGTGCTACAGCCTGTTGCACATAGCTCACCTGGAGTGGTTGTTCCAATTAATGTTATGCATTTTCATAACCTTGTCATCACTTGGTTTAGTCAGATGTTATGTGTGTGTGTGTGTGTGCGCGCGCGCGCGCATGTGCACACATACATCTATATATATATAAAAGCCTAAATGACTGTTAGGACCGAAGAACCGGTTGACCAGTCGCTATGACGCGACTCTCAATGCCAGATCTGCCCTCTGGTGTTCAGTGTGCTCCCACAGCCAACCTCCCGTGGCCCCTTCCCCTGGCTGGCTGGCCCCGATCACCCCAATGGGAACCTCCCGTGGCCCCTTCCCCCCGAATCAGCCAGCCAACCTCCCATGGCCTTAATTGGGATTGGGCGAGATGCCCCAACAACCTGATCCTGGCCAGGCCTAGGGACCTCACCCATGCACAAATTCGTGCGCCAGGCCTCTAGTATATATGTTTTTTTAAAAATTGATTTCAGAGAGGAAGGGAGAAGGAGAGATAGAAACATCAGTGATGAGAGATAATCACTGATCAGCTGCCTCCTGCACACCCCATATCGGGGATTGAGCCAGCAACCTGGGCATGTGCCCTGACCGGGAATTGAACCATGACCTCCTGGTTCATAGGTCAACACTCAACCACTGAGCCATGCCAGCTGGGCCTTACTGACTTTTAGGTATACTTTATATGCTTTATATAAGAGTTTATTAGTTTTATTAGCCTCAGATACTATATTTTTTAACATTTGTGGCTTGTAATCATTTGATATATGTTTGAATATTTATTTTTATTCTCTGTCTTCACTCAGTGGAATTAAGCTTCATGAGAGCAGGGACTCATTCCTTGCTACCTCCCCAGCTCATAGAACAGTGCCTAGAACATAGTAGGTACTCAGTATTTTGTGCATGAATGTTTTCATTGCTAGTAGACATGGCAACTTAATTTTTTTTCCCTAGTAGTTTGCTTCCAGTGTTCAGAACAGAATTATTTTTGTATCTTGTCCTGTGTCTAGTATTTTATTGAACTCTTATCCTAATAATTTGTCTATAGATTCAGTTTTATTTTGCTGTATAGGATTTTATTTGCTGGAAGTAGATGAAAATATTTAGGTCTCAATATTTTCCCCCAGATCTAGTGTTAGTTATCGATAAAAGTGTTTTTGTAAATTTCTGACATTATTTTAAAGAACTTTGCTATATGGTAACTCAGTTCTAATGCTGTTTGCTAATTTGAGGATAAAAAGGGATTCCCCTTCCAACTTGCGGTAAAATCCACTTTTCTTAAACTTCTGAGTTTAAGTCAACACCTTAATAGTACAAATTTTAAAAAAATATATATTTTATTGATTTTTTTCCAGAGAGGAAGGGAGAGGATAGAGAGTTAGAAACATCGATCAGCTGCCTCCTGCACCCCGCCTACTGGGGATGTGCCCACAACCAAGGTACATGCCCTTGACAGGAATCAAACCTGGGACCCTTCAGTCTGCAGGCCGATGCTCCATCCACTGAGCCAAACCGGTTAGGGCAATAGTACAAATTTTTATTTTGAGTTTACCTGCTCTTTTCATGGGAGAGTAGTAGTTAGAATCTAGATTTCTGTTATTTCATAATGTCTTGCTAAATGTCTGCATTTCCATATATATTTTGTACCTTTTCTGCTTAGTGTAATGAATAAGAAAAAACTTTCTTAATAACATTTCCATATTTGAGCGCATTCAACCAGGGGTCTGGAGAAGACTCTGCTGTTATGACTTGTTTACTACCATCCACTATGGATCTGTTTTCTGTTCAGAATACTTCTGACACCAAATGTATGGGTTTTCCACACCAAGTAATTCTCCACTTCTGTGCAAACACCAACTGGATGTCCGACAATTTATTCAGTTCTGAAACTAACACCTAGGGTTTGTGCAGACCCCAGAGATTAAGGCCTTGGTCTTACATACTATCCCCGACTTCAGACACCAATCTCAAGTAATCCGTTCCCAGGTTACTCACACTTCTATCTGAGTTGGCTACAAACCCCCTCCTCAGGTTCGAATGTGCTGTAACAGCTCATAGAACTCAGGGTAACCCTTTACTTCCTTTTACCAGTTTATTATCCTATACTAGAGGCCTGGTGCACGACATTTGTGCACTTGGGGGTGGGGAGGTCCCCTCAGCCCTGCCTGCGCCCTTTAGCAGTCCGGGAGTCTTTGGGGGATGTCTGACTGATGGCTTAGGCCCGCTCCCTGCCCCCCTGGGAGCTTACTGACCACCAGGGAGCAGCTCCTGTGTTCAGTGCCTGTCCCCGGTGGTCAGTGTGCATCATAGTGACTGGCCATTCTGCCTTTTGGTCAATTTGCATATTACCCTTTTATTATATAGGATAATAAAAGCATAGCATGCATAGTGTCCCATCGACCAGGAGTTCTTCTAGGAGTTCAACCAGGGGGCGGTCCGGCTGGGGGAAGGGAGAGAGGACCTGGCTGGTGGCAGCGGCAGCAGCAGGCGACTGGGGGAAGGGAGGGAGTACCCTGCCGGCAGCCAGTAGGGACCCTACCAGTGCACAAAATTTCATGCACTGGGCCTCTAGTAAAGGATACTATAATGAACAGCCAGAAAAAAGGTGCACAGGAAGGGGTCTGGAAGAGTTCCAAGCACAGGAGCTTGGGGTGTGTGATCTTCCAGGCACATGGTTGTGTTCACCAACTGGAAGCTCTCCAAACCCTGTGTGTCGGGCTTTTATGGAGGTGCCATTGCGCAGGCATGTCCATGGCCACTGGTGATTAGCTCGGTCTTCAGCCTCTCCCCTCTCTGGAGGTCCAGAGGGTGGGGCTGAAAGTTGTCACCTACTGATCAGTGGTAATTCCTCTGGCAATCACCCCCTATCCTGGGACTATCTAGGCCTCCCCCATCCCCCCAGCACCTCCTTAACATACAAAATGACACTCTTACTACACTAGACTCCAAGGGTCTGAGGAGCCCTTGTGTCTGGGAGGACAAAGACCAAATATTAGAACAAAAGATGGCCTATCACCTCTGTTGTTCAGGAAGTACAAGGGGTTAGTAGCTCTCGTGCCAGGAAACAGGGATGAAGACCAAATGTGTATACAGACTGTTCCCAACTTAGGATGGTTCGTCTTGTGATTTTTTGCTTTACAATGGTGTGAAAGCAGTGAGAATTCAGTAGAAGGGCTAGGCTAAGCTATGATGTTAGCTGTATTAAATATACTTTCGACCTACAATATTTTCAATTTACGATGGATTTCTTGGGATGTAACCCCACTGTAAGTCAAGGAGCATCTGTATTTCTTTTCTTTTCTAAATATATTTTGTTTTATTACAGAGAGGAAAGGAGAGAGATAGTTAGAAACATTGATCAGCTGCCTCCTGCACATCCCCCACTGGGGATGTGCCCACAACCAAGGTACATGCCTTTGACCAGAATCAAACCTGGGACCCTTGAGTCCGCAGGCCGATGCTCTATCCACTGAGCCAAACAGGTCAGGGTGCATCTGTATGTCTTACATCCCAATATCACCGCCTGGTATTGCAGCCCCTCTGGGAATATGTGCTTTGGGGGACTCACAGTGGCTAGAAAACGTGTGAAATTGGGACTGTGATAATCATGTGACAGATGTAATTCTTCAGTCCCTATCCTAGTGGTGACTTCACCTAAGATTCTGTATTGAAATCACGCTCCCAGATTCTCGTTACGTGTCTTTAGCACTATACTGCTGAAAAGCTCAGGTAGCAGTGAACCGTTTTGGATGCCCGTGGCCAGTGTAGGCTGGCGCACGTATTTCTCTTTGCCTAAGAGATGCTTTTAGTTCCGCTTCCTTTACTCTTTCTGGTTCTTACCCCCCTCATGTTCCTCACCCTTCCCCAAGACAGCCCTCTTCTTGAGGAACCAGTGTCCCTGCTGCAGCATTTGGAATCTCATTCCAGCACCAGTTCTGCCCACTACAGCGGCCGACTCAGTCCCTTTGGTTAGGGTCTGCCTCCTTCTTCGCTTTCATTTCAGCTGCACTTTGCCTTCCAAATGCTCCGTTTCTTAACTTCAGGCAAAGCTCTTTTCAGATGGCTGAACAGCTCGGGGTGATGGGTGTTTCAGAGGCGGAGCCCCGATGCTTTTTCCTGGTCTTTGGAATAATATCCTGGGCTTGGGAGACCGTCTCCTGTTCCTAACTATCCTCCCATCTTTGCTCTCTCTTTGGAAATCCTTTTTTATACTTTGGGGGGAAATAATGTCCTTATCTTTTGGCCAAGATCAAGTAATCCTCATCTGTTGGGAAACCAGTGACAGGAATTTTTGCAACGGAATTAGAAAGATTTCAGGGCCCCGCCTCCACCTGCCGGCCTGAGTGTGAAGTCCTGAGGACTCCGGGTGCCTGTGGTCCTATTGGCTCCTACACCACTGAAGTGCCTTTTTCCTTTGCTTTGTCTCATTTTCTCTTGAAGGCTAAATTCTTTTTGACAAAGTCTATACTTTGCATCCCTGTGTTAAATATTAAACTTTATATTTGTCAGCATACATTGTCGAATCCGAGGCTCTCTGGCCACCTCCTGCCCTCTTTCTCCCCCGTTGCTTTTCTGTCCTCCCCTTCCCCCAGATTTGGTACTGTGTTTTATTTTGGCTGAACAGTTCCGAGTCTTGCCCCTGCATAAACAGCGTCATCTTTATAAATACTGTTTTGTGTACGAAAGGAGCCACCATGCTAACCTGATAAACTCAGGGGAGGCCTGCATGGCAGTCTTGCAAACTCAGAGACCTAAAGTAACCACAAAGGATGGTCTGAAATTAAACTTTAACTAAAAGCAGTGATGGGGGGTAGTTACATCCTAGGCCGGTATCTTCACTGACAAGGTCAACCTTTACCTTAACTGATCTGTCTTTTTTTAAAATATATTTTATTGACTTTTTACAGAGAGGAAGGGAGAAGGATAGAGAGTTAGAAACATCGATGAGAGAGAAACACCAATCAGCTGCCTCCTGCACACCTCCTACTGGGGATGTGCCCGCAACCAAGGTACATGCCCTTGACTGGAATTGAACCTGGGACCTTTCAGTCAGCAGGCTGAAGCTCCATCCACTGAGCCAAACTAGTTAGGGCCCTATCTGTCCTTTTGCATCTATGATAACATACCCTTTGAAAAGTCTGGGTGGCTTGTAACTTCCCTTTTTCTGGACCCCTCAGGGCACAACCTAATGTGCTGAGAGCCAGGACAGATACCACAAATTCCTTCATTGTTATGTTAATTGTCCCTGCACCCACCTAAGTATGTGTCTATCATTTTACTTTTTATCCAATCCCAGGGGTTTCTCCCCCCACCCCTTTGCTTTCTCCCGCCTCTCTAGTCTTTCACCAATGGATTTCATGTAACCCACCTAGATTGCAGTCCTATCTAATAAAAGAGTAATATGCAAATTAACCACTCCACTACACCCACAAGCCATGCCCATCAGCCAATCAGGAGCAAGTATGCAAATTAACCCCAACCAAGATGGCTGCAGCCACGGAGCGAGCAGGAGGCTTGGGTTTCCCCGGCAATGGGGAAGCCAAGTTTTCTGCACACCCTGGCTGGCCCAGGCCTGCACTCAAGGCTACAAAGTTTCAATTATAGAAGATAAATAAATCCCAACAAAAATGGTGGCAGCCACAGAGCTGGCGAGAGCAGGAGGCTTGAGTTGCCCCTGGCGATGGAGGAAGCCAAGCTTCCACAGCCCTGGCCTGCCTTGGCCTCCACTCAAGGCTACAAAATTTCAATTATAGAAGATAAATAAATCCCAACAAAAATGGCTGCGGCCAGGGAGCAAGCAGGAGGCTTGACTCTGCTCAAGGCTACAAAGTTTCAATTATAGAAGCTAGATAAATCCCAGATACCAGGGCCTCCTCTTGGATCACCGGGGGGCGTGGGCAGTTAGGGGCAAACAGTCTGGCAGGGGAGCAGTTAGGCATCAATCAGGCTGGCAGGAGAGTGGTTAGGGGGTAATCAGGCTGGCAGGCAGAAGCGGTTAGGGGCAATCAGGAAGGCAGGCAGGCAAGCAGTTGGGAGCCAGAAGTCCTGGATTGTGAGAGGAATGTCTGACTGCCCATTTAGGCCCGATCCTACTAGGATCTAAACAGGCAGTTGGGCCTAAACAGGCAGTCGGATATCCCTCAAGGGGTCCCAGATTAGAGAGGGTGCAGACTGGGCTGAGGGACACCCCCCACCCCCGTGCACGAATTTCCTGCACTGGGCCTCTAGTGTATAAATACAGACGTAACCCACCATTCTTGGGAGCATTATCTCAATTCCTTGAGGTTCTGCTTCCCGGCATATGTTGACAGTTTGGCTCAAATAAAATCACAAAAAATTCTTTACAGGTTTCAGTGTTTTTTTACGTTAACAGTTTAAATTCCTTTTCACTTTTATCTATCTTCACAGGCTACTTTCGTTGAATTGTGTCTAAGAAAGGAGTTATTTGGGCTTGGTTGACACAGTTCATCCACTCATTTATCAAACAAGCTCCTGCTCTAAGCTACCTCTGGGCAGGCAGGTCCATTGACAGATAGCACAGGGCCCTGCCCCGTTTTCAGGCGCTCAGACCAGGAAATGTAATAAACAAAGCGGACATGAATGGTAGCAGAGGTAGGCGCACAGTGGATGGAAAGTAATTCTTTTGGGGGAGCTGAGGAAAGCTGTCATTTGAGCTAAGTCTTGAGTGAACAGGAGTTTATGAGGCAAAACTGGCAGACTAGGAAGGGGCAGAACACAGAGGGAACGGCCTGAGCAAGAAGATGCAGAGGCCAGAAAAAGGCCTGTGTGCTGTGAGGCTGGCCGGTGCTTGAAGCTGCCGTGGCTGGAGGGTAGTCCCTGTGGTGGGCGTGGTGGGTGATAAATGGGAGGCGAGTTCTTAGCTACTTTATCCCATGCAGAAGGGCTCGGCTTTATCTGTCCGGAGCCATGGGGACTGAGGGAGATGCTGTGTTCCTGGGGTGGGGGTGGTTATGTTGGACCATCTCAAGGAGAGCCGCTGACCCCAGTGTCCAACCTTGAGCTTTCATGCTGGGGATAAAAGTCTGGGCAGAGTCCCTGGTTGGCGCTTACCTGCATGCTCGGGCACCTTGGACGTCTTATCATCATCGAACACTGGACTGAACTCCAACCTCTACCCACTTGGCTGCCTCCCCTTAGGAATTGGTTCCGGCTTCACCAGGCTTGGGATGGGCTCTGGGCTCTGGGGTGAAGAAGGCGATGGCAGAGGATGAGCCTTTCACACCCTTGGCTCTCCTTTGGCACCCCTTCTTGTCTGCTGCTGCTTCAGATCTTGGTTTCTGCTTTCTTCCAAATACACAGCCATCTTGGCTTCCAGCCCACGTGAAGGAAAGAACTTCCTTCCTGCAGCTCCTCTCTGAAAACGGCCCAGCTGGCACTGCTCAGGAACAAGGAGTTCCTGAGGGTGTTGGCACCTCATGGTGCTGCTGTCCGGCAGTCGCCGCTGTGCTCACTTACCCTTAGTTCAGGGATCGGCCTGTTGGAACGTTGGGTGGTCCTCAAGGCCTCTGAGCAGAGCTGCCGCGGGGGCTTCCGTAGGGAAGCGGTCGGGAGGTGAGGGCAGCTGGGGAGGTGGGCAAGGGTCTGACCGTGGCGGCTTCTGATCAGTTGTAGGAAATACCTAGACGCCTCTTAACTGAGGCCTAGCCCTGGAATGTTTGCTCCAGCCCAGAGGTTGCCCATCAGTCTCTTGTGGATGTCCAACTCCTAGCTGCCCGACATCCTGGCGCCAGGCCCTGGGGGAGGGGAGGGTAAGACCACAGTGTCGGCATACTCCTGACCAGGCAGAGTCACCATAAAACATCCGGAGAAGACTGGGCTAGAGCTAGTTCAGCGAAGTTAGGAAAGCGAGGCGTGTAGCGGGTGTTCCATAAATAACGGCTGCCTCCTGAATGAACTGAAGTCACGGTGAGTCTTGCAGGCGTGGGCTAAGCCCTGCGGGGAGCGAGGTCTCGGAGCCCCCAGGGGCCCAAGCCGAGGCCTGGGCGGAAAGGGCGCGGGGTGGTTGTGCTCTGGGCCTTAGGGCCTCCCGCAGGCGGGGAAGGCGAGGCCGGCGGTGGCTTGAGTCCTGCGCAGGGCAAGTAGGTGCCATGGTGTCGGGCAGTCGCTAGCCCTCCGTGTGGGCTCTGAAGGGGGGCCTCGGGGCCGCACCCTGCCGGGTGTGCTGCTGGTGCCTTGTGGGAACCGGGCAGGGGGACCACAGACTGCCCACCTACAGGAGGCTTCGTGCTAAGGTGGCTCCTGAGCGTCCGGCCGGAGGGAACTGTGGGGAACTGACCACGCAGCAGTCGGAGGGCTGTTCCTGCACTATTGCCCCGCACACTAGCGGTCCGGAAAGAGCACCGGGGGGAGGTTCCATTTTAAGGGGAGGCGGGCCGGGGCGGGGTTCCCTGCGCCACTCCCCGAGGTCGCGCCGCCCCGCCGCAGACGAGGTCAGGCGCTCGGAGCGGCCCGCCGGGGAGAGCGTTCTGGGTTCGCCGGAGGTCGAGACCCGTGTCCAGCCACCACCTGATCGCAGACTGCTTCGTGTCGCCGGTTCCGCAGGCACCATGAGCCAGGACGCCGAGGTGGACATGAAGGAAGTGGAGCTGAACGAGCTGGAACCCGAGAAGCAGCCGATGAACGCGGCCTCGGGGGCGGCCGTGTCCGCGGTCATGGCGGGCGGCGCCGAGAAGAACGGCCTGGTGAAGATCAAGGTGGCCGACGACGAGGCGGAGGCGGCGGCGACCAAGTTCACGGGCCTGTCCAAGGAAGAGCTGCTGAAGGTGGCGGGCAGCCCCGGCTGGGTGCGCACCCGCTGGGCGCTGCTGCTGCTCTTCTGGCTCGGCTGGCTGGGCATGCTGGCGGGCGCCGTGCTCATCATCGTGCGCGCGCCGCGCTGCCGCGACCTGCCGGCGCAGACCTGGTGGCAAAAGGGGGCCCTCTACCGCGTCGGCGACCTGCAGGCCTTCCAGGGCCCCGGCGCGGGCGGCCTAGCAGGTGAGCGCGTGCACCCCAGCCCCCGACCCTCGCGCCGCTGGTTTAACTGGTGAGCCGCTCGCACCTCCCCTCCCCCCCATGGGCTCGGACGGTTCTCCACCCCACCGGGTAGCGGCCGCTGCCTGGGACTTAGCGCCTCCTGCCTTTCTTCAGGGTTTCCTCTTCCCCTCCCTCCCTCTTTCACGTGGGACGGTGACTCGGCCCCTTCCCTTCCTCCTGGAGCCGCGGGTTCCTGAAGCAACGCGCTGGGCGCCTTACAGCAGCTGCTCACCCTCCGCACTGAGGCCTCAGGCCCGCCCACTCTGACCGCTGCCCTCCCGTTGCAGGCCTGAAGGGGCGCCTGGACCACCTGGGCTCCCTGAAGGTGAAGGGCTTTGTGCTGGGCCCGATTCACAAAACCCAGAAAGACGACGTCGATGGGACCAGCTTGGAACAGATCGACCCCACTTTCGGCTCCCAGGAAGATTTTGAGAGTCTCCTGCAGTCGGCCAAGAAAAAGAGTGGGTGCCTTTGTTAGGGTCCCGGAAGGACCTTGGAGTTGGCAAGGGAGCAGCCAGGAAGGGCCTGGCCTTGTGGCCGGGGAAAGGCGGCCTAGGGTTTTTGTCTGCCTCGCTCCCGCTGGCTCGGAGCTCTCCTCGCAGACGCCGGGGGGAGTGGGGGGCCTCGGCCTGAATGGGGTTTGCCCCGCGGTTCAGGGACTTCCCGCTTGCCTGTGCAGGCCTTTCGCTTCTGGGCTTCAGCGCCGTGGTCTTCAAAACGACTTTTCACTAAGTTGGTGGTTTTTAAGCTGGAAAAGAGTGAATCCTTTTGGAAAGAAAATCCAGATAAAATCTTGTCTTCCTTTAAAAGGGTTCACTTTGGGGTGGGAAGCCCAGGATCCTCTGATCAGCCTTCTCTGTTAATACTGTTACCTTCTGCCCTATGAGGTTTCAAAGCCCCTTCTTGCTCGTGTCTCTGTTTCAATGGACTGAGATTTGCCAGGGTTCAAATCTAAGCTTTTGTAGCAAGTAATACAAAGGAATTGCTCGACTGACAGGGATTGCTGATCTCCTTTCTCAACACCTGCTTCTCCCTCCATTGTTCCAGGCATCCGGGTCATTCTGGACCTCACTCCCAACTACAGGGGCCAGGACTCGTGGTTCCTCCCCACTCAGGTGGACACTGTGGCCACCAAGATAGCGGTGAGTGCGCTGGTGCCGGTGGCAGGTGGGGGCCAGGGCCTTGGCTTGCGGGGTCCTTGCCCGGCAGCCCCTGTAGTAAGCAAACCCAGCCCCCCTCCCGCAGGGGCCCCGGCTCCCCCCACAGCGGCCGCAGTGCACCCGTGTGTGCTTGTTCCTTTTGGGCGCTCCTTTTCCCTGTTTCCTCCACTCTGGTGGTGACAGTGTCAGGAAGGGAGCCTCTCAGATGTTAATCTGGGTTTGACTTTTCTTCCTTTTGGGAGAGGAAGCTTCCCAGTGGGAGTCTGTCCTGACGGGTTTCCCAGTCCCTGTGTGATGTTTTGAAGTACAGCCCCGCCTGAAATCCTCAGCGTGGGGATCTTCCTGTGTCGGAGACTGTGCCCAGTACTTTATAGATGTTTTCTGATCCCCTGTGTACCCACTCAAGGTCCCTATCATTATCCCCAGACTGCACGCGGACACTAAGGTTCAGAGGGTTCCATGCGCTGGCATTTGAGGTCCACGTAACCTTATTGTTTAACTACTTCCCTGAAGGTGTAGGCCCAAGCTCTGTAGCCAACAGGCTGGGGGAGGGGCTGTGAATGTCACCCAGGCTTCTAATGCCTGCGTTATGGGACACGGACCAGTTCAGACCAGTTCAGGATGGGCAGAACAGAGATGGAGGCAGACCCTCGCTTGGCTGGCAGCCCTGATTCTGGGGTAGGAGTCTGTTCTCCCAGCGTGTCTGTAGGACCCTTGGAGTCATCCAGCTCATCAGTCAGCAAGTTGCTGGAAGACCCTTTAAACGTTACCGATAGGGAAGTTTTCGCATGGTTAATGAGACAAAGGTGGCAGCCTTGGATGAAAATGGAGACGAGAGGAGGGAGCACACGGAGCAGGGAGAAAAAGGGAAAAACGGGCAGTGGGAGTAGGGTTTCATGTTCTGTGCCTCACACGCCAGGGCTTCAGGCCTGGGCCTGTCCTGCAGAACCGGCTCTTTGTCCCACATCTTCATGGAAACTGCCCGGGGGGGATGCTTTGCATTTCAGTCTTTCATCCTTGGGTGGCCCTGCCCAGCTCTGCCCTGACCGACAGCCCTTTGCACCACTCCTAGGCCTCAGGACATTGGGAGAGGAGTCACACACTTGTCTTGGGATTTTGACTGGTGTCTGAGGCCTGTCACTGTTACTCTCTCACTGAGCCTTGGGCATGCCTGCTTGCTTCTTTGAGACTATTTCCACATCTCTAAAATGGGTATGCCAGCACTCCACACATGCTAAGTATTAAATGAGGTTATGGTTATGGACACACTTTCTCTCTTGGGCCTCCTCTGTGGTTATCAAAGGTGAAGCCATGGGCTGGAATAGAGAGAGATCACTACGAGAATCAGTGATTGGTTAGAAGGGGAGGGACCAAGGGCTGAACCTTTATAATGGAGGTGGGAACACGAGGCCATCCCAGGCTCTCTTGCAGGTGACCGCCCAGGTTACGAGGAAGCACCTGGCAGGCAGGCTCCGTGGGGGGCTGGGGGTGGGAGTTTTGCGGGCCTCTGCAGCAGAGTGTCACTCTTTCCTTTGTCGTCCCATGTCCCCCCCCCATAGGATGCTCTGAGTTTCTGGCTGCAGGCCGGTGTGGATGGGTTCCAGGTTCGGGACGTGGAGAACCTGAAGGTGAGTTTCCTTTGCATGAGAGATGCAGCCTCGGTGAGCAAGCGGGACTCGCCAGGGCCGGGTAGTAGTTGCCTCTGCCTTTTGCCTTCTAGAACGCGCCTTTATTGTTGGCCGAGTGGCAGAACATCACCAAGAGCTTCAGTGAAGATAGGTGAGTGCCAGGCCCCTTGTCCCCAACTTAGCTCCAGTGGGGGTACCCCCAGCGGAGTGCTAGGCCCTGGGAAGGGGGGAGTTCCTAGTGCAAATGCCTTCCTCACTTCCTGCCTTCCTTTCTTGTCCTGTACCAACCTTGACCTCTGCTTTGCTCTCTGCAGGCTCTTGATTGCAGGCACTGGGTCCTCCAGCCTTCATGAGATCTTGAGCCTGCTCGAACCGACCAAGGACCTGTTGTTGACTAGCTCGTACCTGTCGGCCCCCCCTTTCACTGGGGAGCATGCAGAAATGCTGGTCACCCGGTACTTAAATGCCACCAATGACAGTCGCTGGTGCAGCTGGAGTGTGAGTACCACAGGGGTGGGAGAGGGCCAGGGTGTGTTTTGGAGGAAAGGGGTGTTGCGAGACGGGCGGTGGGGGCTTTGGGGCTCACCAGCGCGCCCCTTCCTACAGCTGTCTCAGAAGGGACTCCTGACTTCCTTCGTGCCGGCTCAACTCCTCCGGCTGTACCAGCTGCTGCTCTTCACCCTGCCGGGGACCCCGGTTTTCAGCTATGGGGACGAGATCGGCCTGAAGGCAGCTGCCCTTCCTGGACAGGTATTTGGTGCTGCCTTCTCGGCGCAGTCGGGGAGCTGTGTTTATCCGCCAAGATAGTCGTGGATGCCACGGACAGGCGTGACTCCTGGGGGGAGCTGCGTTGGTTTCCTAGTCAGTCACCCGGCCTGTAGCTGTGTGGCCGCGGCAGGCGGTTTCACGTCTCCACGTCCCGGTCATCGGTTCTGTGAGGCTGCCTCTCGTGTAGGGTGGTTCAGATAAAGTGACGGCTCCTTGAAAATGCAATGTCGTACAGGTAGTGTTCAGTATGATAGCCATCACTTCATTCATTCATTCATTCATTCATTGGACAGTAGGTACTCCGCTGGGCTCTCCTAGTTTGGTGGGGGAGCCAGGTGAGTGAGAGAAGGGATGGGGTAAGACCGGAAGGCACTCGCTTAGCTCTAGCCACAGGCGCGGAGGCTGACACCTGAGCTGCTGGTATCTCTAGAGCCGGTCATTCATTCATTCCCCACGTTTTACGGAGTGATGCCCGTGCGCCGTCCCCGCAGAAGAAAGCCTGCTTCTGTGTGCCAAGTGGCCCCAGGAAAGCCTGTGAGACAGCTGAGCAGGGGCGGGGGAGGGAGGAGGCTGGCTTGGGGCTGTCTGGGGGAAAGAGCCCCCTGGCCGAGGGGCAGTGCAAGGACCCGAGGTGGGAGCCAGCCTTGCTGCTCCCAGTAGAAGTTCGGTGTGAGGGCGGGAGGGCCTGCAGGGGGCTGGAGGGACAGGAGGAGGAGAAGGGGGAGTGGGCCAGCCTTCCCCAAGTCCTGTTTTCCCTGCCCTCCAGCCTGAGCAGGCCCCGGTCATGCTGTGGGATGAGTCCAGCTCCCTCAACACCTCGGGACCGGTGAGCTCCAACATGACTGTGAAGGTACGGGTTTTAGGGGGCGGGGCCTGGCCCGCAGCCGGGCCGGCGGCTTGTGGGCGTTTGCCGCCCGCGGAGTCCTTCATCCCTTCCTGCTCTGTCTCCATCGCTTGCAGGGCCAGAGCAAAGACACCGGCTCCCTCCTGACCCTGTTCCGGCGGCTGAGTGACCACCGGGGCAAGGAGCGCTCCCTGCTGCACGGAGACTTCCATGTGCTCTCCTCAGGGCCCGACCTCTTCTCCTACGTCCGCCACTGGGACCAGAACGAGCGGTACCTGGTGGTGCTCAACTTCGGGGACGTGGGCCAGCCCGCTCACTTGGGGGCCCCCAGCAGCCTGCCCGCCAGCGCCAGCCTGCCTGCCAGGGTCAACCTGCTGCTCAGCACCCAGCCAGGCCGGGAGGAGAGCGCCTCTCTTGAGCTGGAGCGCCTGAAATTGGAGCCCCACGAGGGGCTGCTGCTCAGCTTCCCCTACGTGGCCTGATCCCCTCCCCTCCCCTCCCCTCCCCTCCCCTCCCCTCCTCTCCCCAAGCCCTTTGGGTTCTGGTTTCTCTCCTTTTTTTTTTTTTTTTTACTGTCACAGATTACAGATGAACCCTCAATAGGGTGTTTTCTGGCTTCAAATAAAAGTTACCCCTGCCTAGTGAGGTCTGTCTTCCCTCCACCTTCTGTTACGGCAGGAATTTCTCCTCCTCTTCTCCCCCCGCCCGGGCCTTCCCCACGCTGATCAGGGTCTGAGAGTTTCATACTTTTGCCAGCCCAGACAGGAAGGGGCCTGCCAGTGGGAGCAGGGAGGTGTCGGCTGGGTCTCTGGGCCCAGCACCCAGGCCTCCTCCCCCGCTGGGCGTGCTCTCCTGAGGTCTTGGTCTGGCTGACTCTCCCTCAGCAGTGGGTCTGCAGCGAAGTGTGGTCAGTGTCCCTGTTTTCGCAGACGGCCTTTCGGGGGGTAGAGTGGGAGTGGAGCGGCCTGTTGTCTAAGAGCTACTTCTGAAGGCTACAAGAGGCCACTCGTTCAGTGGGCCTTGATTGCACACTCGGCATGTGCCAGGAAGTGTTCTGGGTCCTGGGGTACAGGAGGGAACAAAGTTCAAAAATCCCCATCGCCTTGGGGTTTATATCCTGGCGAGGCAGATTAGATGGCCCTGGCTGGTGTGGCTCAGTGGATAGAGCATCGGCTTGGGGACTGAAGGGTCCCAGGTTTGATTCTGGTCAAGGGCACATGCCTGGGTTGTGGGCTCAATCCCTAGTCTGGTGGGGGGGGGGGGGGCGGGCATGCAGGAGGCAGCTGATAAGTGATTCTCATCATTGATGTTTATCTCTCCCTCTCCGAAATCAATAAAAAAATACTTTTAAAGAAAGAAGTAAGACGAGTAAACTTTAGAGAATGGTGATAGTTGTCAAAGAAGGAAAAATAAAGCAGGAGCAGAGGTGGGTGTCTGGAGTGGGAGCTCGGGAGGCCTCACCAAGGAAGTGCCATTTGAGTAAAGGGCCTGAGAACTGGGCAGGTATGTGGGGAAGGAGCTTGCCAGTGGCCTGGGGTGGGCGTGCCTGGCCCGAGGACCGAAGAGGAGGGAAGGGGCAAGGGGTGAGGGCTAGCTGGCAGGGGCCGTCACACCGCAGCTGCAGAGTTGGGCAAACAGTGAGGGCATGCTCCCATAGACTGTCCCTCCTCTGACACCCGCTGCCTGCTCGTGACCCTCGGGCTCCTGGCGGGAGTGACGCACGGGACTCCGGAAGCACTGAGATTAGTTTTATAGCGAGAGGGTGCCTGGTTCAGAATCCAACCATGAAGCTCCTCCCAGGGAGTCCGGGACCCCAGACCTGGCACAGAACCCTGGCCAAGCAGGGCGCCCCCCGGCCTTTGGCCTCCAGAGTGTTCTCAGGGCTTACTCACATACTGCTCGCTCCCAAGGCTGACCTTCAGTCCCGGCCCCGCCCAGAAGTTCAGGCTAAGACCTTCAGTCCTCCCGAGATAGTGTGTCCCACAGCCTCCTCATAAACCACAGTGCCAGGCGGTCTGAAGTCCCCATGCTAACTGCTCACGTCAGGGCTTTCCGGGGCCTGGAGATCACCGCCCAGCGCTGAGGGCAAAGGCTGACCTCCAGACCGGATGAGTTTGTTTGTTTTTTATATAAAAAACGTTTTTATTGATTGGCGAGAGAGGAAGGGAGAGGGAGAAAAAGAGACATGGATGAGAGAGAACAATCAGTTGCCGCCTGCATGCCCACCCCCCTCCTTGGGATCGAATTTGCACCCCGGCCATGTGCCCTGACCGGGAATCGAACCTGTGACCTCTTGGTTCATAGCTCAACGCTCAACCACTGAGACACCGGCTGGGCTAGTTCTTTTTAAAAAATACATATTTTTATTGATGTCAGAGAGGAAGGGAGAGGGAGGGAGAGAGAGAAACGTCCATGATGAGAGAGAATCATTGATCGGCTGCCTCCCTCACGCCCCACCCTGGGGACCGAGCCTGCAACCTGGGCCTGTGCCCTGACTGGGAGCCAAACCATGACCTGGGCTGCCCAGAGAGTTCCTCACCGCACAGTCTGAGGGGACAGATGGCGGTGGCGGGTGCTGAGCCGTGGCGCAGGCTGGCGGGTGTTAGCCGGCTCCCTGGCTGCTCCTTCCGCAGGGAGGCTGGCTGGCTGGGGTGGTGGTTGCTGTAGCAGGGGGCGGGTCACCAGTGGTTGGGTCCCACATTTTGCTGTTGGAGCCTCCGGGGTCATCATGAGGATTCTCTGTCGTGCCCTCCTCGCCTTACGGAAAAGAACGCTAGTTCCTGAGGGTTGGGCCGGGGCCTCTGGGTGTCCTGGAAGAGGGAACAGGTCAAGTCCAGGCCCAGTCCTGTTTGCTCACCGGGCTGCCCGCTCTGCACCTGTGCCTGAGGCTGCCTGCGGGAGGGCGCGGGACGCCAGCATGTGCCCTGCGGGTCCAGCACAATTCCCGGGAAGACACACCCAGCCCGCCAGCCAGCTGGACCGCTCCCTCTGCCTGGGTCTTGCCCTCTCCTCCCCCTTCTGGCTTTTGTCTAACCCAGGCCTCTCTCCCGGAGGCTCCTCACCTCTGCCCTCTCGGCTCCTTCCCCAGGGCCCCAGCTCCCCCGCTTTCCTCCGGGCCTCCTGGCCCCTCTGACCCCCGCCGTTTGCAACGTGGCGTGGCTGCAGGCTGCGTGCTTCGCGATTCGCTGTGGACTTTGCGGTTGTCAATCCGCACCGAGGCTATCCCATTGATTTTCAGAGAGAGTGGGAGGGAGGGGGAGAGACACACAGAGAGAAACATCGATGCGAGAGAGACACCTCGATGGGTTGCCTCCCGCATGCGCCCCAACCAGGGTCAGGGATTGAGCCGGCAACCTCGGAACGTGGCCTTGACCGGAATTGGACCTGGGACCCTTCAGTTTGCGGGCTGATGCTCCGTCCACGGAGCCAAACGAATAAGTGGTAAAATAGCCCTGGCCGGTGTGCCTCAGTGGATAGAGCGTCGGCCTGTGGACCGAAGGGTCCCGGGTTCGGTTCCGGTCAAGGGCATGTGCCTTGGTTGCGGGCACATCCCCAGTAGGGAGCGTGCAGGAGGCAGCTGATCGATGTTTCTCTCCCATCGATGTTTCTAACTCTATCCCTCTCCCTTCTTCTCTGTAAAAAATCAATAAAATATATTTAAAAAAAGAAGTGGTAAAATACACATCACAAAACTTAGCATTTTACCGTTTTTACTGTGCAGTTCAGTGGCAGTAAGTACCTGACACCGTGCGACCACCCCCACCACCACCTCCAGCGCAGCATGATGCCAAGCGGAGACGGCCCCCATTGGACATTGACTCCCCCAAATTTGTTTTTAAAATGGAAAATGAATAAACCAAGAATTGAATGGCCACGGTCAGATTTTCAGCACCGCCGGGCGGGGGCCTGTGGGGCCCTGGCCTCTGTGCTGCGGGGCCAGGTGAGAACCTCAGCTTGCACACCCTGGAGTCTGAAAAAGCTGCTCCATGGCCCTGGCCGGTGTGGCTCAGTGGATAGAGCGTCGGCCTGCAGACTGAAGGGTCCTGGGTTCGATTCCTGCCAAGGGCACATGCCTGGGTTGCAAGCTGGATCCCCAGTAGGGGGCGTGCAGGAGGCAGCCGAGCAATGATTCTCATCATCGATGCTTCTATCTCTCTCTCCCTTCCTCTCTGAAATTAATAAAAAACAACAACATATATGTGTGTGTGTGTGTGTGTGTGTGTGTGTAAATAAAGAAAAGGAAAAGCCGTTCCCTGAGCTGCCTGCCCCTCACTTCCCCTCTTACAGATGGAAGGAAGACTGCAGAGTCACCGAGCTGTTGCCTTAGCCCCCAGCTACCCTGCGCAGTGGGGATTCTCACCCCTGGGTCACGAGGGAGCGGCCTGGATGCCTGCCCCAGGGCAGCCTGAGCTGAGGGCAGGGCCCCTGAAGCAGGTGGGGGCAGCGGCGGGGCTCCTCCCGGAAAGGCCCCTCTGCTGGCCTTCGTTCACTCTGTTTTGAGTTTTGAGTTACTGCTCTGCTCCTGGTACCGCCCTCAGCTCTCTGCCTTCCGGTAAGCAGCCCCTCCCTGCCATGGTTCCCAGCTCCCAGAGGGCCAGGGGCTTGGAATCCGTGAGGACACTTTGCAATGAGATGATGGGTTTAATGAGCCGCACTTTTCCCCTCCACGTCATGGAGGACGGACGAGGCTGGGGCCAGAGAGGGAAAGGCCCTCCTGGACACCCTGGAGCTGTCGTTGGACTGGGCCCCGCCCCCGTCCAGCTCCCTGTGGCGCTGGCCTCGGTCTCCCACCTGCCTGGGCCCGGGAAGGGACTGACATTCTGCAGGCAGTGTGCCTGGGGTCCGGACAAAGGGGTCGGCGTGCTGGCCCTGCCCCGCCGTTCGGGGCTCTGCTGATTGGGAGTGGGAGCAGGTGTGCCGGTACTTGCAGCCCTGAGATCAAGGCTGCCAGGCAGCCCTAACTGGTGTGGCTCAGTGGATAGAGCATCGGCCTATGGACTGAAGGGTCCCGGGTTCGATGCAGGTCAAGGGCACATGCCTGGGTTGCGGGCTCGCTCCCCAGAAGGGGGCATGCAGGAGGCAGCTGATCGATGATTCTCATCATTGATGTTTCTATCTCTCTCTCTCCCTTCCTCTCTGAAATCAATAATAAAAAAAAAAAAGACTTTGAGGCCACTGGGAGCCAGGCCCTGGGGGACAGAGAGGAAGTGTCTGATCCGGGAGAGATCGGGATAGTGGTGACTTCATTGGAGCGGAGAGAGAGGCGCCAGTAGGCATTTCTGCTGTAGAAGGGACATTATGTCCAGCCGCTGAGTTGAGACACGATGAGTGGGAGGGACCAGAGGGCACAGTTTTGGACAGTTTTGGGGAGTGGTGGGAGCCCAGCAGGCTGAAGCGAGGAGGGCGACAACAGCTGTGCCCACGTTAGCTCCACTCGGCGTGTGGGGTTCTCCACCTGGTGACTCAGGTGCCTCTGGAACAGTCTCTCCCATCGCCCTGGCCGGCGTGGCTCAGCTGGCTGGAGCATCGCCCCTTGCACCAAAAGGTGGGGGGTTTGATTCCAGGTCAGGGCACATCCCTAGGTTTCGGGCTCAATCCCCATTCCGGGTGTGTAGGGGAGGCAACAGATCCACGTTTCTCCCTCACATCGCTATTCCTCCTCCCCATCTCTCCCCCCCCCCCCACCCTCTCATCAGTAAGATGAGAATTAAAAACAAAACAAAACTCTCCCATTTAACACCTACTAAATTGGAACCTCCAAAGGGGTGAGCCTGGGAGTTTTTTCTTTTGAAGGAGAACTTTTTATTACTTTTAGGTACAGGAAATTCAACAGTGTACCTTTAGCTCAGGTTGGTGGCCAGTTCAAGAGCAGCAGGAGCAGGACTTCATGGTGGAGCGGACGGCCTGTGAGGGGCAAGGGAGCTGCATGGTGACCTGACCGTCTAGCCGGGGAGAGGGGCAGCAGGCTGGGGCAGGCAGCTGAGTGGGGGCGGCAGGAGGAGAGGCAGCTGCGGGGGGCGGGGGTGGGGTGGGCTCCGGGTCCGTGTGCTGGGGCGGGTGCCCGTGGACTTGCAGGTGGAGGTTTTCAGCACGGGGTGGGGGAGCCCTAGGCGTCGAGGTGGGGGTGCAGACTGCGAGTGTGGATCGCGCCTGTGATTGTGCGGGGTGAGAAGGCTGGAGCCCTGAGGACTGCCACACTTACAGGACAGACAGCGGGAGAGGAACCCACCACGAAGGAGCAGAAGGCACGGCCCATGGTCTGGGGGGGTGGGGTGGGGATGGGGACCAGGAGGGAGGCCAGGCCCGGGTCGGATGGAGCCGAGCTGTCCCAGCTAGCCTTCAGCCTTGGTGACCGGGAGATCATCGGTGGAGAAATAGGTCTTTTTGATTTCAAGGGTGGGTGGTACTTGCACAAGTTTCCAGGCCGTGTCAGTTGGAGTTGGTGGTTTTCTTAAGCAGCAGCAGAATTCACTGGAAGGCCACCAGGCACTGCCAGGTGGAGGCAGGACCAGATTTGCAAAAGGGCCCGGAAGCCAGCATCAGGCAGCAGGAAGTCCAATTGTCTTGTAACTGGAACAGCCGGAGGCTGCCCTGAAGGACACGCTGCCAGTGCCCGCCTGGGCTTGGGCATCAAGCCTTTGGCTGCTGGGGGGGAGTGTGGGTGATGCTGACCCTCGGAACACGCTCCCCTGTCCCGGGTCCAGCTGCCTTCACGGGTGGGGGCCCGTTTCTCACACACAACGGGGCTGATTGGCGTGGGGCGGCCCTAGATGGAGCAGAGTCAAAGTGACTTTAGGGTTTTTGGCTCGAGCAGCTGGAAGATTGGATTTGCCATGTATTGAGGTGGGGAAGCCTGTCCAGACCCGGCTTTAAACGCAGGTGTGGCCCCAACCGGTGTGGCTCAGTGGATAGAGCGTCGGCCTGCGGACTGAAGGGTCCCGGGTTCGATTCCGGTCAAGGGCATGTACCTGGGTTGTGGGCACATCCCCAGTAGGAGGGTGTGCAGGAGGCAGCTGATCGATGTTTCTCTCTCATGGATGTTTCTAACTCTCTATCCCTCTCCCTTCCTCTCTGTAAAAATATCAATAAAAATAAACAAATAATAAAAATAAATAAATAAAAGCGGAAGAGGCCTGGCGGCGTGGCTCAGGGGTTGAGCATCAACCTGTGCACCAGAAGGCCACGGTTTGATGCCCGGTCAAGGCATAGGCCTCAGTTGTGAGTGCAGTCCCCAGTGTGGGGCAGCCGCGGGGTGATTCTGTCTCATCACTGACGTTTCTATCTCTTCCTCGCCTTTCCTCTCTGAAATCAATAAGAACATATTGATTAAAAAAAAGAAAGACGGGGGGAGGGGGCAGCTGTCTGGGGCTCAGTGCCGTTGAGAACAAGTAGACATCTAAGTGGCAATGTCAGATGCTGCCTGGACGTGCACTTGGCGTTCGTTCAGACCTGCACGCCCCTCCTCCCCCACTAGGGATCAAGCCTGCAACCCAGGCATGTGTCCTGACTGGGATTGAACCCGGGACCTTTCCGTCCACAGGCCGACGCTCTATCCACTGAGCCAAACCGGCTCGGGCTGTTGGTTGTTAGAGAGAGGAAGGAAGAGGGAGAGCAAGAAACATCCACGTGAAAGTGAAACATCAGTCAGCTGCCTCCTTCACGCCCTCCACTGGGGATCGAGCTGCAACCCAGGCACCTGACCGGAATCAAACTGGCAACCTTTCGGTGCACGGGATGGCGCCCAACCCACTGAGCCACACCGGCCAGGGCGAGGCTTTCCTCCCCTGAAGATGGCAGCAGTAACAGCTGATTTGCTTCAGTCGTGGGGAAGGGAGCCTAGCTGGGTGGATGCCTTGGAGGTAGGGCGAGGGGGTGGGATCTAGTGTGGTGGGGGCCTGGGGGGAGCAGGGCGGGCCTTTCGGGGAGCTGGAGGCCGAGCAGGTGGAGCCTGTGAGTATAGAGCTGGTGCCTAGACGCGGCGGGAGCTTGTGGAGTTCCACCCACCGATTGCTTTTCCTCTGGCAGTGAAACAGGAAACGGATCATCAGCGGAGAGTGAGGACTGGGGCCTCCAAAGCGTGGGAGGTCTGAGAGGGAGAAAGTGTATGAACGAGCGCCCTGGACCACCCTATCCACACAGTGTCTGCCTGGGAGCTAGTGGCGACCACGTCACCTACTTGTTGGAATCTCAGGCCCGCCCCAGACCTGTGGAGTCGGCATCGCAGGCTGATCGCAGGTCCCAGGCGCCGGCCGTGCGGCTCCGGCTGGACAGGCCCTGAGGCAGGGGAATGCACAGCCGCTGTTCAAGGGACAGGTAGACTGACTGACAGGCTTTTGCTTCTCTTGGAGGTAACCAATCAGCGCTTGACCTTGATGACTCCAGATCCCTCTAACTCAGTGGTTCTCAACCTTCCTAACGCCGCCACCCTTCCATACAGTTCCTCGTGTGGTGGGGACCCCCAACCATAACATTATTTTCGTGGCTGCTTCATCACTGTCATTTTGCTACTGTTATGAATCGTCATGTAAATATCTGTGTGTTCCGATGGTCTTAGGCTCGACAGCAGTCGCGACCCACAGGTTGAGAACCGCTAGCAGGGTCGCCTAAGACCATGGGAACACACAGATATTTACATGACGATTCGTTAACAGTAGCAAAATGACAGTGATGAAGCAGCCACGAAAATAATGTTATGGTTGGGGGTCCCCGCCACACGAGGAGCTGCGTGAAAGGGTCGCGGCGATAGGAAGGTTGAGAACCGCTGCTCTGACTGGTGGTGGATCCTACCCCCCACCCCCAAATATCAGTGCGGTGAGGAGAAAAGCGTTCCCTCTTCTTCAGACGCCCCAGAAATAAACGCCGATTCTTTTCTGCACCGCAAAGCCGTCCCTGCAAATGTCATCTCCAACAAAGGAGTCTTGTCAAGACAACGAAGCGTGGGCGGCTGTTGCTTTGGCTTTTGAAAGTCACCTTTAACTGGGGGAAAGCGTGCGCTTCTGCTCGCTTGTCTTCCTTAATAATGCGTTGCCCTGGCAATAACATTTAAATTCACACCTCTGTTTTCAGAAGGGGTAAACACCTGTGAGGGTTTTGTTACGCCGGAAGGGGAGCGTTGGCAGATCTCTCCTCTTCCACGTGCAGGAGGTAAAATGAACTCGGTGACGGCAAGGTTTTTATTTTAATCCTCACCTGAGGAATATGTTCACTGGGGGGGGGGGGGAGAGAGAGAGAGAGAGAGAGAGAGAGAGAGAGGTCATGTGTCTCCCATGCTCCTCCCGACTGGAGATTGAACCCGCAACCTAGGCACATGCCCTGACCGGGAATCGAACCCAGAACCTTTTGATGCGTGGGAAGACGCTCCAACAAACTGAGCCACACCGGCCAAGTCTTGTCTCACTTAAATGAAGGCACAGGAGGCCAGCACACCTGTTGGTGTTGGGAGGGGGCGGGGAGGGGCAGGAGGACAGAGGGGAAAGCTGGGAATTTTTGGGGGGATAAGGCAAGGAGCTGATGGAGGACAAGTCCGAGGGGAGTGACGTGGCACCCTGGGCGCCTTGGCTGAGGTCCGGGGTCCTGTGCCCGTTCGGGGGCCGATCCTCAGGAGCAGGCTCCCCCCAGCCCCTGGCCCGGCCTGTGTGGGGTCAGGGAAGGTGGAGGGACGGTTGACCAGGGAGGTGAGTTGCAGTGGAAGCCAGGGGCCAGGGGCCTGTGGATATGCTGGTGTGGATGAAAGATTGCCCGGTTCAGGCTCCTCAGGGAAGGGAGAGCCATGGCGGGGAGGGGCTGAGACAGGGGAGCACAGGGACAGGGCCTGGGGGAAGATGGGCCTGGGGCCTGTGGGCTCTGGGGGAGAGAGCCTGAGGCTGTGCGAGGCGGGATGGAGGGTGTCCGGGCCTGGAGACAGCAGGACATGGGCATGCTCAGCTGAGTGAGGCCCCAGCCGGCCGCCAGGTGAGCAGGAGGAGAGCGTGGGCTTGGCGATCACTGGGGCTAAACCTCAGCCTGTTTGCTCACCTGTGAGGTGGCGGGAACTGCTGTCACTCCTCACACTTCCGACACCAGACGAGTTGTCTTCCCCTCTCCCCAGCCCTGCAATCAACCCAGTTCAGCTCTGACTGGGGCCACAGGTTCCCCTCATTCCCAGGCCGGCCCCATCGGAGATGTCTCAGGTGTCACCGGCACTGTGACCAACTGGCTGTCACCCAAGGGGTTCCCACAGGCCCCTCCTCGGGCGGGGGGTGGCACACAGGGCCCAGGGACGCGCCTCACTCACTACTCACTCAGGACTCCAGGCAGGGCCCAGGCCCAGGCTCGGGCTCGATCCCCAGGGAGGGGCGTGCAGGAGGCAGCCCATCCATGATTCTCTCATCGTTTTTGTTTCTATCTCTCCCTCTCCCTTCCTCTCTGCACTCCTTTTTTTTTTTTAAAAGGGGTGTATTGTGATTTCAGAGAGGAAGGAAGAGGAAGAGAGAGATGGAAACATCAATGATGAGAATCATGGATCGGCTGCCTCCTGCACACCCCCCACTGGGGATCGAGCCCGCAACCCAGGCATGTGCCCTTGAACTGCATCGAATCTGGGACCCTTCAGTCTGCAGGCCGACGCTCTAGCCACCGAGCCACACCGGCTAGGGCTAGGGCTCAATATATTTGTTTTTAAAGAGGTTTATTGTGAATAGGAAGAGATGCTCCTCTCACCTCCGTCTTTCAGGAAATTCCAAGCGTTTTAGAAGTTCTGTGTCAGGAACTGAGACAAAAAAGCAAATGCATATCTCTTTTTAAAAAACATATACTTTTATTGATTTCAGAGAGTAAGGGAGAGGGAGAGAAACATCAATGATGAGAATCTATGCCCCACACCGGGCATCCAGCCCACAACCTGGGCATGTGCTCTGACCGGTAATTGAACTATGACCTCCTGTTTCATAGCTTGACACTCAACCGCTGAGCCGCACTGGCCGGGCGCCAATACCTATTTCTTATATCACAGAGAGGGACCGCAACATCCATCCTGAGGGATTTTCAAGATTCAAAGAGGGAGTTTGTTCCCGCGTCAGGGCGGGGAGAATGCTCGGAGGAGCCTGTGGTTCCCAGCTGTCCAGGCAGCAGCAATATGATGACCAGTTACTGCCTGTAGGCCCCAACTAGGTGCCCAGTGCTGTGCTGATGGGGGGGGGGCCCTGGTCCGAGCACGCACCCCTGGACTCGGCTGGGCAGAGACAGAGGAGCCGGGAGGGACTGCGAGGACCACAGACGGTGGGCAGGGAGGTGTTTTCTGAGGCTCAGGGTCCCACAGGCCCGCCGGCTTCTCTTCCTCGTACAGAGGAGGACACCGAGGCTTGGGACGAGGAAGGAGTTGGTTCGAGTTCCCAATTGCTGGCTCCCAAACTCTTGCCTTTAATCTCCCGAGTGCCAGGGGTGCCAGGAGCGTGTTTGGTGCCAGGGTTTGTCTTTCTCCCGGTGCGGGACAGACCTCCCGGACCCTGGGTTTCCCGGTGATGGGCAGGAGGGTCTTTTGTTCTAATGCGCTGACTCTTCCTGGGCGCAGACAGTCGGTGTCAGAAGTTTTGTGAGCAGAGAGGGTGAAGGAGACAGAAGGGTTTCCTTTCAACGGGGAGAGAATATTCCAAGCAGAGGGACTGGGAGGAGTGCAAAGCGCCACGGAGCCAGCGTGGGGCCGGGTAGGACGGGAGACGCCCCGAGGCGGGGGCCAGGCTTGTGGGCCTGAGGTCAGAGACAGGCGGTAAGCGGGCCTGGAAGGAGGGCTTCCGGGGGCTACGGAGCTCCCATGTTTACCTCACGCGATTGGCTAGCCCAGTGGTCGGCAAACTCATTAGTCCACACAGCCAAATAGCAACAGCACAGCGACTGACATTTCTTTTGAGAGCCAGATTTTTTAAAAAAAATAAATCTTTATTGTTCAGATTATTACAGGTGTTCCTCTTTTTTTCCCCCCATAGCTCCCCTCCACCTGATTCCCCACCCCACCCCATGCCCTTACCCCCCGCCACTGTCTTCATCCATAGGAGTAAGATTTTTGTCCAATCTCTTCCCGCACCCCTCACACCTGCTTCCCCTGAGAATCGTCAGTCCACTCCCTTTCTATGTCCCTGATTCTATTATACTCACCAGTCCATTCTGTTCTTCAGATTTTTTATTCACTTGATTTTTAGATTCACTTGTTGGTAGGTATGTATTTGATGTCATTTTGTTGTTCATAATTTTTGTCTTTACCTTTTTCTTCTTCTTCTTCTTCTTAAAGAATACCCTTCAGCATTTCATGTAATCCTGGTTTGGTGGCGATGAACTCCTTTAGCTTTTTCTTGTCTGCGAAGCTCTTTATCTGACCTTCAACTCTGAATGATAGCTTTGCTGGGTAGAGTAATCTTGGTTGTAGGTTCTTGCTGTTCATCACTTTGAATATTTCTTGCCACTCCCTTCTGGCGGCATAGTTTCTGTTGAGAAATCAGCTGACAGTCGTATGGGTACTCCCTTGTAGGTAATTAACTGTTTTTCTCTTGCTGCTTTTAACATTCTCTCTTTGTCTTTTGCCCTTGGCATTTTAATTATGATGTGTCTTGGTGTGGTCCTCTTTGGATTCCTCTTGTATGGGGTTCTGCGTGCTTCATGAACTTGTAAGTCTATTTCTTTCACCAGTTAGGGAAAGTTTTCTGTCATTATTTCTTCTAATAGGTTTTCAATATTTTGCTCTCTCCCTTCTTCTGGCACCCCAAAAATTCGGATGTTGGTTCGCTTAAAGTTGTCCCAGAGGCTCCTTACACTATCTTCATATTTTTGGATTCTTTTTTCTTTTTGTTTTTCTGGTTGGATGTTTTTTGTTTCCACTTATTTCAGATCTTTGGTTTGATTCTTGGGGTACGTTGATCTACAGTTGAGTTTCTGTATATTCTTTATTTCAGACAGTGTATGCTTCATTTCTGACTGGTCCTTTTCCATTTTTTTGGCATTCTCATTAAGCTCCTTGAAGGTCTCATCAAGTTTCTCAACGGTTTTAAGAAGATTCTTGAGTAACCTTATACATGTGGTTCTGAACTCTATGTCATCCAGTAGTTTGCTTTCCTCTGTTTCTTTCATTCGTGACATGTTTCTTTGTCTCCACATTTTGGCTGTGTTGATGGAGTAGCTTTGTGTGGTAGGTGACCTATAGGGGGCAGTAGCTCAGCCTCCTCAATTACATGAGGTGGATGCTCTTGGTACACCCCTTTGTGGGCTGAGTGCAAAGTCTTGGTATAGTTAAGCCTTAATTGCCGTTGGCACACTGGGAGGAATTGACCTCCGGGCCAATTAGCTGTGAGCACTCGCTGTGTCTATAATGGAAGAACTGCTGTGCTGAAGACACGCTTATGGGGCAGGACTTGTTTCAGTGGGGCTTTGGTGCTCACTGAGTCTGCCTCTTGAATGTGTCACTTATGGATGTGAAGAGTTGAAATCTGGTGTCTCACACTGACCACTAGGTACACTGGCTTCTGGATCTCCAATGGGGTGCAGGTCAGCTACTGTCTGAGGCCACCCAGCAGGAGCTACAGTGAGAGCTACAGTTTTCTCCTCTTTGCTTGTGGTTTGGAGGTTTTGGAGCTGTCTGACCCAGGCTGCAAGTTTGCTAGGTTAAGCTGCGATAGGGCAGGGCTTTCTTATGTAAAAGCCGCTTCTTAGAGCTTGGGTGGGTTTGTAGGTTGTGCAGGGCAGGGTCTCAGGGCGTCACTAGGCTAGGGCGTGGCAAACAGCAATGGCTGCTAGTTAGCCGGCTCTGAGTCCCTGTCGGCAGTCCCGTGCCCCAGTGCAGTAAACAATTATTCCTGCGCGCAGCTCTGCAAGCAAGCCACCCTCACTGGCAGACAGTCCAGCTTCTCCCCATAGGAGTTTGGGTCCCCCGCGTCTCCCCAGAAACTGGATTTCAGAGTAATCGGGGGCTTGTCTCCCTTCAGGTTGAAAAAAGCAACGCCCGCCGCCAGCCCAGATCACGCGCCTCCGTACCTCAGCTTTTCAGCGCTCGTGCACGTCTCAATGCTCTTTTCTCTTTCCTTCTAGTTGTAGAACTTCCACTCAGCCAGCTTTCCCGTGGTTCTGGGTGATAGACGTTTTTTCTTTTAGTTGTATTTTTGAAATTGTTGCGGGAGGCAGCAGTTTAGGTGTTTACCTACACCGCCATCTTGGATTGAGAGCCAGATTTTTAAAAATATATATATTTTATTGATTTTTTTACAGAGAGGAAGGGAGAGGGAGAGAGAGTTAGAAACATTGATGGGAGAGAAACATCAGCCAGCTGCCTCCTGCACACCCCCCACTGGGGATGTGCCCGCAACCAAGGTTCATGCCCTTGACCCGAACCGAGCCTGGGACCCTTGAGTGTGCAGGCCGACGCTCTATCCACTGAGCCACACCGGTCAGGGCGAGAGCCAAATTTTTTAAACTTAAACTTCTAACGCCACTTCTTCAAAATAGACTAGCCCAGGCCGTGGTATTTTGTGGAAGAGCCACACTCAAGGGGCCAAAGAGCCGCATGTGGCTCGCGAGCCACAGTTTGCCGACCACGGGACTAGTGGGATCACGCAAGGGACTGCCGGCATCGGATCTACGTTTTGGCAAAATCGCATTGGCGGAGGCATGGAGAAGGGCTGGGCGTGAAGGCAGGGGCTGGCACACGGCGGCCGCTGGACCTGGTTTGTACCCACTACGCGCTAAGAACGGGCTTTGCGTTTGTAAGTGTCTGAAAAGCAAATCAAAAGAGTCCTGTTTTGTGACACATGACGATGATACAAGTTCAAACCTCAGCGAAATTCAAATAAAGTTTTATTGGAACACGGCCCAGTGCACCCACTCACGTACCGTTCGCGGCTGCTTTTGGCGACCGCGGCCTTGCAAGAGCTGCGGCAGAGACTAATGTGGACGGGCCTTCCACTGGGCTCACCCCTTGGCTGCTTGCCGCCTCACAGACAGAGCTTGCTAACAGCTGAGTGAAGGGATGCTTTCAGCATTTCAGGCGAGAGGCCTGCCCAGGGACAGTGGCCTGGGACGGAGGACCCTGGGTGAATTTGGGATCAGTTCAGCCGGTAGACAGACTGGCCGGGCACAGGAGGTGAAAGGAGACGGAATCTGAGACGGTGCCCAGATTTCTGGATGAGAACTGAGTGAAGGGGGTGCCCGGAATGCCAAGAGGGAGAGTGGGACTGGGGGCAGGAAGTGCAGGGGCCGGGAGGGAGGAGGGAGAAGGTCTCAGGCCACTCCGCGTGGCGGTCTGCTCCCTGGAGAAACGCCGTTTGTGTGCGTTTCCACACCCGCTGAGCACTCAGACCCGTTAGGGCTGAGGCTGGTGTGGGGACCTGGCATTCCAAGGGCCCTTTTTGCCATAAAGGCGAGCGGGTACCTGCCTGAATTTCTGGTTGGCTCAGCATCAGTTCCGTCAAGTCAGAGCCAGGCTCCAAGGGTCCCCACCGCCTGGGAGGCAGATACATGAAGGACATGGAGATGCCCCGGGGGCCAGGTCGCCCCTCCCCCCTCCCCCGCTGTCTGGGGAGGTTGGCCCACGGGGGAGAGGGAGGGCTGCCTCTGCAGGTTTAGAATAGCGGCCAAGCAGCGAGCGGGTCCTTCGGGGCCTTGGTCCCTGCCCAGGCGGCCAAGCCATCTGCTCTGTCTTTGGTCCCACAGTCCCGTTGTCTTGGGAGGCAGCCCAGCCTGGGGGACTATTCCCTCGATTGCCCGCAGATGGAGCTAAAGTGACATGCTGTGAATTGGGGGAAGGGGTGGGAGGAGGAAGGGGGTGGGAGGGATGGGGGGGCGCAGAGGAGAGGACAGAGAACCCTCACTGGTGCCCTTCTCCAGGCTTGCTCTAACCTGCCGGGGACGGGGTGGCGTTCAGAACCGCCTTATGCTTTCCCAACTTCTGCTCAGGCACGAAAGGGCCCTTATCTCTGGGGCCAAGAAGGGCTCCTCGGTGTGGGAGGGTGCAGCATTGGGGGTGAGGGGGTGAGGGGGTGCCCATCTGGCTCAGCGGCCTCCTGCAGCCCCGGCAGCTGGACCGGCGGCTGGAGGTAGGGCTCTTGCTTCAGAGGCTTGCAGGGCACAGGCACATCTCCGGGAAGCAGCCTGCCCCCCGCCCCCCCCCCCCCCGCCCCCTGCACCAGGGTTGCTCCCCAGAACCCTTCCCCCGCCCGGGCCTTTTCCTCCCTGGGCTGGCGGGGGGGTGGGGGTGGGGGTGGGGGTGAGGGTCAGGGTTGGGGGAGGGACTCTGGACCCCTTAGGACTTCGGCTGGAGGCGTGTGGAAAGGGGTGTGTCTGACACTAGACTCGCTCCTGGCCTTCTCCTGGGAGAGTCTGGTCCTGCGGTGACTGACACGGAGCCAGTGGGGTGCTTCCCCCAGGCCCCCGCTCTTCTAGCTCCTCCGCGGCGCGAGGACACTGAAGATGAGCTCCCTCAGGCAGCGGGAGGGGGTGCAGGCCGGTAGGACCTGTGCCTGGGACAGGGGCAGTGCCGGCCGTTCCTGATCCACGTGCCACATGCTGGCTTTGACCGTCCACTCGGGGTCCCCAGGGGAGCCAGCGGTGTGAGTCCAGCACCTGCTCTCCAGCACTGCTCGCTCCTGGGCCCCTGCCTCCCAGAACCTGGCCTCCAACAGGGGGCTCAGGGCTGAGGGGAGCAGTCGCAGGGGAGGGGTTTGTGTCCTGGAGTCACTGTTCACAGTCCCTGGCCAGCCTGCTCTGTCCACCTCTTCATGGGCTGCCCCTGCCCACGGTGCCGCAAGCTTCCTTTTCAAAGGCTTCTGGGAGTCCTGACAGCTGTGGAGGCGAATCTCCACCCCGTCTCTCTGGACCCCAGCCCTGCGGGCCAGCATGCCTCACCCGAGGGCTTGCTGGAACGTGGCTGGGCCCTGCCCTGGAGTTTCTGACTCGGTCAATCTGGGGCGACCCCGAGAGCGCACAGATCCGACCAGTTCCCAGGTGCTCCTGGTCAGGGTCCCTGTGCACCGAGGATCCGCCACGCAGGTCTGGGCGATCCAAACCCGCACGTCCCAAACAGCGTGGCCCTGCCTGGCCGGGAGCGCCCTACGCCCTACGTCCTGCCTGGTGAGCCCACCTGCAGGCCTGCAGCCACACCAGAGCTCTGTGGGCCATGGGGGTCACAGAGGGCTCCCGGTGGTGCAGTTTAGCCTCTGGAGGGGCTGGAGGTTGGAGCAAAGCAGCCTGCAGCGGTGGGGTGGGGGTGGGGCACTCAGGACACCCTGGAAGCTGCCCCGGCCTCACTGGATTCCGCTCTGTGGCTTTAATTTGTGTGTTTTCACCGTAATGAACTATAACCGCCCGTGTAACAGCTTTGTGAGTTCTGCGTCCTTCTCCTGAGTCACCGACCTTACGACCTTATGGGTGGTCTCCTGACCTCCAACGACAAGCCCATTGGGAAGCGCTACTGCCTGGAGGCCTGCGGCTGCTTTGTGGGGTGACCCCGAAAGGCCCTCCTGGGTCACTGGCCTGCATCTCCCCGTCGGCGATGGGGGTTGGGAGCAGTTGTGTCCTCGCTGGGTGTGACAGGCCCCCAGAGGAGCTGCAGATGGCAGAGCTGCAGAGGGCAGAGCTGACAGGGAATGTGTGGGCCGGCAGGCAGGGCCGGTCTCCTTAGCCTAGCCTTCCTACCGCCAGGAGCCAGGCCTGCCCATACAGCACTACTCACCTGAGCCGGGACCTGGGTGCTGGGCCCACAGGTGTCAGTAGGCCCAGCCTCTCAGTGCTGCCCTTCGGGGGGCACCGTCAGGGAAGCGGTGCCCATCCTGCGGTACTTGTCCCCCCGCCCTCTCCTGCCCTGGCCCAAGACCAGGTCCTGGACCCAACACAGGGAGGAAGGACCTCAGCATCCTTGGGGTTACGAGGCTTTATTCAGACTCAGCACTTGCTGAGATGGAAGGAAAGACTATTTGGGGCCAGGCGGGGCCTGGAGATGAGGGTGGCTGGGAGGCCATGCATGGGCGGGACTGGGGAGCTCACAGGAGAGGACCCATTGGCTGGGCCGGGTCTGTGTGGGGCGGGCTGGAGGCAGGCAGCATGCAGGAGGCCTGGCTAGATCTGCATGGCGGCTGTGAGCCAGGAGGAACTGAGGGTTTCTCTGGGGCAGGGGGTATGGGCGTGAGGCTGGACAGCAGGCACCCTGCCCTCACTCCCCAGGAAATGACCTAGTGGACACCAGGCATCCGGTCCTGCTGCTGCCTCGGGACTTGACATGTGACTAGCCGAGCTGGTGCCCTCTGGGGCCACTGTCCTGCTGATGCTTGGACATTGCCTGGAGGGGGACCCCACGGGGACACTCTGCGGACACTGGAAGGGAGGCTGGGCATTCTCGGAAAGTGAGCCTAGAGCCCAGCAGAGTGGGCTGTGCCTGCGGAGGGGCCAGGGGCTGGTCCCTCTGAGCCAAGCTTTTCTCTGTGTTTGGTGCCAGTTCCCGGCTGTGGCCACAGAGGGCGCCATTCCCCATCGCAATCCCGGCCAGCCAGGGGGCCGAGGCTGACTGCGGAGGTAACAGGTAACGCTCTCTGCTGGCCCGCCCTGCTGGCTCCAGGCAGACTTCCTGCCTAAATGCAAACAAGGAATCCAAGGGCCGGATCCTCCTCCCGGCCTTCTTCCGGGTGAAGAGCCCGTTCCCACCCGGCAGGGGACAGAAAAACCAGTTCCCCGGGTCGCTCCCTGCCTGGGAACGGCAGGGTGGAGTTGGCAGGGTCTCTCTGGCTGTCCAAGAAGGTGACCTAGGGGCCTGGGAAGCCTGCGGGGACGGAGCAGGGACCCAGGTCTCAGGTCACAGCCCCTGCTGCCAGCTCTACCGGGCGCTCCCAAGGAGCGGGGCGGAGGGTGAGGGCGAGGGGCCATCAGCACTGGTGGGAAGGGGTTCGGTGCACAGAGCCGGGGCGCTTGGGGATCTTGCGCCAGCGCCGCTTGTCCCAGCGGCAGAGCAGCAGCAGGCGGAAGGTGTCCCGGAAGGCCTTGTTGCAGAGCGCGTAGCACATGGGGTTGACGGTGCTGTTGACGTAGCAGAGCCAGTAGCCCAGCTCCCACAGCGTCCCGGGGACGCAGTCCTTGCAGAAGGTGGACACCAGCACCATGATGTTGTACGGCGTCCAGGTGAGGATGAAGGCCAGCAGGATGGCGCTCAGGGTCCGCGCCGCCTTCTTCTCCTTGACCAGCGAGAAGGTCTTCCGCTTGGCCAGCTGGTCCTTCCCGCGCGGCTTCTGGCTCTTGCCCGTGCGCTCCCGGCCCTTCCGCGTCGGCCTCTTGACTGTGTTCGGGGAGCTCTTGGGGGGCTGCTTGGAGGGGGCCTGCGCCTCGGGGTCCACCATGGGCATCTTGATCGCCACCTCGGGGCCCGGCTCCTCACCCTCCGAGGACGTGAGGGACTCCATGGAGCCTTCGTCCTCCTCCTCCTCCTCCTTCCAGCTGTAGGTCTGCAGCAGCTTGGGGGCCCGGCAGCAGCCACAGCAGCGCCCCGGAGGGGTGTCCGCCGCGCCCTCGGCCCCCGGCTGGGACCGCTCCGAGCTGCTGCTGCTGCCTCCGCCCTTGCCTGGCGTCTCAGAGCCCTGCAGGGCCGCCAGCTCCCGGGCCCGGTTCTCCGTCTCCCGGTAGATGCGCCAGTAGAGTGTGCACATGACCGTGACCGGGAGGTAGAAGGCGGCCATGGCGGTGCCAAAGGTGATGATGGGCTGGGAGAGGAACTGGATGTAGCACTGCCCGGCCAGCACGGTCCGCTCGCCCACCAGGTACTGCCAGAAGAGGATGGCCGGGGCCCAGAGCACGAAGGACACCATCCAGGCCAGGCCGATCATCAGCGCCGCCCGGCGTGGCGTGCGCTTGGCGCGATAGCTCAGGGGCCGGGTCACGGAGAAGTAGCGGTCGAAGCTGATGAGTAGCAGGTTCATGACCGAGGCGTTGCTGGCCACGTAGTCCAGGGCCAGCCAGAGGTCGCAAGCCAGCGTGCCGAGGACCCAGTGGCCCATGAGCAGGTAAGTGGTGTAGAGGTTCATGGAGAAGGTGCCGATGATGAGGTCGGCGCAGGCCAGGCTGAGCAGGAAGTAGTTGTTGACGGTCTTGAGCTCTGTGTTGACCTTGAAGGAGATGAGCACCAGCAAGTTGCCCGTCACGGTGGCCAGGGACAGGAGGCCCGTGGTGATGCCGATGAAGGCCACTTGCCAGGGACCCTTTCCTGGGGCCAGAACGGTGATGTTGGGGCTGACGGCGGGTGGGGCCGAGGTGTTCATGGTGGCCGGGTGGGGCTGAGGGGGCAGCCCCTTCCTCTGGTCACACGGCGGGCTTCCTCAGCGGGAGGTCATCACCTGGGAAGAGAGGACATGGGCTTCGGTTGGGAGGCTGGACACCATCCACCGCCTGGAGTGGGGGGGGCGGGGGCTAGGAACCCAGCCCCACCCTCCCAGGACTTCAGGCCAGACAGCGCCACCCGCACCCTCCCGGGCGGGCTGGGCCCTTCCTGCTCTGGCGGACACACACACACACACACACACACACAGTCATTATAACGCACATCCCAGCCCCAAATGGGTTTGCCCGCCGCCTGGGGGTGGGGGCGGCTTTGGAATCCAGGGATCCGAGTCTTCACTCCAGCTCCTCCCCTCGGGCTGGAGCCTCAGTGTTCTCCTCGCTGGGAAACTGCTGCTAATTCTGGGGTGCAGGAGACGGCCTCTTGCAGACAGCACTGCCGCGTCTTCACAGCATTTCTCTGAATTTGATCAAAGCCCTCATTTACGGAGCAGTTACTGCGCACCAGACACAGTGCTCAGCACGTCCCTGGGTCGTCTAATTTTACTGTCGTGCGTCTCCGGGGGGAAGGTCTCTTAGGACCTGCAGGTCACCGAGGCAGCCGTGGCGGCCAGGCCTGCTCAGGGTGACCCAGGTGGGGGATTAGAACCCACTTCTCTCTCTCTCTGAGCACGTGGAGGTCGGGGGGGGGGGAGGGGGGATAATTCCGTCAAATAAGGAGACAAGAGACGGCAGGGGAGGGCTCCCGAGAAGATAAGGGGGACGAGATGGGAGCAGAGGGGGCCTGTGTGAATGTGTTTCTGTGCGGGGGCGGGGGGGGGAGGGGAAGAGAGAGAGGGGGAGAGAGAGAGGTGTTTGGAGCTGCGTCAGGCCCTGGAGGAGGGCAGCAGGGAGGCTGTGCTGGGCCTGGACCCTCGCCCGGTGGCAGAAGATCTGCAGTAAAGCAGGCAGCAGGGGCAAGGGACTCCGCTCCCAGAGACGCGGGGTCTGGCCCCAGATGGCGTGTGGGAGGCCTCTCCACCGCCCCACTCTGTTCCTGGGCTCCAGCTGAATGGGGGCAGCAAGGGGAACAAGAAGATCTCCCAGATTTCTCTCTTTAAAAAAATTGTTTTTTTTGGGTTTATTGATTGATTTTAGGGGCGGGGAGGAGGGAGGGAGAGAGAAACATCAAGTTTTGCCGCCCACTTATGCATTCATTGCGTGGTTCTTGTGTGTGACCTGACTGGGGCGCACACCTGCAGCCCTGGCGTTATCGGGACGATGGTCTGACCCACTGAGCTGCCCAGCGAGGATCCCCCAGATTTTTCTTGACCCTGGAGTCCAGCCCGGGCACAAGTGCAGGTCAAGGAAAAACCTAGCACGGGCACTTAGCAACTGCTGGCCAGGCAGGAGGCCCCACAGCACGGCCGTGGCCGCGCGCTGTGCCACGGCGGCTTCCTTTCTGCTCCGGGCCCCAGGTGTCCACCTGGCCACCGACGACACCGGGGTCTCCTCCTACCTGCAGCCGTGGCTTCAGGGGCGGTACCGTTGAAAACAAGCCAAGGGAGAGGTTTTGGGCAAGGGCCTGCTGAGCCCCGGCATCCCCGGGAACCCCGTCTGTGACAGAGACTGGCATGCCTGTGAGAGGTCGCTGCGCGCGGATGGCCTCGGGGGAGCGTGGCTGTGGTGGCGTGTGACCGCGGTGCGCGTGGCGGCGGGCACCATCGCAGCTCGAGGTGAGCTGTCGGTGCGTGATAGCCACTCTCAGCGTGGAGAGGTCAGAGCGTGACCCCGAGCAAGAGGGACTGTGGCCGTCCGTGCGTCTGGGCCAGTGTGCACACGAGGGCACCTTTAACGCCCTCGGTGAAGGGCCCAGTCCGTCTGCGTTGGAATCCAGGCTACTCCGCTGACTGGGGGGTGTGACCTCTGCTGGCGACACGGCTGCTGTGGGCCTCGGTTTCCTCAGCGGGAAAAGGGGGACAGTAGCGCCTGGCTAACAAATCTAGGCACGGCTGTGAGGCGTAAGGGAGGCAGGAGGGGAGACGTGCCTGGGAAAGCCTGGCACCCTGGGCGCCCGCGGACTCGGCACCGGCCGCGTGAGGGCTCCCTGCTGCTTGGGCGCGTCTGCTTTCTGACTAAGGGTCCCTACTCACAAACCGACTCCGACAGCGGCCCCTCCTGACCACAGGGATCATAGCTGTGACCTAGTGCCCGGAGTGCCAGTCCCATCGCAGCCGGGAGCCTGTGACCAAGGCATTGCTCTTCTCTCCATTTTGCAGATGAGGAAACCGAGGCTGAGAAAAGCCAGGGGATTTGCACAAGACACACAAGGAAGGTCGGAACCAGGATTTGAGCCCGAGCCGTTGGTTCCAGGGAAACGTTTTAAAAACGGGCGCTCGGCCTGGGGCCCAGAGTTTGCCAGTTTGAATTTTTCAAGTATTACGTGGAAATGTTATTTATTTCCCTTCCTTCACCAAAGTCAGGCGCTGGGTGGGAGGCTGGGATCAGACGCGCCTGGTGGGCTTCCCGGCGAGGCAGCCGGTGGACGCCGCCCTTGACAGGTTCCCTCACCGCTTGTCCCTCTGGTCTGCGCTCAGTGCTGGGTCACGCCCATTGCACAAATGGAGCAACCGAGGCCCGGAGAAAGGGGGAAGAAGGCACCAGGTCGCCCCAGGTCTCCTGACTCTTAGATTGGGTGCAGCCTGCCCCCAACTTCCCAGGTGCCTCCGAGCAGCTCCGTGGCCCCAGCGGCCACCTGGGCCCACCCGGCTGCAGCGCCTCCTTCCATGGGGCAGCCTTCAGCGCTCAGCCAGCCGCTTGGCCCACCCCCGACCCCGCGCCTCACACCTCACGGGACAAGACCAGGTGGGGCAAGGAGGCCCTCGCCTTGGGTGGGACACTTAAGGAAGTGCCTCAGAACTCAGGAATCAGGCAAAAGACAGTTCAGTGCGATCTTTAAGAATGGGAAACAATGCGAAACGTCCGTCATCAACACCAGTTTGAACAAAGACAGGATCCCCCCCTGCACTTGCACACACACCCCCCGTCACCCACGCCTTGCCCTCATCCTGGCCCCGGGCCCGATGAAACTTACAAAAGCAGACGGCCCACCCACCGTGGAGGGTAGTTTGCTGTTTGATTTCCAGAACGATGACATTACTACAGTATTTATCCTGATGACGGAGGGTTTCTGTGTGCCCCTCTGAGATTGTACTCTGGGACCAGGGCCTCACTCGCCTCACCCCGATTCCAGCCTTCCTGGCTCTGAATCTCAAAGCCGGCCCTTCCCAGCCGTGCGGTCATCCGCAATCGTGTAACCCCTGCTTCCCGGCTGCCCTGCGGCCCCCAGCTGGAGCGCCTGGCTCTGGGATGCCACTCAGTCAAAGGCCTGTTCTTCCTGACTCCTCCTTCCGATGCATGCCCAGCCCCCCTGGCCCCGGCCCTTCCCGTGCAGACCCCAGGCACCTCTCTGGGCCCTACCCTGCTGGTTCGCACCGCGGGACGGGGCAGGTGGACAGGCCGGGCATCTGGGAGGATGGCACAGGATCCTGAAACTAACATCTCAAGATGCTCAACAGAAAGGACCCAAGTCCCGGAGGCGAGGCTGCCGAGGCTGGCGGCTCAATGTTCTCTCAGCCGGGGCTGGGCTGCCATCTCCCCGCGGTGGAGCGTGGGGACCACGGCCCATCGGTGCTGCCAGGCCCCTGTGGGGAGCCGGCGAGGGCGCTGATGGATCACAAAAAGCCCCCGAGGGAAGGAGCGGTCCTTGGAGGTGAGGAGGCGGAGTCCCTCTCCTCGATGGCGGGCGTCCCTTCCCACTTCCTCGTGTTCATATTGATAACCGCCATCATTAATCGCCTCCTGCACGCCAGGCCCCTGCTGTGGCATACCATTTCCCTTAACCCACAGGACACCCCAATGGGGGGCTCTTAGCTCTGCGTTGTCGATGAAGACACTGGGCGGGGGCTAAGGGACTCCCTGATGTCTCCCAGACCTGGGGCTCCAGGGTCTGCCTCCTCCCGCTCGGCTGGCCTATCCGCTATGAGGACTAAGGCGCCTGGGAGGGAGGAGAGGAGAGGTTCTGGGGAACTGAACCCTGATTCTTGCCAGCCCCTGGGGCTTCTGGGGATGCAGCTCTGAGCAGCTGGCCCGGCCTGGCCTGGCCGCCAAACCCAGAAGCGGGTCCTCCCCAGACCTCGCTGGACGGCTATGTGCTCAGGAGAAGCCCTGGGAGGCCCGGCTCCCGTCCCTGCTGTGCCCTTGGGCAGGTCTCCTTAACCTTGACGGGGGACAGCCCTCTGCCTGGTCAAGGCCATGAAGGTCAGGAGATGATGGTTGTGAAGGGACCAGGCTCTGCCACTGTGGCTGGTTCCTGGGGACGGAGCCTGGGCTGAGCCAGGGTGCCAGGGTCCAGCAGGACCGGAACGCGTGCAGAGGAGGGGCTTAGAGGCCATCCGCCATCCCGCCAGGTGAAAGGGAGGCTGGAGGCCGCGCGTTAGCCTCACCTGTTCTGTGAAACCACCCTGGGGGCGGAGATAGTCCATGGGGATGCAGGGGATGGGGGAGGATTCCTCCCCCCCCTGCCCCCGACATCCTGGGCGCTGCCTCTGCCTAGCTTTAGGCCCCATCTCTGCTCTCATCTGGCTGTGTGACCTTGGGCAAGGCCCCGCTCCCACCTGGTGACCCCTCTGCGGGATGAGTGTGAGTGTGAGGGCGTGTCCTTGCTGAGTAAGAGTCACAAGTGGTGGGTGAGTCTGTGGCTTTGTGGGGATGGGCTGGGACTCATCCTCCCAGGGTGTCACGTCTGGGGGGCAAGGAGGCGGGGAGGGGCTTTTCCGCCCAGGGCTGTGGCCTCCTGATGAAGGCTGTTGGGAGCCTTACATAATCTCATTAATATTATTGCAGCAACTGGTACTTACTGCTTGCAGTGTACCCGGTGTGGCTGTAAGCATTATACGCATGCTTACTCGGCCTGTTGTAACTCCTGTACAGTAGGTTCTGTTGTCCTCAACGTGCTGAAGGGGCAGCTGAGGATTAGGGACTGAAGGGACCGCCCCGCGAGCTGGTCAGCAATGCCGCCAGGACTGGGATGCCGGCAGCTCCTCCGAGGGGAACCCCTTGAGTCTCTATTCTAAACTGCTCTGAGGGGCCCGGCCGGCATGGCTCAGTGGTTGAGCGTCCACCTATGAACCTGGAGGTCACGGTTCGATTCCTGGTCAGGGACTATGCTTGGCTTTCGGGCTCGATCCCCCATGTGGGGCGTGCAGGAGGCAGCCAATCAGTGATTCTCTCTCATCATTGATGCTTCTATCTCTCTCTCCCTCCTCCTTTCTCTCTGAAATCAATAAAAACATATTTTTAAAAACCTGCTCTGTGGAGAGAGGGGGTTCAGCAGCCTCCTTGTCCATCTGGACAAGCTTGGCCAAACCCCGGGCTGAATCAGTCACTGGGGAGGTGTCAGCCCTCCGTCGGGATCTGGCTTGTGTGTGTGACAGTGCCTGTTGTCTGTCTGTGTGATGTACGATGACAGTGTGGTGGGAGGGGGGAGGTGCCGCTGTAGCTCTCCGGGAGGCAGGGAGGGGCTGCGTCCGCCTCATTCACGGCTTTGAACCTGTGCGTGGCACACAGTAGTTGCTCAGTAAACATCAGTGGAACAAATACATGTGTGTGCACGTGGAATCGTCCTGCCTGGCTCCAGGCCGGGGCGTGAGGACGAGCCTGCAAGGAGCAGGACCAGCTCCTGAGCGTGGTCCCTCTGTTCCCTCCAGGCCTGTATGACCTCACCTGCCAGGTCCCTGTCCCCTGGCCGAGGCCCTGCGGGCTGGCTTGAGAGCACGGGAGAACAGCCACGGGCATCCTCACCTGGGGGCCGGGACTGGACCAAGGGAGCCCTGCTTCACCCGCTGCCGGGAAGCGGGGAGGAGATAAGACAGGCGTGGGCATGGATGGCGCCTGCCAGTGTCAAGGGAGGAAAAAGTCACCCTGGACTCAAAGAGTTAAGGGATGAGGTCAGAGCCTCTAGCAGGGCCAGCAAGGCTATTGACCGCCAGCGCCCTGGACAGATCCCGGGGGGCTGAGGATCTGGATGATGAGAGGAAGGCGGAGGGGAGAGAGCCAGGCGGGGAGGCCGGGAGAGACGGCTGGGGAAGGGATTCCTGAACACCGGGGTTTCTGGGGTCTTTCCACTGGCCAAGGAGTGGCGAGGGGAGGCCGAGAATGAGGGGGCGCTGGTGACAGGTTCAGGAAGGAGGAGTGAAGCCATCTTGTGATTCTGGGCCTGGGAGCCTGCAGCCCCGACTGGAGAGAAGGGGCAGTTTGGGGAGAAGGAGGTACTCGGTGGGGGTGGGGGCTGGGCACCTGGCCTGTCCCTTCTGACGGGGCCTGAACCCGAAGCCGGCAGTCAGCGCTCTCTCCCCCTGGGCGGGCTTAGCTCTGAAGGTAGCTCTTGACCCATCAAAGGTGCACAGAACTTCCACCCCCGATGCCCGGCCTCGGGGACCAGGCATAAGCAGATCCAACTGATCCCGTTTTTAGGCTCAACAGTCTCCCCTGGGAAAGCCAACTACCCCCCCCTCCCCCCCACTCCCCAGAGGGCAGCAGCCAGCCCCAGGGCCCCTCACCAGGGCCTGGCATTAGCAGGCTAGGCCCTCGGCCTCACCCTGCAGGTGGCCTCGGAAGTGCTGGGCCCTCATCCTCCTCTCCCTGCGCCCCCTGCTCTTCCTCCTCCTGCTCCTCTCCCCACTTCCTTTCCTCTCTCTCCCTCCCTCCCCCACCCTGCTAGGCATCACCATGGCATCACAGCCAGCAGAAACCCAGGGAGATATTCACCCACCTCTCCCCACCCGCCACCCGCAGAGCCCGAGCTCCCGCCTCCCGGAGCTCGCCGCTCCCCGAAGCTCCCCAACCCCACCGTCCTGCTCAGGCAGGCCAGTGCTGTGCTGGGGGCCAGGAGAGGGGGCCCCTCATTATCCCTCCCGTGACCATGAGCGTGTCCCTTCCGCTTTCTCAGCCTCAGTCTGTCCTCCCGTGCAATGGGGAGGTTCCTTTCCAGGCCGGACATGACTTCTGCCTAGCCCCTTGCCGACACTCCGGAGTCCTCTCTGCGCTTCGGGCGTCAGCTGTCAGACCCCCAGGCCCAGCCCGGGAGCCAGGAGCCACAGCTGCTGCAGCCCCATTTCGTCATCTCCTCCCCCGCCTCCCCTCCTGGGTCGCAGTGGCTGAGGTCGGGGCAGAGCAGGAGCTGCCATCTGACAGCTCAGCGAGCAGCTGGCTACCCAGGGACAGGACACTGCGCGGCGGCAGGGCACACCCGCTCCTTCCGGCCGCTGGTCGGGGCCGGTCGGTCCGGTGGAGCTGCAGGTGTGCTTTGTGGGAAGGAGGTGGACCCTTGTCCACGGGCACCGATACACCTGAGCAGCCCCGAGACCCGGTGCCAGCTGACCACCCTCCCCAGCGGCCCGCCCAGGAGCTGGCGGCTCGGCAACGAGCAGAGCTCCTGGCCCCCAGCCCACGCCCACGCTGTGGATCTGGGGTCCGGGGACGGCACCCGTGCATTATTACCTGGGCGCGGCGGCCTGCCCTGAGGAAGCCCAGGACTGAGACCATGGGGCGTGCTCTCCGGCCGCCTCACATGTCGGCACCATGTTCCCTGCCGCGTGGCCGTCCATGTGCCCATTTGTGCCCGGGAGCCCCGGGGCTTTTGGCCTGGGCTGCTGGCTCCCGGCCTAACACCCACCTTGGCATCCAGCTTGTCCATCTGGCCAGCAGCCTGGTTCAGTCCATCTTGGGGGTGCTGAAGATGGAGGGGGGGGTGGGATTCAGAATTCCCTGAGGGAGGAGAGGAGGGGCTCTGGGACTGGTACCCCAATTGGGGGGCTCCACCTCCCTCAGGGCGCTGATGACAAGGGCCGCCCCCTGCCCTTCCCCTCTGTCCCTGGGGTCCTGGGGGCTGTGCCTGCTACGTGGCAGCCTGATCCCTTCTGGCTCCAGGTCCAGTTCCCTAAGGGGGTCTCCATCTCCTCTGCCGGTGGAACCCCAGAAAAACACCAGGTGTGTCCACTCACAGACAGGGGACAGGGCATCTGGGGCAGCCAATGCCCAATGCTGGTCTCTAGACCCCTCCCTGGCCCCCTCCTCTCTCTGGGGTCCACCCACATTTCCCTGTGCTCTGGTCCCCACCTTGAACCCAGGACCCTGCTTCCCCAGGCCCCACCTGCTGGCCCCTCCCGCACCCTTCCAAATGCACTCACGTGGGCTGGACAGGGGTCCGGGGGTGTCCTCCACGCCTCTGCCTCCCGGGGCGGCCGGTGGTGTCTCCAGGGACCCAAACACCTGGCTCCAGGGGGAGCTGCGTCCTGTGCTGGCAGCCGGAGAGGCACAGCCAGTGATTGGCATGTCCCACCCCCTGGCACGCCAGCCCTGGGGGGGGGGAGGGAGGAAGAGAGAGAGAGAGGGAGGGAGGAAAGGAAGGGAGGGGAGCTGGAGGGAAGCCTCAGGCAACGTCTGGGGTTGGACTGGGTCCTGGAGCGCGCCCCCCTCCTCCGCCAGGGCCCCCCAATCTGAGCCCCGAGTCGGAGACGGTAGCACGTGAGGACGATGAGCCCAGAAAGGCTAAAAGTCCGGGCGGGAGAGAAGGCGGATGCAGGGAGACAAACACCCACACCCACAGCACACAGGCTCCGCGGCACACACACCCTCACAAAGCCACACTCTGTTTCCTGGGGCTCCTTCCCCCCAGCCGCAGCCCGCAGCCCGCAGCCCGCACCACCCTGCCCCGCGCCCGCCCGGATTCACACGCCCCCTTCCCTCACCCGCGCTCTGCCCCGGCACGTGCCCGCGCGTGCCCCCCCCCCCCCCTCGCCCCGCTGGAAGGAGCGCTACTCCTTCTGTTGGGAAATGACACATCGGGCCTCATGTGAGAGCCTCCGACTTGGATCAGACCCAGAGGGCGCGCGCACCCGGGCTGGCTGTGCGCTCTCGCATCTGCCCGCGCCGCACAGCCCGTGTCAGGCATACAGGTGTCTGGTTTTGGGGGTGAGTGTGTGTGAGTGTGTGTGTGTGTGTGGGGGCTATGTGCCTGCTCCACACGCTGCGGAGTGCCCCCCCCACCTGCGTCCCTGAGTGCGCATGTCGCCATGCAACCTTTGGAGACACAGGTGTCACCTGTTGGCCTGGAGCCAGGAAGTGTGTACACGCGTGTCTGTATTCGGTGTGTGCCTGGGTGTTGCCCAACTGTGGAGCTTGTTAATTCTACAAGCGAGGCAGCCTCTCTCCCTGCCGGCTCCACCCCCAGCTTCCACTTGGGAGACACACAGACAGGAGACAGACAGCTCTCCTCCCAGCTTGTCAAACTCTGTCTCCCGGCCTCCCACTCAGGGCTTACAGGTTTGAGAGGAGGAACCTGCCCTTCCTCCCTTCCTCCCTTCGCCCCGACGCCAGCCAGCCACCCTGCCTTCTGCGGCCCGCCGTTTGGATTTGTGTTGTTTCCTCAGAGACTGAGCCCCTGGGGGCCTCTGCCATAGAGACTCGGTCCTGCCCCGCCCTCACCTGGCCCTGGAGACCTCCCGGGGAGCTGGCCAGAGGAGAGATGGCGGGGCTCTTGCTGGGCTGCGTGTGCTTTGCCCCGCTGGGCCATGCAGAAGCCCTGGGGTGGAAGGCAGGGAGGAGCCGCTCATCCATCATCCCCAGCAGGCAGATGAGGAGTCCAAAGAGCGGAGGTGTGACTGATGTGGTGGGTGAGGAGTCCAAGGAGCGGAGGTGTGACTGATGTGGTGGGTGAGGGTTAGCTCCAAGCCCGGGAGTCCAGTGGGGGGTTGGGACCTGCCCCACCACTTCCCCTCTGCCCATTTCCCACCAAGCACCCCTCTCAGTTTTGATGCCCTAGAGTAACCTGGGCTGGAGCCCAGTTGCCAGTGGAGCCAGAAACTGGAGTCCCTGGGGCTTGGCCAGCAGCCCTGGGATGTCAGCGGTAGGTGCACGTGGCAGCCACATGTGGGGCGTCGCTGCTGCTCAAAGCCTGCTGCGGCCGAGCCCGCACCCAGGCCACCTCCCTCTGGGTCAGATGCTGCAGCCTGGAGAGGCGTCTGAGCGCCCGGTCCCATCCCGATCAGCCAGCGGGGCGGGGTGGGTCAGAACTCCACCAGTCCCTGCCCCTGGGTGCGGGCTCGGGCTGCCCCCTGCCGGCCGCCCTGGTTGCGGTTGCGGCTGCGGCCCAGGCGCGCAGCGGGGCTGCGAGCCCTTGTGCGCGTCCACGTGGCCGAGGGTGGGGGTGTCAGGCCTCCACGTTCAACATCCATTTCCGAGTCTGAATCAGGCTTCTTGGCCCCCTCCCCCCAACCTCCTTGGTCTCCCTTTTCTCTTCTTCCACCGCCTCTGCACACGTCCCTGTAGAAATAAAAACACTTTTTTTTGTAGGCGGGAGAGGAGGGCGTCCAGCTACCCCCCCCCCCGCCTTCTCCGGAGCGCCCCTCTCGGTCCCAAACGTTTCCACTTGCAGGTCATGCAGCCGCGGAGGCAGGGATGACCCCCGCCCCCACTAGCCCAGGTCTCGGTCTAGGTCCCAAGACCAGATGGGGAAACTGAGGTAGGCCGGGAGCAGGGAGGCAGGGCCGCGAGCAGCTCTCCCACCCAGCTCTCACCGCCCCCGCACCCGCGCCGGATTTAGCCGCGGGGAGGCTGGGAACATTGTCTTTATTTTAAGCCGCCGAGTGCCGCACGAACGCGGCTGCCTGCGACAAAGGGCCTCGGAAAGCAGCGGCAGGAGGCGCACGTGGGGGTCCACCCCCGCCCCCCACTGCGCGCCCCCCGCCGCCCTGACCTCAGCCAGTTCCGGCTTCTCCCTGGGCGGCTGGGACCCGGCTGGCGCAGGGCGCCGGGCTCTCCGCTCTGCGCTCCGGCCGGCCGCTGTTGGGGGTCGCTGGGCTGAGGACTCACTCCTCCAGCCCCCGAGGGAGCGCGGGGTCGTCCCGCGCGGCCGGGCCCCTCTCTCGGCCTCCCCACCGCGGAGGGGGGTGGGGTGGGGGGAGAAGCGGCCCTGGGTGAGAATCCAGGTCTGTCCCTTCCCCCTTGAACCGCCCTGGGCGAGGCAGCGGCCCCTCCAGTCCCCAGGTCTCAGCTTCTGCATCCGTGCGTGGGCGGTAGGAACTCGGGCCGACGGCGCCGTCGGAGGGTTCGGTTGCACGTGGCGCTGGCGTTTGCTCCAAGCCAAAGCCATCGTTGTCATCTGTAACTGGATTGAGCACTCCCTAGGTGCCTGCGCTGCGAAGCGCTGTGCGTTCGTGAGCTGGTTTGTCTTCCACGGGAGCTCTGGAGGGAGGCTCCATTACCACTCCCATTTTACAGATGAGTCCACTTACAGGGGCTTCCGCAGGGTGCGGTCGGGTGCCCCACGCCACCTGGAGCTGGGGTCGGGGTGGCTGCCGCTCTAGCACGGCAGGGCCCCCGGGGGCAGCACGGGAACCTGCGGGGATCCTGGCTGAAGGCCGCGAGCGGGTGGAGGAAGTGAGCGCGCTCCCGTGCGGTGAGCCCGCAGCCCCTCAGGGTAAAGGCGCACCCTCGCTTGAAATGGCGTCCAAGGTCAAACCCAGATCATCTTGCCACGTCTCAGCGCTGCTGCCTCGGTCCAGGGAGCAGAAGGCCCAAGTGGGCGACCCTCCTCGCCCCACCGACCCCTGCGCCGAGCTGGTTGGCCCTCGGCCCGGGGAAGGGGTGTGAGTCGTTCTCGCCTGCTGTCCAGGTGGCCTCATTCGGAGCCAGGGAGGGAGGCAGCTGGCCATCCCGAGGGCATCCTTCCTTGCCGCCCTTCTCCCATTGCTTTAGGCCCTCAGCCTCGCTCCCCCTCTCCCCACCCCCGCGTGGGGACCCTCGGGAGAGACTGTTAATTTGATTTTAAAACAAGACGCTGAAATCCAGGTTGGGGCTGCGGCTACAATGCCCCCCCCCCCCCCCCCCCACACACCGCTAGAGGGCTGGGGCGAGAGGGGCCACAACCAAGGCATCATCTTGGGACAAGAAATGGGATTTTCTGAGTCTGGTTCCGAAGCCAGGCCATAGAAACACTCCCCACGTTTCCGGCGCTTTGCGCCCCCCCCGCCCCGCGAGGCTGTGCTAGGAGCTTGGGAGGGAGGCGGGGTATGGGGGGGGGCAGGAGCCGCACCGCTCCCCTCTTAGAAGAAAGGGGGTTTAGGCGGCCCGGAGCTGGGTGCCTGCGGGGCCTGGCGGGGCGGCGCGGAGCCCCCCGCAGGGAGCCCCCGAGTTTTCTGTCCCGCGGCAAGGGCAGGGTCTCGGCTGCCCCCCGCCGGGAGTGGGACGCACCGTGGACTTGCGACGGGGACGGAGGGAAGGGTCGCTTCCCTCGGTGCCATGGAGGCAGGTGCTTCCGGCTCAGATCTCTGTGGCCCCCAAACAGCCCGAAACATCGGATTAACGGCGACGACTTTGCTTCCCTCGTCATTGTTCGGGGCCCAGGACTAGGCCCGACGTGAGACTGCTGGAGAGAAGTCAGGGGAATGGAGGGAGCTTCGGGCGGATGCTGGGCCTGAGCTCGGGATCCCAGGCTTCTCCCCGACTCTGTCTCCTGGCCGGAGTCTGCGCGCCCAGGAAGGGACGGGGTAGGAGGACCGATTCCGGGGTCCCCTGACTCCGGACCCCCTCAGTCTGCTTCCTTTCCCCCTAACAGTCCTTCCCCGGACTCCCGTGGGCGTGTGCGCGTGGTCCTCAAGTCCCCACCGAGGTGGAGACCGCAGTTCCAAGCCCACGATGGTGAGGAGTGGGCCGGGCGGGGCGAGCGGAGCGTCAACCCGATCCTTCTCCCATCGGGACCCTCGCCCCGCCAGGCACTGCAAGTCCGGTGTGGGCTGGGGCTGCCCCTCGCCTTTCAGGACTGCGAGGTCGCCGACAGCCGAGCCTGTGCTCGCGGTGGTCCGCGCCGGCTGCTGGCGTTCGCGCCCGGGGTACCCACGGCCCACGGCCCTCCGTACCTGCCGCCGCGCCCCCTGGTGGCCTTCCAGCTACCTGCCCAGAGGGGCGCGGCCAGAGGCCAGGTGCCTGGGGCTGTGCTGTGCGGGTTCCCAGCGTCCATTTTCCTCCGCAGATAATGAGAATAGTAGTATAACATTCCTGCAATTTCTCCTCTAATCCTCATAACTCCACGATGTAGGCACGATTGTTATTATTTTTTAAAAACATTTTTATTGCTTTCAAAGGGGAAGGGAGAGAGAGAGAGAGAGAGAGAGAGAGAGAAACATCAAGCATAGAGAATTGATGGGCCGCCTCCTGCACGCCCCCTACTGGGGATCAAGCCCGCAACCTGGGCATGTGCCCTTGACTGGAATGGAAACCGCAGGCCGAGGCTCTATCCGCTGAGCCAAACCGGCTAGGGCTGTAGGCACAATTATGATACCCATTTTACAGATAGGAAACTGAGGCCCGGAGAGGCCCCTTGACTCCTTCACCGTTTGTAGATGTTGCCCCCAGCTTGGAGCCTAGCCAGCTGAGACCCCTCTGAGCCGGTTATGAGACGAGGGGTATCCTGGAACTTTGTGAGGCCAGTGCCTGCTGTCCCCTGTATTTAACAAGCACAACTGTGTGTGGGCACTGTTCAGTGTTTTACCTAATTTAATTTTTGTGGTAACCCGACGGAGTAGGGAGACTTAGTAGCCCTGTTTTATAGATGAGGAACTTGAGGCCCGGGAGGTTTAATAATCTGTCCAAGGTCGCATCGCTGGGAGGTGCCAGAGCTGGGCCCGCTGACTCCTGATCAACATCAGTGTATTGGTGTTGGCTGGGCTGGTGGGGGGGGGGCGGTAATCAGCCTTTCTACCTGGTCGAAGGCCCCCTCCCCGGCCCCCTGGCGCCTCCTGCCAGCCTGACCAGGGCAGGGACTGATGGGTTTGAGAGCTCGGAGGCCGGCTGCCGGTTTAATCTGCCCGGGGCACTAGATTAGCAGCACAATCAAGTTAGGGCCGAGCTCTGCTGCTGAGCGGGGAGGGGGAGGCGCTGGCGCCCGCTGCCTGGGGTGGGGGAGGGAGCGCAGGGGTTTGATTGGAGCTGGAGCCTTCTGAGGAGTCGGGGAAGGGACTGGCAGCCAGCAGCCAGCGGGCATAGGGAGCATGTGGCCCCTGGGGCGGGTACCAATCTTTCCTGCCCTTCTTGCCCTTCCTTCTCTTTCCACAGAGGACAGGAGGCTCAGAAATGGAGGGGCTGGGTGCGTATTAGAGGGAGTCCCTTGTAGCTCTCCTAAAGGCGACCTCCCAGAAGAAAACGGCGCCCGTGCAGGGAGGGAGGGAGGGAGGGAGGGAGGGAGGGAGGGAGGGAGGGAGGGAGGGAGGATGCCAGGCTGGGTCTTGGTTCCGGACGGTGGGAAGCAGCCTGGCTTAGGCTTAGGGGTGAGTATGTATCTCTATGTCTTACCGGGCTCGTGGACGTCTCCCGTGTGGACGTCTCCCGTGAGCTCTAGCTTTCCTGCCACCCACAGCCAGTGAGGTGACTCTGCAAACCACCTGGGGTGCGGGAAGACGGGGCAAGAACCCAGCCCCCACTCAGCCCTCCTCATGGGGATCCTTTGCTTCCTTGGCCTACAATTCAGGGTTCGGCTTCCAGAGTTTTCCATCAATAGACTTAGTTAAAAAAACCACACAGCGCAGCCTATCGCATGTCCTCCTTCCTGCAGACAATGCAACCCCATCCTGGGAACTGTCTGGAGTCTGTGCCCAGCACTGTGCTCGACACTGGGGAGGGAAGAGAGGAAACCAGCTCCCAGAAGCCGTGGGGTTGATCAGTTAGTTTAGATGAAGAAACAAGATGATCGTGGGAAAGGTACCAAGGCAGACCAGAGCCCATGAACCTCTGGGTAGGAAAAAAAGGTGGCGAAAGATAGCTGGATGGTCAGCGAGAACTGGCCTTAGTGGGGAGGGTGTCGGCCTGGCTGGGGAGGGTGACCTGGTTCCAGAGGTATTGAGTATGTCAGGGCACCAGACTGTTTGAGTCAAGTTGGAGGCCCAGTCTAGAACCTTGTGGGAGAGAAGGAGCCATGGCCACTCACTCCCGGCCTTAGTCTACCCATCTGTAGAGTGGGGAGAGATGCACAGATGGACTAGAAGGCCACAAAGGACTCTCCTGGCTCGGATGTTCTGTGATGATGGGCTGACAGGATGCGGGCAGAAAAGAAGGGTGGGTCTAGAAATGAAGACCAGGACTGAGGGGTTTCTGGTTGGGCCTGTGGTGGCACATTTTTTTGATGCTACTATACATGGTATTGTCTTTTAATTTAGATTTTGAGTTGTTTATTGTGGAACATAGAAATGTAATTCTTTTGAGATGCTGATCTTGTAACTCAAAACCTTGCTCTAAATGCATCTTAGTTGTAGCAGCACTTGTAGATGCCACTGGACTTTCTACATAGAGGACCACTGCGTGATTTTCTCTTGCTGCCTTGAAGATTCTCTCTTTGTCTTTAGCCCTTGGCATTTTGGCTATGATGTGTCTTGGTGTGGGCCTCTTCGGGTTTCTCTTGTTTGGGACTGTCTGCGCTTCCTGGACCTGTAAGTCTATTTCATTCACCAGGGAGGGGAAGTTTCCTGTCACGTTTCTTCAAATAGTTCTTCCATATCTTGCTCTCTCTTCTCCTTCTGGCACCCCCATAATTTGGAGGTTGGTACACAAGTTGTCCCAGAGGCTCCTCATACTGTTTTCATATCTTTTGGATTCTTTTTGCTCTTCTGATTGGTGTGTATTTATTTTTTTTTTATTTTTATTGATTTCAGAGAGGAAGGGAGAGGGAGAGAGAAATGCAAACATCAGTGATGAGAGAGAGTTATTGATTGGCTACCTCTTGCATGCTCCACACCGGGGGTTGAGCCTGACACCCAGGCATATACCCTGACTGGGAATCGAATTGTGATCTCCTGGTTCATAGGTTGACACTCAACCACTGAGCCACAGCAGCCAGGCTGATTTTTTTTGTTGTTGTTGTTTTCTTCCTCATATTCCAAGTTATTGATTTGCTTCTCGGAATCCTCTGCTCTACTGTGGAATCCCTGCAAATTATTCTTTATTTCAGTTAGCGTATGCTTAGTTTCTGACTGGTCCTTTTCCATGTCTTTGAAATTCTCACTAAGTTCCTTGAAACTCTCTTTGAGTCCCTTGAAGCTCTCATTAGATCCTGGAGCAACCGTATGTATCCAGTAGTTTGCTTGCTTCCATTTCACTTATTTCTCTTTCTGGAGATTTCTTCCCTTCTTTCATTTGTGACATGTTTCTTTGTCTCTACATTTTGGCTGCTTCCCTGTGTTTGTTTCTGTGTATTAGGCAGAGCTGTCTCCTGGAATTGGTAGAGTGGCCTGGTGTAGTGGGTGTCCTGTAGGGCCCAGTGACTCAGCCTCCCTAGCCGCCTGAGCTGGGTACTCTACCTGAGCTTCCTGTGTGGGCTGTGTGTGCCGTCTTGCTGTAGTCCAGCCTTGATTGCTATTGGTGTTACTGGGAGCATTGACCTCTAGGCCAATTGGTTGTGAGGACCAGCTGTGACTACAGTGGAAGAACGGCTGTGCAGGAGACCCTCCGATGGAGCAGGACTTGCTTCAGTGGGGCTGTGATGCTCACTGAGTCTGCCCCGTGAGTGTCGCTTGTGGATATATAGAGTTGAAATCTGGTGTGGTCTGAAGCTGTTCACAGGGTGCACTGGCTCTGGGACCTCCCAGGAGGTGCAAAGTCAGCCACTGCCTGGGGCCACCTGGCAGGAGCTATTGAGTGATCTGCAGATGGCTGCTATTTTTATTGGGCTTGGCAGTGCCCAGCACTGGGACCCTGGGCTGAGGGTCTAGTGTGTGACTGGGACCCCTTCCTTCTCACAGGAGCCTCTGCAGCCAAGATATCCCTCCCAATTAAAAACATGACACACGTCTTTTTAAACAGCGTGTTCCGTGCCGCTGCCCCTCCTACCAGTCTCGATGTACTTTCTTCTTCAAGTCTGTGGTTGTAGAACTTCCATTCAGCCAGCTTTCAGGCGGTTCTGAATGATGGTTATTCTGTATTTTAGTTGTAATTTTGATGTGGTTGTGGGAGGCTGTGTGTACCTGCATTTACCTATGCTGCCATCTTGGTTCTCCTCTTGAGTGACTTTTTAAACTGTCATTTCTTTTGTTAACCAAAAAAAGAAAAAAAAAAAGAAAAAGGGGTTGGAATGACCAAAAAGGGGTTGGAATGACCAAGTCGATTACTGACTGTCCCCTAAGATGTGTTAATATAGATCCAAATGAATTCATCCTTCAAGTGTAGTTACTTGATCATCTTGATTTGGTTGGAGAGAAATCCTTGTTTTTGAATAAGTTTGTTACCCTGTGGATGCACACACCAGATGATGTAATATTTGGGTTGTCGGCATTTGAGCACTGTTTTCCAAAGCAGGATGGACTTCGTTGTTGTTTTATTCAAATAGCTGTTCTTCTGTAATTCTGTGTATTGTCTAATATACCTTTTATTTGCCTTTTAAAAATGTTTTGAAATTTATTGATTTTAGAGAGAGAGAGAGGAAGGGAGGGAGAGGGAGAGAGTGAGGCACAGATTTTTGTTGTTCCACTTATTTATTTGTACATTGATTGATTGATTCTTGTATGTGCCCTGACTGAGGTGAGGATGGAACCCATAATCTTGTCACATCAGGACAATGCTCTAACCAACTGAGCTACCCAGCCAGGGCTATAGCTTTTATTTGAAAACCAGAGGCCCTGTGAATGAAATTCATGCATGGGGGGTTGGGGGGGGGCGGGGTGGTTTCCCTCATCCCGGCCTGCAACTTCTTGCAATCCAGGACCCCTTGGGGAATGTATGACTGCCAGTTGGACATCCCTCTCACAATCCAGGACTGCTGGCTCCTAACTGCTCGCCTGCCTGCCTGATTGCCCCTAACTACTCTGCCTGCCTGCCTGATCACCCCTAACCGCCTCTGCCTAGGCCTCTGCCACTGCGGCTTCGTCCAGAAGGATGTCCGGAATGACGTCCGGAAGGTCGTCTGGCTGTCCAATCTATTTAGCCTATTACGCTTTTATTGTTATAGATGATTCTGGGGCTGCGTCAGACTGAGAATGAATAGTAACAGCACTTTGATGGAAATATGTGAATGAAATGATATGTACGTGGGAAACGCTGAGGTGAGTGGGTTAAGGATATTGTAGACGGGAATGGAGGAACGGAAAGATAAGAAGCAAGGGGGTTAGAAAGAGGTAAGAAAGGAGAGTGCAAAGAGAACAAGATCTGTGCGGCCTCATGATGAAGTCTGTATGGGGTCCAGGTTGGCAGCTGGTCAAGGAATGCAGAATACTCGCTGTCTGCCGTCCGCCAAGCCAGAGGCCGCCTGGGGCTTGTCCCGCCACCTGTGTTCTCTTCGTGTGCACCTGAGCCCCCCGAGGGTCACATATTTCCGTGTGCTCCTGGGCCTCGTGTGTAGAGAATTAATTGATGACTAACAGGAGCCAAAGTCTAGGAATAGAATTTGAGGGAGACTAAGAGAATCACTGCCTCACACAGCCCTGCCTGGCTAACTTGATAAAGGCTACAATAAAAGACAGATGTTATGAGCGGAGGGATGGAGGGGGGAGGGGAGAGACAAAGAGAACGCGAATGGCAGCAGGACCAGAAAGCAGAGAGGTGAAATGGTAGTGCTTCCTCATCTGCAGAACAGGAGGGAGGAGGAGACTCAGGCTGGGCCATTCACAAGAACCCATGCCCTCCCTGCCCTGCAGTCATTGCACCAAGGGGTAGGCACACGAGTCTTTCCTAGCCAATCAAGTCTTTCCTAGAATTTCTCAGATTTGGAGCTGAGAGACAGAACCTTCCTTCTCTCTGGTGAAGGCGTTATTAGGGGTGAGCCCAGCATGGTCAAGTGGCCGCCTCGTGAAGGACCATGCACGTGGGAGGCGTGCCCAGCACGCAAAGAAAAGCAAGGACGAGACCCAGCTAGGGTCCCGGGGACACCCCTGGCCCTGGCGCCCACGGTCAGTCCCTAGCGCCATTTCCACGTCTGTTCGCCTGGTGGTTTGAGTTTGGGAGCCTTTATACCGGTGCATTCTTTTTATGCTCAGATTAGCTTGAGTTGCGTATCGCCGCTTGCAGGTCAGAGGCCTGACGGGTACAGTGCAGATGGAAGCTGCTAGTTGCTGCTCAGGACGTCTTAATCTTGAGGAGAAAGGAGAGGCGCGCAGGCAGGGTTTGTGTGATAACCCACCGCCAGCCTCTTGGCCAGTTTCCCTGTTGACTTATTTTGGCTTTGCGTTCAGAGTGCTGAGGATCCCTATGGGATGTGGGGCCATTTTCCTTCCGAGGGGCAAGCCGGGACTTGTCTTCTTCCCAGGTGACCCGACCGACAGGATACAGCCCCGTGGCCTGGGGGTGCCTTCGCTGTGACCACGCTCCTTGCTTCAGGCCCCCGCCCCCCCGCCCCCCCCCCCCCCCGTTCACCTGTGGGCTGTTCCATTTGCCTCACAAGCCAGAAGCCAGCTTCGCGTTGGCTTATGCGTGGCAGCTGCCTGGGACCCCGCGGCCACGGGCTCTGGCGTCATGGGTCCAGGGACGAGGTGTCCTGGCTGTGCTTATGAAACAGGCCTGTTAGTGTCCCGTGCCCGTGTGTGGCGGCCGGTGGCCCGAGGATGGTCCCGTCCTCAGTGCCTATGGGAAGACGACTGGGCTATTCTTGGCGTCTCCGTGTAGCTCAGGGAATGGACTAGCTACGCCTCTGGCCTTGTCAGTCACTAAAACAAACAGACAAACGGTGAGGCTATGACCACCACGTCTTCAGTTAGACGGAAATACAAGATGATTGCGCACCCAGACCCTTCGCTCTAGCCAGCGGTCGCCAGCCTTTCGGACCTCACGGACCACCAGTGATCCGCGGACCACCGGGCGGCGACCGCTGCAGATGGCAAGAAGTGTGAGTTTTGGGACCCAGCTGCCTGCTGTTTGCACAGAAGAGCAGTAGCCAGGTTGATGGTTCCTGAAATATAGTGGACCCTGGACGGCAGAGTGTAAAGTTTAAGAAGGGAAACGGGAAGGCGAGTTGGGAAGGACTGGGGACATTCAGGTCCAGGTGGGTGGGTGCAGGTGTCTCAGAACTTGGGCTGAGGCTGGAAAGTAATGAAGAAAGTCCCCCACACTAGGCATGGAGAAGGCATGGAGAAGGCATGGAGAAGGCATGGAGAAGGCATGGAGAAGGCATGGAGAAGGCATGGAGAAGGCATGGAGACGGCATGGAGAAGGCATGGAGAAGGCATGGAGAAGGCATGGAGAAGGCATGGAGAAGGCATGGAGAAGGCACGGAGAAGGCATGGAGGGGCCGGCATTTGAAACCCGCCTCGGTGGGAGGAGGGCTAACCATGCTTCGGCACCTCCTGCTTCTGTCTTGGTGGGAGCATGGCGTGACTGATCAGTTTCGGAGGAGATGCTGCATCAGGCAAGTTTGGGGGCTGTGCCTGACCACAGCCCGTGCTCAGGGCGTCTCCGCTGCCCAGCCCCGACTGAGCGTTGGAGGAAGTTTGAGCCCACTGGACTGCCCCTTCGCCTGAGGGTTGGAGGAAGCTTGGACCTCTGAGCCAGTTGTGGGAGGGGATGAGCTCGTCACTGTTGTGCTGAGCCAATCAGAGACTTTCTAAGACTGCAGGATTCCCAGAGACGTTCTGGCTGCCGGGGGGGGGGGGGGGGGGGCTAAACCTGAGCTGGGATGGGTGGTCCTCTCCTCGGCAAGGGGAGCATGCGGGTGCAGTGGGGTGAGAGGAGGCAGAAAAGGAGCCAGGGTGTCACGTTGCCTCTTGTGCTCCAGTTCCTGGTTCCAGTTTCTGCAAGGCCTGGACACCCCCGTTTCCTGTCCTTGGATCCCCTGAAATCTCCGTATCCATGCAGGAGCACCCCCTTTTCCCGTGAGCCGTGGAGAGAGCACCTCTTTCTCGCAACCGAAAGACCAGGGACGAGAACAGATGCTCAGGACACGATTGGCACGGCCGCTACAAGCGCAGAATGCAGCCGGAGCCGCTCCGCAGGCTGGGCTGACTCTACCAATGGGTGTGTGTGTTTGGGGGCGGGCATGCAATCACTAGAGAGGAAAGGACCCCCAGAACCCGGTCCTCTTTCCTGGTTTCCCCCCTTGGCTGCTCGCCGTCTGCTGGCCCAGCTGCTGAGGCTATTTCTGGATGAAGTCAGGAGACTGTTTTTGTCTCTGAGACTCTGAGCCCAGAATCCCCTGCTCAGGGATGCCTCCCCAGCTCCCAGCCACCTGCCGGCCTCCTTTCTCCCCGCCTCGGTGCCACCTCCCACCTCCTCCCACAGGGAGCCACAGGGACACACTCAACTCCTGGGACAGTGTCTGCCTCGGGTGGGCGAGAGGGCAGAGGGCAGCTCTCTGCAAGGGCTTTCACGTCTCTTGTGCCAGGAAGCCCTGGCTCCCACCGCTGCTCTCTTACATCGTGGGCAAAGCGCTTCACAGCTCCAGCTCTTCCCACCTTCAGCCCAACTCAGACCAGGGCCACACCGTCTGGTGTGTGTTGGGGATGGTAAAATGGGGACGCAGGGGACGGAAGGGGCCGGCAAGAGGCCGGGCAGCCCCACCTGGTGGCGATGGGGGAAGCGGACTCCTGGCTCAGGTGTCCGCACTGCACCAACCCTCATGCACAGGGCAATAGAGTGGGCACACGTGGCCCTTGCCCATCAGCCAGGGCTGGCAGAGAAGATGCCCTGAGCAGGGGCTCTATGGCCCCCATGCCACTGGGGAAGGGCAGCCTTGTGGCGGGAGATGAGGCGGAGGCAGGACTCGGGACGCCCCTGCCTGTCCCGGGACAGCCAGGCCTGCAGCTCCCCGTCCCGGCTGAGGTTGGCGCTGGTGGGTGGGTGGGGCGGCAGCGGGGTGGGGGAAGGGGGGGCGCGAGGCGCTGCAGGGTGCTGGGGGAGGCCATCAGGACAGAGGAGAGAATAGCCAAGTCACCTGGACCTCCTGGAAGTGGCCAGCGTCCCCCAACGGCTGCAGGAGGTCATTGAAGGCCAGGCCTCCTGCTCCCACCAGCTGTCCCTTCTGCGGGGCAGGGGAGCGGAGGGCGGCCCTGGGTCTCACTCCGGGTCCTGCGTAGCCCTGGGCCTCCTGAGGCCAGGCCGTTGTCATCACTTCTCCGTAAAGGAATGCAGTTAAACGATGACTTGAGAGTAAGCCATTCAACGAGTCCGACTCCCTGGTTAATGGTTTGTCCGGGGCTCTAAAGGGCAGGGCAGGCTGACCCCCGGAGGAGTGGGGAAGGAGGGACGCGCGCTGCCCTGCGCTTGGCGTTGCAGTCCGCTCACTCGGTCAGGGCAGGTGACCCCCTTCTTGGAGAAGACGGGAGTGGCCGGAGGTGGGGGGGCGCGGTTAGGACAGGAGGCGCAGCTGGTGCGAGATGAAGCCGAACGGAGCCAGCCG